>OX465398.1:13378436-14051623 GCA_950005105.1 Lycophotia porphyrea
GGTAGGTACACCTCTGCCTTACCCTACTGGGATTACAGGCGTGATGTTATGTTACGTAGATACGTGGCGCCATTTATTATCATAAAAACGTTATTTTTTATTACCTCGGGAAAAGTATTTTTTTTCGGGATGAAAGGTACATGTCCGTTTCTATATACCTGACAACGTATATGCTAAATTTCAGGATGATCGCTTCAATGGTTTAGGAGTGAAAAGGTAAACAAACAAACTAACTTTTGCATTTATAATAGCGCATTAGGATTTAAGAGGAATGACATATTATATGTATGACATTGCACCCGTGCGAAGCCGGGGTGGGTCGCTAGTATAATATAATTTATAAAAAAGAAGAGTCTAGTGAGAGTGAAGAGTGAAGTCTAGTTTTTTGTTGGTACTTCCCGTAGCAGTACAATACAACGTAGAAAACTCCAACTATTGGTTTATAGAATTGACTATTTTAAACATCATAAACAGTTTTCCTAGTATAGATACTTACAAAGTACATTGTTTCATAAGCTGTGTTGTGACTCGCGAGTACACAATAAATATTGCCACATAGAGGTCAACGATACGACATATACATATACAACTAGCTTAAGACGCAGCTTCGCCCGCTTGAAGGTCGGTAACTGTCCCACAGAATCTACATAACTGGCGTAATTCCGGTAAACCTCTGCCTAACTAGAGTTGCCCAAAATCGGTCTTGGTCTTGGTCTTGCGAAAATGCAAGAACAAGACCATGACTGCAAGACCAAGACTGCAAGACCAAGACCGATTTTTCCCTTTAGTAGTTCCCGCCCGCGCCAGTCTGTAATTAGTTTCTTTTGTAAATAGAAAAGCGCACACAAAGCACGTAATGTAAAGATTTAGCGAGTTTGAAGCCCAAAATCGGTCTTGGTCTTGCAGTCTTGGTTTTGTTCTTGCATTTTCGCAAGACCATAACCAAGACCGATTTTGGGCAGCACTAGTTAGGCAGAGGTTTACCGGCATTACGCCGGTTATGTCCTGTTGGAAAAACCCAATAACACTTTGCCCGACCTGGAAACCAAACCCAGAACCTCATGCTCAGCGATCGCGTATTAACTCCATAATAAAAGAATAATTTATTTCTAAAGATATTGCATGAATTGGTAGGCCTATCCGATGATATAATCTTTTTAAAACCTAGATTAGAATCTAGATCAATAATTAATGATATCATTATTAGGCGCTGTTATTATTAGATACTAAATATGGACCGAAAGTGACACGAACGCCATGTGGGCATCGTTATATTATTAAGACACATAGAACCTGAATAAAATATGTATGAATAGACAAATTTAAAAACTGGTCTAGTTGACCGCGGTGTGATTGCGCATCGCACAATGGATATGTTTTTCATGTTGTCAGTTCAAACAAACATTCACTGTTTGTTATTTGTACAAGGATCTTTAGGCGTGTAGCCGTAATCAGAACGAACGTCGCCATCTTGTTTTTAGGGTTCCGTACCTCAGACGGCAAAAACGGGACCCTTATATGATCACTTTGGTGTCCGTCTGTCAAGACCCTTTTTCTCAGAAACGCGTGAAGGTATAGAGCAGAAATTTATTTAATACTCTGCTAGTCTGCTACCTCTTGGAGCAATGATTTTGTTTTAATGTAAACGCGTTCAAAAGATATGACCGTTTATGTCGCATATTTTGCGTTTTCACAAGGCAATCAAAACCTAATGTACTTCCCGTTGACCTAGAATCATGAAATGAAATTGTCTTTGGGGTCATCCAATAAGTGCATGACAATTTATGGATGACCCCAATGACATGGTTAAACCCCGAACAATTTGCGAATGAGCAATGTTGTTAAATATTTTTCATACAGAAAATATAGAACTGTACTACCATCAGGACTAGTTAGTTATTGGACAAAATCCCTTGATACAATGGTACAGTCAGAACAATAGCTATACTGTATTTAGCGGCCGTGGAAGGCTAGCAATGATGATGATGATATCGAATTCATTGATGTACTTAATAAAAGAAAAAGAAATAATTGACTTGAAAAGTGTGTGTTTACTTATTACGCACGTAAGAAGTTATACTTCTTTGGCGTATAAAACTAAAATGTTGACTAGCTAACTTCAGAGTGTATGTTGACTAGCTAACTTCAGGGTGTCGGTTTTTCGTGACGGTGTGCGCGCGCATCGTAAAAATTTACTCTCATCATTTTTCCCTAACCCGCCAAAAGAAGTATAACTTCAAAAATATTTAATTACTTATACCAGAAAAATGGAAGGTGAAGACATGCAGCGTCGACCCCAAACAAATTGGGATCGATAAGAGCAGGAGAATGATGTTGATGAAACAAGTAATCAATACAATATCAACATGACAACACTACTAATGTTGCAATTTTATTCATATCATATCATCATCATCATTTCAGCCAAAAGACGTCCACTGCTGGACATAGCCACAAGTGTCGCCACATTGACCGGTCCCATGCGACTCGCATCCAGCGGATCCCCGCAACCTTCACCAGGTCATCGGTCCACCTAGTGGGAGGCCTTCCAACGCAACGACTTCCGGTTCGCGGTCGCCACTCCAGAAATTTACGGCCCCATCGGCCATCCGTTCTGCAAGCAATGTGCTCTGCCCACTGCCACTTAAGTTTCGCAATTCTTCGGGTTGTCAGATCTGTCAGATCATATATCCTAACTTAATATTATCAATGCGAAAGGAAATTTGTTTGTTACTTTTTCACGCCTAAACTACTAAACCGATCATCCTGAAATTTTGCATATACGTTGTCGGAAGTACAAAACTTTTTATAAACAAAAAAAAGTACTATTGACGAGGAAAATAACAATAACGTTCTTATGGCGCCTCGTGTCTCTCAAATGAATGAATCATGATTGAATTATATTATTACAAGCAGAGTACGACCCGAATTGATTGCCAAATTCTAAATTAACGCGAGCGAAGCCGCGGGCAAAAGCTAGTTAAAAATAAATTATAAGTGTTTATGACAATATCAGGATGTTTTACATTTATATTGCGAGAAAGATAACAAAGGTTTAAAATATTATCGTTACTGTAGACATTTTACCACATCTTATGACATACAAACTCATTATATAACAATTTTATCGTTCACATGAACACACAGTAGGCTAAGTAATAGGACCAACTCTAATATCATCGTCATCATTATGTTTGGATCCCAATTTATTTGGGGTCGGCACAAATCTAACGTCTTATTCTTCCATACCCATCTGTAATAGTCATCGTCTCAGAATTCACTTGTTCCTAAGTCGTATCATTTTTCACACAACTAATCTTTTCTTTGGACTTCTTGTTTTTATACAGTCCGCATTCACACCTTAATACACACAAATAACTACTCGTGTCTCTTCTATCTTTATAGGACTAATCTTCTATCTTTATGAGTTTGTTAGCATTGTTTTTCTAATTCACTGATTTTTACTACCCCACCGGAATATACTTTCGTCTTGTTTATTTATATATTCGTCTTGTTAAACCAAATCGTATTTTACACAATCCATCTTTTCTTAGGATTCCCTCTTTTGTACAGTCAGACATTCATACTTTAGTCTCTTACTTGTCTCTCTTATATATTCACATCATCCACTGCCCGGATTCACTCACACTCACTGGGTATCCGCCTCTCTTTGTTTGTACCAATCTCCACGCTCACAATGGCAAAAATGTCGTCTGCCCATCTCGCCGTCAGATGACAAACATTTCTCTTTCTATTCCCTCGACACCACTTGGTTACCGCTTTACTTTACATGCCATCACCTCGCCTTGCCAGGTGTCCTGCCGAACTCTGTTTAAGATCCATAAGGTGCATAAGAAGTCCTTCATGCGTCTTACTTAGGTTTTCTTTTGAGCGTGTAAGTCATGAATTACACTACACTTACGAATGCACTTTTATCAGCTATCAGACTTGCTATAGTAAACATGTACTTGGAAATAATCTTTTATAAAATTCCATTGCAAGTTCCTTTGTTTCAATGAACGTGTAATTTTTATAAAATGTATTTATAACCGTATGATATCAAACCGTTTACTTTGTTTTACAGCACTTGAAACTTCTTTGTTGCATGTTTAACTTGCATTGTGGTTTAGTTTTCATTGAAAACAGAGGTCTATTATATTAACGTAATTGCTTAATTCAAGGTTCTTTCTAACTATGCCTACACCTAAATCAAAGCTTATGTATAACAAACCGTAATAAATTTTGTAACGTACACAGTCAAATATATACTTTAAAATCAGAATAAAATAACTAAGTACTCTGGCTAGGTCAAAATTTATTAAAAAACCTCAAATTCTACTTCAGTATCCTCATTGTTCTTTGAATAACCTCAAGCCCCTGAAACTTTTAATAAACTCATGCCCCTTAGAATCACTTTGAGAAAACAATTAATAAGCAGTAAAAATTATTAATACTTATTTTAACATCGTTTATTAGATGTGAACGCCCATACTACAGACCGATATACATGAAGCTACATGTACTAGTACTACGACAGTCTTTTTATAGAATGAATGCATCACGTTCATCTGTTAATCGTAAAACGCAGTATAAACGACTCAAAGTAGCAATATCTAGATGAATTCAGAAGATAAACTTCTGAAATAGAGAAGGTTGTAGATGTAACATGAGATGATGATGAGAATGATAAATATAAATTTTAATAAAGGCAGAAAAGAGAGAGGAGTACCAAACAAAGCGATTGATGAAACGATTTGTGTGAGTGTGAGATAATACGAAGGAGAAAGGAGAAGAGAATGGAATAGAAAACACGGACTTCAAGTATCATACATGTAGAATAAGACAAGGTAGTAGATTAAAGACAAGACAAAAATATCACCGTACCGTACCAATATAATAATCACCGTGGTGCAGGACTGATCACCAATTACCCCTTGTCCAAAAGAGTGATAATAACTCATTTCTGTGCGTTCTTTTTTTAATATCAACCTTGGACCTATCAATTATATTTTAAGAATTATGTCGAAACTTCTGATTGCAACATTCCTTTAACTGCGTGCACTGAGAAAGGTCATGGCCATCATACTGTAGTAAACAACATACCGCACTCAAAATACGCACTTTGAACGTGGAGTTGCGGACACCAGACAAATATACAATACAAAACAAAAAATATACAGTAAGTAGGTAGGCATATCTTTTTCTTGTTATTACAAAGTTACGAAGCAGTCGTGTTGCAAATTGCAACAATTGAAGGTAGATCATTATGCTGCATTAACATACTGTTACAATTAGTTTTTATAAAACACTTGTAGTATCTTAACTATCATCATAAAGATACCTTGATACAGTCTTCAAGTGCAGAAAAAAGAGTCTCTTTTTATCTACTGCATTCAAGAATCTTCTATTATCTTAAACCTTTTCTGTTTGTTTATAGTTAATTTTGGCTGTAAAAATCAAATCTTGGTTTTTCCATTTATAAAATGTACAACACCAGAAAATGATAACGGTTTTAGGTTACATAACTTTGTGATAAAGAGATTTATAGTCACATGTAGCATTACTGCTGACAGAGTACAGATAATTAAGTATTCACATAATACAATGACATGATCATGATAGTTTCTCAAGTTCAAATAGCAATGTCCTCGAGTAATCATCATCTTCCTGGCCTTGACCCTTGTTACTTGAGGTCAGCGCAACACATCTTTTTTCTTCCATTCTCCTCTGTCAACCGTCACGCTTTCATTTGCTCCTTTTCTTTCATATCATTTCTCACACAATCCATCCACCGTTTTCTTGGTCTTCCTCTCCTTCTCCATCCATCAACGTTTATATTTATCACTCTTTTCGTCACATGTGATTGGTCCCTCCTCATCACATGCCATACGATGACAGTCGATTCCCTTACAACTTTTCTGTAACTGGCGCAAACCTCTAATATACTCACTCCTTACTTTATCCATTCTTATCACACCACACATTTATCTCAACATTCTCATCTTCGCTACATGCATCTTTTCTTTTCTTTTCAATGTCCTCAAGTCTGCGGAGTAAATTGCGTAAAACACTCATAATTGTGATGTCATTCAATGTGGTAATGAAGGATCAGATAGATACGTCGTTGACCCGTTAAAAATTTCAATATGAAATTCAGTGGTAATCGGTTGTCTTGGTATGGGCATTTGATGCAGAGGAATGAGGTAAACGTCGTTAAGAAAATTTTGAGAATTAATGTTGATGGCCGTAAGTGTAGAGGAAGAACAAAGAAACGATGGATGGACGGTGTGAAGCATGATATGGCAAGAAAGGTCTGATGATATGACGAGTAATAGAGAAGTATGGAAGAAAAAGATATAATATTGGGCTGACCCCAAAAATAAATTGGGATAATGGTAGGAGAGTAATGATGAATCAGTGGACTATGAATTTCCTTCGAAATTCTGATGAAGGTGATAGAAAAAGTGATAAGCAATTTGGGTGCTGATCTTTCTATGCAACAACGTCATATGCAGTCAAGTGTATGAGATACGAGATAGGTACGTAGTGGATTTTTTGTTGTGTTTCGAGCATGGTCGAGGTGTTATCGGTTTAACTATCGAAGTAGGCCAATATCTATGTAACGTTCTGTTTTTGTTGCATTTGTTTAAAATATATTGGGCAACACGTTTAACTTTACATGTTGGGTAATAATTCAAGATTAAGGTATAATTTCGTTTACCAAAAAACCGTTGTTTTTCAACCATTAGATAAAACATACAAAATTGACTGCATCATTAATGGTAATGTTTCGTATCATTACCGCTATCTTAACTTTGGTATCGTTGGTTTGATATTTATCAGAACACTATCTGTTCATTAAAATGCTATTAACAGCATGATAAATATTATTTGACTTATCATCCCATTTGAAAACTACCTCGAACACTATTTTTTGATTACCTACTAACAACAAAAATTGCGAAAAAGAAAAAATGGTCGCAATTTATTATAAGAACATATAGTAAACCTCTGCAGAACCATACGGGGATAACAGGTGTGCTGATCTATTTTTATGTTCACCGATAGAGATACCCATGGGCGTGATGTGAATAGTCTGCTGTACAATTTTGCCAAAACCATTAAGACCACAATAGATATTTGCATTATTATTATGGTATATTGCATTCTTATTCCGTTTCTTTACAATAACTCCACAGCAACATGCAGCAGTATTAAAAAAAAAAAAAAACAGCTTCAATTTCTAGATCTCAATTAGCTGCTGGCAATTGGTCACGACTTACGAGTACTGTAATAACTGACTTCCTTTCGTTGTCTCTAACAAAACGATTAGCGTCTGTGATTGTGTGGTCTTCCACAAGTACTATTACTAATCATGATTTTATTAAATTATAAGACGACATTATTGATTATTATAATGGCATATGATTATATAATGACATCTAATATTTTTTTCGGTGTTAAACGATGATGATTATTATTTACCATTTTAAGCACGAGAGTAATGGCATAGTTATTTTCTACCAGTCAACCTTTAGGTGATGAAAGAACATACAATGTTTGTTAGCACCGCATTGCCATTTATGTCAAAGCAATTTAAACTCTTCTAAGATTTATTCTACATCATTCATATTTCATACGAGTTGTGAATCGAGAGATCAATACGAGCTGTAAGGTGGAATTGGCTAGATTAGTTCGACTAACATTTTGTTCCATTATTATCATATGAGCCACAAATATTGCGAAAATTCATATATAAATATACCTTATCATTCACATTGCCTATATATAGGATCATGTAGCATCGTCTGGACGATCATTCTTCAATCAGTAGTTCAGTAAACTATCGTTAGACTTTACACCCAAACAAAGTATATCATTAACTTCTCTACTCAACTGATATTACATCGCTATCAGCGATTGGAAAAATACCCATATCAGCTACTTTATACATCATAGTATCATTATAATAGTTCCAGTCTTCGATGAGTGCAATACAAAGCAGGACAATGGTAGCCAAAAATTTGTTCACGGTGAGGAGAACTTTAAATTCAGTGAAACAAAGTTCAAAATATGCAAGTGTTGTGATTAGAAAACACAGTGTTTGGACTCAGGACAAAGTGATCACGTCGCCGTTCAAGGATGTTGAAATTCCGAATTATACGTTGTATGATTATGTTTGGCAGAATCTTGATAAATGGCCCGAGAGGACTGCGACTGTGAGTATTTTTAATTTTTTAATTATCGAATAAATAGTTCGTTTAGCTATGGAAACACTATTTATACCTAATACTACGCCTGAATCTGTGTGATTGACCATTATCATCTGCCTAGCCTTTTCCCAACTATGTTGGGGTCGGCTTCCAGGCTTACCGGATGCAGCTGAGTACCAGTATTTTACATGGAGCGACTGCCTATCTGACCTCCACAACCCAGTTAGTACTGTGTGATTGACCATTACATCTTATAATCATCTTCGTGCCATCATCCTTTTGCAGTCTCCTTGGCCCAACACGTGTTTTACTTTCATTGCCATACCAGCCTTCACTTTATCATACACTTATTTTTTTTGTATCATTCCTCACATAATTCACTCTTCTTTCTTTTTGCCTTCCTCTGCATCTCCACCCATCAAAATTTATCTTCTTTCAGTCACAAGCGTTTCTTGAACAATGTCTTCAGACCTTAGTGTAATTACTAATTACACATTCGTTTTTCTTTCTATCAGTAAGCGTATTCTCTTATTTGCTATCATATTTATTTTAGTAGACAGTAGAACTTCTGATTCGAGGTAAACAAAGATTCCGTACTTTTGTTCAAGCAATTCTGACGGTTCGACTTTAGCTGTAAACGGGCTTTGACTTGATGTGAGTGACCAGCATTATTGAAAAGAGTGTGTCTGTATACTGTGCTTTACTTCAATAAACACTGGCTTGGTTATTGAGCACTTAGGTCGCGTAAACAGGCTTGCCGAGCAGATTCAGCATTTTAATCGTCTAAGGGACCCACAGAACTAGCTTTTCACCAGCATATCAACAGCACTGAGGCTATTCACTAAGGTACCTGGCCTGCAGTTTATGGATCTTTGATCGTATAGGCCTGCGCAGGCAAAGGACTTTTGTCAGTCGGATATAAATTCCCGTTTCTGTTCATTAGTTGTTGTGTTTTTTTCATCTATTGGTTGAGGTCCATTAGTAAATACGGCAATTAATATTTACTACAAGGGACTTAATGTAAATAAATGGTAAATATTATCTATAAAAATGATGATAAGTACCTAGTAACTGTATTCGTCTAGAGATAGTTTTTTTTACTGCGTATTATAAAGTTGTTTAATTCTTGCTTTAATATGGCCTTTTTATATTCTACTAGCTGACCCACGCAGCTGCGTCACATAAGAGAGAGAGAGGGTTAGAGAAAGTGGGTCGTAGGTACCTATAATATAATTGAGAACCATTGAACAAACATTTTCGTAGTAGGTCGTGGCGTGATGTTATATAGCTTATAGTCTTGCTCGATAAATGGGCTATCCAACGCTAAAATATTTTTTAATTCGAACCTGTAGTTCCTTAGATTAGCGGGGATGCATTTACAAACTCCAGGAGAAACGGGCATGGATGCGGGATGTGGGCAACGTTATTACAAAATAATAATTAACCGGTTTATTGAACGTAATTAACTCCTAAATTAAGAATCATCATTATATAAACTCTATTCTTTAAGTTAGAAGTCACAAAAGTCATGATTTCTTGAAATAGTTATTTAATCGGGTAATTAGATTTTACGATTGTATTGATTATTATAGCGTCATACATATTTTGCTACGGGCCTGAAATTTCTTATTACCAACCATGCAAGGCGGTCCGGTTAGGTAGGTCCAACTTCGAGAGAGAGATCAATCGTCGAATCCAACTCGGTTGGGCAGCGTTCGGGAAACTACGCGATGTCTTCTCGTCCAAAATACCTCAGTGCCTCAAAAGTAGGGTTTATAACCAGTGTGTGTTACCAGTGATGACTTACGGATCGGAAACGTGGTCTCTCACAATAGGTCTTATACAGAAGCTCAAAGTCGCTCAGCGGGCTATGGAGAGGGCTTTGCTCGGCGTTTCTCTACGTGATACGAGTAGAATCAGAAACGAGGAAATCCGTAGACGAACCAAGGTCATCGACATAGCCCAGCGGATAAGCAAGCTGAAGTGGCAATGGGCAGGCCACATAGCGCGAAGATCGTACGGCCGATGAGGCAAACAGATACTGGAGTGGAGACCACGCATTGGAAAGCGCAGCGTGGGACGGCCACCTGCCAGATGGACCGACGACATTGTAAAAATTGCAGGGAGTCGCTGGATGCAGGTGGCATTGGACCGGACACGTTGGAAATCTATTGGGGAGGCCTATGTTCAGCAGTGGACAGTGACGGGCTGATATGATGATGATGATGAATCATGCAAACTGACACTGAAAAACAAAAACCGTAAGACAATTTGAATTTCGCGCGTTACCCTGGCGCATTCGCGTTGATTGACCTACGTTTGTTCCAAAACACGACACCCTCTTGGTCGTGGTCAACGTTTAGTTTTACTCTTGCTTCAGTTGAAGTTAACTTTACAGTATATTTCTTTATAAACGACTTACCTTATTGTATAAATAAAGTTCATCCGACTTACTTTGGGTACCTATTATAAGTAGATCTTTGAGTTCAGATTCCTAGATGCGTGTTAACTTTTGCTAACCTTTTATCTTCTTTTACATTTTTGTGTAGTAAGCAACCACTTCTTATCGGGCCTTTGCTGTCCCCCCATACTTAAGTAGGTACTAATGCTTTAACATGATAATATTGTAAAACCAAATATTTTGAAAAGAGTAACCAAGGAGTTTCTCGCCGGTTCTTCTCCATAGGAAACGACCAACCGAACCGTGCACCTTTTTGTCGACGTTTTACAAGTGCCCATGTAGGCCTATGAAAAATAAATTATTTTGATTTTGATTCAATATTGACAACAGGGTAGGAAAATAAACATACTCTGTTCATTCAACGTAAAACGAAACGCTGTTAGAAAAAAAAACTTCACCCCTACCTACCGATCGACCCCCACGGTCGTACCCCGGATAACGCCATATTGCCGCCGCACGGGCGCGAACAGGACGCTACGAATAGAGAACTGTATAATAATATTAAGTACTCTTTGTACCCTGCTCTAGCACAGGGAGCTGTGATTAGCTGTCTGTCTAAAAGATTATTGGTGTTACAATTCAATATTTATTTAGCTGTGGTCTAAAACGGTTTCTGCAAAAAAAAACGGTGAGTACTATTTCAAGATATTTTTGTACTTACTAATAGGTAATTTACTTAGAAAAAAATATCTGTAAGTAGTTTCTTTCAAGGACTGGCAAAGTATGGGTAGAAACGTTACGAACTTTTATTAATACCTCGTGATACTTTGCGGGCCGGCTGCTCCCGTTTAAGTTATAACAAAAGGGTGACTGACCTTTTTTTTCTTTTTGATTTCTCTGGCCAGGCTTATAACTCGTTTAAAAAATATCTGCCATCAATTCAAGCGTAGTATTGTATGAGATAAAATGTGACATGTTTTTAGAATATAAGCCATCAAAGTTAGAATTTATTTACTGATGATTTTGGCTCATAAAATACTTATTTGTACTGAACTACTGTTGCCATCATCATTCATCATTGTCAGCCTATCATATTCCTACTGCGGGGACACAGGCCTCCTCTCTATTAGAGGGAATGGGCTATAAACCAACACGCGGGCCCAGTGCGGTTTGGTAGATGTCACAAGTCTTCGAATTTTTGGTTCTAGGACATGCCTCCATGGTTTCCTCACGATGTTTTCCTTCACCGTTTTCAGAGCAGTGGTGATGAGATAAATTACACAAAGTAATACGCAGGCGCCTGGGTTCAAACCCACTGCTCGTAAGTCGGGACCGCACCATTGGGCCACCGCTGCTCTCTACTGATGCCAACTAGGTTTTATGCGTGGCTCCTATTTTGAAATTAGGAGCATGTGGGCAGGCCAGACTCGATACAAAAAAATTCCAACCCCTTCCACAAACTATTACCAATTGTGTTGCTAAGTGTGTAAGTTACAACCCTTTGCCTTTTGGTGCGAACCATCGAGTTATTTATAATATTAACCGTTCAAAAGGGGTTCTTTCTTTTGTACAGCACATCAAGCCCGAAAATGTAAATTTTCCCAATCAACCTTGACCCTAACAGTTCAGCGATAAAGTCGAAAATTTATTAAAGAAATTTGACAGATTGTAGTAGCTTGATGTGCTGGTGTTTGTACATTGTGTTCTTCTTGAATCACTGTTGATTGTAACAAAATACGAGTAATATTGTCCCCTATTTGATGTGGACGTTGACTGATTTTTCAATAATTCCGTATCAGCATCTAGTACCTAGTGTACGGGTGCTCTTGATCCGAGTGTTGCCAACTACATTCTGACAGCCCTGCGGCAGAACCCGCGCGGCAGGTCGCTTAGAGGCCCAGGGTCTGGCACTGACGTATTCACAAGGTGCGGGTGTTATTGCCCGCGGATAAAGTGGAGGTGTAAAAGTTAGCAAGATATCAATGATACTTATCACTTCGAACCCTGCCTAATAATAACTAATTATTTTTCCTGTGCCTGTACTGCAGCTAACAGCTGATGTATCAAAGTCAAAAAGATATCTATCGATATCTATCTATTGATCCACTATCCACTCCGTCAATGTCACTATAAACTTCCTTTTGATGTTTTTACTCTTTGAGTCTATCACTAGATTTTGTTGTCCTATTCCGTGTAGTATACGTACTCTACTCTTTACCGATCTATTCCTTTCTCTATATAATTATCCATCTCCTCTCTCTCTTTCTTTTCTCTATATATCTTCCCCTTTATATTTTCTTTATTTAGTTCTTCCTTCTTAAAAACGAAAATTTAGCGACCTGATCCAGCACCTGCCGAGTGTCGTCACCTCCTGGCAGAGCGCCATCACATCCTTGCAGCACTGTCGGTTGTGTTTGACGGAGGATGTTCGCAAGTATGTAGTGGACATATGTACATACATGCGAACATTCTCCGCTTAACATAATATCCTAACCATCATCAAGAACGAGCCTAAACAAAATGACTGAAGTTCCAGAAGGTTGATTCTTTGCTCGCGTGTGCCTCTTCGTTGCTGTAAGAGAAATTTTAATAAGAATTTCTTCAGTTTGGATCTGTTTGCTTTGCCGCATATAAAGTTTAGACTCATGTTACTTAATATCATTGAAAAAATAATGTGACTCTGTTGTTCCACTTTTACGGCACTATTGGCAGCTTTTTGTTTTGTTGATACTTTATTATTAATATTCAAAATGTATAATATGTTTTTATTGCCTCTCATGTTATACTCTAGAATTCTTATACATTTTTGGTCAGAGTGCCTTCTTAGGGGAAAATAATAATCAAACAATGTGAGGAAACTAGGATATAAGTTGCCAATCTTCCTTTAATAAGAGGTAATCAATGCATAATAGAAAACACTATCTGTATGCTTGGTGATTTATATAATTATCCTGTTGTGTCTGGATTTAATGATAACTATACCATAGTGTGCGATGTATAAATGAAAACGACTAAAATATATATGACATGTTAAATAAATAATCGTAATATGGCATAGTAATTTTATCTGTACAAATTATTAAATATATATTTTTTTCTTGTATTTGATATAATAAAATATTTCTTAATGAAAAATAATTGTATTTTATTCCGTTTGTGACACCACTTGTCGGTAGATACACTCACTTTGATCTAGCCTAACGTAGTATGGAGTTTCAATAGAATATGAGACTTACTAAAAAAAAAGAGGTGTAAACAGACTCTTCACGAAGCCGTCAACCAAGCATAATGTACTTACACCGGTATTCATGAACGTTACTCAGTGCGCGCAGACGCACAGTGTCCCAAAAACCTATTCATAAACAATACTTGAGGGACGAAGAAGTGACGTGAAGTCGCTTCACAACGTTAACCAATCACAGCGCCCCATTCAATGGTATGTGTCCGCACAGCAACCAGAAAAAAAAGGGTCAACCCACACCGAAAGAGCGGCGAAGGGCAGCGAAGCGCAGCCACCCGCTCGGTAGAGAAGGCGCGCGGATTCCCGCGGCTGCTCGAGAAGTCGCTGGAATGCTCGAGAAGTTGCGGGACTCCGCGCGCCTTTTCGAGCCCGCCCGCGATTCACTTTCAACAAAACTCGAGGAAACTTGTGTTTAAGCAGTAAAAATGGGTATTTTGGATTTAATTATTATTGCACATATAATTGAAGAAGAAGAGGAAGAGGCCGAGGGGCGGGATATTGCCAGCGGCCGCTCGCGACTGCTCGAGCATTCTCGGGACTTCCCGCGATTTCTGGCGCAGTCGCACGGCTCCGTTTATGGAATTCGCCGGAATTCCCGCGGCGCCGCGGGCATCTGGGCGACTCGTTCGAGTTTCTCATGCGATAATAAGTATTATAGTAAAATAAAATAAAGTTAAAATTCATATGACACTGAAACTGTGCTCCGCTTCGCTGCCCTTCGCCGCTCTTTCGGTGTGAGTTGACCCTAAGAGATGTTGGGTGCAGGTGGCAAGATGGGCAGACGACATTGTTGCCATCGCGGATAAATGTTTGATGAGGTTGGCACAGGAATTGACACAAGAAGAGTGAGGCTTATACTCATCAGTGTGTGAATTCGGGCTGTGGATGATAATGATGGATGTACACCTGCTTGTACCGGCTCAAGCCACAATCGCATGGATGCTTTTCTGCGTCACTGCCTAAGCAAGTTTACTCCGACCCACAGTTATGAACATATTAATCATCATTATCATTGTTCTGTACCAATTTATGTGGTCGGCGCAGAATGTCTTCTTTCTCTTAGTCGTCCACTCACGAGTCACTCCTTTTCTAATCACCTCATCTTCCATACAGTCTATCCATCGTTTGTTTGGTCTTCCCCTACTTTTATAGCCATCTATGTTCATACAAATAGTTATTTATTTATTTATTTAGGATCTCCAACAAAGGATGTGAGTGTACTCTACTCTGTACTCAATAACTAAGCTAACAAAGTTGTAGTAACATTTAAAAAATAAAAATTTAACATTTGGTAATAAAATTGGAAAAAAAAATAAAAAAAAAATAACAAACTCATAGTATAAATTAACAAATTAAAATCAAAACACATTTAGTAATAAAATTATAACTGTATAATATAATATGTGTAACTGTGTAATATATGTGTAATTGTAATTGTATTGTGTTACGAACACTACAATAACGAGAATAATGTATCATTCCAGGTATGTGCCGTAACGGGCCGAGGGTATACGTACGAGCAGACGTTCAAGCTATCCAACAGATTCGGGGCCAACCTCAGAACAAAGTTCAAGATTCAAGATGGAGATACCGTCGCGGTCATGCTGCCCAATGTACCGGATTATCCTCTGGTTAGTCTGGGTATATTGGCGGCTGGAGGAGTGATTACCAGCATCAATCCAATTTATACTGCTCGTAAGTGATCTTTTGATATATACTTCTTTTTTTGTTAAGGTAAACTGACGATCTTCATAGCTTGGCTGGTAAAAGAAGGCTATATAAGAGTCAATCGCTTTCAAAAGTTTCATATTTCTAAAACGACTCTCAAAAGGCTTGTAGTAAGCTTTACGCTAGCTCATGTCATATTACATTTTGCCTCAGTTTAATCACTACATAGTATAAAACAAAGTCGCTTCCCGCTGTCTGTCCCTATTTATGCTTAGATCTTTAAAACTACGCAACGGATTTTGATGCGGGTTTTTTAATAAATAGTGTGATTCAAGAGGAAGGTTTATATCTACATTGCACCCGTGCGAAGCCGGGGCGGGTCGCTAGTTTTAATATAATTGACACATTGTCTAAGCTCTCTGTATGGGGTAAGATGACGCCAGATTGGAGAACCCTCCGACAGCTGTTCAAGCTATACAAAACCAGTTAATGCGGATCTCTCATTGTACAGAAAATACGAGTATATACAAAGCGTGGCCACTTCATACTGGAAATGTAAAGCTTGATGTGCTGCCGTGTGTACTAGAATACTGTTGTAGTTTTAAATAAAAAAAAAGATCTTTCAAAAAGATCCAATGCCTAGAAATACGTAAACGATACTAAATTATACAAAACATTGTTGCTTCCCACGATCTTTTTATTGACATGATAAGGAAAATGGATACAGATAATGATAATCTTATAATTCTTACGTAAATCCGCAATCATAACAATACTCGTGACAATATTACTGAAGTATTTATTATGGAAGGAATATTGAAAACAACAACACTTACATAGGTACAAGCTGTACCGGAGACAAGAGACCATTCTTCTATCGTTAAACAATAATGGGCGGCACATGGCAACACCAGTGGTTGAATTCTATTCAAAAAGCTTATTTTACGCATTTAAATGCTACTTAATAATTATTGTTATCTAACAAATCAAGTATCTTGACTTGGCTCGCGAGGTTGTCGACATGTGGGATGTGGACTCAGCGATCATTGTGCCGGTAGTAGTATCAGCCCATGGCTTAATTGCCAAGGGCCTCGACCAATACCTGAGGAGGTTCTCGTTAGGCAGTTGGATCAAGGGCTTGATTCAGAAAGCGGTACTCCTGGATACGGCTCGTATTGTTAGGAGGTTCCTCTCTCTGGAGCCCTGACCGCCGGTAGCTTGGACCCTGTTCCCGATACCAGTGGACTACCTACAATTTTTTACATTTTTTAATGTTTTTTTTTTATACTTTTGTTTTAAAAATATTTTGAAATGTAATGACTAAGATGGAAAAATGAATAAAGGAATAATTGTTATCTTACTCTTATTATATATGCGAAAGTTTATGAGGATAGTGCATGGATGTTTGTTACTCTTTCATGCAAAAACTACTGAACGGATTCATCCAAATCCATGGAAAGAAAAACCTCTTAATTGCTTCATATTATGTACATACTTTCATTGATAAACGAGAGTCCCATTATGCTGATCTTCTTTAGCACACAGATAGTTTATAGCCTGGATTAACACACATTTTATCCCGGTAGTATGATCGCATGGGATTATGACCATACTCCACGAAGCTAGTTATTTATATGTAAATCAACAAAACATGCCTCACATACATGTCTTTTTTACTTTCAGACGAAGTACAACGCCAACTAAAAATGTCTGAAGCAAAAATTATAGTAACATTACCAGAAATTGTGCCAACTATAAGGGAAGCCTTCAAGATCTCCAAGATAAACATTCCAATAGTCGTAGTGAAAACCAATGGAAATCCCACTCCTGAAGGCACAGCTTTATTCAATGAACTAAGCGAAGATATACACACAGACAAGTCGATTTTGAAACAAGTCAGGAGAAATGCCAACGATATATGCTTTCTGCCTTATTCTAGTGGTACTACAGGGTTACCGAAGGGAGTGGAGTTATCGCACAGGAATATTATTGCTAATTGCGAGCAGATCAACGACCCGGCAATTGCGATGCACAATGAAACAACACGTAAGTTGATGTTATTTTAATCCTTTCAGTGATATTCAGTTAACTATTACTTCTATGTCACAGTCTTCTTTCAAATATTGCTTTATAATGCGTGTAAAAAAAATATCGTTAACGAAGCTGAAAGGTACTTGTTCACCCCGTTATTGCCATTTTGTTTGTTCTGGACCATACCTGGGAACTTTCTAGTTACGGTGATTTTGGGGGTCAAAGTTATAAATTTTTCACAAGTTTTTTTTTTAATACATGATGTTTCACCTCAAGAAAAGTCGTTTCCCAGCAATAATTTTTGTAGAGTTTTATAACTCGCGCATAAATTTTAATAATACTCAAAAATGGTTTGATGTAAAATACCGTTTACACCTTGTATTTGAATTCGTGAAACAAAGCCATTGTCTAATGTTTGGCGTTCATTTTATTCAAGTGCTGATTATCAGCCTAATTTGAATAAATAATTTTGATTTTGGTCTTCTATGGAAATAATTGGTTCTGCTACTTGAAAGGCTATATCAAGATCCGTCACTATCAAACCCTCATTTTCAACGGCAGTAAACGATAATCTAAGATCAATATCATAATTCCTACTTCTCCAATTTCATCGCTTCCAATTATTTCTTTCCAGCCACTCATCAAGACTCAGTGATGGGCGTGTTACCGTTCTTCCATATTTATGCAGCAACAGTTCTTATGTTCCACAAGCTATCTGTTGGTGCCAAGGTGGTGGCTTTGGCCAAGTTCCATTCAGAGACTTTCCTGAAGACCATGGAGAAACAAAAGACAAACGTTCTGTTTTTGGCGCCACCCATAAGTAAGTATATTATCTGTCGGTATTTTCTATTTATCAAGTTTATCTCCTGTAGGCTTTTAAGTATGATTGGTGATATCATATGCTTCAAAGTTACCGAATATGGTAATATATCATACAGTTAAGATGATATGACATACAATAAAGATACTGACATCAAAAACAGATGGTGCAATCAAATATTGTAGAAGATAAGTGTTTGATAGCTCATTCACATATTGCTTAATTTTGTTTTGGTTTCGCGGCAGCGGCCGGCGCGACGGTGAGTGCTACATCCAGGGTGATTGCATCAAATCGCTACTTAAAAGAAGGCTGGACCTCTATTTTTGAAGTTACACTTCTTTTGGCGCATTACTGAAAAATGATGAGTGTAAATTTTTACGATGCGCGCGCACACCCTCACGAAAAACCTACACCCTGAAGTTAGCTAGTCAACATACACCCTGAACTTAGCTAGTCAATATTTTAGTTTTATACGCCAAAGAAGTATAACTTCTTACGTGCGTACATAAGTATTTTCTTATTGTCGTATATTTGGACTTTACCCGGAACCATAAGCATACGTTGACCAACAAATCTGTGCAGGAAACAAAACACAGAACGAAAACAAGTGTACCTAACAAGTTTGACATGTCGAGGCATTTTATCTTGATAAGCAGCGCCGCAGCTTATGTCAATTCTGCTAAAAATCACAGTAGAAATACGAAACGTTTTAAAGGCTACTGCCATCTCTCGAGCTTCAAAAACATTGATAAGAAACGAGCCGATAGATATCATAAAACTAACATGATAAGATCAATATTTCAACAAAAAATAGCCATCTCCAAAACTCAGTAACATAAACAAACCCACACATAGAAAGAGAGCTAGTTTTATTTTATATGGACGTGTCTGTCTACTCACATATAGATAAGAACTACCGTGGGTCTGTGAGCGTAGTTATTAATATCTTAACAATCATGAGCAATGTACGCACACATCTCCGTACAGACTTGGTTTGTTAACCCAAGCCATTTAAATAAATTTGCGCTTACGTTTGTACAAGGTCACTTCGTAGACTGTGGGTCCAGTTTATAAAAATCTTGTACCTACTGTACTATTAAACGAGTTCGGTACTGGCCAGACCGGCGGTTTACTAGTAGTAGTGAGAATAATATTTTATTTATTTATTTATTTATTACATTTGGGAAAACAAACAGTAGTATATTACGTATAAACAGTATTGGCTTAAAATTCAACTTAACAAATATACTACCCACAACATTTTCCACAGATTACTTTATTATATAAAACAAACTGTTAGCAAACGTTAACTGTAGCAGGGCTAACTTAATGAGAAAAAAAAATGATAAACTATATTCACGAGATGTAACAAACAAAGAAAAAAAAATATTTAAAAAAAAGATTAACGTAAAATTAATATGTGATGCATACAGGTCACTAACCTATTAACAATGATATCTGTACAAAGGCGGACTTATATTATGTTTACATTTCAATATTGTTTATGTTAAAGCATTATCTATAAGGGTAATTATATAAGGGTTCGGCTTCCAGTCTAACCGGATGCAGCTGAATACCAGTATTTTACATGAAGCGACTGCCTATCTGACCTCCACTTCCCAGTACTGGGTAATATGATACCTTTTGGTAAGACTGATTATCAGACTTTCGAGTCACTGACTACCAGTAACGACTGTCAAAGATCTACAAATGACAGCCGGGAGAAACGGCTTAACGTGCTTTCCGAGGCACGGAGGAAACTCGGTATTTGATGGGTGGTCACCCATCCACAACACGAAGATTGATCAGACCGGCTGCTATAATTTATTCACGAGATCTTTGTACTCCTTACGTCATTAAAAGGAAATAATGACATTTACTGCCTCGTTTGTCTAGTGATCGCATGCGCTACTGCTGAGTAGCCCTGGGTTCGATTTCCAGGTCAGGCAAAGTGATGTTGCGTTTTTCAGAAATTCCTCAGTCACCGCGGGCCACGGTGTCATAGAATTATGTTAATATTAAATAGCACATATTGGGTTACCAAATGTAAAAAAAAACATGTGTGCAATTCACACGTGGTAGAAGTGAAACCTTGAAAAATGTTGGTTTCAAGATAAACACTGTATAACGCTTCCTATCTCATTTTCTCCCACGTTAAATCTTATGAATTAATGTGTCTGTCTCTTTTTACTATCGTTTTTTCGTTATATCGACTTTTAAATCACAACGATGCTAAAGAAGTTTTCACTTCAAAAACAAATCTGACAGTAGTTCTTGAGATTAACGCATTAAAACAAATAATTCTTCAATTTTACTATATTAGTATAGATTATGACTAAAAGCACATTATTATGCAAGCGCAAAAATCTACATTTCTGTATGTCTCGGGTTTGGTCACTTCAAGTACATGAATAAAGTTAGCATCATCATCATCATCATTTCAGCCGAAAGACGTCTATTGCTGGACATAGGCCTCCCCCAAGTGTCGCCACATTGACCGGTCCCGAGCGACTCGCATCCAGCGGATCCCCGTAACCTTCACGAGGTCATCGGTCCACCTAGTGGGAGGCCTTAACGCAGCTGAATGCTGGTAAAGGTCTCTCCCAAGCTCTGCCACAATACCCTATCTTGCAAGCCGGTCCTTCAAGTATCTACACAACATCACGCCTGAAATCCTTGAAGGCTTAAACAGAGGTGTACCTAATAGAACTGCAGTGTGTACGGAGTCTACACTACCAAATTATACGCCTTTGAACTTGAATTCTCTATATTTATACTTTTAAATCAGTTAATACATGGTTTTACATTTATATATAATATTTTTCTATTTGTCCTTCTGACAACCCATCATTTTTATTTCTCCTCTACATTCAAATGTATTTACTTTATTAAGCTGCTAGTATCAATCGGCTACCAGAATGATATATCATCATAGGAACTCTACAGTAATCCATGGTCCGGAGCGAAAGGGAATGGGACGCCGTCACCTCCTTCTGCGAAGCAGTCAAGCTAGCGAAGGAGGTGGCGGAACGTGAGAGGGAGAGAACCTCTCGTCTCGGCCGCCGCGGGATACGCCCCGTGCGTCGGGAGTCACGTGGTGGCTTCCGGCCACCGTAGACGCGGACCTGTGGGCGGTGATTAATGAACTAGCTCGCCGTCCGTCCGTCTTTTGACGACAGGCCATGTAGACGGCGCGTTCGTGTTCCACGCGCGCCTCAAAGAGATGTCAGCAAACAGGAACTGGCCCGCAAGGGCCGATGCCTGCCAGGACTGCGGGACTGTTCGAAAGAGATACCGCGGCCCTGGAACACAAAGGGCAAGGAAGGAACATGTATGGGTTTTAGTCCGTACATATCTGACACTCCCTTCCACTCTGCCCAGAGCGGGGGAAATCATTTCATGATTTCCAATCCGAAAATAAAAATAAAAAATGTCCTCTACAGTACCTACATCCAAATTGCCAGTTATATTTAAATTAAATCCCAAGTAATAGTATCATAATATTTAATAACATTATTTGTCTGTTATATATTCTAGTTCTGATGATGGCCTCCCATCCAGCCGCCACTGAGAAGACCTTCGAGCATGTGGAGTCTGTATGTAATGGAGCAGCCCCTCTGGCTGCCAGCGACGTAGAAAGGCTGTTGCATCGAGCTAAGGTATAAAGCTTTTTACTATCTTCTAGAACAAGTTTAAGAACTGACTACACGACTAATGTAAAAATTAGCTAGTAATACATATTTATTTTAAACTAGCTGCTATATATGAATTAGATGCTACCTTCTTTCGCGACAAATTATTATATAAAAAATAACTTTCCTTTTTGAAACTTTTTTTTTTTTAATTTTTCTAAAAGTTTCTGCGGAATGTCTGCACGAATTTATTATAAGCTTCCTAAGCAAATAAGACAAATTGATTTTTTTCTGGGCCCAGGCCCAGGGCCTATTAACTAGTTGAAATATGTACCAAAACATTTAATAACTACCGTCATAATCATAGCTTTCTTTTTATTTCAGCGTGACATCGACTTCAGACAAGGCTACGGTCTGACCGAGACGTCTCCGACAGTCACCATCAGCCCCAAAGGATTGAATCGTTACGAAGCAACAGGCCCACCAGTAGCAAACACAGAGCTTAGGATCGTGGACCAGGATTTAAAGAACTTGGGACCTAATGAGGTTTGTTGGACCAAGGATAGTTATGCTACACTTGGTATAGTTGTTCAAATATTTGCATCAAAATAAAATACATTTTTAATATACAGTCTACGAGAAAGTTTGAAGAAATATGCCAATTAAAGAACCAAGTATTCAGATCGTCTATGTAATCTAAAATGTTTCCTTCTCCTATTGCATATACGATAGTGGAGGAATATTGCATATACGGAAAATTTGCCATCGTGTGCAAAGAAGACGAAGATTGCATATACACATCATCACATTGTTATCTAAAGTATAAAGGGTGTAAACAGACTCTTAACGAAGCCGAAAGGCACTTGTTCTCCCCATCATTGCGATCATTTTTTTGTTCTAGACTATACCTGGGAACCTTCTAGTTATGGAGATATTGGGGGTCAAAGTTCCAACTTTTTCACAAGTTTTTTTTTAAATACATGTTTTTACTTAAGACACCTTCACGACCCCTGCTGATGGATGGATTGAATAGTTTCAATCCATCCATCAGCACAATGTTTTGAACGCGTTATATTGCGTTCTACCGTAAAACGTGATTTTTCACCCAAAAAAAAAAAAGTCGTTTCCCAGCACTAATTTTTGCGTAAAGTTACTTAGTTTGATGTACATAATGCTTGGTTAACGGATTCGTGAAGAGTCTGTTTACACCCTGTATATGTTAAACGCAACATGCGTGGGTTTCCGTTTATCCCTCATTCATTGACTACGTGGTAGACTGACATGGATAATTGTAATATTTCGATTAATTTAAATTTAAGTCGAGGCGATGTTTACCGTGACTGTCTTTTAGTAAATCGATTTGTATGTAAACATATGCACAGTTACAACAACTTCTGTGAAACAATAGAGGGATGACATGGATTATTAACATGCAAGCTATTATGATGCAGACAACGTATCGGTAATATTGTAATCTATATGCTAGTTATGTATTTGAATCCCAGGCAGTAATACCACAATCAGAGTTCAAAGATAAACAGTAGATAAATGACAATCGTTTTTTAACCGATTCGAATATTTACGACTTTCAAAAAGATTGAAAAATCTTTTCGGTAGCTCGTGTCAGTCGCATAATATCGCTATCACTAATAGTGTTATCGTCACTATCTAGACCCTCAGCTTTGATTACAAATAAAAAAGAGAATTTGGAAGCCGATATTAGAATTTATGTAAACAGATTTTTTTGGATAGATACTGGAAAAAGAACAATAAAAAGAACTTTGGCAAACTTTATTAACATTAATGCCTTTAAATATTATTAAAAAATAGGGTGTAAGGGACAGCCCTCCACACACTGATGGGGTGAATTCAGTATAATATATCATACTAAGATGATCGATACAAGAAATTATTACAGGAATGTTAAGAGAATCCAATAAACATTTGTTTTATTTCTTCATACGCAATGTATCGTTACCGTTGCAAAACGCACGTAGCGAACGGCAAGCGCGATGACGAGTTCGATGAAATCTGTAGCTAGGCAGGAAGTGAACAGCTGATTTCACGCGTCGTTCGTTAGAGTATTTCAAATTATGATTAAAGTGTTGGATTTTTGATTATAGCCGTATTATTTACATAAATGCAGTGCTATGTACAGGTAATGTAATTTACATTGAAATAAAGGAATAGTAACGAAAAAAAAGAAAAAAATCCGAAGAAAAATTCGGGTGGAATGTGATTTGAAATAAGGAGCTGAATGCACCCTGTCAGTTTGTAGAGGGCTGTCCCTTACACTCTGTATAATTGGTAAATCCAAAGCTATTTACTTGAATACTTATAGAAGGATGATGATGACGGAATCTAAGTAAAAAACAGAAGAAGTCCCAACTGAAGGAAATCTAAATTCTCCCTTTTAAAAAATCATCTTAAATCTTCCAGACTGGTGAGATTCTCGTCCGCGGACCTCAAGTGATGCGAGGCTACAGGGACAACCCTCAAGCCAACAACGAATCTTTCACTGCAGATGGCTGGTTCAGAACTGGAGATTTGGCTGCCGGTGATGAAGAAGGGATCATCACCATTGCTGATAGGCTTAAGGAACTTATCAAGGTAAACATGGATGGATAGAACTAATAGTACATTATGATATAAGTGCGGTAAGTTGAAAATGACAGCCGAGGCGATATGCTACAAGAAAGCAGAGGCTGTAATTATCAAAGCGCATGTATGTCATACGACGTTTTATAACATATTTGCGAGGAAATAAAACTCGGACTTTCTTAAACGAAATTTTGATACGCTTGTAGGTAAGTATCTATCGGTGGATTTTTCGGGCAAGAGGCTGAGAGTAGCCTTTTTTGCTGCCTCTGAGATTTCAGGCGGTGTCGAATTAATAAATTCATCATTACTTGAAAAGAAAAAGCGCGCGGAATAATTTTTACTTGTTCACAAATTAGTGAGCCGAGCGCATGAGCGCTTTTTTTTTAAGGCAAAAGCACAAAAGCAGCCAGTATTACTAATACAGTAAATTAATATTTTTGTGTTTTTGTTACAGATAAATGGTTGTAATCTATTGTCAAAATTAATTAAACTAAAGAATTTAATGTTTATTTATTATATTTTATCTCCCAAAGTTAATTTTATTCATAAACTGTTGACCACTTTTCTGACATAAAAACTCTTTGCTAAGATTTATATTTGTGCGATGAGTACGATTATTTGTTCTGTATCTGGGTGTATAATTTATCTATAATATGTATGTATTTAGAAATATATAAGTATGTTTATCAGTTGTCTGGTTGCCATAGTACAGGCTCTGCCTAGTTTGGGATCAGATGGCGGTGTGTTGGTTGTCCCAAGATATTATTATTATTTTATTATTATTTAAAAAAGTACCGTTCGATTTTACGGATCATTTCGATAAACCGTGCGTTTTACATTACATTACCGCACAAGTACGTAATGAGATACAATACGATATTGAAATTGGTGAAATAAGAGACCCTTTACGAGCAAATGTGTTATAATAGTACATTATGATATAAGTGCGGTAAGTTGAAAATTACAGCCGAGGCGATATTGCTAGCCTGAGCTGTAGGCGAGGGCTACAAGAAAGCAGAGGCTGTAATTATCAAAGTGCACGTATGTCATACGACGTTTTATAACATATTTGCGAGGAAATAAATAAAACTCGGACTTTCTTAAACGAAATTTTGATACGCTTGTAAGTATATATCGATCGATTTTTCGGGCAAGAGGCCTCAGAATAGCCTTTTTCGCTGCCTCTGAGACTTCAGGCGGTGTCGAATTAATAAATTCATCATTATTTGACGACATTTTCAAATAAAAACAATACAGCAAAAAGAAAAAGCGCGCGGAAATATTTTACTTGTTCACAAATTAGCGAGGCGCGCGAATCAGCGCTTTTTTTAAGGCAAAGGCACAAAAAACAGCCAGTATTACTAATACAGTAAATTCATATTTTTGTGTTTTTGTTACAGATAAATGGTTGTAATCTATTGTCAAAATTAATTAAACTAAAGAATTTAATGTTTATTTATTATATTTTATTTCCCAAAGTTAATTTTATTCATAAAATGTTGACCACTTTTATGACATAAAAACTCTTCGCTAAGATTTAAAAAAGTACCGTTCGATTTTACGGATCATTTTGATAAACCGTGCGTTTTACATTACATTACCGCACAAGTACGTAATGAGATACAATACGATATTGAAATTGGTGAAATAAGAGACACGAGACGAGCAAATGTGTTATAAAAGAATTTTCAAAATCGGTTCAGTAAATCCAAAGATTAGCCCCTACAAACCGCACTTATATCATAATGTACTAAAACGTACTGGTGGATATTACCGTTTAAATGAGAAAACTGGTTAATATGTATTACTTCTTTCACAGGTTAAGGGCTTCCAAGTCCCTCCAGCGGAACTAGAATCCCTATTACGCGAGCATCCTTCAATCAACGACGCAGCTGTCATTGGAGTCCCCCACCAGAGCAAAGGCGAAACACCAAGAGCCTTCGTAGTTCTCAAGGACGGTCACAAATGTACTGAAAGACAACTCAGCGAGTTTGTTAATGAGAAAGTGGCTGCGTACAAACATGTAGACGACATAACATTTATTAATAGTGTTCCTAGGAGTGCAGCTGGGAAGATTCTTAGAAGGATTCTGAAGGAAAAGTACTGCTAGGAGTAAAAATAAAGCTTTGGCGTAACTAATGCAAATCCCGCTGGGGAGTCATGTGACGTCATGATCATGAGAACAACCGAAGTTCCCGCATCCTGAGCGGGATTTGCCGTGGCCAGAACTTAAAGCAGGGAATAATTCAGTCAAATTGTTTGTTGTAAGTAGTATTTAAGTTCGAGAAATAACATATTCTTAGATTATGGAAATATTTTATTGATAATTGGAATTGTTGTAAGTTTGTACTGACGTTAATATGATGTAGATAAGAGCCAGAAAGAATGTGGAGACTTTATTTGGCCTTATAATATATAAAATCATTTTTTTAAATAAAACACATTGAAAAAAGAAATGTAGCATTTAAAAAAAGCATTTCTACTAAAGAATTTAAGAAAGCTTTAATAAGTTAAAATTATAGGTACATAAATAAACACTGTTTAAGACGAAATTTAATTAATAGCTACGTACTCATTAGATTACAATTATAAAGACATGTAATTAAGTAAGTGATTGACAATTTTACTCTTTCAATTTTTTTTTTTTTTTAATTATTATGTCGTCTTTTTGTGACGTACAGGTTATAATGTAAGTCTGTAATTTGTTATTGGTAAAAGAATATTAAACTATTTTTATTAAAGAAAAATGCATTTTTTATTTCCAGCTTGCTTGCTTTGTTCATTCAATTCTCGAGTAATAATATGTTTATTATTAAACTACAAGTACCACCCACGGAGTCTGGATTTGTGCCCGATTGATGGCAGGCTCGCCCCTTATTAAATGGAACTTAAACATAACTGGCGTAACCCCCATTAGGCCAGTTATGATTAAGTTCCATTGTGTGTGCTATTAGGTACACCTCTTCCTAGCCCTTCAGGGATTACAGGCGTGAATTTACAAAAAACCGAGATTTTTCTTTGACATTGGTTACCTTTTACGTAAGTAAGTACAACTCGGATGAGTAAGAGTTAGCACCTTGACTTAGACTTAGCTAGACCGGGTTGTAATTGTGCAGTTATCTGAAATACTGTAAAATACATATTAAAGAGAGACGTCAATCATCGAATCCAACTCGGCTCGACAGCGTTCGGGAAACTACGCGATGTCTTCTCGTCAAAAATACCTCAGTGCCTCAAAAGTAGGGTTTATAACCAATGTTTGTTACCAGTGATGACTTACAGATCTGAAACGTGGTCTCTCACAATAGGTCTTATACAGAAGCTCAAAGTCGCTCAGCGGGCTATGGAGAGGGCTGTGCTCGGCGTTTCTCTACGTGATAGAATCAGAAATGAGGAAATCCGTAGACGAACCAAGGTCATCGACATAGCCCAGCGGATAAGCAAGCTGAAGTGGCAATGGGCAGGCCACATAGCGCGAAGATCGGACGGCCGATGGGGCAAATTGATACTGGAGTGGAGACCACGGATTGGAAAGCGCAGCGGAACTAGTTTATGCGGATCTCTCATTGTATGGCAAAACTATACAAAGCAAGGCTATGTAATACTGGAAATGTATAGCTTGATATGTCGCCATGTGTACAGTCAGCTGTCCGTTCGTGGTTAACTTACAATCTTGCAAACTTACAAACTTACAATGTTTTTGTAAAAAAAACCAAGGCAACCTAGGCTACTAGGAATTTTTCCTGTATCGTGGGTGCGTTCACAAACGTTTAAACTCACTTACACAAACGGCCAGACCCGGAACAATTACCTCAAACTCAAAACTCAAACTCAAAAGCATTTATTTCAATTAGACCATTACAGGCACTTTTGAACGTCGGAAAAACAAAGAAGGCTAAGCTACAGTCACAGTCACAAGGCATAATAACTTGTGAAAGTACTGTAGTTGCCCATTCCAAAGCGTAGATTTCTATGGAGAAGAATGGGAAAGAAACTCCATGGACACTCTTTTCAATCAAAATATTATTACAAAATCTTGGTTACATCATTCATGTTGAGATTATACGTGTATGTGAGAACGATGTAAAGAGGCGTGCAAATTAAGAGCGTCCAGAGTAAAAGAGTAAATCAACAATTTAAAAATGAAGTACTTAATTAAAATAAACCGTGACAGCTAAGAGATGACCAGTCCCAACTGACAGCGCCCGTTCACGAACATGACGCATGGATCAGCGCCATTCAACTCAACCATATTGAAGGGAACCAAATGACCCGACACACCCGCCACCATCAGCAAGACATTCGAGTGAGCATGACATTCTCTCAACTGCCAGGGCACATTCAAGTCAATGAAAGATAGCTAAATGTAAACGGTAGCTTTTCAATACATAGTACTCACATATGTGCTATGCAATTATATAATACTAAGAGATTGAGTCTATACAATGCAAAGATATTGTTACAATCTTCTGCAGCTTCCACAATACTTATCATGTACAAATATTTGTTCCGTGCGGGTATCGAGCCCGCAACACGCAGCGCAGCAGTCAATCGCTCAGCCACTGCGCCAACCGTGCCGTCAAAGATAATTTTGCATAAGCCTTTAACTATACACTATATTTTTTTGGCTTGTAATATGTAGCAATACGGCTAATTCTGAAACGAAAAAGAGGTCGTTTAACGGTGTCACGTCACGAGTGCAATTGTTTTTCCCCATCTCAAAAATGCCCAAAGCGCCTAAAGAAGTTTTCACTTTAACAAGATGCAATCAATAATTTCACAAGGTTTTTACTGATAATCAGTTTTTGTGAACTAGCGAATCACTAGCCTATCAGTAACTTCTCTTTAACAAGCAGAAGTTATTTAAACAAAACAATACCTAATAAATAACTAAAGCTATCTAGTCTTTTAATCTTTTGGGAACTGTTTATATAAAAAACAATAGCACAAAAACGTTAATTACCTGCGTAATAAAACAGATAGCTGAATTAGATTTAAAATAATAAAAAAAACAACAAAAAAATGAACTGCAACAAACTTTTATTTATTTTTTAAACAGTCAAAATTATCTCATAAATCTTGCTTAATTATGTATTGTTTCTTCTCAATGCCAATAATTCTAGCCTGGTTAGGTAGGTACCTACTACCTAATTCAATATTTACAATTTTACATCAGTACGTTCGTCGCCGAACGCGCAAACCACCATAAAAACGTTCAAATATTCGGCAATAAGTCACGGACGTACATGCCTGGATGTTGATGATCATGATCAAAATAGACACTAAAGCCGCCATCTTGTCTTTTTAATATGTATCACTAAACAGTTTCTTAAATGTTTACCCCAACAGCAATCGTGACAATGTCATACAAGTGCCAAAATAATTAAACAGAGGCGCAATTCAAATAACAAAAATCATTGCTTTCCAGGTTCCATCCATAGCACTGTGTTTGTTCAACGCGTCGGACGTCGACCTTCAGACTTCAGACTCGTACCCGAGGTTCGGACGCGTACGAGCGCTCCCCCGCCCTCGCATTTACGCGTCAGTCGCCAATCGCGGAGGAGGATTGCGTCAGCTACGGCAAAAGATCGCTAGATGCCTTACGCGTCCAATATAATGATGTTTTCAGGATGCTACTGGGACTGCCCCGTTTCTATAGACTATAGTGCATCAGAGATGTTTTCGCAAAACCGAACTGACGGTTTCCACGCAGTCATACGCAAAAAAGTTGCTTGTCTGGTGCATCGAACGCGGGTTAGAAACAATAGTATCTTGAAAGTACTAGCGGAGAGTCCTTACTCCCCTGTTCTGAGGCATTTTGTGGAGAGGATGGCCAACTAAGTAGCTGATCTCTTGCTTGATCGTTCTCTGAGCAACCTGCCTCGGACAGTTAATTCGATGTGTTGCCGACGCTGATTGTGTGTTTTATATTACTAACATTAGTTATAAGGTTTTTCTTTACTAATATAATCCATCTTAGATTATATTATTGTCCGATACTGAATAATCGAGTACAAACAACTTCAACGAAAGGCAGCAAGCGTGGCTTGAAATATCGACTAAGTTAAATGCGGTTATTAAATGATTTGGTATTATTTTGGTTCGTGATGAACGTCCAGCAAACGAATAGCGTTGTGTTACGTACGTGGAATCAGTGTTGCCAAAAAAATGATCTGATTCCGTGGAACAAAACGTGTTTTTTTTTCAAACTGGGACAATGTAGCAATTTAAATGTATTGTAGATATGTATTTCCTTTTGACTTCAGAATCTATCCTTCTGCAGTGAGGTGTGAGACAGGGAGACGTCTTACCTCCGAAACTGTTCACCGCTGCACTGGAGCATGTCTTCAAGGTTCTGGACTGGAGAGGGCTAGGCATCAATGTCAATGGCGAGTACATCTCTCACCTTCGGTTTGCCGACGATATAATGCTTATGGCTGAGACCATGGAAATATGCAGCTGCAACATGCAGCTGCATATTTCACCTTGTATACAGGGTGAATCAGAAATATTTCAAAGTTGTTCATGAGATGAATACCATATGTTCGCATAGGTGATTTAATGCTTAGTGAGATTCTGAAGATAGAAAAAAAATTGGACGTCAAGTTTTCAAACAATTAACATTTTTTATTTTGACTTTACCCTACATTTAAAGTATATAGTATATTACAAAGGAAAATGTCTGTTTTACAAGGGGTGCTGGTCCAAGTGTGTTTGAGATATGAGTTGTACATTAAATGAAAGGTTTCGACCAGTACAATATTTTTATTACGGTCGCTAGAAAAAATATCCCTGAGGAATGGTCATTTTATTTATTTATTTATTTATTTGCATATGTATTTACATTTTAATCTCGTGACGTCGCGTGAAGCGAATTGAAGACTATCGCGATACTGACCAATTGAACGACGTATATGATAAGGTATATCATTATCGAAACCAATGTATGATTCATAAGAATCAAAATAAACAGTAGGCATACGTCTTCCAAAGTAAATTACTGCTACATATTGATTAACGAAAGTGAGCAAACATTAAATCGTATTAAACATTATTACCGCACATAGTGCACATTATAAGTCACACATCAAAAGTGTCTAGGGGTCATGCACATTTATTAACATAACTTTAAAAGTCATGGACATTTCAAAAAGATTTAAACGCGAATTTGTGCCTGGTGTTTATCTTCCATATTAAAAAAATAATAATAATAATTTAGTTGTGGAAAAATTCAGTATACTTCATAACAATCATAATTTTCTTACCTACATGTGTTAAAAATTTTACTGTTTTTTTTTAAAACAAAGATTTTTTTTCGTACATTTTTGACTTAAATCAACACTGCTGAGTTTATCTAAACCATGGAACATCGAAATTTAACTAGGTAAGAGATGTTGAGAGCAATAGGCTTGATGGAACCAGGCACGCGCCAGTGCAATATTAGTGATACAATTGGCACCAGTTAAAGTGTCATTCATATCCAGTTTGTTTTCTCGTTATCGGGATACTGGCGAGTCAGCTGAGCAAACCAGGGAATATTCGGTAAGCCACCACCAGACAAGACCGATTTTTACAAATTACGGTGAGAAGACAACCGTACGCTACGACGCTACGAACAAATCGCGGGCAAAGTTTAGAATAGGCAAATGAACATTTGGCTTGGTATGATCGCCAATGGTCTAGATGTTACTCTCAGATGAATCCCGGTTCGGCATCCTTCCAGATACACGAAGAATACGTGTTTGGCGAATACCTGGACGTGAGACCAGCTTGCAAAACCGCCAGAAGGTCTATCCATATCAAAGTGAAACAGTCATGGTATGGGCGAGACTACGTCTAGGCGGGAGAACTAACCGTGTTTAGATAAAATGGAATTTAACGGCTGCAAAATACCGTGATAAGGTGCTGGCACTTATATTCCAACCACGCCGGATAGAAATGAGACTAGATTTTATGCGTATGCATGATGAGATGAGGCCCGCCCAACTGCGACTCCAGCGGTAACTCAGCGGCTACCGCAACATAACGAAGAGGCTCTAGACTGGCCCACGCAATCCCCAAATTTAAATCCTGTTAAGCACGCCTGGAATATGCTGCAACGAAGGTCTCTACGAATTTTCCCGAGAATCTGCTGCCGAACAGTCCACTTTTCGTGCATTTTCGTCGGACCTGGTACCTTACACCACAAGGCGAACTTGACAACATTGTTTTGAGCTTGAAAAACCTTTGCAAACGTGTTATAAACGCTCGAGGTATACAAAATTTATTATTTCATTTAATTTTGTTTCCTGCTTTAATCACCAAAAACAATAAGTCTAATTTTAACTTTTTCATTTTTATAAAAAAAAAAACCCTCATAAAATAAAATAAAAAGTTCTGTTTTTTATGATATAATCTGTAAGAGTATAAAATTCTACACACTTTGATATACGGATGATTTAGTAAATTCTTTATAGTTTCGTTTAAATACGTGAATAACAAAATACCCCTAGACACTTTTGATGTATAAGGTGTTAAAAAATTAACTTTAAGAATTTCGTGAAGGCATTGTACTAATATTCTTCCTGTCCTTCTTTTCGGTCCTAACTTTATTAAGTATACTCTTACCTTCTTTAAATCTTTATACAATTTTAAAATAGCATCCATACCTTATTACCACCATATAGTAGAGGAGAAGAATTAATGTTCTTACAATACATTATTAAACATTAGTATAATAATTATGTATTATGACTTAAACAGCACGCAATTAATACCTAGGTCCAAAGTTCAGTCAGCGTACCGTACATATTTGGTAAGATTTATGATTTGGCTTATGATTCTAGAACGCACTTTTTTTTTAAATTTTTACCCTTTTCCCTTGTGTTACACTATATCTTCATCGTAGTTCTTTGAAGATGGCTCCGCGGCCCCCATCCGCATGCGTCAACGGAAAGAGGTCTCCTCATAGTCGTCCTATTTATCTCATTGAATAATACTGAGATATATTTCATAGGATAGTGCATATAAATGGTTACAAAGGCGCATAGCAATACAGATCTTAAAGTAGGTAGTAATTAATACAACCCTTACAGACCCATGGGTCATCATTATATTGTATGTAACACCACTTGTTCTTGTTTATAAAGCCTACATATTTAGTCTGGGAAAAATACCAGCTAGTTTCGTGATTTGTCAAGTCTTGCCACAAAATTGACACTCAAAGGGCCAAGTTCACCGACAAGATAACGGTCTGATTATCTGAAAACAGCTGTTTACCATGAATTGTCGTGTTCCCGAAAGCAAATCTGATGATTAAACACAGTAATCAACTGTTATCGCTAATTCAATGTCGGTGAACACGAAAATTCATGGTAAACAGCTGTTTTCAGATAATCAGACCGTTATGTTGTCAGTGAACTTGGCCATAAATTGCACGTATTTTTTATTTCCTGCTGCCGAATTTGTTAGTATACTTCCAAAATTTACATAATTATACTACGTGAAAAACCCTTTTTTATTAAAATTTGCTACCGTAATTTGAAAGTAAATAAAGTAGTACCATTTTTATAGCTTCTGTAACCGATCTGTTTTATTTTACTACATATTTTTCTTACAAATACAAAGAAAATTGTTATAATCATACATACACTGTCTGGAGAATATTTTAAACGAAATAGAATTACAAAAAATTTTGCTTCTAAATTTTTAGTGCAATTAATTAATCAGTTTGTAACCAGATTAAGATAAAACTTCTTAAGCGTGTTATAAAAAACCTGACGTGATAAAAATATTTGACATTTATTTCTACTGATAACAAGGTAGTCGCAAAACAAATCCAATGGTTTTATCTTGATAACAAAAAAAAAAAATTGTATACACAACATTTGTTACATCAATACAACATTTGAATACCTTGAATACCCAAATATTTATACAGGAGCCTGATTTTTTAGCGCGATTAAAATATTGATGCCATGGAGAAAGTGGTTATGTTTGATCGTCAAGTGTAAGTAGGTCACATCTTTAAATATGACCTCACCTTGCACTTACACGCTGTATAAGTATCTCATACTTCTGTTGTTTTTCTGTCGATTGTCAATGTAAATAAATTAACTTACTCTATATAGCTAAGAAGCAGAAGACGCTTGACGCCGAGTACGTTCGAACGCACTTCTCAAGCGAACAATTAAACATAATTTTTATTTTTTTAGTTAAGGAATATGTCTACTATAATATCTCGATTAAAACCTCGTTTGAGGCATTCTAGTTTAAGTGTGTTTGTTAGAGATAAAAGTGTATGGAATAGTGAGAGGATAATTTCGTCGCCTTACAAAGATATTGAGATTCCGAAGTTGACTGTGGACCAGTATATGTTCAAGAATTTGGATAAATGGGCGAGCAAAACTGCTGTGGTGAGTACTTGCCTACTATCCTATATCTAGAACTAGAAGACCGCCCCTAAGACGACCCACTGACCGAAACTAACTAATATTATAAAGAAATTGAGTCCGTTTATTGTCACGCCTTTGCTCCTAAACGACTGATCGGATGTCGATGAAATTTTGCACAGAAATAGAAAATTGTGCGGGTTAGGATATAGGTTATTTTATCCTGGTAGGACATTCCCGTGATATTATTTCGTTCAACTAATCGGCAGAAAAAGGCTAGTATAATACAAATTCAAGGCTAAGCGACATTGACATTATAAATTATGCGTCTTGTCTAATGTTGCTTTTATAACTTTTGATTACTTGACTTACAACAGTTGTTGTAAAAATATTACACACTTACTACTGTTTCAAAAAGTATTCGCTGGGGTTAAGCAGAACTATAAGAAGATATCAGTAAAAAAAATACCCACTTTTTGAAAATAATTACTGCAGTAATTGGTATTTAAATCAATTTAATTTATCATTTCGTTAAAACACGCTTCCAATTAAAAATATGGGAACTAACTTTTTGAACTGTTATTTAAACATTCGAGAAGTTATTATGATCTGCTGAAAAAAATAAAGGGCAGTTATTTTTTATCGGCGGTTGATAAATTTGTGCGACAGTACGACATACACAGTAATAAAAAAACAATTGACTGGTTATTTCGTCTTTCAATGTCAGTACTAAATACGTAAGCAGACTAATAAATAAATTGCCAGTAAAAATGATGGAGTGGGCAGATAGATTATTATTCTTTATTCATTGTACTTAAGTACTTATTATTTACACTTTTAAATATTTGTAGTAACAAAAATTATATATAAAAAAAAACCCCTTCGGCCGTCTACGAAACCGTAGTTTCGTAACTGATTTCGATGAAGGAATTATTTTTCCTTGTTCGTAACTAGGTTCGATGGAAGAATTATTTTTCTTTGTACGTAACCAAGGTTACGTACAAGGAATTTTTGCAATACTATGAAATTTTACTAGTTCCGTGCAAGGAATAATAATTCCTTCATAGAAACTAGCGATGTTAGTCAAATTAGAATATGAAACCTCTTTGATTTGATTTGCAAACTCTTTATTAACTGGCCATTATATTTGTAGTATCGGACTGATGTCATCGTGGTGACATAAAATGTTTTCCTGTTCATGCTTCTTTGTGTAAAATAGCAATAGCAATCCTTTATCGAAATCAGTTACCTACGAAATTACGGTTTCGTGGACGGCCGAAGGGAATTTGTATACTTATTTGAAAGTGAATTGTCGAGTGATCAATACTGGATAATATTGAAATGGAAATATCTACAACATTAAAAATTGATAAAGTTGAAATGGAATTCATTACTACGCGTAGAGGTGGCATTGCCTTGCTTTGCAGTGGTCACAGGTACCACCGAAAGAAATTTTACAGCAATGGAAACACGTTTTGGCTGTGTTACTATAACAATAACGGCTGTTCCGGGAGCGTTACACTTAACGTAAGGAACGAAATAGTAAAGGAAAAACTACATATAGAGAATTGTCAACAGGATTTTGGAAAAAATAAAATTTTGAAAGAATTAAATAAATTAAAAGAAAAAACTAGCTGCAATTTTGAATCAGTTCAAAAACAATACGACGCAATGGTATATTCCCTTGAAAATGATGGTATAAATTTGGTACACAATATCCCAAAATTCGCTAATATAAAAACAGGTTTATACAATGAGCGCAATAAAATAATTGGCGCACCAAAGCTGCGTTTCTCTTCGTTAAGTGAAGTTAAAGTACCAGATAAATATGAACAATTTTTACTAGCGGACTATAACTGTAAAGAAGAGAACAAAAGGATCATCTTATTTTGCGGAAAAAATGCCAGAAAAAATATTTATAATTTTAAACACATATTTGGCGATGGAACTTTCAAATCATGTCCCATACCCTTCACACAGTTATATACTCTCCATGGATATAACGAAGAAACGGGCTCTATTATTCCGTTAATTTTTTGTCTGCTGCCTGATAAAAAATTTAAAACCTATGACATACTTTTTAGGTTACTTAAGTCAGTTTTTATTTCTTGGCAACCAGAGAAAATAACAGTAGATTATGAGATTGCGGTAATGAAAGCCATATTAGGTGTGTTTCCTGCCATCGTCTTAAAAGGTTGTTACTTCCATTTTAACAATAGTTTATTCCGGAAAGCAAAGCAACTTAAAATAACATCTAGTGTAAAAAAAAGACACGTTGCTAGATGCGCTGGTCTAGCTCGTTTGCCTATTGAATTCATCCAAAGTGGCTATCGGTACATTATGAGCAAGAATCCGACTGGCGATAACATAATAAAATTCAACAAATACTTTAAGAGTCAATGGTTAACAAAAACAGATTTTGCTAAAGTTTGCAGCTGCGACCAAGAAAAAATCAGAACAACGAACAATCTGGAAGGTTGGCATAGTAAAATAAACAGATATATTGGGAGAAAACATCCAACTCTTGCTCATTTGTTAGATACGTTGATCAAAGAGACGCGAGTAATAGACATGCAGAAAAGTGTGACTAAAAAGTCTAAAAATTACACAGAAATAGACGAAGTGGTTCAGCAGTCTATAAATGAATTAAAAGAAAATAAAATTACTGTAGGCCACTGCCTAGAAATCGTATGCCCGTATGCTATATATTTTTGATTGTTTAGACTAAGTACTTAATTTGTTAGACTGGTTTGGGCGATCGTTAATTTGTTTATTTTTGCCTACGAGTCGCGACTCACATATTTTTGTTCAGTAAGAATTTCTGTTTTAGTTATTAAATATATTACACATTTAAGTAAATAAGTAATTTTGATATTTTATTAATACCCTACCTAGTTTCAATCATAAAAGACGAAGGTCAGTTTCGTAGACAGCCGATGCGTCGACGGGGAATAGTACCCCAATCGAAACCAGTTACGTACAAGGAAGAATAATTCTTTCATCGAAACCTTTACAGTAATTTCTTTGTACGTAACTATGATACATAACCGCGGTTACGTACAAAGAAAAATAATTCTTCCATCGAAACTAGTTACGTACCAGGAAAAATAATTCCTGCATCGAAATCAGTTACGAAAATACGGTTTCGTAGACGGCCGAAGCGAAAAAAACATTTAAAAGTATTAAAAAAAAAATGAGTACCTATGCATTTCGTTATAGTATTTCATTAAAGGTGTATTGCACTTTTAGTATATTAAACGCTGATATTTTTTCTTTCTAATTTGATTTAGTTGTTATGTTTCTACCCCCGCATAGGGGATGCATACCGCAACCAATCAACCCAAAAATTATCCTAAAAGTCTTGCTTGCTGGAGTGAGGAGCGTAGGCCGAAAGCCGGCGGAGCGACGACGGCATTTGTGACAGAAAGTAGGTGTGGTATTATTATTGTGAGCGCAGTGAGCGCTCGTCGTGGAGGCGTCGTAGGTAAAGTTACACGCTGAATATCCAAAGAATACTTTTTACCACCTCATTGTATATAGAACTGCTTAGAATGCGATTTCTTACCGAGTAATTCCGATTTGTCCACTGCTCACTCGTAACTGCCCATTTAGTTATTTCTCTGCTCAGTATATTTATTAAATGATCCATTTTATTATTTTTACGACTCATTTTTGTTGACTTTGCTGCTAAGTTTCAACTGACGAACTTGTTAAAAAATATGCAATTTTGTAACTTTGTAATTTTAACTTACCAAAACTACTATCTATATACAACTGCCGCTTTAAATCAGTGCCTACAATTTTCTTGTATCTGATTACGTATAGTACCTACCTAACTTGTTTTGGTGCGATCAAAGTTTAGTCAATTTCAAACGTCATTGTATTGATAATACTTGCTGGTACTGAAGCGAATTATACTGATAACAGCCCTCAAGACTTGAGTTTTCAAGTAGGTACAGATGTCGACACGTAAGTTGAACCAAAATTGCGGTCGTCCGCTTAGGTACATACAATTATGGATTGAGACCCGAAAATGTGTTACTGCGCATTCAAGGTCAACTTTATTAATTCGAAGTATCACTTTCAAATTTTCAAAATCAAAAATCAAAATCATAGCTACTGTCAATATTTTTTTTTTTTTTTTTTTTTAAATATTTTTTTGTTACTTACCAGAATACTTAGTATGCAAACGTCAAAGGGCAGTCACTGTATGCTTAGGTATACAAGGTGTAACATAATAAACACAGCACTTTCCGTGTGGTCTTTCCGATCATGAAATTGAACAACTTTTGTTTTACGAGTTCTAGAAATTTGCAAAAAAAAAACTTTTTGTATAGAAACTGATACGATACGACAGTATGGTAAAACTGAAAAAAGTTATATGTATTTCCAAAAGGCATTTATCAAAAGTTATCCAGTTTTATGGCCTGAGACGTCATTCATCGTTATGTTACACTCAGTATAATGAAAACATTAGAACAGCAAAGAAAACAGAGACTTGAATCGTTAGATTTACCCTCATTGTGTTTAAGCTGCGCGTAAAAGAAATACCTTTAACACTGCACAACCTGATAATCGAACTCAGAACCACAGCGGTAGCACTAGCGATCACTAGATCGGTCAGATGTCCGCAGCCAGTCCGCGAGCTGCCGGGAATTTAACCGTACCTTAATTTACGGGCACAAGTCCATTTATACAACTATGGTCAACTGTGGCACAGGAGCTTACTTAAGTAAAACAACGGGTTGCACTCCGGGAGTGCCGGCAGAAGTCAAAACTTGAAACAACGCGATCTAGCTTAAATATCAGAAATTTCAATAGCTTTCTGCAAGAACGAAAGATGTCGCTGCCGGAGAAAAAAACTTGAAACAACGCCATCTAGCTTAAACTACACGCACACTCACGCAAGTACCTTGCGCCGCCGATTCGATCTGACGATCTGACGCGATTTTAACAGTTTTTACCCATCCCAAAAAGTGTACAACGCCGCTAAAGAAGTTTTCACTTCAAAAATATATTGTTCTAGGTCTGTGGGCACACAAACAGAAGTTACACGTACGAGCAAGTATACAAACAATCAAGAATTTTTGCTGCGAATTTGAGAGGAAAATTCAAAATTAAAGATGGTGACACTGTCGCCATTTTCTTGCCAAATGTTCCAGAGTTTCCCATTATCACCTTTGGTATTCTCACTGCTGGTGGAGTGGTTACGACTATGAACCCTATTTATACAGCATGTAAGTTCATTTCTGTGTTGATTACATAAAGGCGAACTAGTAGTTGGGGATGGGCAGGGTGGGTAGAAATTTGGGATGCGAGTAGAGAAAATACCGAGTTTCCTCCGTGCCTCGGAAAGCAGGTTAAGCCGTTGATCCCGGCTGTCATTTGCACAGTCAGCGTCAGAGAAAAGGAACCCCCCAAGTCTTTAAAGAATATCGCCCGAGCTACGGCGGGCGCGTAACGTGACTCCCCGAGCAGCTCCCTCCCCCGCCGCCGAACCCATCTCTGCCCGAGCATCCGCCGAGTCGATTCAAATATTATTTGCATGTTTTTAATAATTATATGGTATTTTCGGATTCTGGCCGAACCAAGATAACTTACAAAAAGACACTATACGTGGGGTTAAGGATACGAACCCGCATCACTAGGCACCAGTGGATTATTTAGACCGTGCCTTATACCACTAGGCTATTGGCTTAATTAGCAATCTCAACGAAAATTCGAATAGCATTACTTCTTTTACCGAACAAGATTGTATCGGTCTAATCTTCTAGATATTAAGGTTTAAATTTCAACTTCCACCTGTGTGATAATATTAGCACCTTACCATCTTGTTTTACAAAATGCAATACGTAACTCCTCAGTTAACTAAAAGATAAGGTGGAAATTAGCATAGATTTCTTGTTTGGTTGAATAGAATGTGCTCGATTCCGATTTTGCACTACCGTAATTATACTTCAGAAACTTAACTGCTTTATGAACTGCAAGTTAAGGTTGAATTTAAAATACTTTTTTGCCTTATTTACTAAACTGTGATTGAGGGTATTTTTTTTTTTCACACTTATGTTACATACGTGGGTAAAATAAAATCTTCTACCAAACTGCAGGACAGTTTGTCGGTCGTCTTCTCGTGGATACAGCTCTTAGTTAACATATATAATTATTGCAACATGGAAAGGGAACACAATCTTAGTTTTAATACATGTACACTGGCGTCTAATATAGATCGGCTCATGTCGACTTGCCCGCCATGCCAGCTAGCGCGGCGTATGTGCGCATGCTTCTACCGTCCGGACCACCGCCGCAGCACCGATGGGAGACGAGCTACCCAGCGCGAGTGAGTCACCACGGCGGCCGCCCGACCGCCAGCAGCATGTCGCGCGCGCATGCTAACAAGGCCGACCCATTCTTGCGTTAGGTACATTATGTACACTTCACCCGACATACCCGCACAAAGAATCGCCCAACACCGACGCTAGAAAATGAACTTTATTTCCATTACAATACGCTATACTTACTTTCCATCAAACAGGTAATACGAATCTCAGGACAAGTACGCCAAGCGAAGCGACACCTTAACAATTTAGGTTCCAGCGCTAGGGACACAAACCCAAATAGTGCTTGCGCAAGATATTTTTTAAGGCATTTTTAGATAATGTTCGGTAGAAATTTCCTTAGGTAATTCGTTTAACAACGTAATAATTCTTTGACCAAAATAATTTCTCACTTTAAGGACCGAGTATTTATTTTTCTGTGTCGCCTTACGGGTTGGTCGGTTATACACTTTCTGTACTTTGCGTTTTTGGTGTGCTGCTCTAAAATTATAGTTGCCTTAACTTTTTTCTGAATGGGTAATATTCTACAAATTTTAAATAATTTTTCGTACTCCTTATTCATGCTATCTTTAGTTGCCTTGTTTACTGGTAATTTTAACAGCCGAATTTGCAATACTTTAATTTTAATTAAATGTACCGGAAACGTCAGTCCATAACCACCCAAACCGTAGTTTATTGTTGCCTCTGCAAGTGCATGATAAAGAATATTCAGTACCCGCCTACTAACTATATATTTTAAATTGTTAAGTTTCCCTAGTACAGTCTTTGGTACAGAGCGCAGTCTATTACATACAGTGTCTACGTGTGCATCCCAAGTAAGTCGTTAATCAATTAATAATCCAAGGTATTTGTATTTCGCCACGCGCTCAATACACTCACACTGGCAGTTTGCCTTGTTATCGTGAAGGCATTCGTACGAGTGGCCTTTTATCGAGATACAGACACTTTTAGCTATGCGGTTATACGGAGACGATATCAACAAACACTTTGTTTGATTTGTATTAATAAGGATACCATTATCGTGCGCCCATTTAACCACATTATCTAAATCTTCTTGCATTGCCGACTGGATCAGTTCACAGTCCCGACCTCTGTATGTCAAGCACGTATCGTCTGCATACTCGTACATGTATGCATTACAATTTTTAACGACATTGACCATACTGTTGACGTGCATGATATACCCTATCGGTCCATAAACCGACCCGGTCGGCACTCCGTAATCGACTTCACCGAGGTCACTGTCTACTCCTTTAACCCTAACTTTTAGATACCTATTATCTAGGTACTGCCTGAACCACCTTTTTACAGGGCCCCGAATTCCACACTCGTCCATGGCCTGCAGCAAGCCCTCATGTTCCAGAGCATCAAAGGCTTTTTTAAAATCAATAAAGGTCAATAAAACCACCTCTTTTGAATTTAAAGAGATGTTTATGTTATCTGTAAACTTACTTAGTGCCGTTGCTGTGCTTCTATTATATTAGGCCTAAACCCGTGCTGAATATCTGTTAATATATTATTATTTTCCAAAAACTTTGTGATTTGTCCTATAATTACTTTTTCACAAATTTTATTAATTACACTCAATATCGCGATGGGCCTATAATTTGTGTACTCTTTGTATTTCCCCCCCTTGGAAATTGGTCTAATAATTGAGGTCTTTAACTCATTAGGGTATACCTGTCGTTCTATACACTTATTAATGAAGTGTGCAAGAACTTGACTGATAAGATACTTAATAGTTTTTAAATCCTGTACTCGAATGCCATCAGAGCCTGGGGACTTGCTGCAGTTTAACTTATCTATTATTAAACATATATCTCTAGGGCAGGCCTTTTTAAATCTAAAACTAACATCACTTTCCTTTACATATTCATATCTTTCATAAAACAAACGGTTACATGAATGCTTCTATTTTAGTAAACCAATTTCATTAGTAAAAGTATAACAGAAATTATTACATACGGTTTCCAGTTTCTCGTTACTGCTTACAAAATACTTTTGGATCACGTCATAAACATTAACCTTTTTTCTACCAAGCCACTTATTCGCACACTCCCACACTTTTCTCATATCTCCGTTACAGTTTTTTAACGCTTGTCGCCTGTGAGCATTTTTAGCAACATTTACAGCTTTGTTTACTTAATTTCGATATTTTGTGTACTGTAATCGTAGTGACATATTTTTAGGATTTGCTTTCCATAATTACTCAAATAATTAATTAATAATTATCAAATTGTTTCGTTTTCGTGCCGATCCGCTTGTGTGTAATCTCTCCGTCGTAACATTATTTAATTTATTAAGTTTACTTTAACATTTGATTTCTTAAATAATAATTAACAAATTTACCTAATCATCTACAGGGTGTAAACAGACTCTTCACGAAGCCGTCAACCAAGCAGTATGTACATCAAACTAAGTAACTTTACGCAAAAATTAGTGCTGGGAAACGACTTTTTTTTTGGGCTAAAAAATCACGTTTTTCAGTAGGAGTCTACGTAACGCACTCAAAACATTGTGCTGATGGATGGATTGTATAGTAAAGAGGTCCTGGAGGTGTTTAAAATAAAAATCTTACATTGAAAACATGTATTTAAAAAAAAAACTTGTGAAAAAGTTGGAACTTTGACCCCCAATATCTCCGTAACTAGAAGGTTCCCAGGTAAGGTCTAGAACAAAAAAATGATTGCAATGACGGAGAAACAAGTGCCTTTCGGCTTCGTTAAGAGTCTGCTTACACCCTTTATAGGATGTTTTTTTTTCTTAAAAAAAATCATCTTCGGATTTGAACTCGTGACCATTGCATTGCTTAGCAGTAGTCTTAACCACTAACCAACACGCCAGTTACGTTACACTATCAAAACTTAAAATGGTTTGATGTCATTACCAAAGGGGGTTCCTTTTCTCTGAAGCTGACTACATCTTTGACAGTCGTTACAGGTAGTCAGTGGTACAAAATGTCTGACAACCAGTCTTAACAAGAGGTATAGTATTACCCAGTATTAACTGGGTTATGGTGGTCAGACAGGCAGTCGCTGCTGCAGTCAGATAAAATTACTGAACCTAAAAATGGTATATTTAATAGTACAAAGAGGCATATATCAACATAAAACTATACCTCTGCCTAAGATAGATATTTTTTTATGACATAATCTATTTGAGACAGAGGTGGATCTGTGTTATCAGACGGCATACGTTTTTTGTTGATAAGCCAAGTTAACATGACCAAAGTTCATCATTTGTCAGTAGTATTCATGAACTTCCTTTTTAGAAGTCGATTAATTAAAAATGCCAGCTCATAATATTCAAAGTTTTATACATGAGCTTGCATTTTGCATCAGTTTTTTTGCTATTCATATGAGGCTATATTTGCAGAAAAAACATTCTTATCAAAGACAGACAGTTGGGTGAATAAACCATAAACCAAATAATTTAATTTTCAGATGAAATAGAAAGACAGATTCTTCTATCCGAGACATCACTTATCATTACAAATGAAGACCTTGTACCAACAGTAAAAGAAGCACTAAGACTAGCAAAGAAAGACTTTCCAATAATATCACTAAACATGACCCAAAGTTTACCAGACGGAACTATATCTTACAAAGAAATAGTTGAAGACCACCACGCAGACTTGACTGTGCTGAAAGAAGTTAGAAGAAATTATGATGACGTAGCGTTTTTGCCATATTCTAGTGGTACCACAGGACTACCAAAAGGAGTTCAATTGACACATATGAATATTATTTCAAATTGTGAACAGCAGAATACTGAATTTAGACACCATGAGTATACTACAGGTAAGGAAAACATACATAACATAGTTACAATCACAATTCGACAGCATAAATAATGTAATGAATTTTTACAGCTAAACAGACAGTGAGTAATAGTATTGGGAACTAACTGGAATTAGTAGTGGAATTGTCAAAATGAAGTGAGGCAGAGCTAATGAGGAGCTCGTGTTATAAGAAAAGTTTGAATATGAATATAGATGACTATGAAAGTAGGAGAAAGAAAGCACGGGTTCGATGTATGGACAGGGTCACTGAGAAAGAAGATTTGGTAAAAAATGAGACCAGTACTGAGATAACCGACCTGCAGCATGACTTCGAATATTAGTAAATCAAGGACCTGCCGGTTTCCTCACATTTCCACACCCTTTTGAGAGCAGTGGTAGGAGAAACATAATGTTAGGTTCTTCAATACTCCAAAGAAAAGGGAGGTTCCTCCCACCAGTTGGGTGGTGTGTCTGGTTTGCTACTAGTTTTCCTAAAGAAGTCCAGAATAGGTAACTTTAATAGCGCGATTCAAAAATTGTTGATGTTAGTTCTTTGTGGCATAGATGGCAATGTAGTTTTTTTTTATAGTATGTTGCTGTAGTAAAGCATATTCACACTTCACACGAATTTCAACAACATTCTAGTATTCAGCATTTATTCCGAACATTTCAGAATCACATCAAGACAGTACCTTAGTAGTACTTCCAATGTTTCACTCCTACGGGCTTGTTATCTGCATGCTGCAAAAAATGTCTTGTGGCTTGAGGCTGGTGACCTTGCCGAAGTTTCAACCTGATATGTTCCTGAACGCGTTACTGGCATATCAGCTGCAGTTGCTGTTTCTGGCACCACCTATGGGTAAGTGTCTTGTATTGATGACAGTTGAACGGTGGAGAATTAATATCATTATGAGTATTTACACATTTCATCATCATTTGAGCATTTTTCTAAAACAATATAGGTAATAAGGAGCTCGTGGCTGAATAATAATAGCCGCTCGGGTCAATCTTCAGATTAAGCCGCGCTGGCCTAGGTTGGTTCGTGGACAGTTTAGGCCGTTGCCCGCTAAGCCGTTGGTTCCGGAAGTTAATTGTAGATCTAAGTAGTCAGTGGCCCAAAAGTCAGACAAGGTGACTGCCAGTCTCCAGTCTGACAGTCAGTATCAAGGGGTAGTTCCCAGTACTGATGGCAGTCGTTCCATGTAAAATACTGGTATTCAGCTGCATCCGATTAAACTGGAAACGGAACCGAACGGAAAAGCCTAGGCAGATGATGTAACTAGCTTTTAATATTCTCTCTGCTGTGGAACACGGCCCTCCTTTTTGTATGAGAGAGATGGCTGTAATATGTAATCAACCAGGGGCCCAATACGAATTGGTTGTTAATAGGTATCCTTGTTTGAACCGTATGCGGTAAAACTTTTCACCGTGACTTTTTCTGCTCGCAAACTGCCTCCAAACTTCTTGTGTGGATGAGAGAATAATTTTTGTCATTCGGTTTCTTTTCTTTTCAGTGATGTTCCTGGGATCGTATCCTCAAGTGACTGAAAAGCATTTGAAGCACATCACAAGCGTGATATGCGGGGCTGCACCCTTGCCATCGGCAGACATCAAGAGGCTATTCGAAAAGGCAAAGGTAGGTTGTAGGTACATGACATAACACGCCTTGCAATACCCGAAGGGTTAGGCAGAGGTGTACCTACCAAGTACACCCACATTCCGTCAGTTATGTTTAAGTCCCATGTATTAAAGGGCGAGCCTATTGCCATCAACTGGCCACAAATCCAGACTCCGTAGCTGTTACTGAGAAATTCCTGATGGAAAAACCCAATAACACTTGGGATGACCCGGGAAGCGAATCCAGGACATGGATCAAGCTCATCAGTTGCGCTTGCGACCATTATAAGTACTTATAAATCAAAATCAACCTATCAAGTTACTAGTGCTGGGACGCAGGCTGCTTTCTATGTGAAGTAGTAACCCGTAATACAACATGCCCAGTGCGGTTTTGTAGATGTCACGTCTTAAAATGTTTGGTTTCAAGACATGCCAATTTCCTCATGACACTTTCAATCTCTTTTTTGAAAGCAATGGCGAAGAATATGATCTATGATTCAAGAGCGAGCAAAGTGAACGAAAGAAAAGTTTTTGCACTCCGCTCTCGTAGATTAGATTTTCCTTTTAGCATTAGAACAGATATAATCGTAGAAGCTACGAGAACCAACAGCCCCGGGCTATGACCCTCTTAGCCTTAGGGTAAATACGCCATAGAACCTCACGTCCCAGCCGCTGCGGGAGACGCCCCGGAAGGCGGGAGGGATTACTTTCCCATCCGAAAAAAAAGGGTAAATACTGCATACATTTTTAACGAGTTCTAGACGTTGTTGCAGCAGGATTTTGATACGTTTTTTGGTTACGGGCTTTCGTGCAACACGTGGCCGGAGGAAAATAATTAAATTGTATACCTTATTATAGTCATTTATAATATGTATTTTCTGTTCAAATTTCCAGCGCGATATCCAGTTCTGCCAAGGTTACGGTTTGACAGAGGCATCCCCTCTCGTCAGCTTGACCCCCAAGGGTCAGAAGACGTACGAGGATGTAGGGTATTTGCTGCCAAGTATGAAGATGAAAATCGTGGATGGAAATACGAAGAGTTTGGGACCTGGTGAGGTGAGGGTTCAGTTTTATTGGATGTAATTGAATGACAAACTTAGCGACATGGTGATAAAACTGTGATAACTGCTGTAACCTGTAATACTTTCTGCATAACAGATGTGCTGCCACCTTTTTTTTTCGGATGGAAGATCATCAAATGACTCCTCCCATCACTCTGGGCGGAGCGGAAGGGAGTGTCAGCCCCTCCCTGTTTGCAGACATCTCTTTGAGGCGCGCGTAGAACACGAACGCACCGTCAACACGGCCTGTCGTCATGAGACGGACGGACGGCGAGCTAGCCCATTACTCACCGTCCACAAATTCGCGTTTACGGAGGCCGGAAGCCACCACGTGACCCCCAACACCCGTGGCGTCTCCCGCGGTGGCTGGGACGTCAGATTCTCTCGCTCTCGCGTTCCGCCCGCCACCTCCTTGGCTAGCATGACTGCTTCGCAGAAGGAGGTGAAGGCGTCCCATTCCCACTCGCTCCAGACCATGGATTGAATCAGGGTCGGACGCGATAGGTCGCCGCCGCGGCCAATGTGCCGCCTCAGAGCCAAAATTGAAATGTTTTAATGTGACTGTAATTACACCTCAACAGTCAACACCTTATGATACACAACATACGAAGGTCGGTACTGTCCAGGTCTTCACAAAAAGCTCTTACTATGCAACTAGTAAAACTACAACCAACTAGAACCACCAGACTGTGGAGTTCCATCCCGGCTTCTCGGTTTCCCGATCTTTATAATTTAGATTTCCTCAAAGTTCGAGTGAATCGGTTTCTTCTAGGCAAGCGTGCTCAAAACTAGGGCGCGTCATCGCTTCAGATCAGGCAAGTTGCGGCCAAACGCAACCTTATTTAGTTTTAAAAAAACTACAGGAATTATCAACAACAACAACAACATTCATTTATTTCAAGGCAACTTTGGCCCATAGATATATCCCTACCTTACAGAATAATATATTATACATATTATGATAAAATACAAATTGTGTTAGTAAAAAGAACCTTAAAACTGCATTAGTAACACTTCACTTGGACACTATGATATTGTCCGTTAATGTGGCACTTGCCCGTGGAAGCGACGGAAGACCACTCCCTGCGGCCAAAAGTACTCTTCCAAGACGAGATGCAGATAATATGTTGGCATTCGTACCACGAACGCCTTATCATTTCTACGAACCCACTTGATAAACATTTTCCATTTCTTTCATCAGTGACCGCTTTGTTTCCTACTACGGCTGAGTAGGGCTATCTCCTTTTTCGTGCAATTCTTCCCAGGTCTGCGTAACCCCATCCAGCTATTCTATCCTGCTGTTGCGCTGCCAATACTTTATTCTACCGTCTATTCTTTTTTATATCCACACAACATGATTGTTTCAGGTTGGAGAACTACTGGTGAAAGGTCCAAACGTGATGAAAGGGTACTTGAAGAATCCTCAAGCTAATAGTGAAGTCTTTGTGGATAAGGAGTGGCTGAGAACTGGGGACCTGGCGAAGGTCGACGAAACTGGACTCATTACAATATCTGACAGGCTCAAGGAGCTTATTAAGGTTGACTTTATTTGAAATCTAATCATTTATTCATTAATTTTGTATGAAATTTCAAAAAATCTTTGAAAACAGTACCCGGTCGATATAAGAACAGACGACACACTTGAGTGACAATACAAGTTTAGTATGAGCAAGAGAACATAACATAACATCACGCCTGGTAATCCCCGAAGGGTTAAGCAGAAGTGTACCACTTTCATTTCACCAGTTATGTTTAAGTCCCATGTAATAGGGGGAGAGCCTATTGCCATCAACCGGGCACAAAACCAGACTCCGTGGCTGAGTCCCTGATGGATAAATCCAATAACACATTGCCCGTCCCGGGAATCGAACACAGGACCTCATTCAAAAGAAATATTCTCGTAATTATAGATAGATTACTGGTACAGACACGGTTTGACAATCAATTTACCAAGTGCGGTAATTATGAGATTAACGGTATGATAGTCATTATAAAAAAGGTCCAAAGCTCTTTTATAAAAAAAAAAATATTGAAGTCGCTGGTTTGATGTGGCTGTATGTTTGATACACCATATAAACGAAAGCGCCTGTGAGAAATATCAATTTATTAACACACAAACATGTAAAACTATTACAATTCTGGTAGGCGTTTGGTACAATAGCATTAGTGGAATCACTCATTATTTAATCAATTTCCTGTTAAGCATTCATAATTTAATATTTATGATTATAATAATTTTAATAAAGCCATTAGCCAGGTGTCTGTAACGACCAGTATTTTGTTATTTTTGATGATTGAAAATTCAAATTCAATGGGCTATATAAAATGTTGTTTCTGAACACATGGTAAATGATTGATTCTATTTTTATTTTCACAAATAGTGTAGAATTGATTTCAACAGTTATTTTGTCCACAAATGGTCGAGTTATTAAAGTTCGTTCTTCCTACTTACTTATTTGATGAAAAAATATCATTCTCATCAACCTACAAATGTCTCATTATTTTTAATTCGGAGCAACACGTCTAGTTTTCCCATGCTTACAGAATGGAAGCAGCTATTAACCCACCATCTCAGTTACTACCCAATTTTAGTAATATTATCTTTGATACTCTAGCTTCTCTTTGGGTTTCCTTATCCCTTTATAAGGCAACGAGATTTTTTTTCCAGGCTTATGAAAAATAAGCTGGGAAAAATATTCCCTTTCAATATTCCCTTTTTGCTCATTAATTAAATAACGTGTTCCTGGTAGGTATTGTTTTACAAAGATTATTTATCAATCACTCATCAAATATTCAAAAATAAAAAGTAAAAATAAAATAAAAATAGTGCGTCCCGAAAGAAGTGAAACTTCGTAATGTGGAAATGAAAATAGGAAGGGGTAGAAATTTATTCAGTGCTTTCATACCCCCTCCATGGTAGCCTTAAACGTTTAACGCAACCTTGTTGGAAGTCGCATTAGAAGTTTTACTTCAATAAAATTTATTCTCTACCAATAATATCTTTGCCAAGTTGGCATTATTTTTTGATTCCCAGATATTTATGCCTGTTAAAGGGTTAAAACATAGAAACCAAATGATATTTTCATAATTTCTGAGCATCACATTCCCGTACGTAACATGAAAACCGATTAACCGATTTCCTGAAAACAATCTTCAATAATGTGAGATAAATATGGGGTTTTTCATCAGGAAATTATCAGTAGCAGCTACGGGGTCTAGAATTGCGCCCCGTCGATGGCCATAGGCTGGCCCCCTATTACATAACGAATTGTGGGTGTACTATTAGGTACGCCTCTGCGTATTCCGTCGAGGTTTTCAGGCGTGGTGTTATTTAATCTTAAAAAAAGACAACTTAATCTTAAAAAGATTTCCTTTCTTTCAGGTAAAAGGCTACCAGGTCCCACCCGCAGAATTAGAAAACGTATTAAAAGAGCACCCAGCAGTGTTGGATGCTGCTGTAATTGGGGTGCTTGATGCAGCCACGGGAGAAAGACCAAGAGGCTTCATAGTCTTAAAGCCAGGAGTCAAAGCAACTGATCAAGAAATCATAGAGTTTGTTACCAAAAGAGTAGCGCCGTACAAGAAGATCAATCAAATTACCATCTTGAATGAAATACCGAAGAATTTATCCGGGAAAATACTGAGGAAAGCATTGAAAGAGGAATATTGTAAATAGAGCATTGGTTGTTGATAATAATATCTATGTTAAAAAATCCTTGATAAGTACGTATTTTTTTACTTAGATTCCGCATAAAATAAACTGAAAATGATGACTCATATTATTTTAATAAAATTATAATAACCTTGACAAAATTTCCAAAAAACTAACAAATGGCGTCAAAAACTCCTCAACGCTGGTAAAATTGGTAATGTATAAAGAGACTGGCGGCGTTGCCACGTTGTATCGTAACGCTTAGCCTCTGGCCAAAATAAAAACCAGCCCATGTTTAATACCAGCAATCTACATCCGGTAACAGTAGAAGCCAACTCCAACATAGTTCGGAAAAGACTAGGTGATGTAAGAAACAAACCAACGACCTACCTGACGCCAAACTGTCGCAAACAAGGCGTCAGATTGGCGACTCCACGGTATCTTTAATGTATTTTTATAGTTATCGATTTAAAAAGTTGAAAAAAAAAACACAAAATATTCCGTTAACTACATTCAAAAGAATAAATTTCACGTAAATAAAAAAAGAACATTATGAGAGCGACCAATTATAATTAGTATTCGAACTTAATTTAAATTCATGATATGGTACAATAACAATCATTACCATATTTATAGTCAGTTTTATCTTAAGTGACCAAATTGATTGGCTGATTGGGTCGAATTCACGAGAAATAGGATTAAAATCGATCACTCACGTGAATTCTACGAGTGTGGTCGATTTTGAGTCGCACGACTTTATTAACGACACGAGAGTTTTTAAATAAATGAATAGTACATACATGGGGTATCATCGATCCGTCCCAAATACAATGTCAGTGTGGAGCCCCTCTGCAGGATATGCCCCACCTCCTTTCTTGCCCATCCTGCACAGCCACCTGCACCTTCCAGGACTTAAACGATGCCAATGACAGAGCTGTGCAAATGGCAATATCATCATCATCAGCCTTATAATGTTCCCACTGCTGGGACTCAGGCCTCCTCTCTTATAGCCCAATGGCAATATACTGGATGGAATATCATTTGAGTCAATCGACACGCAAAGAAGAAGAAGAATATACATACATAACATAACATCACGCCTGTAATCCCCAAAGGGGTAGGCAGAGGTGTACTAATAGTACCCTTACATTTCGCATAATTTACTCCTGATGAGAATAAAATAGAAACAGAGAAATACAGGACAGGATGGGACTCTATTCCATACAACGTACATTTACACCACCTTTCATTTAGAAAGTTTTACAACATTCACTGCATTTTTTGCGACTTGAATTTCCTTAGAGATTCCTTAGAGATAGAAATTCTCATACGCAATTACTAACTAATATACAGGGTGTAAACAGACTCTTCACGAAGCCGTCAAACAAGCATTCTGCATATGAAACTAAGTAACTTTACGCAAAAGTTATTGCTGGGAAACGACTTTTTTTTTGGGGTGAAAAATCACGTTTTACGGTAGGATTCAATGCAACGCATTCAAAACATTGTGCTGATGGATGAATTGAATAGAACGGTTGTCGTGTTAACATATATTAAAAAAAACTGGTGAAAACGTTGGAACTTTGAACCTCAATATCTCCGTAACTAGAAGGTTCTCAAGTATGGCTTCGTTAACAGTCTTTTTACACCCTTTATAAGCAACAAATATAAATGTAACTAGACCTTACAGCAAGAAATAAGTCAGCATAGCGTAAGATATCAGAAAAGACTTGCACAAAGCACACAAATGAACTAGCACTATCACTGACCACAGCACACGAGGCAGGAGGACCACAGCACACGAGGCTAAAAGATGTGATACCCCCAGTCTCAGCGACAGATTTGCACAGAGAGATGAGAGCTCAAACTCAAACTCAAAAGTATTTATTTCAATTAGACCATTACAGGCACTTTTGAATGTCAGAAAAACAAAGAAGGCTAAGCTACAGTCACAGACACAAGGCATAATAACTTGTGAATGTAGTGTAGTTGCCCATTCCAAAGCGTAGATCTCTATGGAGAAGAATGGGCAAGAAACTCCATGGACACTCTTTTCAGTCAAAATATTGTTACAAAATTTTGGTTACATCATTCATGTTGAGATTATACATAATGTGAGAACGATGTAGAAATACATGCACGTTAAGAGCGTCCAGAGTAAAAGTTTAATGAACAATTTAAGAACAAAGTAAGTAGTTAAAATAAACCTTGGCAGCCTAGAGATGACCAGTCCCAACTGACAGCGCCCGTATACGTACTGACGCATAGATCAGCCCCATTTAGCTCAACCATATTGAACGTCGAGCTATGTCACACAAATGGAAGCTCCTTCATAATAATGATTAAACCAAAATATAGACTCTTAGTTGGTTAGCAAAGTGGCATTGGTCTAGGACAGATTTCCATGGTGCAGAATGGACCAAAAAAAATATTGACTAATAACATGGTTTCCCGTTGTTTTTGCCCGACTGCCAAGGAAGGGTTATGTTTTTTACGCGTATCTTGTATGTTTGTAAATTTCTTCATAACCTTTGTATCTTCCAAGCGGCTGGATGGATTTCGACACAATTAAGGGGCATCGCTATATTCGTCTTAAAAACCTAAGCTTTAAAAAAAACAAAATGGCTGTATCAAAATGAAGGAAATTTAAAGGAGATATTTTACTTAAAACAATTTATAGTCGGGTTTTTTAAACTTTTAATTAAATGTTACTTGTTCAGTAGGTAGGTAGTATTTTGACTAACATTTACTTTAGTGCCTTATTTTATTTGCAAAGATAAACGCAACATATCGATCTATTTTGAAAAAGGGATTTTATGTAAACAACTGTTATTTCGCGAACTAACAAATTAACATAAATCTATTGATATGCAGGCGCCACCATTTTGTATCTGATTATGTCTGGAATTATACAACAGACAGTTTATTTACAATAATATATTCAGTAGGTAGTTCAAGAGTTATCAAAACAGCGTGATTCCTTCTCAAACATAATTAGCATACGATTAGTATTAAATAAATTGTTTACCTCTTCTTTTTATATCGAATACTTTTACTCCGAATTGATCGTCCGGCGCCAACCAAGACTGATATTGAGAGTTTTTTAACCCTTCCTGCGCCTAAAAAGTTACGTAAACGGTTGTGTGGGGTGCGTGACACCCCGATCATAAAATTAAGTCACGCTCACAATCACGAAATACATCGAATGTCTTCAAAAAAAATTCGTAATACACACATTTTTTTTGTGTGCTTGCGATTTTAAAGTTTAGTGCAAGGCGAATGGGCTATTATTTCAAATCCTAATATTTTTGTATAATAGTAGTATTCAGAGTACATACGACATGCAAATCACGATGACTACTTGATACTTGATCACAAAACAAATCAAAGTTTAAAAAGTTCATAAGCTTAAAAAAAATGCGCTGGGTATCTAGCACCCCCTGCGATCAAATAGGTGTTAATATAAATATCGATAAACATATTTAGATACTCAATTTCTATTTGATGTATAATACCTACAGACGGTAATCAAAGTCAGATTTACATATTCCTTCGGTAATGGGATAAATATTTCGAATTTTTGGCAATAAAGAGTAATAAAAGATCGATTTTATTATAGGATCTATTCTGATTTTATTTTATCTTTATGGATCAATAAAGACATCAATATTGGCGCCTTAGATGGTTTATTATCGAGGAAAGACGAACCAAATATGGGATTAATAAAATAAGACAAATTTCTTATAAATTTCAAAGCCTGGTTTCTGAGAACAGGTGAGTACCTACTTAAGTACAGATAAGTGCTTTTCAGGATGAATTGAGATTCTACTTTTAGCATTGATTCAGAAGATGGGGCACAGTCTAAAGCACTACCCAAGTAGGTTTTCTAACTCTTTGTAACTTTTACAAATTTATTTAAATTCTTGGATCTAACACATTGACTGCCTCGTTGGTTCTAGTGGTCGCAAATGCGAATGCTGAGCATGAGGTCCTGAGTTCGATTCCCCGGTCGGGCAAAGTTCTATTGGCTTTTCCATCAGGAATTGGTCAATAGCAGCTATGGAGTCTGGATTCTTTACCCGGTTGATGGCAATAGGCTCGCTGCCTATTACATGGGACTTAAAAAAATAAATGGCGAAATGTGGGTGTACTATTAGGTACACTTCTGCCTTCGGGGATTGCAGGCGTGATGTTATGTATGGATCAAACACATCAGTGTTTCACATGCAAGTGATCAAATTGTAATGTTTCGTCCTGTATATTCTGTACAAAAATGTGTAAAATAAGTAAGATAGCGGAGGTTCGATTTTCAGGTCGAGCCAAATGTTCTCCGAGTTTTCCCATCGGGAATTTTTCAGTTCTTCTTCGTTATAGTCAGAGGCCCATGGCCCATAGCCATGGGCCTCTGACTTGGGTTGTCGTCGAGAAATATCTCTCAAGCATGCTAGTTTGGTTTATTTACGATTTTGTCCTTCACCGAAGCTAGTAATAAGTATACAATAGGCATATGAAGTCGAAAAATCGGGGATGCGTATCTTGGGTTGGAACTCGAGACTTATGATTTGGCAGTCCCACCACTAGGCTACCAGTAGCCAGCAGTTTTAGTAGGAGACCGGAACTCGAAGTCCGGATTTGTGTTTTTACTTTAGGACTTTTAAGAAGACCTAAGGGAATAGAAGATCACAGGGGATCTGAACATTATTCGTGGAATATGGGCAACTGTAAACATCATCATCATCATCATCTGCCTAGCTTTTTCTCAACTATGTTGGGGTCGACTCCCAGTCTAACCGAATGCAGCTTAATACCAGTATTAAACATGGACCGACTGCCTATCTGACCTCCACAACGAAGTAAGCACTGGGTAATACGATACCCCTTGGTAATACTGGTTGTCAGGCCTTTTTTTGGGCCACTGACTACCTAACGACTGTCAAAGATCTTCAAATGACAGCCGGAACCAACGGCTTAACATGCTTTCCGAGGCACGGAGGAAACTCGGTATGTAATATACCCATCCACAGACCAACCTAGGCAAGAACGGCTTAACCTAAAGATCGACCTGAGCGGCTGTGATTATTTAGCCACGAGCTCCTCTCTTATAAAATGGGCAACTGCAAAACCTATATGAAAAAACAGGCGTCAAGTTGAAAGCCTAAAATACAGATCAAGAATAATCTCAAATAATAATAGGTAGGTCTTGAGTATGAGAGGAAAACCACAATGCCTGAATTATTAGTTGATATTTAACACTGAGATATTTTATAAACAATAACAGCCGCTCGGGTCGATCTTTAGGTTAAGCCGTGCTTGCCTAGGTTGGTCTGTGGATGGGTGACCACCCATTACATACTGAGTTTCCTCCGTGCCTCGGAAAGCACGTTAAGCCGTTGGTCCCGGCTGTCATTTGAAGATCTTTGACAGTCGTTAAAGTAGTCAGTGGCCCAAAAAGTCTGACAACCAGTCTTACCAAGGGGTATCGTATTTCCCAGTAGTAACTGGGTTGTGGAGGTCAGGTAGGCAGTCGCTCCATATAAAATACTGGTATTCAGCTGCATCCGGTTAGACTGGAAGCCGACCCCAACATAGTTGGGAAAAAGGCTAGGCAGATGATGATGATTTAACACTGAGATATTTGCAAAACGGTTTTCCTAGAAAATTCAAATCGCTAGCTCCACTAAGTTAATTTATTTGCTGATTTTTAAGAATGGCTTAATGGCGGTAACTGTTTCTCTATTGGAGTGGAAAAGAATACATATTAAAAACTGCACTCCTTTTTTCCATGTGGATCCCTGACGCAGCGTCAGACATTGTAGAAGAAGATGGGACGATCTGGACGATACCAACGACCAGCGGTCTACATTAGCCCTGTATCGAAAGTACTGGTGGTCATGGGGTGGGAGCCTTTTCCCAGCTGGAGTGCTGCAAGCTAACCTGTGTTCTGTTAGTACAAACTATCTGAACCGAGTGGTTGTCTGCCATGCAATCTCCTATGGGCAGTCTAGGTGGCATGCAGTGAGATTAAAAACAAGAAAATGTTCTGGTAACTATTCCTGTATTTCTTGATTATCAAGCAGTTCACGAATAGCGAGTCATCAATACGTACATATTTGGTCTTAAACTTAATAGGCAATAAAAAATTGGTTTAGGATATAACATTAGAGAAAAAGCGTGTTCTCACCACGATGATATTTTTACAAGAGGAAGTTAACAGAGATTGTCTTTTTCTTTGTATAGACGAGCGATATGAGCTAGAGACGGTTTATTAAACCCAACTGAATTTGAATTTCTTTTGATTTTTGAAAGGGAAGATGGAAATAATTGTCATACTACTGTGTCAAATTATGTTGCAAAAATCAGAAACATCCAATTAGGCTAGTGTGGCCGTAACTTACTTAATAAGGAAAAAAATAAGGATAATAATGATGATTCCTAGACAGAATCATATATTATTATGTCTAGTCTTAATAGGTAGCCTAATAAGCAGAACGATATACAAAAAAGTCGTTCTCTAATTTAAGTTTTTAAGAACTAATCATATTAAAATATAGTAACGCGCCATCTTTTATTCGAATATTAATAAAATAATAATAATTTAACATATTGATTGACAATTATTAACTCATAAAACAGCTGGAGATCCCAATTTATAGCACTTTACATTATTAAGCTGTGAAATTAATAATAAATGTCAGACATTTTGATTTTTAAAATAGAAAATAATAATTTATTGTCAAATAAAATAATACAAGGCGTCGCGACAGTGTTTTGAATTTTTTAATAAAAAAAAAACTCATTAGTTTTTCTGATTGCAGCAGTAGCTGATAATATTTATTAATTAGCTGTCTCGAACTTACACGGATTTTTGTTTTATAATTGGTGAGCTATCTACCTGTTTAGTTTTCTACCAACTGTGTTGAAATCGGTTTTCAGTCTAACCGGATTCAGCAGAATAACAGTACCTAGGTATTTTACATGGGGCCTATCTGACCTCCATAGCCTTGTCGTTTGATAACACGACACCCATTGGTAAGACTTTTGGTCTTATTCTGACGCCACGTCACTACTGTCAAGGATTTACGAATGACAGCCAGCAAGGGATCATCAGCTTGAAGTACTTTCCGAAATTCCGAGGGACAAAAATTTGTGAATTATCGAACAGCTTTTGAAATTATTACGCATGAGTCCTAGGGAGCCATGAGTGGGACTTTAATTGGAACTAATTATATATTTGTGCGCAGCGGTGGCCCAGTGGTGGCGGCCCCGACTTAAGAACAGTAAGTCGTGGGTTCGAACCCAGGCAGGCGCATTAGTTTGTGCAATTTATTTTATCACCACTGCTCTCAAAACGGTGAAGGAAAACATCGTGGGAAAACCGGTATGTCCTAGAACCAAAAATTCGAAGACATGTGACATCTATCAACCCGCACTGGGTCCACGTGGTGGATTAAATTGTAGAGAAGAGGCCGTGTGTCCCAGCTCTGGGAACATAACTTATGCTATATATTTGTGCATCTTGTAGTTTTTTGACTGCCATGTCAAATTTAGACCCTAATTAAAGGTGGCCTATTTTTGCGGAAACTCGCCATCGAATCAGGAGATAATAATATAGTGCACAAGTGTCATGCGAAAAGACAGGAGCAATATCTCTTTCCTCACTGTCATCGTCTATGATTCGTATCGGACACACTCAAAGTCCGTCTAGTCTAAATAACAAAATATAGGACGCTTGCAAAAATGTAATATTTGTAAAAAAAATTAGCACGGTAACAAAAATTTATTGGAATTCTACTACATTGGAATGTGTGGAATTTATCAAACACTAGCGTGTTTTTCCATCCTCCTTTTTTATTTAAAAAACCTACACCATGGTGCTTTTGTTTTTCCCTAACAAAAATCTATTATTTTGAAATAGGTATCAGCAATAGTTTCCTCACTGTTTTTCTATTTCTCATAATGGCATTATTAATGGCATATATTACATTAATTAATGGCATTTAGTTGCCATTGCTTTTTGTTTGTTATTTTGCTTAATTTTCATCCTTGTCGTGTTGATAATTCTTGCTCCAACCAGAAATCTGCCATATCATCAGCGTCTGTGACTTTCAATAGGTTCTTTAGAGTGCAAGTGGAATTGAATGGAAGTTGCGAGCGGGATCGGCTTTTTCTCATTCATTTTTTGAAGTTAAAACTTCTTTAGCGGCGTTGTGCACTTTTTGGGATGGGTAAAAACTGTTAAACTCGCGTCAGATCGTCAGATCGAATCGGCGGCGCAGGGCGCTTGCGCGAGTGTGAGTGTAGCTAGATGGCGTTGTTTCAAGTTTTTTTTTCTACGGCAGCGACATCTTTTGTTCTTGCAGAAAACTATTGAAATTCCTGATATTTAAGCTAGATGGCGTTGCAACCCTTTTTTTTTAGTCATTCCCGCTACCAATGGCTTTTAGTCTTCATCATCATCTTGTCGAGTTTGTTTCTGATGGAACTCTAGCTCTTGGCAAAAGATTAGAAGTAGATGCCGTATACACGGACTTTAGCAGTGCGTTTGATAAAGTTGACCATTCTCTGCTACTATCAAAGTTAGAATAAAATGGTATACATGGCTCTTTACTAAACTGGTTTTCATCTTATTTATCCCGTAGATCGCAAATTCTTGTTGTTAATGGTTATGAATCTTACCCGTACTATGCTGACTCAGGAGTTCCTCAGGGTTCTCACCTTGCACCAGTTCTGTTTTCGATCTTCATTAATGACATTACAGATCAAATCCAACACAGTAAATACCTAATGTTTGCCGATGATCTAAAAATTTATAAAACTATCCCCTCTGATGAAGATACTTTCCTAATTCAGGAGGATTTAGACAGAATTGAGCATTGGTGCAACCTGAATCACATGCAGCTTAACGTACAAAAATGTAGCCACATACGTTTTTCCAGGAAAAACCAATCCCATACTGTTTCGTACAAAATAAAAGGAGCAGTTTTGGAAACCGTTCATGAGGTCCGCGATCTTGGCGTCATCATGGACAGTAAACTTAACTTTAGAAGCCATATCGATAACATCGTCACAAAATCTGCACGGTTGCTGGGATTTCTTAAGAGAAGTACTAAAGGGTTTAAGCTGGTAAGAACTAAAACTGTGCTGTATAACACCTTAGTTCGCAGCCACCTAGAATTTGCTAGCGTCGTGTGGAATCCACACTATGCAATACACTCACAGAGAGTCGAAAGTATCCAGAGAGCCTTTACAAAACACCTAGCGTATACCTTCAGCGAAATATCTCCCCGGTAACAACGCCTTCAAACATATAAAATAAAATAGTCTATGCGACCGTCGGCTCATACAAGATCTCATGTTCTTGTACAAATTAGTAAATCATAAATTGGACTGCAGTGAACTAATTGAGCGTATCGGACTAAAAGTACCTTATAATATGCCTAGATATCCTATGACTAACTTGTTCAATACTCAAGGATCAAACACAAATATTGGAGTAAATTCGCCACTTAACAGACTCAGTAGAGAGATGAATTCTTTAATCAAATCCTCACCTGATGTTGACATTCACCATGTTTCCTTAAAGATCTTTAAAACCCAATTACTGGATTCCCGAAAATCATGACACAATGTTTTCTTATATTAGTATGAACATGAATAGTTTAGTCCATTCGTTTTTATTTTATTACACTACTTGTTATGATATTTTATTTTTATTATAATAGTAATGCTATCAGTCTCGATCTCATTTTTATTGTTAATAACAATCTTTACATATTATGTCCTTTTTTTTTAATTTTAGTCGTAATTGGTTAGCTAATTATAGTGATGCCGTTTTTATTTTATTTCTGAAAATTTTAAATTTTAGATTTCGTAAGTTATGTGTCAGAGAGGAGTCAAGCAAGGCGACCCGCTATCTCCCAAACTCTTCACAGCTACGCTAGAAGAGGTTTTTCAAGAGATAAACCCTCACTGGCAGGATAAGGGTGTTGTCGTCGGCGGAAAGAGGTTAACTAATCTTCGTTTCGCCGACGACATCGTCCTTTTTTCGTCCTCAGCAGCTGAGCTAGGCCTAATGCTCGATCAACTGAGCCACGCTAGTCGGTCAGTAGTAGCTCCAAGTCGGGCTTTCAATGAATATGTCGAAAACAAAATTGATGACGAACAGCACAGAGTGTAACATAGAGATTGGGGGTGTGGTGATTGAATATGTCCATGAATACATATACCTCGGCCAGATAGTCTCTTTCCAGGAAAGACAAGACAAAGAAGTTGCTCGACGCACCGAGAATGCCTGGAAGAGCTACTGGTCGATGAAAATTTGATGAAGGGATCTCTCCCTCTCGCACTTAAGCGAAAGCTCATGGACATGTGCGTTCTCCCCACCCTTACCTATGGAGCGCAAACGTGGTCGCTCACAAAACGTCAGAAGTCCGCACTTGGGGTCTGCCAACGAGCTATGGAGCGAAGTATACTGGGTGTCAAACTTACGGACCACATCAAAAACTCCATACTTCGCTCAAAAACCCAAATAGCTGATGCTGGCCTTACAGCTGCTAGGTTGAAGTGGAACTGGGCTGGTCACGTCTGCCGCACGTCGGAGGAGCAATGGGCAAAAATTACCACTCAGTGGATACCAAATGGCAGGAAACGACAACGCGGCAGGCCTAGAAGGAGATGGCGGGATGAGCTGGACTCTTTCGCAAAGGATTGGCCTGCAATCGCACTGGATCGCGAAATGTGGAAGGAAGGGAGGCCTTTGCCCTGCAGTGGGACAACATAGGCTTATAATAATAAGTTATGTGTGTATACCCTATGATTTGAGGAGTTTAATTGTGTAGTTGTTTAGGTTTAGTTTTATTTTATTTCTAGAGCCACTCTTTTTATTTTTATATTCTTATTATGTTATCACTGTCTTATTTTTGCGAATGCTGGTTAACCAGTAATTGGCGACTGTGTAAGTCCAATATTGTATAACCTTTGCTTGTGATCGTTGTACACAGAAGCTGGTAAACCTTTATTAAATAAATAAATAAATCATCATGATTTCAGCGGAAAGACGTCCACTGCTGGACATAGGCCTCCCCCAAGTATTGCCACATTGACCGGTCCTGTGCGTCTCGCATTCAACGGAACCCCGCAACCTTTACCAGGTCATCGGTCCACCTAGTGGGAGGCCTTCCGACGAAACGTGTTCCGGTTCTTTTAGTTTTATTGGGACTATAAAGATTGCCAGGTGTTTGATAGTTTCTGAATTGGTTCAGGTTATCACTCTATAGCAGGCAAACTCAAAATTACATTTCCTAGGCTAGGTTTTATATTATTATCAGTTTTAGAAAAACAAAACCAGTAGGTACCATAGACGATATACTAGAGCAGATAATTAAATGCCAAAAATAAATATTTCTAGAAAATGTTAACAGGTAGACTAATTAATTGCTTTCCATCAATTTAAAAAGTGGATACGTAGTTGCATGTCCGTGTCAACTTACGGCAAGGTCGTCCTCTATAGAAACAAGTCCTAAGGAATGTCTGGACAAGCAAGTAATAAATCACACGGAATAGACAGCATAGTTACCAAAAGCGTGTTGGAAGACCTCAATTTATTTATGATACGATCATTAGATGTAACAAAAAAATTAGCTTCGTCAGTCATTTATTGAAAATAATTTTATATGTAGAAGATTTTAGATAAGTATCAAAATTGTATAATATTCTATAGTTTGATCATCACAATGTGGAGATGATCCTTTATTACCTGGTACAATAAAAATACTATCAATAAAATGCTTAACGAGATCGTAAAATGTCCTATCGAATGTTTTTTTTAATTCTAATTGGGAAAACGCGGATTTATTTAATCTATTTTTGGGAAGTGCTGCTGGCAACAGTTAGGTGAATTAGTATTAGTTGGTAGATGATGGGTATTTCTGCTAAATGAGAGAACTGCCTTGCTGGTCCAGTGATTCCAAGCACTACGGCCTGGGGCTCATGAGATCGAGCGAACAGAGTTAATGATTTTTTTTTTCTCAGTAGTAACCAATAGAAGACTTCATTTGTTTATTACACTATTGAGTATTCTAATGGTAATTCCTAATCTTATTTCATTATAGTGTGTTTCGTGCCTAACCTGGTGTCAGAGTTTTAATGCCGCTCATGGGCCTCTGACTTGGCTTTACATGCCATCGAGAAATATCTCTCGAGCTTGCTGGTTTCCTTACGATGAAGTTTCCACCGAAGCAACTGATAATTATACAATACGCACATGAATCCGGTCAGGTGTGTGTCTTGGATTCGAACTTGAGACCTATGCCTTGGCAGTCCGATGTTCACACCACCAGGCTATCGCTGCTCCTAATGAAAAACCTTCAAACACTTAGCCGGCATTTGGAATGCAGTAAACTTTCATTCAAGTTTTAAATAAGCAATCAAGCAAGCGTACGTCCCCAGTCATCTCAAAACTATGTTCAACACACTTTGCTTCAGAGCCTGTTGCCCTCCTGACCTCCGTTTAGCCTTCCATAATGCGGTTTATAATTTTACGCATAAATAGGTACTTTATCAATGACATATACATAATTTTGAGCCAGATTAATTCCGATTTCGCGGGCATATTTCGGTTTTTACTGAATATCATTGAGATAAATTTACTTGTGGCAAGAGACAGTCCTACTTATAGCAAAGAAAGCTATTTTTTATTTTTCCAAAAATTGATAGCACATGTGGCGATTAAAGACCTCAGAAAATAAGTTAAAGTTTTGATGAGCTGTGGGCCAAAATAACCACTTCCTGAAACCCTGACACAAACAGAAGGCATTGCGGCAGACCTTGTAGAAGATGACGGGACGAGCTGGATAAAACGAACGACCAGGGGCTTGGATCGAAACAACTGGAAGTCATGGGGAGAGGCCTTTACCCAGCAGTGGGATGACGCAGGCTAAAGTATCAGTAAGCTTGACCAGATGTATGAACATGAACGAATCAAAAGAAGTATGAAAGAATCAGTAGCGAAGAGTCAATATGAGTAAAAAGTAAACCGCAGTATAATTATATCTTCCTGCCAGGGCTGCGGGCTGTTCGAAAGAGATACCGCGGCCCTGGAACACAAAGGGCAAAGAAGGAACATGGATGGGTTTTAGTCAGTACAAGTCTTACACTCCCTTCCGCTCTGCCCAGAGTTGGAGAAGTCATTTGATGATTTCCCATCCGTAAAAAAAAAAAAAAGTATAATTATATCTTCAATGTGATTTATTTGTCTAAGTGTAGAATACTAACTGTGCCATTTTTCAAAGGGAAGCCGGAATCGAGTTCTATGAAACCTTCGCCACTGGAAAGGATCATAACAAAAGGTGTTCTGTAGTTCAGTTTATAGGAGCTCGTGGCTAAATAATAACAGCTGCTCGGGTCGGTCTTTAGGTTAAGCCGTGCTTGCTTAGGTTGGTCTGTGGATAGGTGACCACTCATTACATACCGAGTTTCCTCCGTGCCTCGGAAAGCACGTTAAGCCGTTGGTCCCGACTTTCATTTGAAGATCTTTGACCGTCGTTAGGTTAGGTTAGGTTAGGTCAGTAGCCCAAAAAAGTCTGACAACCACTCTAACCAAGGGGTATCATATTACCCATTACTAACTGGTCTGTGCAGGTCAGATAGGCAGTCGCTCCATGTAAAATACTGGTATTCAGCGGCATCCGGTAAGGCTGGAAGCCGTTCCCAACATAGTTAGGAAAAGGGCAGGCTAGGCAGATGATGATGAGTTCAGTCTATCGCCATAGAAGAAGTCCACGAGTATACATATGTATCTTTGTAAGAAAAAAATACTAACTTGTTTTTATTATTTATCAATAAGATTTATCTGCTCAGTTTCTAATGCGTCCGTGACCTATTTAAGATCTTCACAGATCGTATAAAACACGAGTTAATTAATAATATGTGGAATAACCGTGATAACCCCATATCTCGTGTCTCGACATAATATTGTTATCCTCACGATGTACTTAGAAATCATTTAGTATAAGTCTTCTTCCCAAACTATGTTCAGATTGCCTTTCAGTCTAACCAGATGCAGCTGAAAAACCAGTATTCTACATGGACCGACTGCTTATCTGACCTCCAAAACTCAGTAACTGGGACGATACGCCTTGGTAAGCCTGGTAGTCAGACTTTCAGACTTCTGACCACTCTTAATGACTGTCAAAGATCTAGAAGCGGTAGCCGGGACCAACGGCTTATCATGCTGTCCGAAGCATGGTGGAAAGTTAGTATGATGATCACCCATCCACCGACCGACCTTGGCAAGTTCTGCTTAACCTTGAAGATTGCACCTTATTAGATATACAATTTGTTAATCTTCGGGTTTCCACCGATGAGACAAAGGTTTTGTCGGTCTGCTCTGTCTTTTGCAGTATTGGACTTTGGGTGTGTACGTAAGTATTACCTCTCTGTCGAGTTCCCTATACCGCACCGGTGGCTCCTAGTGATCAGCCACTAAAAAGTTTTTTAGAATGGCGTAAAGCTATTTTTATTCTATTGTGCTATAGCTTTATTAGCTATTGCGTTTAGTTTCGCCCGTGGGTACCCTTATTAGACGTATAGGACATAAACAGGGTGTAAACAGACTCTTCACGAAGCTGTCAACCAAGCATTATGTACATCAAACTAAGTAACTTTAGCCTTGTCTGAAAAATCACGTTTTACATTACTCAAAACATTGTGCTGATATGGATTGAATTGTAAGAGGGTCCTGGAGGTGTCTAAATTAAAAATCTTACATTAAAATCATTTATAAAAAAAAACAATATCTCAGTAACTAGAAGGTTCCCAGGTACGGCCTAGAACAAAAAGGTGATCGCAATGACAGGGAGAACATGTGCCTTTCGGCTTCGTTAAGAGTCTGTTTACACCCTTTATAACTGTGCACTATAAAACCTACCAAAAAGTTGTGTTTTCGGTTTTCAGACCGCGAAACTGAAACCCTTAAAGAAAACTTGTTTTAATTTTCATTGTTTATCATTTAAAAACAGCGTGCACTTTATTTTTAAAATTTCATCAATGTTGATCTTTTGATTTCATGAGCTATAACGTTTCTCATAATGGGGTACAGGTCTTCTCTCTGTGATACTGTTGGCTGTACAGGATCCTTGCAGTTAGATAATATAAACCAGATGAGAGTGACGCTCACGTCCTGTAAGGTAATCGTACATACATAAGGTCAAGCCAAAACAACGCCTCCTTTTACGATCCTTACATACTTCGTCCGTGTTCATACACGCCCGCCGGTTGCGAGTAACGTTTTGCACTTAACTTTGCTGAAGAGCATCATAAACCTAGAGCAATTAAATTTTCGCATACCTAATTAAAAAAGAATCATCAAAATCGGTTCATAAACAACGGAGTTATGATTGCACATACTTACGGAAAAAAAAACACACGAACATAGAACCTCGTCCTTTTCATGAAGTCGGTTAACAAGTGCGAGTCGGACTTGCACATGAAGGGATCCGTACCAATGCAGTAGGGGAGCCCCCTTTAATTTTCAATTTATTTTTAATATCTGTTGTCGTATTTCTGTTACCGCTTTAAAGCGGTAACAGAAATACGCATTCTGTGAAAATTTAAACTATCCTCCTATTACGGATCATATGATACAGCCTGCTGACAGACAGACGGACAGACAGCGGAGGCTTAGTAATAGAGTCTCGTTATTTATTCTTCGGGTACGGAACCCTAAAAAACGGTCAAGTGCTTAGGTAAAACTAGGCATTCCCCATCCACATAATAACCTTATTCGACCATGTACTCCGACCATGTACTCCGACCATGTATATGCAATAATATGCATATCATAATTAGGAATCTTTTCCTTTACCAACTAAGGAACAGATTTCTAATTATGTTTGACTGTAACTGCGTAGATCCCCGCCAGTTTAAGTTCCCCCAGCCTTTTGAAGCTCGAGGCCGTTATTGTTATTGCTCAGCCTTTAAAATAGATGACGTATTGGATTAAAGGAAAAACATGACTGATCTCACGTTTTGGTTTTGGAACATGTTCTGTCCACGTGTGTATACATACACTGGCGCCTTTTTCCAATGGGGTTATGTAGAAAACACAGGACACCACCTGATACGATCCTTATGTACTACGTGTGTATAGTTTTTAATTTCGTATTTTCTTTTTTTTTACTGTCTCCTTGTCTCACAAGTTTGATTCCTAAGTCAGGAAGTGTTTGTTGGGTGTTGATTGGGTTTCTTCATCAGGGATGTCTCAGCATCAGCCCGAGGTCTGGATTTGTGTCCGGGGCTCTTCCCCAATTACATACATAACATAACATACGAGATCATGTTTAAGAGAAAGAAAGAAAAAGTATTTACTTCACTCGCACAGGACAAAACAAAATAAAATAAAAAGAAAAAATAAAAGACATACATTAAACTAATATGGTCCTGTACGAGGCCTAAAGGCCCAAGGTATAGGCGTAATAAAAATTACTATATTAATAACTTTTATATATTTGAGGCAAAAACCGCACAACTTTCGCATTTAAAGTCGAAAGGTAGATTGGAAATTTGTAGGAAATACCTACAAAATTCCAATCTACCTTTCGACTTTCAGAATACCTACACACAGTCACACACGCTTTCCCAGAATATTGTTATGTCAGAGTAAACTTTACATTGACCTCTACTTAAGAATCAAGAATGTGGTAATACATGGTCAATAAAAACAAATTAACAACGTCTTCGCGAAAGAGAAAAAAGTGGCAATTTGGCGACAGCTACTTATTTTTGTAGAAATACCTCACGGATCTAAGAACACATTTATGGAAATAAAAAAGTTTGTTTACATTTAAAATGATGAATCACTTGAAAATCCCCAGTACGCATTCCGACGCTTCTCGACGACCTTCGTTAGGCCGCCTGCACACCTTGCGACTGATGCTTCAGTCAGTTGATAAGTCATTGATAATACTGATACTGTTAGCCTGCGTCATCAGCTGGAGAAAAGCCTTTCCATGACTTCCAGTTGTTTCGATTCAAGGCTAATGTGGACCACTGGTATTTGTTTTGGTCCAACTCGTCCCGCCATCTTCTACGAGGTCTACCGCGACGGCTTCTGGCTGTGTCAGGGTTCAGAAAGTGGTATTTATAGTGGTATTTTGGCAAATAGATCATTGGGCATGCGGCAGACGTGGCCAGTCCTGTCCCACTTCAGCTTAGTTGATAATAATAACTGTAAATAAGGATCTTTTGTCGTACGTAGGATGTTGTTAATGTCTTTGAACTTTGGAAATTATATAAAAAGTGATAATATAATCCTTAATTGTTTATGTCCACACATCGTAGTGAGTCTTTATTTTTGGACACTGAATTGGGAAGTATTCCCATTTGAGCACCGATTTCAAGAGCTCTAAGCATTGGTCCTCTTGAAATCGGTGCTCAAATGGGAATACTTCTGAATTGGGTACTAAGAAAATAGACTGTGTCACTATGGCTTTGTAAAGGTAAATGCCCACACTTTTTTGGTGTTTTGTTAACAAAGCATTGAATTAAATTCGATAAATTGATAGGAAGTAAAATAGTAACAAGTGGGTGTTAATAACCATACAATCAGAACCATATAATCAGTGTATGCAGTACATATTTTGATATATTTATATAGGAAACCAGAAGTTTGTCTTGTTCACAGAATCTACCGTCATAACAACACAATACAACACAACACAATTTATCCAACACATAAAGGTTGTCTAAATCTAAATATGCCAGAATAGAGTCAGCTAATGATAATTAGATGTTTTGCTTTGGATCAAGTGACTAAAGACACTTAATCTTTAATTCTATATACCTTAGTTTTGTTTGAAAGTATATTGTAATAGTCCACTGAATTCATGATTTAACCAAAACTCCAATGTCTAACAAGAAACCAACATTTCACAGTTGAGAAAAAGGGAAAAAAATAATCATTAAATAATTCTTTTTTCAGATAATTATAATTCATAACATAAATTAAATTGTAAACAATTTGCAGATTTATTATAGGTAGGTACCCAATTTTATGGTGCAAAAAATAAAACTATATAATCGCATAAAAATAACTAAAATCGTAAGTGTACAAGCGGTTGTTTTGGAACAAAAACAAGATCACGCCTCTCGAGTGGTCATTCGGCTTCTTGGATAGCTTGAAAATACACATAAATAGCGGTGCGATACTAGTCATACCAAACGTGAATTAAATAATATAAAAATATTGTTTATTTTTGTATAAAACTAATCAGTTCTGAGTTTTTCTAAGCTGCTGAGCGAACTTCAGTTGTTCTTAGCTTATCAAGTTGGATGTTTTTGGACAAAATGGTGTCAAAAATTTTAATACTGGCCTTCGTTGTTGGTGCAGCGAACGCTGCAACGTGGATTGGCAGGCTTCCCGCGAAACCTAGTGAATTTGGTAAGTTTCAAGCCTTTTTTTTCTTTTTTGACTTAAATCGGTAGCGACTACATCCTGGTTGATTCCATCAATTGCTCAACCTTTTTCCCTGCGTTGGAGTTGTCAAACCTTAGACTTCTGACTCTTTGTAACGACTGTCAAAGATTTACAAATAGCCCGCCAAACATCCTGGCAGCTTGTCATAATCAATTTTTGGGTAATGTTGACTATATTATTTTGTCAGATAATGAGCATGCGTGTTTCCTTCTATAACAGTTTGAGTAAATAAAGTACGTACCGGGTAAAACGGGGTGAATAGGACTGCAGGGGTTAATAGAGAAAAACTTTAAAAGGGATTTTTACGTTGAATTGATATGATTTGTTACCAAAAATAACTCTATTTTATTTACTTAGTTATACTTAATTATTTAGAGACCATGTTGGTAACATATCATATCAATTCAACGTAAAAACCCCTGTTAAAGTTTGTCTTTATTCACCCCTGCAGTCCTATTCACCCCGTTTTACGTACCTATCTTTTTCGTAAAAAAATAACAATTTAAACTAAATAAACACGAGGCAGTGATTTATGGACGATGACCTGGTGAAGGTCGCGGCACTGGGCATGGGAGATACAGGATCGGTCGATGTGGCCACACTTGGGGAAGGGCTATGTCCTTTTTATTGCCATATTTTGATTGAAATACTAAAGTAAATGGAGGCTAGGAGCTATACGATATAAAGTAATATGTAATCTCGAAGGTTTACGCAGAGGTATATCTAATAGTGCACCCATTTAGCCAGTTAGGTTTAAGTCCCATTATGCAATGGGGGTAAGCCCATTGGCATCAACTGGGCTCAAACCCCAACTACGTTTTGCAACTGAGAAATTCCTGAGGAATAAAAATGGACTGAAGAAAAATACCTAATGTTTCTAATCAAAACGACTGTATGTATAATGTTAATTTCGAACTAAATTAAAACCAGAATTGTAGCGATGACGCAAGTTGTATTTTTCTGTTTTGATTTGAAACCAATCCGAATTTAAATTGTGTTTTAGCATGTGAAATTGTACTGGTCTAATTAAAATACGGGTTTTCTTATAATCGATTACCCTTATTAATAAAATGTTTATCTCTAATGAAATTAATAAATCACATTTTGCCAAAGAGAGACCAGCATTGTCAGGCTCATAAAAATAGTATTTTGGTAACCACAGTATAAGACCGAGATCTACAAACGCCAAATAACACGCACTTTGTACAATACAATTTTATGTTCTCATCTCTAGCTCGAGCTTGTTGTTTGACAGTTGTGCGACAGTTACATGACTAAAATTTAGACAAAGTCTGTATATGCTAAGTAACGTTTATAGATCTCATGCAATAACAGTAATCAGGAACGCAATTATTAACGTTTCGAATTAGTGAACATATATTTGCATTGAATGCCTCGTTGGTCTATTGGTAGCAAGCACGACTGCTGAGCATGAGGTCCTGGGTTCGATTCCCAGGTCGGGCAAAGTGTTATTGAGTTTTTCCATCAGGAATTTCTCAGAAGCAGCCACGGAGTCTGAAATTGCGCCCGGTTTATGGCAATTGGCTCGCCCCCTATTACATGAGATTTAAACATAACTGGTGTGTTTTTATCAGGTACGCCTCTGCCTAACCATACGGGGATTATAGACGTTATGTTATGTTATTCTCATTGAAAACCATAAAATAACGTAGTTTTTCTAATGGTCTTTCACTATCCTTTCAGCTCACAAGGAAGGCTGTTACATTGAGGAGATCAACGACGTGGTTCCTTTCGACACTACCGTCACACCCTTGGGATACTGCTACAGGATATATTGCTCGTCTACGGTGATCGATTATGCCTCGTAAGTACCTACGTTTATTGGAAACCTTATAATATTTCTGGTTGAACTCCACCACATTTGATTGCTTAGCCACAAGATCCGTGTTTTGATCCGTTCGCTCTCCTGTACTGTTTCGGTTCTTTACCGTGACAAAAACAAAACAGAATGAGCTGTTTTCCTTCTTAAAGGTTTGGCTCAAAATAGCAGCAAACCAGAAAAAAACAGGAAACAAAAAGGAAGCTTTTCGCAATAGAAAAGGACAAGAAATAAGAATCCCTGTTAGCCATCATTCTTGGCTGCGGGCTGTTCGAAAGAGATATCGCTGCTCTGGAACACAAAGGGCAAGGAAGGAACATGGATGGGTTTTAGTCAGTACAAGTCTGACACTTCCTTCCGCTCTGCCCAGAGCGGTAGAAGTCATTTGATGATTTCCCATACGTAAAAAAAAAGCCATCATTCTTGCTTAGTAATTAACCAACCTAAGCAAGAACTATATGAAACTAAACAAATGAAATCCCGAAAAAACGTTCTCTTTTCAAGTGTATACGAAGCCAGTAATCGTCAAATTCTTCTTTAGAGTGTCGATCATAAAAAAACCCAAAATCCGGGAGTGCCGTCAGAAGTGAAAACTTTTTTATTTTCGCGATTCTGTATTATTTTTAGAAAATATTTTTGCATAAGTCTTTTACTTTGACATTTATAGACTGTATTTTCTTGGACTTGTTATATGTATCAATACGGGTAACTCTGCGACGAAAAAGAGGTCACTTAACGGTGTCGCTAGTTCAATTGTATTTTCCTATCTCAAAAGTGCCCACCGCGCCTAAAGTAGTTTTCACTTCAAGAAAAAAAATGAAATGTACTTAGCCCAAAACTCAGCCACCCGAACCCCACCCACTGACACAACCATAAGATCATCAAGTGCGCAGGCGTCGGGTGGGCATTGTCTCTGTAAAGACGCCGCATATGCACTTCGGATCTGAGTTGTCCGTCATCCCCCATCTGAATCTCCCATTCTTCTCCATAGAGATCTACGCTTTGGAATGGGCAACTACAGTACTTTCACAAGTTATTGCCCTGTGACTGTGACTGTAGCTTAGCCTTCCTTATTTTTCTGACATTCAAAAGTGCCTGTAAGGGTCTAATTGAAATAAATGCTTTTGAGTTTGAGTTTGAATCGTCAATTGTTTATCCTAGCAATTGCTCTAATTAAACCTTTTTTTTCCAGATGTGGCGTCTTCTCCATCGAACCCAACGATCCCAAATGTTACGTCACTAAAGAGGACGTGAGCAAACCTTACCCTGAATGCTGTCCGGATATCAAGTGCGAACTCGACAATAATCTGTTCTAGTTAAGTTAGTATTAAAGTTTAGGTTAAGCAAAAAAATTGTGTTAAAATCCTGGCGTTATTGGGAATTTGTAAAAGTTTTTTTTTTAAATAAAGGTCGGGGATTGTGTTTGGTTAAAAATTCACGTGTGCCATATATTTAAGCAAGTACAATAGATAAATAAAAAAGTAATAAAGGAGATTTTGTTGTAGAAGGAATAAACAAATAATTTCGCGAAATCAACAGAAGTTTTCGAAGAAATGAAAAAAGGATGAGTGAATGTGTTTCAGTAATGCCATGGTTTTAACACTACGATGTCTAGAGTCATTTATTTATGACGAATAGATAGAGTTCCTTTTCAAAGAGTTTGTTTCCAAACTCTAGAAGCTATCTTGCCACCAAATTGTTGATTTAATTTATTTTTATCGAATTAGAAATTACATTTAATTTTTGCCCGTGTTTTATTTGGTAATAACAGCCGCTTGGTCCGAGCTTCCTTTGTGTCTCGGAAAGCACGTTAAGCTGTTGGTCCCGGCTGTCTTTTGCAGATCTTTGACAGTCCTTACAGGTAGTCAGTAGCTTGAAAGCCTGACAACCAGTCTTACCAAAAAGTAAAAAGGGCAAAAAGGTTTACACAGACTAACTGTGTTGCGTAGGGTGGATAGACAGGAAACATCAGTATTTTACAATAATCAAAACATTTTTTAAATGCTTTTTCGGAATTGAGTTTAGTTCTCGCCAAGAATTCTCTTTTATGTCTTATAACAATAAAAACGGGTGCCACGAAGTGGTAATTTGAGTTGCTCGATGGTATTTGTTGAGTTTTTGGTCAAAAATTTGTTCACTATGATGGCCTTTTTTTTTTGTGCAGAGAGAACTCTTTTTTTTTTTTTTTGTACAGAAAGAATTTTCTCTCCACAAATCTGGCCTTTTTCGCCTAATGGGCTCTCTTAAACTCCGCATAACGCTGAAATAATATTCTTTATTTATTGTTTGACCTTCTGGAAAGAATTCTAAGTGCACAACACCGCGTTAGTCAAAGAAAATGGTAATCATGACTTTGACTTTTGATCAACTTTGGCGTGGTTGGAAGGCGCCACTCTGAAACCTGTTGACTACTTTGCATGTCAAACTAGTAAACCCACGTCTCGTCACCAATAACAATGCATTTCATGAATGTTGGGTCGGAGTTGACTCGTTCTAGCATGTCCTCAGCGACTCTTATGCGATTGAGTTTATGGAGAAAATTCAGGTCTTTTGGGACTAGCTAAGCGGCAACATGTTTCATACCTAATTGATTATTTAAAATGGTTCGGATCGACTCGCGAGACACAAAATGTTCCGCGACTATCTCTCTCAAACTTGAATGAGGATTTTTCAGTCACTATTTCCTTCACTTTTGCGATGTTATCTTCAGTTGAAGACGTTGATGGCCTACCAGAGCGAGGCGAATCTTCCATCATATCTCGACCGCTTTTGAACGCTTTGTACCACTCATACGCATGTGTTTTTGATAAAGTCGATTCACCGTAAGCCTTCTGTAACATTTTCAGGAACTCCGAACAAAAACTCCGAAATTCCATTTGCGATGCAATATTTAAAACAAACTTTTGCTCGATGTTTTTGTCCATTATGAAATTCGCAATACACACTAGATATGATCTAACTAAAAACAGCACTGTATTTCATATAAATGTCAGGTGCAAGTCAAACTCCGCGCCAAAATGGAAAACAGTTGTGCCAATCTAACAACAAAAAATTGAATTTGGAACCATAAACATCCATTCCCGCGATACTTTTTTGACTGAATGTACTAGTATTCAATGGGGGCTATCGCGTATGAATTCGCCGCTAGAGGCGTTCGTGTAGAGTAAAGTCTTCCGAAATGTCAGATGTCAAAGAGTTTGCTTTTTTATCACATATTTTACCTAATATTCATGATTCTGATATAGATTGAGCCATTCCTGATTAATTATGACTTGAAGCAGCAACTTAGGATCTTATTTGTTAGTACTTGGAGGTTGAATGATTTTAAAATGTTTCATGCTTGTTAATGTTAGGGAGAATATTTGTAAATATGTATCTGAGGTTTATACTATGTTGATATACGAAATGAAATAAACTTTTTATGAAGTTATTTGTACTTTAAAGTATAAAATAGAATTAATGACAGGACCTTACTCGAAAGTGGCGCCATCTGGTGAGCTTAAAAACGATAGCGCCCATTGCATTCGGATATACTGGAAGCCGGCTAGTTGGGACGGGGCTATGCAGATGATAATGATGTTTTATTTGGTATTAACTACTGAGCAGTTGGTGATCTGACGGTAACAACTCCGTCTTTTGTGTCTGAGCTCTTTTATTGGAACGTAAACAGGTACATTACTTGTGTCATTTATTTAATCACCGCTGCTCTCGAGACGGTGAGAGAAACCATTGCGAGGTAACCAGCATGTTCTACGACTGAAAACAGAAGATGTAAGGACAGGACAGGACATACACCAACCCGGACTCGTCTACGTGTTGGATTTAGGCCTATCCAAACAGATCTATAGATGGCAGGTGTTCTATGAGTGGGATATATGATGTTATTGGTTTATTATGCTGATGCTTATGCTATTTAATAGGAACTAGCACTGAGCAGAAACATGATTCCAAATGCAGTTTAGCAACTATCACTTTTTGAAGTGAAACTTCTTTAGAATCGTTGTGATTTGAAAGTCGATGAATCGAAAAAGCGACAGTAAAAAGAGATACCAACATAAATTAATAAGATTTAACGTGGGAGAAAATGAGATAGGAAGCATTATACAGTGTTTATCTTGAGCCCAAAATTTTTGAAGGTTTCACTTCTCCCACGTGTGAATTCCACACATGTTTTTTTTTATTGAATATATATTTCACAGTTACCTTGAAAAAATAAGAATATAAACGAAAGTGCCATCAATCATGGATAGCAGATTCGTTTTTGAGGTTATTCACCTACCACATATACAGTATATAAACGGACTCTTCACGAAGCCGTCAACCAAGCATTATGTACATGTAACTAAGTAAGTTTGCGCAAACATTATTGCTGGGAAACGACTTCTTTTTTTAAGGAAAATCACGTTTTACGGTAGGACTCAATGTAACGCATTCAAAACATTGTGCTGGTGGATGGATTGAATAGTACGGGGGTCCTGAAGGTGTCTTAAGTAAAAAAAAATACATTAAATACGAGTATTAAATAAAAACTTGAGAAAAAGTTGGAACTTTGACCCCCAATATTTCCGTAACTAAAAGGTTCCCAGGTATGGTCTAGAACAAAAAAAAATATCGCAATGACATGACGGGGACAACAAGTGCCTTTCGGCTTCGTTAGGAGTCTTTTTACACCCTATATATTTACATAAGGATTTAACTACTTTTCTAGTGCATAACACGAGTTTCTTCTTACAAAATGTCCTATTCCTGGTTTATTTAGTTCAAGACCACAATCGCAAACACCTTGTCTACTACATAACATAACTATTTTATATTACTGGCGAAATGGTAAGCGCGACGACATATACCAGTATTAGTGGATCGCTCATTGTACAGGAGATTTATACAAAACGAGGTCATGTTATACTGGAAATTAATAGCTTGATATGTTACCTGCCTCGCGTGCTCTCTTCGGTGTATTCAAACCGGCCTCAAAGGGACGAGCTTTTGATAATATCATGAATACATCACCTTCTCCTACAATGAGTAGTTCTTCAACTAATAGGTTCTACTTTATCTTGTTGTAACTAACCATCATCATCATCATTTCAGCCGAAAGAAGCTGCTGGACATAGGCCTCCCCCAAGTGTCTCCACATTGACCAGTCCCGTGCGACTCGCATCCAGCGGATCCCCGCAACCTTCACCAGGTCATCGGTCCACCTAGTGGGAGGCCTTCCAACGCAACGTCTTCCGGTTTGCGGTCGCCACTCCAGAAATTTACGGCCTCATCGGCCATCCGCTCTGCGACCAATGTGCCCAGCCCACTACCACTTAAGTTTGGCTATTCTTCGGGCTACATCGGTAACCTTGGGTAACTATCGGAGTATTAATAGTAAGTTAATCATATCTATAGTTGTAAATAAACCGTTTTAAACCAAAATCCGTAGTTTAAAACCTGTTTTAAATTTGTTTAAAAGCGCGACCACTTGGGCCGTGAATTACGAATTATTTTAAAAATTAAGTTTAAAAGCCTAATTGAAATCATTTACCATTCTTATTCATAAATATGAAGTCATATATCATACTTATACTACTTTTTAGGATTAGACAGACTGAAAACAATTATGATATGCGTATTTATTAAAATATAAAGTCAACGCCGCATTTTTATTTTGCACTTTGCTACCAAAATGGCAACGGAGGTATGAGGAGAGAGACAGGCAGGGTTCGATTTATGTTTGTTTGTCATGTTAATAATTTTCTTTGATAAAGGTGTGGTCTAGATCACTTCGTGTAGGTAAACCCTCAAAGCATTCCAGCAAAAAATAAATCATTATAAACCGCTAAGTGCGGTTTTAAATCATTTTAAACCAAATGGTTTAAAACGTTTAAAATCCGCTTTGCATCTATAATCATATCCCATTATTTATGGGGCACCCTATGGTTAAATTAACTTCTTTATTAACAAAAAATAACATGGTTTTAAGTACAGTTGCTAGCACATCAACCTACCACAAACTGTCAACTTTCTCCAAACTATTTTAAAACATAAAATGTTAATCGTTAAGTTCAAAATCGAATGAGAAAACACAGTTTGTAGTAAATTGATGCGCTGGTGACCATTTATAACATCGTCGGTACATAAAGGCATTATAGCTGACCTCTGCCTACTCTCCAAAGATAACAGGCGTGACGGCTGACAATAACTACTTATTAAAGCTGAATGTACTAATTTAAAACGGCATGTCATAATTTAAAATAATGTTCGCAGCTGCATCAAACCGTGAACATTGTAATTATGATTTATTAAATTACGTCGCGAGTTACACACTCGCGACTTGCTCACTTACAAACCAACATGGAAACGAACATTTGATTTAAGGGGCCGGCGGACAAAGAATTGTCCATACAAACTTAATACCAAAATCATTGTCAGTTTAAGCATAATTCGACCTTAATATGCTGTTTTTCGGAACAAGACAGTGTTTACCTAGGTTTCAATATTTTTTTTTTGCAAAATGTTTACCTAAAACGAATTGTAAAAAAATTGAATTTCTCACATTTTTACAGTAGAAATAAGCTGTTTTCATCTCATGTGTTCTATATTAAATACGGTAATATTTTTAATTTTGTTTATTTTGAAACATGACTTATATTGTTAAGTTACACAATACAAAAAAAAAATGGAAAAGCATTGAGTTTTCATTCATCATTTTTCGTATTAATCACAAATGTTCAGCGGTGATATGAATGAACGATAATTATAGAATAGTAACTAGGTAAACACTACCCACACATGCTCCCGCATGGCTTCGCAATGCCGCGGGAAGTGTGAAACAGAGATAACAATATTTTGACGGCTTTTTCCTTCGCTTCGAATTGCAATTCCACGCGGCCTCCGCAGGGCTCTTAAGATAACTTAAGTACGATTTACACCTGACGACACGCGTTGGGCTGCATCGACGTGCTGACATCATCAGCATCTTTCTGCCTTTGTCCCGTGTTATTTGGCGTCGGTGCAACACGTTATTTTTCCTCCCATTTTCCTTTGTCACCACGGTATAATTTACTTCTTTTTCTTTTATTATATTGCGTAACGCGCTCTGAATACGCTCCGATGCGACCCGACCCGCGTCGGTCGGTTTAAATCGTACTTTAAACTAGTCAGTTGTATCGACTGTAAATTAAGAAGTATGGAAAAGTAAATAACACCTTTATCGTGAAAGAAAATATGTGCTCTCTGTCAATAATTAAATAAGTGCTAACTAAAACTAAATATTTTACAAAAACATTATAATCCGGGAAAATACATTTTACACGTTATAAATGCGTCAATAGTTTTTATCGTTTCATTGTCAACAAAAAGTCACTTAATCGTATTGAAAGTCGCGTGTGTTGAATATGATTTTTAATACAAGTTAATTAAACGATGTCAATCATAATGCTTCATTACGATTTATACTAAGTGTGTTCAAAAATAGTATTTGTGTTTCTGTCATCTTTACAAAAAATACAATGTTTATTGGTGAAGATAGAGCTATAGGTTCAAATATTTTGATTCTTGTACTGATTGTTGGTACGAATGCTATTACTTGGAGTACTTCACTGCCGAAGAAACCCGAAGAACATGGTCAGTGTTCTTTAATTTTAGATTTTTGTGAGAAAAGGTTGACGCGTACGTATAAACTATGCAGAAGATCGGCATCGCCTCAACTCTAACCATTCATGGCCTGAAACATGGCCCCGGAAGGCTCATGCGGCATGTTACCTTAAGTCTGGAAGTGGGCCTAGTGATTGAAAAGTTGTGGGGAAATTGACTGTCACGGACATACCGTGGGGAACGTTTTCAGTATAAATTTGCAGGAAGTTGTGTGAGAGACATTGTGGCCAAAATCACTGAGATGTCAGCTTATAGAGATTTAAGGAAAGAAAAGCTGGACTGAGGCCTCCACCATATTTCCTATTTCTCTTTAGTCTTGTCCAGAGAATCAGTTTTGCATGTTTCTTGGGCTTGATTCGGTAAGGCCGCTCGCTCCAGGCACCCATTAACTGAAGACCTTAGGCCATCTCTATCTTGAACTTTTGTTACATGCCAAACCGGTCCAATAGCTTAACACTTTAACGTTCCCACAGCAGGCATACAGGATCACATCACAGATGTCGAATGATGAAGAGGGAGTGGGTCATAATTAATACACCACGCTTAATGCACATAGGACACATTTATTTATTTATTTATTTATTTATTTATTTATTTATTTAACACTTCAAGCACAAAGTACAGAGGCGGACTTAATGCCATAGGCATTTTCTACCAGTCAACCTTTGGGTGATGGAGAGACAAACAGTGGTAGGTGTATAAATTAGAAAATATTTTTAAATTTTATACTAAGATAGACTACAAGGATATATAAAATACTATAAATATATATTAAAATACTATAAATGTATATCAAAGTATATCTATATGTAGATAGACAATTACACGGGTATACTAAAATAAAAAGACAAACAATGGAGAATCCATTAACGTTGTGACGAAACTGCCAGCTTCTTTCGAATGTACTCACGAACTTTAAATTTAAAAGATAGACGATTGGTGGCCATCCTGATTTCCTGGGGAAGCGAATTCCACAGAGAAATAGACTGGACGAAGAAAGACACATCACCATAAGGGTGCTTTTTCACCAGAGATGTGCTATGCTGCGAGGATGTAATAGCTAAGCTGTGAAACTGTGTGACCGTTTCCACTGATACTAAGCTATGTAGCGGTGCGAGTAAGATGTGCCGCCGCAAAGTAGCTGCGCGAGGAAGATGCGCAGGTCGAGCTATGCGATGTATCGATAGTAGGGAAGCGGCGAGGGCGCACATAGCTTAGACCATCCATAGCACGCATCTAAAGCACGCATTCATAGCACGTATCCTTCCATATAAAAACATATCTTAGTTGAATCCGTTTCCATCAGTGCTAAGCTATGTGCACCAATGAATATGTTTGGTGGACATCAAACGCATCCATAGCAACGTAGCATACCACATCTCTGGTGGAACAGCACCCTTATAGGAGCAGAAACTGCCTGAGGTATCTTATACCTAAATGTGGATTCTTAGATGCGGAGTACTCGCCACCGACTTGCTTGTATGAGTACATGTAAGGATCGTAGCAAGTGGTGTTCTGTAATTTCTGCCTACCCCCATAGAATGAAGAATTTAGTTTCTTATCAAGCTTCAATGCAAATTTCAGCCAATAAATCGGGATGCTACATCAGGGAAGTGGGCGACGTGATTCCCTATACCGAATCCATCAACGCATTAGGATATTGTTATTTGATTCATTGCTCCAAAAAACAAATCGATTACTTATCGTAAGTATTAATAACAACTAGCTAATAGCTTGCAGAGAGCAATCAAGTCCTGCATTGGGAGACCGCATATCGGGAAGCGTATCGTGGGATGAACCGAATCAAAGCATTTATATCAAGTAGGCCAGTCACAGGCACTTTTGAATTGTCGACAAGATAGCAATGTAATGAAGCTATAGTCCCAGTCACAAAGCATAAAACTGTGAAAGTACTGTTGTTGCCTATTCCCTAGCGTAGATTTCTATGAAGACGAACGGGCAAGAAACTCCATGGACACTCTTTTAAATCAGTATATTTTTACAAAACCACTAAGTCCGGAGGACCTATGAAACGATTTAAAAGCAATCGTCACTTAAGTATCTAACTTAAGTGACGATTGCTTTTAAATCGTTTCATATTTTTCTACAATGACTTTCTACAGGATTATTTATACATAAGATCTTCTGCAGCTTAAATTATGTCAGTCGAATGTACTTAACAAATGTAGAATTAGCTTATGCCCGCGGCTTTGCAGTTCAGTAATTGTCCCATGGGATAAAAAGTAGCCTGTGTGCTATTCCGGACTGTAATCTACCTCTGTGTCAAACATTCTGATCCGTTCAGCCGTTCTGGCGTGATTGAATAACAAACATCCAACCATCCAAACTTTTGCATTTATAATAGTAGCCAGATATTAAAATAAGATGTGACTTTTTCTGGCTTGATTGATTGTACTTAATTATTGTAACTTACTTTTTTTTCCTAGATGCGGTGTCACAACTCAACTAAATGAGCAATGTCTGGTCACTGAAACAGAACTTGACGAACCTTACCCCAGATGTTGTCCAATGTTTAAGTGTTTCGAAAACGTGATTCCCTGGGAAAATTAAGTGTCGAAGAACAATTCTACGATAAACCTGGAATTAGAAGAATCTTTGGAATTAGAAGCCTTAAGGATTATTTCTACCAAACAGCTCGCATTGCATCAGATCGGAGAGGATACGAACGGATGCGGCGACAGCCGATCGCGTCCGGCAGGCTGTCGACGCATACGATCGGCTCCGTACCGTCACCTGTAAACGTATCCGTTTCTGCGCCTTGACAAATAATTTCATTCCTGCCATGTCAGATACGACGACAGGCGAACGGAGCCGATCGCGCGTCGCAACATGCTTTCGGCTACGATCGCGTGTCGCGGAAGATGCCCGCGGTTAAGCTGCTGCACGCGGCTTGTAATATAGACTTTAAATTTGTGTACACGATTTAATATCCGATTCAATGCGAGCCGTTTGGTGGAAATTATCCTTTATACACACGGCGACCACTCAAACTATACTAAACCAGTTTATGCGGAACTCTCATTGTATTGGAAATCTATACATAGCGAGGCCATATTATACTAGAAATGTATAGCTTGTGTTGTCGCGGTGTGTACTGTAAAATCGAATTCTACGTAAATAAAAAATATTCATTAACTATTTTTTCATGTTTGAAATATTTAACTTACCTCCTTCGGTTCTATGTAAGGATGTTTCTTTAACGTTTGCTACAATAGTGATGCTTCCTGATAAAAAAGAAATATGATTATATTTAGTCTGTTCTGTTAGTTATTGTAATATAAATAATGATGACTCACCTTTCCCAATAATATTAGGCAGTGCTGTAGTTATCTACCCTGAAAAGTACCAGTAAGTAACTTGCATTGACAATATTATTGTGCAGTTATCAAAAACCTATTCAACATAACATAACATAAACATCATTTATTTCAAGCAACAGTGGTCTATAGAAACAACTTTAAATAAAGTACTTAAATAAAAGTGAAGTGCCACTCTTCACACAGTCTTATTTTGTTAATTGTTAATACAAGTTATTAACAATTAACAAAATAAGACTTAGTGGCACTTCACTTGTGCTGGCTGATCAGTGGAACTTGTCCGCTGAAGTGACGGAACTTAAAGTCCTGCGGCCAAAAGTCTTCCTTCATCACCAGGGGCTGATAACAATTCGGTACTCGCACCATGGACGCCTTGAATTTGACGTTGCGACGCGACTCTATAAAACTGCACCCGCCCCTCGCTACTCCTGTTTAACAAGTGCATTTTATTACTTTATCATGTATTTGCAATTTTTAAATTAAAATACAAGTACGTTATTATAGAACACATTCAAATCAGAATAAAATACAAGACATTGCTATTGCTATTGTTTATGTATTGTTGGAACACCAAAGAGCAAAAATTACACTACCAAATCTAACTAGAAATAGGAGATGGGGCAAAGTTTGATTATTGTTCTTTTTATCATCGGTGTAGCGAACGCAGTGATATACCAGGAGAAATTGCCAAAAATACCTGATCACCTGAGTTACCATCAACCGGGGACAAATCCAGATTCCGTGGCTGCTACTGACGAATCCCTGATGCAAAAACCCAAAAACACTTTGCCCGACCTGGAAATCGTACCTGGAAACTCATGCTCAGCAGTGGCACTAGAAACCACCAGCCAAACGAGGTTTAAATATAACGTAGAATGGGTATTCAATCAAAATGCATTATTGCATTAATATATTCATTTGTATTAATGTTTAGCATTCAACATTTTTGAGCTCATGAATTGACCGGATCTGTTGATGCAAAAGAATTTAAATTTAGAGGTCAACAAACCAAAGCATTTCAATAAGTTGTTTTGTTAGTCTTTGTTATGAATTCGGGGTTTTTTCTTTGGAATTTATTCCGTTTCAATGATTTAGTTTTAGTTTAATAGCATTGCTATTAATAGTTATTAAGTAGGTGCCAGATTGATAACTGTCTGAATTGCTTGTTTATTTGGTAAGTCACAGGAATGTAGTCTAAAATCATTATCTAATTTTAAGGCTCGCTTGCGCTGGTTAACGCACCAGTAAAAAGTTTTAGGTGGTTTAAAGTGGTCATAGGAGCTCTATAAACCTAATATATAGGCTAAATAATACCTAATAGCCACTCGGGTCGATCTTAAGTCGTGCTTGTCTAGGTTCGTCCGTGGATGGGTGATCAGCCATTACATATCGTGTTTCTTCCTTGCCTCGGAAAGCACGTTAAGCTGTTGGTCCCAGCTGTCATTTGATAGTCGTTACAGGTAGTCAGTTGACTAAATTTTTGCTGGGAAACGACTTTTTATTGGGTGATAAATCACGATTTACGGTAGGACTCAATGTAACGCATTCAAAACATTGTGCTGATGGATGTATTGAATAGTACAGGGGTCGTGAAGGTGTCTTAAGTAAAAAAAATACATTAAAAACATGTATTAAAAAAAAAAGTTGGAACTTTGACCCCCAATATCTCCGTAACTAGAAGGTTCCCAGGTATGGTCTAGAAAAAATGATCGCAATGACGGGGAGAACAAGTGCCTGTCGGCTTCGTTAAGAGTCTTTTTACACCCTTTAAAGATAAGTGGGGGGTGGGGACAATTATTATTAAACTAATAACGTATCCAAAATTTGGTGTTGTTTTATTAACTGGTAAATTATCTACAACATACAGTTTCATTTTTGCCGCTAGCTCAATTACTTCACGAGTCAATTAATTCTTTGTCCACGAGTGTAGTAATAACATGTTTTACGTATTACCTACCGTACCTTTTCGGTTTTTCAAACTTTAGGTACTAGCGTTGGGGCTGCGGGACTGTCCGAAAGAGATACCGCGGCCCTGAAACACAAATAGCAAGGAAGGAACATGGATGGGTTTTAGTCAGTACAAGTCTGATACTCTGTTCCGCTCCGCGCAGAACGCGGAGCGGGAGGAATCATTTGATGATTTCCAATCCGAAAAAAAATAGGTAGGTACTAGCGTTGGAGTAACATAAATACATATTTATGTAGGCTTAACTAATCTAATTAAAACATACATTTTCAACATTCCCTTCACAAACAAAACTCCCTAATTCCATTAACATACAGCAACAAGTGAATTTTAACTTTGTTCTGAAAGTTCAGTATGAAGAATAAATTGTTTAGAAGATTGCTTATCTCCAACGTAAACATCATGCAAATGTTCTTGGTTGTTTTCATATTTTTATTGTTTTAGATTTAATTATTTGAAAATCACGTTCAGTTTTTAGGGTTCCATTGTCAAATGGCAAAAACGGAACCCTTAAAAATTTGTTCTATCCGTCTGTCTGTCTATCCGTATGTCACAGCTATTTTACTCCGAGACTGTTGGCACCACACAGTTGAAATTTGGAGAGCTGGTGTCTTTTCAGAACAGCTACACTAAAGTGAAATGAAATTATGAAAAACATATATATGGGAGGCCCTCCATACGTGTAACTGGGGATTGAAAAATAATAATAGGTATATAACTGATATGGAGGTTCCTAAAATACTTTTTTTCTAAATTCAATTGTTGATGAGAAGTTTGCTTATAAAGATGTAAAAAATGTGTGCTCCTTTTCAACTATTAAAGGCAAATTCTGAAAAAAATGTGGGTTTGTAGAACGAAATAAAAGCATGTTTTGGAAACTATTTTTTACCATGATCGGGATTGTACCTCATTTATAATCACTACACGTGAGGTTTTTTAGCCATAATCAAAAAACAAAATTATGCATAATTACCTATTAAATCGTACGTATGCGTCACTTAAATAATTATATTGTACGTAGAGCAGCTACGTCACAGAATGCTTTTCGAGCTTTTCGTGTTTCCATAGCTCTCTATCTTTTTTTTTTTAAATATTTGTAAAGCTTTATTTATTTATTAATAACCAACTTATGCTTATGCTGTTCAACCAATAAATTAAATGTGTGGTGTAAACTGTTACACCACACATTTAAGTTACTGGTTGAATATAAAAATTAAGTGGAACTACATGAAATTAGTCAAAATTAGAATTTAAAACAAACTAAAAATAGTAATAATATTAGAAGTAAACAATATGGCAGATATTATAAGAATAAAAGTAAATAAAACAGTTTTAGTACATAGAATTACAATGAACACAATGAAATTACAGTAAAAATACACTTTGTTTACCCAGAGGAGATAGTCCTGGGAAAAGCAGTGGACTCTAGGTATCGAGAAGTAGTATTGAGGAGACTCAGTTCCGTACTTGCAAAAATATCCATAGATTCGTCATAAATTAAAATGTTATTGATATGGGTAAGGGCAAGAAATAATGGGCTGGTCTTAAGGGTTGTGGTGCTGGTTTGAGGAATTGAAAAAGAGGACGTCGGCGTGGGCGAAGAGTGTGTCTGATAGGTAGTGGGATGTTGAAGGAGACGTATTGTAACAACGGCGTATTGAAAAGGGAACCACGAATTAGACGAATGACATATTTAATGAGGGCAAGATTTCTTCTGACTTCCAAGCTCTGGTATGTCACCATACCTAGCAAATGGCGACGGTTACATATGTGGGTAACACCCATATATTTGTAGTAGAGGTAGCGGATTAAAGAACTCTGGACCTTCTCAATTATTAGTTTATAGACCTTTTCATGGGGGCTCTAGATTGCACTGTTGGTTTTGAGCAAAGTATAAGATGGTCATAATTTTTTTCATCATTTTTGCTCTGGTATTATTTTTATTGCTTAAGATTAGTAGGTTTTTAGGGTTCCGTACCCAAAGGGTAATCAACGGAACGGGACCCTTTTACTAAGCGTCCGCTGTCCGTCCTTCCGTCCATCTATCTATCAGTGGGATGTGTCTCATGATCCGATTAAACAGTTGAAATTTTCACAGAATGTGTATTTCTGTTGCTGCTATAATACAAATAAATTAAAATTGAAGGTAACTGCCCCACTACGATGGTACGGAATCCTTCATGCGCGAGCCCAACTCGCACTTGGCTGGTATTTTAATTGCTTAAGATAAGTCTGTTTTTTTGTTTTTTGCCAATATCATATTAGGTAGGTGACTTATGTATTAAAAAAACCTAAAATATTTCGATAAAATTTGGAGTTTATCGTATTTACTAACGACGTGTCTCATTATTCGAGAAAAAACATTCTTACATGTTATGTAAATAACTATTATTATGATAAATTGTTAATGAGATCGGTTAGTAACGGCTGTAACCAACCATTTTCTGGAAAATATCAAATTAACAACAAGAAAACCTGTTTTATTGTTAAAGATGATATTTAATGAAAATGTTTTTATAGCCGACTAATACGGTACACCACACCTACGTACCCAATTCTAAAGCATGTTAAACTTTGAAGTTATTTTTACAACTGAACTCGAGCTAAAAAACAAGTAATGTTTAAGTAAGTAAGATGAACATACACGTAATCTTTTTTTCTCAAGAATTCATCATCATCATCAGCCTATAATGTTCACACTGCTGGAACACAGGCCTCCTCTCTATGAGAGGGAATGGGCTATAATCCACCACGCGGGCCCAGTGCGGATTGGTAGATGTCACATGTCTTCGAATTTTTGGTTCTAGGACATGCCGGTTTCCTCACGATGTTTTCCTTCACTGTTTTTGAGAGCAGTGTTGATGAAATAATTTACACAAAGTAATGCGCCTGCCTGGGTTCGAACCCACGACTTACTGTTCGTACTGTAAGTCGGGGTCGCTACCATTGGGCCACCGCTGTTCTCCTCTTCTCAAGAATTATTAGTTTTTAATTATTAAAACTTGAATGTGAGATGGTTGGTTATGTCAAGCAATGAGCGGTAAAAAGGGAGAAATATGGGAAAGGGAGTTCTTTGTGAAGGTACCTATTAGGATGGCAAAATCCGAAACTAGAAATAGTGAAAACTACTCAAAAGAGTCTCGAGCTCGTGGCAAAATAATATCAGCCGCTCGGGTCGATCTTTAGGTTAAGCCATGCTTGCCTAGATTGGTCTGTGGATGGGTGACCACCCCTTACATAGCGAGTTTCCTCCGTGCCTCGGAAATCAATAATAAAAATATAATATATAATTTTCCAATTCGACTTCGCAGGAACTCTCGGATATTGTGTCTGCTATTCAACATCCTTCATAACCCTAAAACGCCATCCTATCTACGGGAACGTTTTTCCTACTCCTGTCCTTCTGATGCACCTTGCAGGTCGCATCTAAAGAACCTCCTTAAATCCCCTCCCCACTCTACCGACTTCTACTCCTATTCCTTCACTGTACACGCAGTGCCGTTGTGGAATTCACTTCCACCTGACATTAGGGACTGTAAAACTGTTGCAGTTTTCAAGAGAAGAGTGAAAGAACATTATCTTTCCATTTCGTCATAGTTGCATAAGTATTTATTTTTTAGTTATTTTATTTTATAGTATTGTTATATGTATTTATAAGTATGTAAGTATATTCTTGTATTGTATATTATATGTAAATATATATATCATTTTTATGTATTCCATTTTCTCTTCTTCTTTTACACACTCTGTCTACATCTCTTTTTTTTAGTATCTCCTTTCGCAGGTATGCTGGAAGAGATTTCTTTAGAAATAAGCATCACCTTTGTACTATTTTCTGTTCCTTTCTTCTTTTATTTTTGTAGTGTGTACATCAATTTTTAAATAAAATAAATAAATAAAAGAGGAGCTCCTGGCAAAATAATAACAGCCGCTCGGGTCGATCTTTATGTTAAGCCATACTTGTCTAGGTTGGTCTGTGGATGGGTGACCACCCATTACATACCGAGTTTCCTCCGTGCTTCGGAAAGCACGGTAAGCCGATGGTCCCGGCTGTCATTTGTATATCTTTGACAGACGTTACAGGTAGTCAGTGGCCCAAAAAGTCTGACAACCAGTCTTACCAAGGAGGTATTGTATTACCCAGTATTAACTGGGTTGTTGAGGTCAGATAGGCAGTCGCTCCATGTAAAATACTGGTATTCAGCTGCATCCGGTTAGACTGGAAGCCGACTCCAACATAGTTGGGAAAAGGCTAGGCAGATGACAATAAAACAGCTGTTATCATACATTTTGACGTGTATTCCCGTCTACCCCCACCGGTCTGTCCCCAGTGGTGGCAGTTGCAACTATTTGTCGCATCTACCACATTATGTATTCGATGCCCAGGGGGCCTAAAATGAGGGAGAAGACCTCACATCCCAGCCACCGTGGGAGACGCCCCGGGCGTCGGGGTCACGGGGTGGCTTCCGGCCACCGTAGACGCGGACCTGTGGACGGTGAGTAATGGGCTAGCTCTCCGTCCGTCCGTCTTATGACGCCATAGGCCGTGTTGACGGCGCGTTCGTGTTCCACAGGCGCCTCAAAGAGATGTCAGCAAACAGGGAAGGGTCCGCAAGAGCCGTTGCCTGCCAGGGCTGCGGGACTGTTCGAAAGGGATACCGCGGGCCTGGAAGAAAAAGGGCGAGGAAGGAACATGGATAGGTTTTAGTCAGTACAAGTCTGACACTCTCTTCCACTCCGGGTCATTTGATGATTTCCCATCCTAAAAAATAGGGGCCTAGAATGGCCGCTTTAGCAGAATCCTAGTAGGATAATAATCTGATTTATGTTACAATTCGTAAAATGGTCACAAAGTGACAAAACAGCTCTGTGATTAACTGCAATAGCGCTTGCGACCGCAGTCAATCAATATTTGTTTTTCTTTTATAAAACTTGTCATAGTTAAATTATTTAACTAAATAAAAAACGAAAATACCACGAAAAGCATTAAAAATACATAATTTGAGGTTATCAAAAGCCTTCGTTTTACGAAATCATGGTCGCACACCAATATAAAATTGACACATCAGCTGTTTTGTCATTTAATTCGACAGCGCTCATTATACTAATGAGATTCATAAAGGAACATGATAAACACATAGCGTCGAATAGTGCCCTGTAGTTATAATAAACTATACTAGTATTTTTTACTGGGTTTGTTCACAAACTTGATATTGGGTTTTTTCATCAGGAATTTTTTAGTCGCAGACCAGTCTTGATGCGTGCATTTGATCTATGGTGAGTCGCAGTACAGTTTTGTCGCACAAGCGTTAATCGCATATCCATTTGTCGAGCTAACGTAGCGCCTTCGATCAATGCGTAGCGCACTCGGATTTGTGCCAGGTTATTAATAGGATAGGAGTAGCTTACTCGAGTCAAACATCCTACTTCCTACTAATATTATAAATGCAAAAGTTTGTGAAGATGGATGGATGGAAATTTGTTACGCAAAAACGACTGCACGGATTTGGATAAAATTGGCGTACAAGGATAGCGTACAGAAATTAACCTGGTTACTTTTTATCCCGGTACTAAGATTCCGTGGGACAATTATCGAATTCCACGTGGGCGAAGCCGCGGGTGTAAGATAATACAACAATAAAGTTATATTTAGCCAGTACGAATTGTATGATGTACTAAATGTAGACTTCCGCCTAACCATTGGGGGAAATAATATTATGTAATGTTATGTTCATAAACTTTTAGTTTATTCAGTAATTTTGTATACGAACGAGCGTACTAACATTAAATGGATACTATGTCTAGTTAATCTTTCTGGATGCGTAAGTTACTGCCTTCAATGGAGATTTGCTACTGCAAACACATTAATAACATTCTCTAACAGACCCGAGAAATCGCCATCACGGCTTTACGTAGTGTTAATTTGTCAAACAATTCAATTCCCTGACTGTAAATGCCAGGTGCTACGTATTTTTGTTTATTTATTCAGCAATTCAAGCACGCAACTGTACAGAGGCAAAAAAACGAAATGTCGTAATCAGTTTGGTCGTTTGTATATTGAAAAAACATTAAAAGAAATGTCAGACAGGCAAATAAAAATCAAGTAGGTATTTTATTCTTCGACCCGCAAAAGCCTTCTTCACGGTGTCAAGGTCCCAGAAACCTCCCGAGGTCTTTACAAAAAACTTTTATTGTACTTACGAATTAAAAATTGCCAAAAAAAATATGTACAGACGACGTGTTTCTAAATGGATAATCTTTTACTTATGAAGCAGTTTTGTGATTGACTGACAGCATAACCATGATATTATAATCTGAGTCTATTCAACGTTCGAGGAAATCGGTTTCTTCTAGGCAAGCGTGCTCTACCCTAGGCAGTGGCGCGCCACAGTTAAACCTTGTTTGAACTATTAAGTGTCACTTTTATGTCATTGTCAATAATGTCAATTTAAGGAACCCGGGGCCTCGAGTACCCAATGGCAGTTAAGTGTTTTTTATTCCCGCAGTACCCGCTGGCGTTTTAGTGGCTAGGCCGCATCATCGCTTTACATGAGGCGAGTTGCGGCCAAACACTATTTAGTAGGTTTTTTTTTTTTTTTTTCTTTACATGTTTGCTGTAAGACATTGCTTTTTGCCAAATTTCATGATTCTAGGTCAACGGGAAGTGCCCTTTTCCCTTGTTATATTAAATTCACATAATGTATTCCTTAATTTTGCATGTAGCGAATTGTGTGAGCAACTGTAATAAAACTCAACCATCTGTAATGTACTATAATTCTAGCAAATAAATTTAAATTAATTTCATTTCATTTCATTTGTGAAATCGCAAAATATGCGACTTAAACGGTTATATCTTTTGATCGCGTTGACTGACAAGATTTTTTCACTGCTCTAAGGGAGAGGAGCCTTGAGTATTTAATATTCATATCAGATTGATACCTCCACCTGTTCCTAAGAATAAGGCTCTTGACAGACGGACAACAAAGTGATCCTATAAGGGTTCTGTTTTTTGGCAACTAAGGTACGGACCCCTAAAAATCAATTAACCATTGAAGAAAGAGATAATATAGGAGAATGCGTTGAGTTTGAGGTTTTGTATCCGAAGGATGCCAACGATACCCTAGGCGTTTACTCTTGTAATATTACTGGTATTGCGGCATTTGAAGAAGTGTGGACCATTTTCCGCCACGTATACCTAATGTGGGTTGGTGGATTTCGCTATCTCTCCATATCTCTCTCTTGATCTTTACGATATCTCTCTCTTGTTGAAAGAGTGTTAATCTTCTTTGTCATGACGATAATTCTTATATTTAAATGAGCTTCGGACAGTACTCTGTAACAACGTTAGCATTAGCTGCGGCTTTGGACAGGATCCTCAAGTGCAGATGGAATTACACTAGGCACTAGGCAGCAGATGAAACATCTGAATGATATTATCTTGCCAAATGGAGTATCCTCGATCCATCCCAAATAGAATGCCAGTGTGGAGCCCCTCTGAAGGATATGCTCCTCCTCCTGTCCTGGCTATCCTGCACAACCACTTGCACCTTTCAGGATGTATTCGAATCAAATGTTAGAGCTGAGCAGGTGGCTAAATACTGGTCTAACACAATTGGAGTCTCATCGAAAGAAGAAAAGCAGCTCTCACGTAAAGAAGAAGAAGCAGATGAGACACCGGAATAACCCCATGGGAGACTCATCGAACTTCGGAATTGTTCGGGTGCCTCCGACGAACTAGGCAATATTCGGCTGCTGCTGTATGACAGCGGAAGGTGGCGAGCTGCGAGCGGCGGCAGGAGGTGCGGCGTGCGGCGCGGCGGCGTGCGGGACCCGGGCCGTCGCGCGTCGGCCCACTGCGTTACCGATCTCGAAACACGCGCGCCTTATATTTTTTCCTCTAAACATATTATTGGATATACGGTGTCAGTTTTTACAGTCCACTGCTATTTATTCAAAAGTCCAAGTTAAGACCCTAACCGAACTTAATCGACTATTTTTCCAATTTGAACCAGTTCATAGAAAACGTTACGTCATAGTCTATCAATCATAGTAAGAGGAAATCCTCTTCCGTATGTAATAAAACAAACAAATTATGTACACAGATCTGTATACTTATTAGCTTTCGGCAAAATGATTCGATTCTGAATCATCGCTGTGAAGTCATCATGAGCAAGAATGACTTAATATTTACGATGAATTGGAAAATTAACGTTAATCATTGACTACTTGCTTGACACGGTTATTTTTGGAACTGGGTTTTCGGAAGTCATTAGTAGCATACGATGACACAATAGATAGGATACAAATGGGTACTGTAGACTATCAGCTGTATTCTACTTTAAATAAAAGGCGTATGTAAGATTAAACTTAAATAATGATTTAAACAGAAATCACACTTTGACGGACGCCTAAACTGTCTTCTAATTTCGTCCCCTCTTTATTTCCTTTTTTTTCATTTTTTCCACAACCCAGTTAGTACTGGGTAATACGATAGCCCTTGGTAAGACTGGTTGTCAGACTTTTTGGGCCACTGACTACGTAACCACTGTCAAAGAATTACAAATGACAGCCGGGACCAACGGCTTAACGTGCTTTCCGAGGCACGGAGGAAACTCGGTATGTAATGGGACCCACCCATTACATACCGAGTTTCACGAGGTCACATATCCACAGACCACCCTAGGCAAGCACGGCTTAACCAAAAGATCGACCCGAGCGGCTGTTATTATGTAGCCACGAGCTCCTCTTGCTTTTGTTTACAACATGCCAGAGTAAATTCTTACCCTACTACTGCAGATTTATATTTCACCCGTTATGTTTTAGTTCCACATAATAGGGGGCGCGGCTATTGCCATCAACTGGGTACAAATCCAGACTCCGTGGCTGTTACTGAAAAATTCCTGGTGGAAAAATCCAATAGCATTTTGCCCGACACGGGAATCGAAACCTGACCATCATGCTCAGCAGTCACACTTGCAACCACTCGACCAACGAGGCAGCGAGCGAGGCCAAATAAACATCATAAAAATTATGGACTAAAAGTAATTATATTCTTGATAATTAAAAACTATTAAACTAAAATATATAAACTAACAACAAACTATAAAAGGGCATCGAAAAACTCCTCCTCAACGCTGTCAGATGGTAATGTGCCCAAGAGACTGGCGGCGTTGCCACGTTGTATGGCAACACTTAGCCTCTGGCCAAAGTAAAAGCCAGCCCTTGGGTCACGGGAAGCGTCAACTAGGCGTTTCGAAATTTCCTTAAATAGGCTATGAGCACTCGGACCCCACGGCCCTAGAGTTTCAACCCCAAACGGCTCGAAAATATAGTTACCACACAAATAGTTCCTTTTTTGTTTCAGGTTACGCAGAAGGTTGCTACTACAAGGATTGGGATATAATAATTCCATTCTATACTAGGACTAGCTGTCCCGCGCAACTTCGTCTGCGTCAAACCTAGATAACGACTGCAGCGCCATCTGTCGGGCTGATTTGTGAATCTAAACCATCCAGGGTGCCACCCAAACGCATACAAAAAAAGTCATTCAAATCGGTCTAGCCGTTTAGGAGGAGTTCAGTGACATACACACTCACAGAAGAATTATATATATAAAGATATCGGGGAACAATTGTGTGAAGGTAGACTGCTCCCCTGATGCTATTGTGTATACCAAGTAAGTCTTACCGTTATCATAAAACTCTGAGAAAGAATCATCATCATCAGCCTATAATGTTCTTACTTCTGGGACACAGGCTTCCACTCTATGAGAGTGAATGGGCTATAATCCACCACGCGGGCCCAGTGCGGGTTTGTAGATGTCACATGTCTTCGAATTTTTGGTTCTAGGATATGCCGGTTTCCTCACGATGTTTTCCTTCACCGTTTTTGAGAGCAGTGGTGATGAAATAAATTACAGAAAGTAATGCGCCTGCTTGGGTTCGAACCCACGACTTACTGTACGTAAGACAGGGTCGCTACAACAGGGCCACCGCTGCTTTCAAAAAAAAAAAAGAAGAGAAAGAATAACATTAGAAAAATTATCATGTTTGTTCTCCCCAAAGAATTAGGGAGTCGTAATATCCTCTCATGGAGAGGAGGCCTGTGTCCCAGCAGTGGGAACATTATAGGTTGATTATCATTTCACATTGACTACGTAAAGGGGCCATCGACAAGGCATTAAACCAAACCAACCGGCTTCTGCGAAGTTCCAAATGAAAAAAAAAACCAATCCAATTCCACCCAGGACTCAGGACCTGACGGTCACGATGGTGACGACCAAATTCTGTAATTTGAGCAAGTAATATAATAATAATTTATTTTAGTTAACTTTACAAACTTCTACAATATATACAGAGGCCTCTTTTTAAGTATGAAAAATACCTGGCCTAGAGAGACCCCGCTCTTCTTAAACTAAAAAAAACGCACAACGCACAAACAATGCACATACAAATAAATTCAACTTATATCTAGGAAGGTGTATGTGTGTTATTGTGTGTGTGTTGTGGGCGTGTGTGTGTGTCTGTGTGTCACTTATCATCAAATTAAAATCAAATTAAGTTTTTATTACTTATCTAGCCTGGTGCCGGGTGGTTGATGGTAATAGGCTAGCCCTTTTTCATGAGACAAACATAACTGGCAAAATAGGGGTGTACATTTTTACGATTTATTAAGCACACCTCTGCCCTAATCCTTTGCGTATCACAGGCGTGATGTTATGTTATGACATTTATAATCTTTAGTAGTCCTTTTAAGTTGACCGAAAATAATCATTGATTCAATTCCAGATGCGATGTTCCACACTTAAGTGATCCAAGGTGCAAAATAGTTCATAATCCGGAGGCTACGCACCCAGAATGTTGTCCACAAGAAAAATGTGATTAGAAACCTGATCAAAATGTTCTGATATTAATAAACTGTTATAAAACTTTCATGTGATTTTGGTGAAATAAATATGCATACATTCCCGCATCATGCAAATCCACCGTTCCCGTGCTCCAGAGCGTTAATGCTACCCATCAAAAACATAAATGTGAAATGAGAGCCAGGTTCAACGACAAAAGAAGTGAGATCTAAATGGGTGCCAAGTTCTATGATCAGTCCTGAAATCAACTTGGCTAGTTCTCATATACGAATTATAAGTAAGGACCTACTAAAACAGTCATGGAAGAGCCCTATGTTCGATAACTAGTTTCTACCAGCAAGCCATATTTTAGGAAGAATAAAATAAGAACTTACAGCTTTAGAACTTGCGAAGGCTATAATATAATTCGTTTATGACAATTAGTCAAGGTGTAAGAAGAAATTATATTATAAGTTGTTTTATAATATTTTATATTGTTATAAATAAATTTCAGGACTGATCATAGAACTTGGCACCCATTTACATCTCACTTCTTTTGTCGTCGAACTTGGCTCTCATTTCACATTTATGTTTTTGATGGGATATCATTACTTTTTGTACAGAAATTATTATTATTGTTCATAATAAAATTAATACCAAATGCTTTTTGTCAATCTACAGTATTTTCATACGTTTACGGGGTATAATTGTCTGTTTTGTGTCATTTTCTATATAAAAATTATTCCACTCGTTATATATTCACGTGAAGACTTTAAAATTCACATAGAGACCGGCTGTCATCAAATTTCATTGCTGAATCTTACTTTACAGGCACCATATAAGTAAGTTTTCCTAATAGAATCAATTAATTGAATAATTATAATAAAATGATAAAAATTTACTAGTTTCTGATTTATTCCAAATTTGAACTTTCTAGCTCATCTGAAACTGGGTTAGAGTTTTGATCTATAGGTCAGTCAGTGATAAAAATTACGATTTTTGGACGTTAATTTCTAAATAACCGCTTAAGATGTGTTTATGAAATTTAGAACATATATTATGGATCTTGCAAGTCTCAATGTATGAGCGAAATTTGACATGTCTATGTGAAATAGTTTTTGAGTTATGATGGGGTCAAAAGTGGCTCCAAATGGTTCGTGTAATATTACACACGGTGCTGCTCGCCAGTTCTGTTAGCTTGAATTTGGCTTGACACGCTAACGCGTGTCTAGATCGCACCGTCAATGCTGCTCCATGCGACGTAGCATTCTAAAAAGGATGCAAAAAGCAAGGGTGTAAAAAGCAAAGGGTGGTTCTGAGCAACACAAAAAAGGATAGAGCATAGACAAATGTGATTTGATTCTGTGCTGATTCGTGTGGTTCAACCTTTATCAACCTAGGTACATTATTATTGTGAGTTTTATTTAGATATCCCAGAGAAGTTGCTCGAAGTAACAGGCAAGATTATGTGTTATGCCAATTTTAATTAAACAAAACAGTTGTTATTTTTTTGCTGGCTGGTAACCTTAATTATAAAAAAAAAACAAAATGATAAGAATGATAACAGTAGAATACTTTAATTGAGTATAAATACTTGTATGCTGCTTTGAACAATTTTGTGCCTACCAATCCTTAGAATAAATGTCTTTGACTTGGAAACTAATAGTTTTTATAAGTTTTGTGTTTCTTCAACAGGATGAACAAATCTTAACTTCGGTAGCCGATGTAAACACAAATGTAAAATGAAAAATACTGTTATTCAGCTGCATCTGGTTAGGTTGGAAACCAACTCCAACATAGTTGGGAAGAGGCTAAGGAGATGATGATAGTCACTACATATTATAAAACAAGTCCTCCGCCGCGTCTGTCAGTCTGTTCACGATAAACTCAAAAACTATTGCATCGATTTTTATGCTGTTTTCGCCAATGGATAGAGTGGTTCTCGAGGAAGGTTTTAGTATATAATTTGTCAAGTTTTTGTTGCGGGAACGAAATCAAGATCCAAGCGGGCGAAGCCGCGGGCATCAACTAGTAATGATATAAAACCAATACATGTTGTACTTTATAAATTTTTAAACGAACATGGTCACTAACACTGAAAAATATAAATGTAATGAACAGTCAACAAGGCAAATATCCTGTATTCAGTGTTAATGTGTGTTCTATTTTTCCTTTCACCGCATATAGACTCATACAATACTCCGATTCCCACTTTGACTAGGTCCGTGATTGGTCCGTGGATGGGTGACCTTCCATTATTTATCGAGTTTCCTTTGTGCCCCGGAAAGCACGTTAAGCCGTTGGTCCCGGCTGTCATTTGAAGATCCTTGACAGCCGTTAATCGTGGCCTAAAAGTCTGACAAGTAGTCTTTTTTTTAATTTTTTTTTCAACCTGGCAGACATCGGCCCTTGCTGGCCCCTGCCTGTTTGCTGACATCTCTTTGAGGCGCGCATGTATCACGAACGCACTGTCAACAATGCCTGTCATCATAAGACGGACAGACGGTAAGTTAGCCCATAACTACACTTATCGTCCACAGGTCTGCGTCTACGGTGGCCGGAAGCCACCTTGTGGCCCTCGACGCACGGGGTATCTCCCGCGGCAGCTGGGACGTGAGGTTCGCTCCCTCTCACGTTCCGCCACCTCCTTCGCTAGCATGACTGCTTCACAGAAGGAGGTGACGGCGTCCCATTTTTTCTCGCTCATGACCATGGCCGGACGCCGCCAATCACCGCTACGAGGACACGGAGGTGCTTCGCCCAAGCGGAGCACACCTTCACGTTGTGCTCCACCGTGTCCTCCGGGCAATCCTCGTAGTGATAACACCCGGGCGTTTCCTCCCGCCCGATTCGGTGCAGGAACCTCCCGAAACAACCGTGTCCAGTGACGACCTACGTCAAGCGGGAAAGGGAGAGTGCCGCGGCGCCTTTCTAGCCTCTCCTCAAAGAGGGGACTTATCGCCACTATTGTGGCGTGCCCTGCACAGGGTTGCGATAGTCGTTCTATCCATGTCGCCATGAGATCGCGCCGGAGGTCTGTCACGGCAGCTGACAACCAGTCTTATCAAACAGTATCGCATTACCCAGTACTAACTAGGTTGTGAAGGTCAGATAGGCAGTCGTTCCATGTAAACTATTGGTAGTCAGCTGCATCCGGTTAGACTGGAAGCCGACTCCAACATATTGTGAAAAGCAAAAATGGTGATTCCAGGTCGACTATTCTAGATATATTCTATAAGCAAGGCCAAAGAACTTTCATGGAGATTAGATTAAAATAAGTTTACAAAGTGATGTCAGTACCCTGACCCAGACTTCAACAAAGGGTTATAAACAATGATAACCTGCGATTCTTGCAAACAGTGCGACCTTTTAATCGTTAGTAGCAAATAAGTCGAAGGGTTATTTAAACATGCCTATGTTTTGTGAAGCTGATAACATTCAGACCACAAAAATAACAAAAAATCAGGCCCGCAATCCCCGAAGGTTTAAGCAGCGGTTTACCTAAAAGTACAACATTTTGCACGTTCTATTTAAGTCCCATGTAATAGGGGGCGAGCCTATTACCAACCAGGCGTAAATCCAGTCTCCGTGGCTGCTACTGTGAAATTCCTGATGGAAAAACTCAATGAAGAAACACCAATTATTGAGCAAATGAACGTTCATTCTCGTAGAATATTTATTAATATTATTGATTTATTATTATTTTTCATTATAATTATAAAGACTACAAATAGAACCAAAATAATGCCTAAAAAAAAGGAAGACTAAAAGTAAATACCTACATATTTACAAAACGTGCATTACTAAACGTGCATTTTAATATTTTTTTATAGTTCCTCTATTAAAACAATGTCTGTTGTCCCACTGCTGGGCAAATGCCTCGCCCACAGCCGTGCATTTTATTAATATGGCCTGCCTATGCCTATTGCCTCTTCAATGCTTACTCTGTGGGCTATGTCAATTGTCAACTATAATTGTCGACGACTTTCTTTATTGTATGTAACAGATTACTTCAATAAATATTATATCAGTACGGTTACAGTACAGCTATAAGAATTATTGAAGAGTTTATCAATGATGCGAGTCAAGAAACCGCAGTTATAGTTGTTCTGGTAAAGCATAGTTTTATTAAACAAACATACACATGATTTTATTCAAGACGGGGCTAAAATGAGGTCAAAGAAAGAGAACACACTATGGTAAGGAAGTAACCCCACATGCTGACGATCTACCTAGCCTTTACCCAACTTAATGGGGTCGGTTTCCAGCCTTTCTGGATGCTACTGAATACCAGTGTTTCACATGGAGCGACTGCCTATCTGACTTCTATAACCCAGTTAGTACTGGGTAATATGGTATCCCTTGGTAAGACTGGTTGTCAAATAAAATTTGAAGCACTTAAAAGTGTAGGCACTAAATGTCCAAAAGATTTATTTTAATCTGGTAAAATTAATCAGACCGCCTACCTCCTACTATTATTAACTACATATATAAGGTTTCTTAATTTGTTTAAATTTTCCTAATCAACCCCAAAGCTGCTGTTGAAGGTACTGTGTGTTCAGACTTAGTCGAGGTCTCAGCCCTGGACGAGTTATTTTTAGTTCAGAATGTTTTTTCTTCAAGAAGTAAAGGTCCGTTCACTTGTGACAGTCCTAGTTTTGTCAGATACCTACGCGATAAATCTGATACTATGAAGGTTCGATAACGTAACTCGTGCCATTGTGCAATAATTTTTCGTAGACATTCCACATTCCACAATTATATCAGAAGACTTTTGACAATTTATCAGACCTAGCAATGCCAATGTGACCACCCAGTACTAAGAAATTTTCATAGCTGCTCTCAAAACGATGAAGTAAAAAATTGAGAGGAAAAAGAAAAGACATGTCACCGATGAACTACCTACTACGTCACAAACTTGGACGCAACACGATGAATAAGAAATCCTAGAACCAACTCGAATGTTCCTGAGAGATTTGGTGTGAACATACCGTTATGCGCAAGATATGCAGTATATATTATCGATACATATTTATCAGTGGCATGGCAGAGGTTAACGGTGGTTTTGCATCCAGTTGAATCGGATCCGAATATAAACACAGACGTTCCAAATATTATTCAGAGCCGGATTTACCGTCAGTCGTGTCTAGATTCTACAAATCATGTGGAAAATAATAAGTCTATTAACTCTCTTAGTCCTTGCTCAGGCAGTGGATATACATGATATCTATGGAGAATGGTGGGAGGTCGCTGTTTACCCAGTGCCTAGATATTTCTCCCCTCTGTGCATACGCTTCAGGTTCACTAAAAGCACAGAAGAAGTGAAATGTACTTTTGCTGATGGAAGCAATCGAACCTTAGTTGAAGCTGCTAGGATAACTGAAGACGGACAAGTAATGGATCATCATTGGGCGCCGTTGACGGTGGTGGATACTCCTGCTGAAGTGATGCCGGCTTTAAACATCAGCGTTAAGTGTGATGGGCAGGATTACCGTGATCGTGCTGTCATAAGGCTGGTGAACGAAAACTACTTCATCTTGTACGCAAACCTCCCGGCGTCCTTGGAACAAACTCGCAGTGAGATAGAACAGAACTTAGTATTACTTTTTGGTAAAAAACTCGTGCCTTCAGAACAATTACGTACTGTGATGACGAGCATTGAAGACTTGAAGAATAGAAGTGGAGCCCAGAAGTGTGGAACATGGAATTATCGTGGATTCAAGAGTACTGTGAATTAAATCAAGAATAGAGTGCCTAAACTTATTATCATTAAGATTGTAAATAATCCTGGGTTTTGTTGAATTAAAAGTTTTTCTTGGTTTCATACACTTTGGCTCTGTATTACACATTGACGAACACATTAACACAAATTATTGCTCGATAACATTACTAGGCATACAGTAGGAATTCATAACATATGAAGGCTTAGGTATGCAGATGTATGAAGGTGGACGAAGCCAAATGAGTGTGTAATGATCGTAACAGGTTGCGTTCTGTGCTATCTGACTACCTCCATGGGAAAAAGGCTTGAGTTTATGTATTTACATACGTAGACCCACATTTCACTAAGTTATACTAAGTTAGTTTAAGACCCATGTGATGGAGAGAGCCTATTGCAATCAACCGAGCCAAAATCAGGCCTCTGGGAAACGTGAGAAATTACTGATGGAAAATCCAATAACAATTTGCGCGACCTTGGAATCGAACCCAGGACCACAGCTGTAGCGCTTGCGACCACTAGACTACTTACTAACAGATTGTCACATGTCAGTATTATTGTATTATTATCACAGGTTCGATTTTTTTAGCAACAGGACGAATAACAAATCGAAAAACTATCGCGAATCTTCTTGTCAGATTTGACGTGAACAGACCGTTCTGCGCTTAAAAAGCACACCAACAAGTTATAATAATAATAAATTGGCTCGAGTGTCAAACTGAAATGACGTAAATTTTTTCCAACCGATTTTAAATTTGTAGGGTTGCTAGTTGTGTAATTAAAGCCCCATTGACTTCTTGATATTTTATTGGCAACTTGCTTATAATACTATTCTTACAATGGTTACAAATATTTATATCAGGTGGCAACCCTAAGTGGAGGGATGAAAGGGACTGCGTGGCTATCATCCTTCAGACCTTCCCTAGCTGTCTAGTTCCTGAAGGCTGCTAGGCTATCTAAGCAGGAAATAGTTGACTTAGGATCAGAGCTGGCTGCGTGGCTACCGCGCTCAGAAACCTCTAGTTAATGAATGGCAATTTGTACTTTTTTTTTTTTTTGTGAAGGGCATCTCGCAGTTCAACCTAGGGAGGTTGTCGACTGCTTAACCGGGCTTTTCTGTGGATGCCTCGAAATTAAGGCCTCCAGCTAGAGCAACTTCAAACTAAACTACAAACTAAGCGACTACGCACTAAGGGCACCCCCTGTGGGGTACGGACCTCGGCTTAGGGCGTCGCTGGGAGAGGGCAGCAAAGGGACAGGCTGGATCTGAGTGATATTATTTAGGGGCTGATTTAAAGCTACTGGCTCAGCTGCGCGGGCTGGCTCGAGCATGGGTCGGGGAGGGCGTGGACCGGGGTTTCGCGACGGGCCTCGTCGGCGAGGACAGAATGACGGACCGTCTGTGTTTTGTGAGCGTGCTGGTTTCCCTACTGCTCTCCTGGAGGAGGGTGGTGTAGTCGTCGGGGTCAACGAGAGTGTGCCTCGGGCGGCGGATCTGACTAATACGCGAGGGCTCGTATCGGGTGGCCGAAGCGATCAGGGGGTTACGGTGTCTAACAGCAGGATCGAAGAAGCGCTTGGCGAGGCGCTTCATGAACTGCTGGATAGTGGGCAATCTAAGATCAATGTGATTAATGTCAGACGGTCATTGCGGACATAATAAGGGACTCCCGTGACTTTTCGTAGGAATCGGTTTTGGAGAACTTGCATCTTATAAAGGTACTTTGGACTGGCATGAGCAAATACGACGCACGCGTACGTCATGATGGGTCGGATCACCGCGGTATAAAGGCGCAATTTACACCAAAGAGATAGTTTACTTTTTTAGTAAAAAGTGGAGTCTACCCATCGCGAAGGAAGCGCGGTTACGAGCTTCCATGATATGGTGTCTGAAGGACAGATGTTGGTCGAGAACTACTCCTAGATACTTGGCTTGCTTCTCCCAAGGGATAGGCTTACCGTACATAGTGATTGGGCTGGGGGAGGTGCGATTGTTACCGCGTGACGGTTTCGAGTAAAGAACCGCCTGACTCTTATCGGGATTAACCTCGATTCTCCATTTCCTGAACCAAGCGCCTAGGACGTTGGCTGAGGTTTGGAGGGTTTTGGCGATAGCGTTCTTACAACGACCCGTATAATAGATGGCCGTGTCGTCTGCAAACAGGGCCAACTGAGCCTTTTTGCACTTTGGGATGTCGCTCGTGAATAGGGTGTAAATGAGCGGAGAGAGAACGGAGCCTTGCGGAACTCCTGCGCGAATGGGGTGAGGGGAGGAGAGAGCGTCTCCGATGCGATAGCGAAAAGTGCGATCCGACAGAAAGTCTCGTAAGATGAGCACGAGACGATCCGGCACGCCCAGTTGATACAACTTGTACAACAAGCCGTTGTGCCAGACTTGTCGAAGGCTTTCGCTATGTCAAAGTACAAAACACCTGTCATCGCTCCGCGCCGGAAGCCAGCGCTCAAATGTTCGACGATGCGGTGAACCTGCTGAATGCACGAGTGTTCGGTCCTGAAGCCGAATTGATCGTTAGGGATGAGGCTCTTAGGTTCAGCGTAATCCTTGAGTCGCTTATAAATAAGCCTCTCGTGGATTTGCCGAGTGCGTTCAGGAGACTGATAGGACGGTAGCTGGAGGGCTCCGCCTTGGGTTTACCGGGTTTCGGGATACCGATAACAGTGGCCTCTTTCCATATTTGGGGGAAGAAATTATTACTCAGGGCGCCATTAAAGATGGCCGCCAATAAAACTATGAGTTGACTGGGGAGAATTTTAAGTACCTTGTTAGTGATACCGTCAGAGCCTGGTGCTTTCCGCGGTCGAAGCTTTTTAATGATGTCGTGCACTTCGTCTGGTGAGACTTCAGGCAGAGGATCATCGGGGTCTTCGACGGGAGGGAAGGCAGCCCTACGTTCGACTTCAGCGTTCATCATCTCGAAGTGAGCTCTGTCTACTGGTTGAGAGCTAGGAGAGCACTGAGTTTCTAAACTGTCGGCTAGGCATTCGGCTTTTTCAGAATCGTCAAAATTGAATGCCCGAGAGAGAACATACTGATTTGATCTTGAAGATCGGGTGGCGACCTTGCACCTTATCAGAGACGACCAGTACCATGTCGTACTGCTCGCCTCCACGAGCCTTGTGAAGGCGGTGGACCGCTGTAGTGGGGATACCTTGGCGCTGGAGGTCATCTAAAATGTCCTCTGTGGGGATTTCCTTAGGAACGCGCCTGATCACCACGCGGTGGGGCGCTTCCTGAGGGAGGGAGTACGAGTGGAAGGGGATATTCCTTCCGCGAAGATTTCGGGATAGTTCCCTATAGTCGGCGACGGTAGGCACAGTTACCTTGATGCCCTGCAAGGTACTGCGGGCGTTAGTGTAGTTGATCCTTTGATCAACGCACATTTTTGAAACGTCAGTCCACTTGGACTTATCGTGGCTATCATTGTGCCGATTGTAGTAAAGGTCAATGGCCTTATGGCTAAGAGCTTCGACGAACATCTTTCGAGGCTCTCCTTAGGCGGTTGGATTAAGGCAGAACTGCTCGACATGGCTCGCATTGTGAGGAGGTTCCTATGTCTGGAGCCCTTACCACCAGTAGCTTAGACCCTGTTCCCGACACCGACGGATCGCTACTTTTTAAATTTTATAAATGTTTTTTTGTATGGTTTTTTTAAGAAATATTTAAAAATGTTAAAAAATGTGTACATTAAATGAATAAACGGAATAATAATAATGTTTATTCACATAAATATGTACATTTTTAACAAGTACAGTGCTACTAAACTTATAGTAGTAACTAAACTTATAGTACACAAAAGTATTAGCATTTCAGGCCGAACTTGGCAAAACCTGTACTTCAGCCCTCAACGCCGCCAATCCCGAGTTACAAAATAATTATTTTGATTATGATAATTATTGTAATGGTCCCATGATGATGTATGAATGTACGAATCTTAAACAACTTATAAAATAAAATTTAAAAAATAAAAAAGATTACAATATGTAAAAGGTAACATTTTAGGTGTGTCGAGTCCTCTCTTTGTGTGTGATGGAGGTGTGCGTGAATGAGTGTGAGAGGGTGTGTAAGATTGCGGAGCATGACTTTTTTCTTTTATATTTACAAGAGTTTACTTAGTTTAACGAGGTATCTGAAGAAATTGTATTAGTTATGCAATATAATTATAATAGTGATACGTATTTATCAGCAGTATGGCAGAGGTTAACGGTGTTTTTGCAGCCAGTCGAGTGAGATCCGTATATAAACCCAGACGGTTCAAATATTCTTTAGAGCCGGATTTACCGACAGTCGTCTCTATTTTCTACTAATCATGTTTAAAATAATAAGTCTATTTACTCTCTTAGTCCTTGCTCAGGCAGTGGACATAAGTGACATCTATGGTGACTGGTGGGAGATCGCTTATTACCCGCCTGTTCAAGTCCCTGTGTGCAGACGCTTCAGGTTCTCTAAAAGTGCAGAAGAAGTGGAATGTACTTATGCAGATGGAAGAAATTCAACCTTAGTTCAAGGCACTATCTTGAATGATCAAGGACAACCAATGGACCATCAATCTGCGCCGATGATGACGGTTAATACTCTTGCTGAAGTGATGCCGGCTTTGAACATCAGCGTTAGGTGTGATGGGCAGGATAACGGTGATCGTTCTGTCGTAAGGCGGGTGAACGAAGACTACTTCATCATGTACGTAAACCTCCCAGCGTCCAAGAAACAACCTCGCAATGAGATAGAACAAAACATAGCTGTACTTTTTGGTAAAAACGTCGTGTCTTCAGAAAAAATTAATTCTGTTATATCGACTATTGAAGATTTGAAGAACAGAAGAGGAACCCAGATGTGTGCAACAGAGAATTATGGTGGATCCAAGAGTTAAAAAAAAAAGTTTTTCTTGGTGTACAATTTGACCCGGAATTACATAGTGACGCCCACATTAACACAATTTTGCTCGATAACAAAAAAATAAAATAAAGTTTATTTGGAACTACTTAAATTAACAGGTTACACAGGGAAACGAAGATGGCTTCAAAAGTAAAGCTGTAAAAGAAATGCTGTGGCGCAGCTCTCAACGCACAATTCGAAATACATAGAATAGACATAGACATTGCTCCAGATTAACCGAAAAGTAGTTAAAATATAAATTAACAGTGACAAAGGTAATGAAACAAATACAATGAATGTCTTTTTTGTTTTTTTTTTTTAACTTGTTTTTTACTTTGTATGTTTTTTTTGTGTGCTTAATGTACTGACGCTAAATACACCTTATTATTTCTTTCTTTCTTTTTTTTATTGAATATACTATGTGGTTATTATGTAGTATACACGGACTCTTCAAAAAGGCTTCAAACAAGCATTATGTATATCAAAGTAAGTAAATTTACGCAAAAATGATTGCTGGGAAATTAATTTTTTAATAACTTTTTAAGGTAGGACTCAATGTAACGCATTCAAAACATTGTGCTGATGGTTGGATTGAATAGTACGAGGGTCGTGAAGGTGTCATTAGTAAAAAAATACATTAAAACATGTATTTAAAATAAAAACTTGTGAAAAAGTTGGAACTTTGACCACCGATATCTCCGTAACTAGAAGGTACGGTCTAGAACAAAAAAAATATCGCAATGACGGGAAAAAATAGTGTCTTTCGGCTTCTTGAAGATTCTTTTTACAACCTTTATATGTAGAGTGAAGGTGTGGATGAGGTGTTTTCGGGTGTACGTGAGTGTCTACCGCGTTTATGACACCATGAGTTGCTCAGTCTCATCATACAGTTAACACAAGCAGTTAAGCCAGTTGGTCACTTTTCTTTTCAATATAAATTCCTAGTCATACATATTTAAATTCTTTTATTTAAGGCATTATAGAGTTTAGAGCTGGTGTGAGTGAAGAGGTGACTGACCAGCGCTAACCTACAGCGTTGAGTCTGATAGACTCTGCCTGTACAACGGTTCTTTGTGAGGGACTGAGGGTTGCAAGGGAGAACTAGGTGTTTCCTAAGAACTGTTTGCAACACGAACCACTGTATCAGTGAGAGGACCTCACAAGTTGAGTATACCTCAGAAGTGGTAAATCTGATATGTTTTTTTAAGAAAACTGCTCTCTGCGCTCTCTCTAGTTGCAGCATGGTAAGCATGACTACTAGTACTGCATAACCACGTGGGGAAGGACGCACAATGCCTTGTGCGTCCTTCCCCACGTGGTTATGCAGTAATCGAGAACTGATTGAGCAAGGGCAAAGTAGACCATTCTAAATCACTACAAATCAGCAGCCACTCGATGTTTTTTAGATAAGTAAATCATTCTTCTGACTCGAATCACAACTAAGGTAATCTGTTTTTTCCATGTCAAAAGATTGCCTAATATAACACCAAGGTATTTTATGCTATTGGACTGCTTTATTTGAGCTATAGGTGTTGGCTACTGGGTTAGCGCACACGTGGCTCCTGATATCAAACGACGCAGGTGGTTGGCTAAGAACATTTGGAGTGAAGGGCATGAACTTAGTTTCGGAGATGTTAAGAGTGAGCAGATTCGAAGTTAACCACATCCTCTGTGCCAATTCTACCTTTTCACGAGTATCAGACCAGTCCTTGTCATGTGTTTGGAAGAGATAAACTCATTGACTTATATGAGGAAGAGGGTTGGTCTTAAGCACTACCCTGGGGGACCCTATAAAACCAATTTTCTACATCACTTGAATGAATGAATTGATCCCACATTCACAACCTGTTTACGCCCCGATAAGTAGCTACGAAAGATTTTTAGGGCAATGATAACAGTAATAGACTTGCAGTAAACACAACGCCTGTAGGAATTCATACCATAATTTAGGTTCTGTAATCCCCGATTAGCATTACGCAGCGTGTAAGACCAGGTGTATGAACGTGGATGGGGAAAAATAAGTATGTAAGGATCGTAGCAGGTGGCGTTCTGTTGTTTCTGCCTAACCCAATAGAAAAAAGCTTGAGTTCATGTATGTATGTACATCCATATTTTGCTAGTTAAGTTTTAGACCATGTGATGGAGAGAGCATTTTGCAATAAACCAGGCAAAAATCAGGACTCTGGGCTGCCACATAAGAAATTCACTTGGATTGTCACTTGTCAGTTTTATTGAATAGGCCACTGGTTCGATTTTTTAGCACCACGACGAATTATTAATCCAAAAACTATCGCGAATCTTCATGTCAGATTTGATGTGAACAGACAGTTCTGCGCTAAAAAAACACACAAAAAGTTATGTAATACAATTGTATGTGATTCCATCAAAAACAAAAATGTGAAATGAAAGCCAAGATTAATATTATGATATATGCCTTCGTTGTTGACTTCAACGACAAAAGAAGTGAGATCAAAATGGGTGCCAAGTTCAATGGTCAGTCTTGAAATTTATTTATAACAACATAAAATATGATTTCTTCTAATAACTTGGGATAATATACTGAAGCCTAAGGTTTAGTTCGCATATACGCAAAATATAATAAAATGATAGTTTCTGATTTATTCCTTTGTATTCACCCAATTCTTTTTAGGTCACCTGGAACTGGGTTAGAGTTTTGATCTCAGTGATAAAAATGACGATTTTTGGACGTTAATATCTAAATAAACGTTTAAGGTGTGTCTATGAAATTTAGAGCACATAATGTATATCGCAAGTTTTAATATAATTATGAGGCAAATTTGACATGTTCATGTGAAATCGTTTTTTAGTTATGAGGGGGTCAAAAGTGGCTCGTGTAATATTACACATGGTGCTGTTCGCCAGTTCCGTTAGCTTGAACTTGGCTTGACACGCTACCGCGTGTCTAGATACGTATTTATCAGTGGCATGGCAGAGGTTAACGGTGATTTTGCAGCCAGTTGATTAAGATCCGTATATAAACACAGACGTTCCAAATATTCTTCAGAGCCGGATTTACCGTCAGTCGTGTCTATATTCTACAAATCATGTGGAAATTAATAAGTCTATTTACTCTCTTCGTCCTTGCTCAGGCAGCGGATATAAATGACATCTATGGTGACTGGTGGCATGTTGCTTTTTACCCGGTATCGTCAGACGTTCCTGTATGCAGACGCGTAAGGATCTCTAAAGGTGCGGAAGAAATGAAATGTACTTATGCTGATGGAAGAAATCCAAACTTACTTCTAACTACTCACTTGAATGATGAAGGACAACCAATGGCCCATCAATTTGGGCCGGTGATGATGGTCAATACTTCTGCTGAAGTGATGCCGGCTTTGAACACCAGCATTATGTGTGATGGGTACGAGTACAAGGATCGTTCTGTTGTAAGGCTGGTGAACGAAGACTACTTCATCTTCTACGCAAACATCCCGGCGTCCATGGAACATACTCGCAGTGAGATAGAACAGAACATAGCGATACTTTTTGGTAAAAATGTCGTGTCTTCAGAACAATTAAGTACTGTTATCTCGACTATTGAAGATTTGAAGAACAGAAGAGGAACCCTGATGTGTACAACAGAGAATTATGGTGGATCCAAGAGTACTGGAAATGAAATCAAGAATTGAATAGCTAAACTTTTTATCATACCTATTGTTTATAATTCTATATGGCTTTGGTGAATTTAAAAGTTTTTCTTGGTATACATTTTGACCCGATATTTCACAGTGACGCCTACATTAACACAATTTTGCTCGATAGTATAATAAAGTTAATAAAATAAATAAAGTTTATTTGGAACTACTCAAATTAACAGGTTACCCAGGAAAAACTGGAAGATGGCTTTAAATGTAAAATACTGTGGCGCAACTCTCAACGCACAATTCAAAATTCATAGAATATACATAGACATTGTTCCAGATTAACCGAAAAGAAGTTATAATATAAATTAACAGTGACAAAGGGAATGAAAATAAAAGAAAAAAATATAACAAAGATTTTATTTTCTTTTTTTTGTAATTTCTTTTACTTGTTTTTTATTTTGTATATTTTTCTTTGTGTGCTTAATGCACTGACGCAAAATAAACCTTATTCCTTCTTTCTTTCATTTTTTTAATTAATAACTATGTGGTGACTGTGTTGTATGTATGTAGAATGGAGGTGGGGATGAGGTGTTTTATGGTGTGTGTGTGAGTATCTACCACGTTTATGACACCATAAGCTGCTCAGTCTCATTATAGGACAAGCGTTTAAGCCAGTCGGTCACTTTCCTAGTCATACATATTTAAATTCTTTTATTTAAGGCATTATAGAGTTTGGAGCTGAAGCTGAGTCTGAGTGAAGTGGCTACAGACCAGCGCTAACCTACAGCGTTCAGTCTGATAGACTCTGCTGGTACAACGGTTCTTTGTGATGGACTGAGGGTCGCAAAGGTGAACTATGTGTTTCCTAAGAACTGTTTGCAGCACGAGCAACTGTAACACTGAGAGGACCTCGTTTGAGTTGAGTATACCTCAGAAGTAGGAAATCTAATAGGTTTTTAGCGGGTACTTTTAAAACTGGTCTCGCGCTCTCTCTAGCCGCGGCATGATTGACTTGTGCGTGGCCCCCTCCACCACGTGGTTATACAGTAACCGAGAACTGATTGAACAAGTGCAAATTAGACCATTCTAAGGCACTGAAAATCAGCAGCCGCTCGAAGTTTTTTAAATAAGAAAATCATTCTTCTGACTCGAATCCCAACTGAGTTACCCTGATTTTTCCATGACAAAAGAAGAGACACCAAGGTATTATTTGCTCTCAGACCGTTCTATTTGAGAACAAATACAGGTATTGGCCACTGGGTTAGCACACACATGGCTCAAGATATCAAAAGCCGAAGGTGGTTGACTAAAATCTTTCGGGGTGAAGGTGATTTATTTAGTCTAGATGCGAGGTTAACCACATCATTACTAAGACAATTAGGCCCGCCTGTACCAGAACTAATAATATATATAAATAAATAACTTGTTAATATTTTACATTTTTAACTCACAGTTTATATTGCACCAGTAAAAATTAACCCAGAGTCAACTTACCCGAGTCATGTTATGTTCATTTGTCATGTTCATTCATTGTTTTTACATCAGGCAAAATATGGTAGATCGATTGCTGAATGAATTAAGTTTACTGCTCTCTCTCGCCCATAAACAGTACAACATAGTACAGTACTTTGAATAAGTCTATCTCTTTATGTCAGATTAGAAATGACATATGGTTCTTTGCCGCATTAACAACAAGCTTAAGGTCTGACTTGACTAGTTCTCATATACGAATTATTATTAAGTAGCAAGCCTTAATTTCGTTTAATAAAATAAGAACTTACAGCTTCAGTACTTGCGAAGGCTATAATATAATTCTTATATGAAAACTAGCCAAGTCAGACCTTAAGCTTCAATATAATATTATCCTAAGTTATAAGAAGAAATTATATTTTAAGTTGTTATAAATGAATGAATGAATGATATATTTACTTAAAAATTGAAAATATTATGAAAATTGAAAATATTATATGTTGTTGTTATAAATAAATTTCAGGACACCATTGAACTTGGCATCCATTTAGATCTCACTTCTTTTGTCGTTGAAGTCAACAACCAAAGTATATATAATAACATGGAACTTGGCTCTCATTTCATATTTATGTTTTTGATGGGATATCATTTTTTTTTGTACAGAAATTATTATTATTATTATTCATAATATTAATACCAAATGCTTTTTGTTAAACTACTCTATTTTCCTATGTTTACGAGGTATAATTGTCTTCTTCGTGTTATTTTCTATAAAAAAAAAATTAAGGGTGTATTCCCCTCGATATAGACAGACTGTCATCAATTTTGATTGCTTATTCTTACATTACAGGCACTATATAACCAAGTGTTCCTAATAGAATCAATTAATTGAAAAATTATAATTAAATGATAAAAATGTACTAGTTTCTGATTTATTCCTTTGTATTCACCCAACTAACTATCTGGATGCCAAATTTGAACTTTCTAGGTCATCTGGAACTGGGTCAGAGTTTTGATCTATAGTTAAGTCAGTGATAAAAATGACGATTTTTAAATAACCGCTTGAGGTGTGTTTATGAATCTTGCAATTCTCAATATATGAGCCGAAGACATGTTTATGTTAAATACTTTTTGAGTTATGAGGGGGTCAAAAGTGGCTCCAAATAGTTCGTGTAATATTACATACGGTGCTGCTCGCCAGTTCTGTTAGCTTGAACGCGTGTCTAGATAGAATTTAACTTCAAAGTAGCATTTACCTCTGAGTTAACCGTGATAACCTAGCTTGGCGCAAGTGGACCTTAGTATTATATCAGAATTATATGTATGGACCAAACAGCCTGAAAATAAATGTATGTTGTTGTTCATCCATCTGTGAGTTGGCAGTACAACTATTAAAATGATCCGTATCGATTGACTGAAGAGATAAGCGCCATCTATTGGCCTCTGTATTAACTAGTAATTATTTAGTTTGATTAAATTTTCGAGAATCAATTGAAAGAGTACTCCATTAAACAAAAGTCTTTAGCTAGATCTATAGTTAAAATTAAGATGAGCAAATTTTTTATGACAATTGAAATTGTAGCATTTATTATTGCTCATTTAACACTAAGATTTATCCATGCAGCAACATTCCACAATGTTGTGGAAGATGGCGCCGAATACGATTTTAATGACCAACAACTCAATTTATAATATGAAACTACAACAAAATCTAACTAGTTACAAACTAAAAAGTAACAAGATTATTTTACATAGAAATTTATTAGTGAAATACTTCCTATGTGTTCTTTGTATTAAATTTTTTAATTTGCCGGAAATGGTTTAAAGCAAGGGAATATTGTTGTAAAAAGTAATAAAGCAACTAATTAGCTTTAACTTAATAATGCCTTTGCATTTATGAATATTGGTATTATTTAATTGCTAAAATAATATATACCTAACTGTCGAAATTTGGGTGTACTGTACACATGTGTGTACCCCCTCAGAGCACACAGGCGTGATGCTACGTTATGATGTTGTGTAAACAATAAATATCCAAGCGATTGCACCAATCTCGTTTGATTTGCTGTAATTTTTTAAAGAGTTCCGTTGTCTGTCTCCGAAACTCATAATCAGATCTATATGAAATTTAAATGGGACCATTTCGAAAAAAACCCATTTCGAACAAAAAAAGAATTTTGAAAATCCGTCTATGTATGACGGAGTTATGCCCGAACATACATAAAAATATATATATAAACATCCGAATTGATAACCTCCTCCTTTTGGAAGTCGGTAAAAAATGGTGTGTTACGTTGACAGCCGGGCCATTAAGGATCGTAGCAGGTGGCGTTCAGTGGTTTCTGCCTACCCCAATGGGTAAAAAGCTTGAGTTTATGTATGTATGTACATACATCCATATTATTTCGGCAGTTAAAATTTAGACCCATGTTTGAGAGCGCCTATTGCAATCATCCGGGCAAAACTCGAGACTCCGGATTGCTATATGAGAAATTCCGGATGGAAAATTCAATAACACTTTGCCTGACCTGGGAATTGAATCCAGGACCTCAGCAGCAGCGCTTGTGACTACTAGGACTAGTTACTATATTTAATTGTAAGATTATCACTTGTGAGTTTCATTGAATAGGCCACAGGTTCGATTTGTTAGCACCACGATAAATCATAAATCCAAAAACTATCGCGATTCTTCACGTCACATTTGAACAGATGTGAACAGACCGTTATGCGCTTAAAAATACACAACAAGATATGCAACTTAGTTATCAGTAGAATGGCAGAGGTTAACGGTGTTTTTGAAACCAGTTGAGTCGGATCCGAATATAAACACAGACATTCCAAATATTCTTCAGAGCCGGATTTATCGTCAGTCGTGTCTATATTCTACAAATCATGTGGAAAATACCTATATATATATTATCTACTAATCATGTTTAAAATAATAAGTCTATTTACTCTCTTAGTCCTTGCTCAGGCAGCGGATATAAATGACATCTATGGTGAATGGTGGCATGTCGCTTTTTACCCGGTGACGACATACATTCCTGTGTGCCTACGCTTCAAGTTTGCTGCAAGCGCAGACGAAATGAAATGTACTTATGCTGATGGAAGAAATGCAACCTCAGTTCAAGCTACTATGATGAATGATAAAGGAGAAATAATGGACCATCATAGGATGCCAATGATGGTGGTGAACAGTCTTGCTGAAGTCATGCCTGCTTTGAACATCAGCCTTAAGTGTGATGGGCAGGATATGCGTGATCGTGCTGTCATAAGGCTGGTGAACGAAGACTACTTCATCTTTTATACACACCTCCGGGCGTCTATAGAACATACTCGCAGTGAGATAGAACAGAACTCAGCAGTACTTTTTGGTAGAAACCTGGTATCTTCAGAACAATTAATGACTGTTATGCTGACTATTGAAGATTTGAAGAACAGAAGAGGAGCCCAGATGTGTGGAACAGAGAATTTTGGTGGATTCAAGAGTACTGGAAATGAAATCAAGAATTGAGTAGCTTGCCATTTTTATTATAAATACTGTTAATTATTCTGTATGGCTTTCAAATACGAGTAAAAGTGTTTTCATGGTTCTGACTAATTTATTTTTGTTGTGGATTTACATTTTTCAGTTTTATTGAGTATACCACAGGTTTGATTTTTTTGTAAAGAGTTCCATCGTTTTCATTAGCCTTATCGGCGTACCGCTCGTGTGCTCGCCGATGCGGCAAATCTTTAAGGTACGGCGCCGCAACGCATCTTGTGCTCCGGCACTTAAGAGCCTACGAAAACAATGCGATTCGGCGGCGAAGCGAGGTCGCAGCGGCGTCCTGCATATGACAATCCATGGTAGGTATGTCACACGATACCACACGACGCGCTCCAGCGGCGCCGCGCCGCACGCCCACCGGACATGCTACCCAAAAGACGAGGCTGGGAGGGGTGTATGCGTTGCCGCACTGGAGCGGCACCGCTCAGTTGTTTATGTGGTAAAACCTCTGTTCGTGTAATATTAAAAATCTTACCGCGCCGCCGCTGTTGTAGCGCACCGTGTGCATAGGTTCTTACTGGTTTCAAAACAAATCCAATCCGATAATACGCGTACTATTTTTGACAGTTAATAAACTGTCAATTTTTTGTTTTCCCCCTATGGTTCAAAACAACTCAACGTAGCAACTTTAGCAGTGCCTAAAATATCTGGATCTTTTGCTACGTGACCAAAACTGGAATTGATACCGCCATCTTATTGTTCACAAAAAAACCTCAGATGTTTAATAAGGGGCACTCCCCCTCACAACGTCATCCGAGCACGCAGAGAACCCTGCACTTTCGTCTCAGACTTTTGCTGTAGTGAAATATGAACGATATTTTATACTCTCGACCCAATGTTGCCGTCCTTCTCCCACGCGAGCGAAGTCGCAAGCGCAGTATCATATGTTATGTTTATCAGTATAGGTCAAAGTTTATTACATCCCGAATTAAACACAATCATGACACATGCTTCAGTGTGTTCATGCTACTGTACATCAGTGATCTTTTAATCATTTAATAATGTGGAAAATAGTAGTTTTAACTGCACTCTTAATCGTCATTGACGCAAAAGGAATAAAAAATTTGTACGGGGACTGGATGATGGCAGCTTTATACCCAGCAACTACAAACAAAGCAGTGTGCATACGTTTCTCGTTCACCAAGAGTCCTGTCGGTGTAGAGTGTATGTATGCAGATGGAAGAAAATCGAATTTTGTTCAAGTTTCGATGATGACAGAAACTGGAGAGTTACTGGAACGGTATTCGATGCCGATGATGGTAGTTGATACGCCTGCAGAAGTGATGCCGGCGTTGAACTTGGGATGCAAATGTGGGATTGAAGAGGTCAATGACCACGCTATAGCAAGGTTAGTGGATGACAATTACTTCGTTATGTATCACTACGTCCCACAGCCTGCGGGAACTATAAGTACTGACAAAAACCAGAATGCTGCATACCTTTTTGCGAAGGTTATTGTGTCGGAACCGAAACTGTTTGAGGTTATGACAAAGATAGAAGATCTGAAAGAGAGAGAAGGCGCTGTTATGTGTGCGATAGAAAACTATAATGGACCTCAGTGATGACATCCTGTGGTGACTTTATTGTGAACTATTTGCAGTATGAACCGCCATGAACATTTACTGTGCTTCTCATATTACTTATTATGCGTAATACGACATGACGTGTGACTGAGTGACTTACTTTAGTTTAACGACTTTGCAAAACTACATGAATAATAATATTATAATCGATTTAACAGTAACATTTGTTTTACTTCTGATCCTTGGTTTAACGTTAATCTATCTCAAATACCTAATGAATAAAATTTAAATCTTATTATAACCTAATGTACAGTTTGCCAATTTTTTAGAATTTCTAGTGTTTCAAGTTCTTGAATAAAGTTTACAGAGGGCGCTGCTAGTAAACATAATATAACATCACGCCTGTAATCCCCGAAGGGTTAGGTAAAGATGTACCTAATAGTACATCCACATTTCACCAATAATGTCTAAATCCCTTGTAATAGGAGGCTAGCCTTTTGTCTGGTGGCAAAAGGCCAGCACACACAGACTTAGAGGCTGCTACTGTGAAATTCTTGATGGAAATAAGTTGCCCGACCCGAGAATCAAACCCAGGACCTTAAGCTCAGCAGTCGCGATTGCGACCACTAGACCAACGAGGCAATTACATAATACTCAATTAACATGAAATCTTACTAAAAATACTTCTGTTATACCTTCTACGGAACAGAAATACATGCACACACATAGAATTATATGGAAACCAGTACTTTTGCTGCGTTCTTTCAATGCGATTGGGTGAGTTTGTCGCTAAGTTGTTGGCTCGCCAACGCCTTTTACTTTACCTTGGAATAAATGACACAAGTAATGGTTCTTTTTGTCTTCCTAAAGTTTCATGAACAAGGAGTTAGTTACAAGTCTTAATTTCCTGCCCCATGCCCTGGAGGTATATTAAAGGTATGCCCATGTAGAGAACACACAGTGGCGTGGACCACAGCAAACGCCGTGATCATTGGTGATGGAATGAGCTGAGGCTAAAACCTCTGACGGCGAATGGTTAGTATATACATAATACTCACATGTAATATCACGCCCCAAAGGGGTTACCGAGAGGCGTACCTAAAATTACGCCCATATTTTATAAGCCCAAGATAAACATACGAGTATTTAAATCCCATGCCCAGACACCGTGGCTGCTACTGATTAATTTCTGATAGAAAAATCCAATAAAGTATAGCCCGACCTGGGACTAGAACCCAAGGCCTCAATCTCAGCAGTCACGCTTGCGACCACTAGACCAACGAGACAGTACTGCGAGGCTCACACAATTATTTTAAGCCGCCATTGGGTGAAGGTAATTTCATTTAAAAAAACTAAACAGACTGAAATCATTTTAATAAACGAATCATAGAATAAACATTTTAACAAATTTCTTTCACATTGTTCCTTAATCATAAATACCTCTATCATTTGGGTGCTTCAAAAGTTTCAATAGAACATACAAAAGCCCCTCTTCTTCCACGCACTTCTTCTATACCTGCTACATCGTCGACTATCTTCAATAATGGCTCAACAGTCTTCGCAAAAAGTTGAACATAGTTGTTATACGGCTCAATACCCATCAAGGGATGTAGATTCCAAGTGAAGTAGTTTTTGTCAACCAATCTGGCAACGCCCCAGGTAGTAAATTCTTCGACACCACAACTGCAGTTGACGTTCAAGGCGGGTGTTACTTCGGCAGGTGAATCGACAACCAGAATACGCATTTTACTACCTCCAGACGGTGGATTCTTGTTTCTGGCTGGATAGGTTTTAACCAGGACTAAAGTAGCATTTCTTCCATCATCACATGAACAGGGCAGGTCTTCCGGATGTTTTGCGAACGAGAAGCGATAACAATTTGGATGATGTAATCTTGAAGATGGAAACTCAGCCACTTGTATCCAGTCTCCGTAGAAATCTTGTATGTTTGTTGCCTCAACGAGAATGAATATACAAGATATTGTTATTAATTTCCACATAATGAGATATTATACCGACGTTCAAAAGTAGTTTGGTGAAGAACGAGAGACGAAATGAAAAATATTACAGTGCGTGCGTTTATATTGGCGAATCACAACTGACAACCTTTGGCATGTGCACTTGCAGATAAACCAAATGTTTTCATAATTATGCTGTTTTTTTTCTTTTACGACATTTTACATTTTGTCTGACTTCTTTTTTGTCCACTTAGTTAACGCACACATTGAATTTTATCATGTTACTATTACTTTCCTATACTTTCAGGTAGAACTTCTATTACCTTTTGACATTGCTAGTAAATATAAACAATACAATAAAGATCTGGAGCGTAGGCCGCGGATCAGCAACTTAGGAGAGACCTATCGTCAGTAGAGGACCGTGAAGTTGATCATATATTTCTCGGGTACACAGCCTTGACCAGTCCTTATCTTTCAGTTTATCAATATTTGTAACGTCTTGCTCTAATTGTGCAGTGCTAGGCAACTCCCTAGCCATCAAAAAAACTATCGTATCGTTAGTGTTTGTTGTCACGTATCCAAGTATATAGTTCTTATTCACAATTTCGATGACACTTCGATCACTGAAAGTAGTACTTGCATAATTGCAGGACACGTTCACGAGAGACAGATCACCCAATTCGTCAACCACTATAACAGGTACTGATAGTGCTACTGGCTTAATGGTTACAAAGTTTGGCTGAGGAGGAGCTTCACGTTCTAGGAGTCTTACTACCACTAGTATACAGTCTCTTTCATCTGAACAGGAACAGTCAATATTTCGTGGGTCTTCAGAAAAAGTAATGCCTCCGCATGCGGGTTCCTTTATAATATCATTTGGATACACCAACACAAACGAGTAATTTCCGTAGATATCGTCTAGTGTAGCTCCTTGAACAACACATAACAACGCTGATATAATTATTACTTTCCACATTTTGAACACTTGTCTAACGATGTGTGCTAGCGATGTCACTCCTTACACTAAACACTATGAGGATGTAGAACATTTACGCGTGTATGAACACTGAGTGACCACTTAACCTTTGCCACTGCAATTGGCGATTTAATGATGCGAGAAAGGAGATCTTCATTTTCCTTGTGCGCTACAATGAAAATGAACCTGATAAAAAGGTAGAAGGTTATGGAAATAATGAGGAACGATGAGAAGAGCCCAATCGCACGATGATTAGTGGCGTTTGTAAACCTCCTAAGATTTATGAGTTTGTGGGACATTTATGAGTATGTGAGACATTTACGAGTATGCGGGACATTTATGAGTATGTGAGACATTTATGAGTATTTGGGACATTTATGAGTAAGTGGGACATTTATGAGTAAGTGGGACATTTATGAGTATGTGGGATATTTACGCGTCGACACTGAGTAATCACATAACCTTTGCTACTGCAATTATCAATTTAATGCTGAGGTGAAATAGATCCTCACGGCTTGTGCCGTTTTAATGGCACAGATAATGTAAAATGAAAAGGAAGTGGGATTAACGGTCATCAAAAAGAAAGAGAGTTACATATAGGTGTTGTAGAAATACATGTTATTTACTTCGTTCAAAGGTATTGAGAGGAACGAGCAAACATGTAACTCCAGCAAAAAAAAAAAGTATTTTAGGTCTTTGAACGGGTTAAATAGCACCTTAATATATCCTATTCCTTCTCAAGTAAAGCTTCACGCGCAAAAATAATATGGCGCAAATTGAAAACGGTCTCCATTGGTCTAACGCCGAATTTAAAACAACTCGGCAATTTATTTTTCAATCGATCCCCCTCTGTTGCAAAACGCGGCGTTGCGGCCAAAAAGGTTAACGTTTCGGCTATTGATACGGTTCTTTTTTATTTTTATGAATTCCCCCAATTCGAAACCAGAGCTGTTGACGCACACAGCTCTAGTTTCGATTTGGGGGAATTTCAGAAACGGAAAATTTGTGTGTGAACGTTATTAATTTAGTGCATGTATGCAGATTTTTTTTTGCGGTTCGATGATTTCTGTGAATTGGGATTAGATTGCAGAAGTCATACAATTTGGGTTTATTTGTGGGTTGTTTGTGTGCGTTAGTTGAACGAATTCAATGCACATTCACGGGGATTTTATTCATATACACTGCTCCATTTTTAAAAGGGATTTTCTCTTATTGTAAAAACATGACATAATATCACGGCTGTAATCTTCGAATGGTTAGGCAGAGGTGTATCTAATAGTACACCAACATTTCGCCAGTAATGTTTAACTCTCATATAATAGAGGGCGATCCTATTGCCATCAATCGGGCGCAGATCCAGACTTCATGGCTGCTACTGAGAAAATCCTGATGGAAAAACCCAATAACACTTTCCCCGATCCAGGAATCGAACCCAGCACCTTATGCTCAACAGTCGTGCGTGCGACCACTAGACCAACGAGGCAGTTTCTCTTATTGTGTAGATTGTTATTCTAAGTTGATACGAACATAGTATTTTGAAACCCAAATTATTATGACATAGGACATAATATATCATTCTTAATCCAGGAGAAAATTTCTTTTGAAGTTTGATACGTATTTTATAACAGTGCTTGTGACTTCACTATTCTGCCGTCATAAGGAAAAAGGGCACAACTAACATTTTTTTTCGAAATTCGGAATCAGAAAAAAAAGGCAATTCTGCCAGAATTTTTAACTCAACTTCGAAAAAAATGTTTTTTCTTCTATACTTTTAATTTAGCAACAATCTATACATGTATGTGCCTTCACTGCTTACGTACATCGATAACTAGCTAACTGGCTGCACTGGTGTTCTGCCTACCCACTGTTGCACGGTACGATAGTAATGAGACAAAACCACGTCACGCAGCTAACAACTGATAGGTCATAGGCACGGGCGCGCGAATCTCATACGGCTGCTGTGTTTTTGTGTTAAAAGTGAATCTATCTAATACCTTTAAACGAGCACTTCTTGTATATATGTATATATATATCTAATACCTTGAAACGAGCAATTCTCGTAAATATGTATAAAACGACGTTTGTGTGTGTTGTGTATAATATATATAATCTGAGTATCGGAAACGGCTTCAACGATTTTTATGAAATTTAGTATGCAGAGGGTTTCGGGAGCGATAAATCAATCTAGCTAGATTTCGTTTTTAGAATACGTCTAAAAAAAAAGCACAAAGCTCGGTCATCCAGGTATTGAGTATTAAAAAAAAATGTTTATTTGGGAAAATTGTTTGTTATCACGAATAGAATCAGGTGTTAAAGTATCGGTCACTAAATACCAGTCACTCTAAAGGGTGTAAACAGACTCTTAACGAAGCTGAAAAGCACTTGTTCTCCCCGTCATTGCGATCATTTTTTTGCTGTAGACCTTACCTGGGAACCTTCTAGTTACGGTGATATTGGGGGTCAAAGTTTCAACTATTTACAGTTTTTTTTTAAATACATGTTTATAATGTAAGATTTGTATTTAAAACACCTCCACGACCCTCTTACTATTCAATCCATCCATATTATCAGCACAATGTTTTGAGTGCGTCACATTGAGTCCTACCGTAAAACGTGATTTTCCAGCCCAAAAAAAAGTCGTTTTCCAGCACTAATTTTTGCGTAAACTTACTTAGTTTGATGTACATAATGCTTGGTTGACGGCTTCGTGAAGAGTCTGTTTACACCCTGTATATAGGTGTACTCTATGTAACTCGATTGGTCATGAATGCAAACTTCCTGGGATTTTCACCAAGAACCGATTTTTGAGGTTGTACTGCAACATAAATTACAAGTGTAAAATTAAATAACCTTTTCAAAATAACACAGTTGTTTTTAAATCTGACTTTTATCAACCAAAATATCAAAGGTTAACTAACAGACTCAGCAAATTTCTATGACCTGATTCTGGAAAAAACTCCTGATGAAGTTTTTGATTAACCGTGGGGTACTTGCGTAAGACATTCGCACTTTTAATGCTGTATTTTGATAATTGAACAAAATTCATTACGTTGTCAATGCAGCTGGGTTTGGTCATAATACAAAAGTCGTGTAATTTTCAGCAAAAACCGATTTTTCAGGTTGTTTTACGACATAATTATCACAACTGTTTAGAAATCTGACTTTTATCAACTAAAAAGTCAAGGGTTAACTATAACTAACTCAGTGGCTATAAAATCTTGCGCACATCCTAATAATTTATCAGTGCTACATTGACTACATCGTCCGTTTCCAACGAGGTAATCAGTCCAGTGTTCAACATGTTGAAAATAGTTCTCCTATCAGCGATCCTGAGCGTCTGCCTAGCAGCTAACATAAGCGACCTCTATGGAACCTTCACATCAGTTGTGGCTCTTACAAAGTCACCGACACCCATTTGCGTAAAGTACACCTTCGCCGAAGATCCAAGTCAAGTTCAGTGTACTTGCTCAGACGGAACTAAAAATACACTTGTGGAAATAAAAGTACTAGAACGCTTGGCACCGTCGCAGCCTGCAATTTCTCCCGTTACAATATCAGGACCAATATTAGCGGTTGACAAATTGGATGACCTGGCACTGCTCACCAACGTCACATGCGATTGTGCTGGCAAGGAATACGATTCTCGAGGTGTTATTAAAATTGTAAACGAAAACTATATCCTAGCCTCCGTAGTGAATGGACCAAGAGCTGAAATTGCTAATCAAGATTATTTGCTGGCGCGGACTTTGCCCACTGCAGCTGAATTGGAGGCTGCCACACAGTGGAACGAATGTATGGGAGCGGTTGGACGTAGACATGTCCGAAAAAAAAGAGTAAAATTATGCCAAACTAATGATGCCATCTTATTCGATTACTTAATGCCTTCATAACTTGTGGTGATGAATTTCTTCATAACTCCCATATTTCGGGAGTAATTTGAGAAAATGTGAAATTTTACTATGAAAATGAGTGTATCGAGCTCTCTCCCTCCTGATTCCGGGCTTGTTTCAAGTAGCGGTCTCTAATATCATAATGCTAATACTAAGAGCTATATTTAATACTAAGACACATAGTGCGCCAAATGTGCACTTTCTGGGATAAAGAGTGATGTTTATTTTATGACACAATTTTTTTATTTTTTGTTTATTTTGTTGATTAAAACCGTTTTTCTAAAGGTTTACCTTATTACAATAACATTTCTGAGCAGCCAATTAGAGAAGATATAAGCTAATTAGGATATATAATTAGGGACTTAAGGTTTACATATAAAACTGATGCACTAATGATTACTGATAAGAACATTGCTATTATTTAATTACTAAATGGCTCTTAATACACTAATTTAGCATGCATCATTTACTAATTATCACAATAACTAATTACCTTGCAATATTTAACAAAGGATACCTGGGATACCTGGATTTTATATAAATAGGTCACTATTAGTAACTTTAAAATCAGTGTTGATTTACACCTCGTTGTATCCAAGCTAATCTCGCAATGTATTTTCCAAATTTTAATACAAATCTTGATATTCACGTTGCTTTATGCGCACGCGCACATAAAGATTTACGCGACTTTAACTATTTGTTCAGTGTTTTAAAAGATAACAGTTGTGTTCAGTTATGTGAAAGTGCTGAAACAAGTTTAAAAGACTGGTGTCGTCGATTTTGCTACCGCATTTATGCAAAATGGACACAGTCTGGAAGAAGCACAGATAAGTTTCGGAAGAAACATGAGATTTGGCTACAGGCTGCAATTCAATGGCCGGAATTACAGAATGAAAATATGGAACCTTCTACAGAAAATATAAGTGACGTCATCGAGCCCATAATTTCTCCTGCTAAATCTGATGCTTCAACTTGTACACATCCTAGTCCTCGTAAATCTTTTGAGGACCTTAGTAACCGGCAAAAAAGAAGACGCACTGAAGATAGTCTTTCATGCAGCAGTAGCAGCGCTGAAATTATGTTTTCGGCCGAAAGGGCGCTTCAAAAGGCAGGACAAAGCGATACAGCTTATGTTATGAAATACTTGACGGAGAATCCAGAAGAGGCCTCAAAAATCAAAGCCTTCATTGAAGGTAAATCAATTCAGGTACGGGAAATATCCCCTTTGAAGGCATTGGCTCTTTATGTATCGATGAACTTATCGAAATGGCGCTATAACACTCTTCGGGATTTCAACACTCAAGAAGGAGCTCTTCAATACCTGAGTTACTACATGTTGGTTAAAGAAAAAATTAAGTGCTATCCGGCCAAAGAAGATCTCACAGTTACAGAGAGCTCTGCAAAAATCAAATTACAAGCCTTGATGGATTTAACCTCAAGAAGACTTATTAGGTCGTTAGAAACCCCTGTTGATCCCAATCAACAGCTCGTATTGACCAGCAAATGGGGTTTTGACGGATCATCTAGCCAAAGCATTTATCATCAAAGGACGAGTGAAGATGAGCAAATCGATCTTGCTAGTAATTTTATGATTAGTCTTGTACCACTGCGGCTCGTCTCAAAAGGTGTAACAATTTGGGAAAACGAGCGACCATCTTCCACTTCATTTTGCCGGCCAATATTGTTTAAGTTTATAAAGGAAACCAAAGAAAATGTGCAGAGAGAGATGGCTGAAATCGAAGCAGAGATTGAAGCCTTAACTCCATCCACCATCACTGATGGAATTAGTGTCAAACACCAACTGCTGTTGACAATGATTGATGGTAAAATTCATTCCATTATATCCGATACAGCAGCTTCAGTGTGTGACATATGCAAGGCTTGTCCTAAAGAAATGAATAATTTAGAGTTAATCAAAGATAAACACGCAAACGAGGACATGTATAAATATAGCTTAAGCACCTTTCACGCTTGGATTCGCTCAATGGAATGCTTATTACACATTTCCTACAAATTAGACATAAAATCATGGCAAGTAAGGGGTGATATAGCAAAAAGGCAAGTTGATGACAGGAAGAAAAGAGTTCAAGAGGCTGTAAGAAGAGAAACGGGCTTACTTCTCGATGTTGTGAAACAAGGCAGTGGATCCACCAACAATGGCAACTCGGCAAGGAGATTTTTTGAAAACTACACTAAATCTGCTGAACTGACCGGAATAGATGCTATGCTTTTAAGAAAAATCTGTGTGATCTTGCAGTGTATTTCATCAGGAGAGAAGATCAACGTAACTAAATTCCGAGAGTTCTGCTTTGATACTGCTAAGCTTTACGTGGAGTTATACCCATGGTATTATATGCCTTCTTCACTTCATAAAATTTTAATGCATGGGCCAGACATAGTTCAGAACATGTCAATTGTGCCCATTGGTTTTCTATCCGAAGAGGCATCTGAGGCTAGAAATAAAGATTTTAGAAAATATAGAGAGGGGCATTCTCGAAAGCATAGCAGTATCTCATGCAATGAAGATATTATGCACAATCTTTTACTGTCTTCTGATCCACTTGTTACAAGTATCCGTCCAAAAGGAAATAAGTTTGTAAAAAAATCTTCTTTTAAGGAATTTTATGAGCTTACGGATTCTGAGAAAAGTGATATCGAATTTGTTAACATAAATGATTTAGCGGACATCGATTCTGAATTTGAATTAATTGATGATGATGATGATGACGAAGATAATTAAATGATGTTATTGTTTTAAAATGTGTAACTTAGTAAATTAGAGCTTACATCTTAATTATTTATTGTACTTTTAATGAAACTAGGTAATTTATTATCAACTTACTTAAAAGTCATACTCTCATCAGTTCTTGTGAATATTTTTGTTAATATATATTTCTGTATATATATAATATATTTATAGACCTCTTAATAAGTCTGTCTGCGGTTTAAAGTAAATACGAATGGGGAAAAAACGTTTTTTTTTTTTAATTTTCATTTCCTTTTATCCCAGAAAGTGCACATTTGGCGCACTATGTGTCTTAGTATTAAATATAGCTCTTAGTAATAGCATTACGATATTAGAGACCGGTACTTGAAACAAGCCCGGAATCAGGAGGGAGAGAGCTCGATACACTCATTTTCATAGTAAAATTTCACATTTTCTCAAATTACTCCCGAAATATGGGAGTTATGAAGAAATTCATCACCACAATTTATGAAGGCATTAAGTAATCGAATAAGATGGCATCATTAGTTTGTCATAATTTTACTCTTATTTTTCGGACATGTCTACGTCCAACCGCTCCCATACATTCGTTCCACTGTGTGCCACGACATCTATAGCCGAAATAAAAGACAAGAGCCAAACAGTGTTGTGTAATCAAGAAATATACGAGCAACTGCGTCCGAAGAATTAACTGGTCATCATCTTCTTACACTTGTCCTGTGTAACTCGGGGTCGGTGCAGCACATTTTCTTCTTTCATTCTCCCCTGACTTTCGTCGCGCTATTGTTTACGCCTATTTCTTACATATTATTCGTCACACAATCTTTTCATCATTTCTTTGGTGTTTCTCTCCCTATCCATCGATCATCATTTGTATTCATCACTCTTCTTATAGTGACATGTGTTTCATCCTTTCATTCCTCCTCTGAATAATTATTTTTTTATAAAAAAAAATGTAAAACTTTTAGTAAATTCTGTTGAAAATACTTGCTGTTTTTTATTTTTTAACTTTTCTTATGTTTTTTAGATATTTCAAATAAAAAATAGAAGTCCGCTGTTGTTGAAATTAAGCAACCAGTGGTTAGGAATGCTCAGATAGAAACCTCCTCACAATGCAAGCCATGTCAAGGAGCACTGCCTTCTTAATCAGGACATTGGCTGTTACGATAGCCAATCTCACATTCCACATATCGACAACTTCGTGTGTCAAGTCGTGATATTTCTTTTATTTCTCTTTCTGAGCTCTCACGTGGCTCTCGTCATACGGGATGGTAACATCGACTACATATCTTTCATAAAGACATGCTGCTCCTGGCCTAGACGAGATAGACCATCACGACTAGGCCAGGCTCATCTGGCGACAATAGTTCTGTCTGCAATGATATACCGATGTCAGATCAACGTAAGATGGTCTTTCTCGAGAACTGTATCGGGCACATATTTCTAATACGGTACCTTAGAATTCACAAGTTTGTATTTCAAAGCAAGTTGCTGGTGAATGATGCCAGTTTTATTGTTATTACGTGACTGCCGTTGTGTAACATGTTTAATGGTAGGCAGAAATATTACAAATTGCGTTCAAAGTTGCCCAACTAGTATTTCGAGATGTCGCCCAGCGGTTGGTTACGGCTCTTCTTGTTACGGGAGGGGCTGGCCTATTTCTTGGCCACATTGCCAGCCAATGTGGTAATGCTACCAACCTTCTGGGCACTTACCGCATCGACACCGATGAGGATGAAAAACGGGGTTAATCCATATTTAAAAACCTAATAATCCATGAATTCGAATTAAAAAAAAAAAAAAAAAATACAAAATACATTAAGTTGATTAAATCTGTTCTATAAAGAACATGAATGCTAATTTAGGTATTTTTAAAATGACTCCATTTAAATATTCCACGTCGCATCGTACACACTCTTGAGATCTGTGGACCGTATTCCGCGCAACTCGCTGCAGAAGTGATCGCGGAATGTTTTTATTTCCCGAACGATATTTTCTTTCAGTTCAGAAATTTTTACTGGATTTGTTGAATAAACTTTACTCTTGAAAAAAAAATCCGTGGAAAAAAAAAATCCATAGAAAAAATCCATGGGCGTGAGATCGTGGTGATTTTGGTAACCCTGGATGAAATTTTGGTAAAGGTACTTGCGAAAGATATTTGCACTTTTAATGCTGTATTTTAACAATTAAACGAAATTCATTGCGTTGTTAATGCGATTAGTAATTTCATCGAAATCCTTTAGAATGCGATTTAAAGTTTTTCAACGATCGGTCAAGAATCGGTTCTTGGTGGAAATCCTAGGACGTTTGCACGTCCTAAGATTTCCACCAAGAACCGATTTCTGAGGTTGTACTACAACTTAATTTACACTTGTTTTGTATAAAAATAAATTACATTTCTCAAAATAACACAGTTGTTTTTATATCTGACTTTTATCAACCAAAAAGTCAAGGGTTAACTAACTCAGCGGCTATAAAACCTTGCCCACATCCTACTAATTTCAGTTGTCCGTTTCCAACGAGGTAATCAGTCCAGTGTTCAACATGTTGAAAATAGTTCTCTTACCAGCGTTCCTGAGTGTCTGCCTAGCAGCTAACACAAGCGACCTCTATGGAACCTTCACACCAGTTGTGGCTTTTACACAGTCACCCACACCCATTTGCATAAAGTACACCTTCGCCGAAGATCCAAGTCAAGTTCAGTGTACTTGCTCAGACGGAACTAAAACTAATCTTGTGGAAACCAAAATACTGGAACGCCTACAACCGTCGCCGCCTGCAAATTCTCCCTTTACATTATCAATACCTATACTAGCGATTGACAAATTGGATGACCGGGCACTGCTCACCAACGTCACATGCGATTGTGCTGGCAAGGAATACAATTTTCGAGGTGTTTTCAAAATTATAAATGAAAATTATATCCTATCCTACGTAGCAAATGAACCAAGCGCTGAAGTTGCTTATCAAGATTATTTGCTGGCGCGGACTTTGCCCACTGCAGCTGAATTGGGGGCTGCCATGACATCTATAGCTGAAGTAAAAGATAGGAGCCAAACAGTGTTGTGTAATCAAGAAATATATGAGCAACTGCGTCCGAAGAATTAAGTGGCCATCATCTTCTGGCCCTTGTCCTGTGTAACTTGGGGTCGGTGCAGCACATTTTCTACTTTCATTCTCCCCTGACGTCCATCCCGCTATCATTTACTCCTATTTCTTGCATATTATTCGTCACACAATCTTTTCATCTTTTCTTTGGTGTTTCTCTTTCTACCCATCGATCATCATTTGTATTCATTTCTTTTCTAGTGACATGTATTTCATCCTTTCATTCCTACTCTAAAGAATTATTTTTTTATTAAAAAAATGTAAAACTTTTAGTAAACTCTGTTGAAACTACTTGCTGTTATTATTTTTTTAAACTGTCTTTATATATTTTTACATATTTGAAATGAATAAAATTAAAAATAGAAGTCTGCTGATGTCGGGAGTAAGCTGCCAGTGGTTAGGGCTGCTCAGATAGGAACCTCCTCACAATACCAGCCATGTCGAGGAGCATTGCCTTCTAAATCAGGACATTGGCTGTTACGATAGCCAATCTCACATTCCACATGTCAAAAACTTCCACATGTCGACTTCGTGCGTCAAGTCGTGATATTTCTTTTATTTCTCTTTCTGAGCTCTCACGTGGCTCTCGTCATACGGGATGGTAACATCGACTACATATCTATCATAAAGACATGCTGCTCCTGGCCTAGTCGTGATGGACCATCACGACTAGGCCAGGCTTATTTGGCGACAATAGTTCTGTCTGCAATGATATACCGATGTCAGATCAACGTAAGATGGTCTTTCTCGAGAACTGTATCGGGCACATATTTCTAATACGGTACCTCAGAATTCACAAGTTTATATTCAAAGCAAGTTGCTGGTGAATGATGCCAGTTTTATTGTTAATACGTGACTGCCGTTGTGTAACATGTTATGATGGTAGGCAGAAATCGCCCAGCGGTTGGTTACGGCCTTTCTCGTTACGAGAGCGGCTGGCCTATTTCTTGGCCAAAGAAGCCATTACTAGCATTGCCAGCCAACGTGCTAATGGTAGCAGCCTTCTGGGCACTTACCGCATCGACAGCTATGAAGACGAAATACAGGGTTAAACCTTATTTATACAGGGAGTCCGGTGGCCGAATTAGGATTAAAATTAAATAAAAAAAAACCTACAAAATACATTAAGTTGATTAAAAGTGCTCTTTATAGAACATGAATGCGAATTTTAGTTTTTTAAAATGATTCCATCTAAATATTCCACGTCGCATCGTACACACTCTTGAAATCTGTGGACCGTATTCCGCGCAACTCGCTGCAGAAGTGATCGCGGAATGTTGTTTATTTCCCGAACGATATTTTCTTTCAGTTCAGAAATGTTTGCTGGATTTGTTGAATAAACTTTACTCTTGAGGTATCCCCATAGAAAAAAACCGTGGGGGTGAGATCGTGGTGATCTTGGTGGCCAAGAGATGTCCTCGAAACGGCTTATCAGTTTGTTTGGGAAAAATCTTGCAACAAAGCCATGGTATCTCTAGCAGTATGTGGCGTGGCGCCATCTTGTTGACACCATGTGTGTGAACTGAAAGAAGGATTATCTCTCAGTATTGGAAGAAAATAATTATTAACCATGCGCCGTTAAGAATTTCCGTCCACAATATTGGTTTGCTCTCGAGAGTTTTCAAAAAAATAAGGTCCAATTATGCCATGGACTGATAACAGACACCAAAATGTTGATATTTAAAACGTGAGTTCTGTCCTATATGTGGCCATTCTGTTTATTAAAATGGCTGGCTTTTCCGTACAGCACTGCGACATTGTGATTAAATAACCCCCGCGAATGACAGTTTAGACGCGGCTACCCGCCTGCCCCTCCGCTCTATGGTATAAGCATAGTTCAAAATTTAAAACCTTATTCTGCCACCGGATATCTTCTATCATCATTATTTCTGTCTTAGGGGTCAGTCAGTCTATCCGGATGTAGCTAAATACTCAATATTTGACTTGGAGTGACTATTAGATAGACAGATACTGTTTTTAGACTGATATCTCGTTATATTTTATATTAATAATATTAGTGATACGTCGTAATTATTATGCAATTTTTGAAGTGAAACTTTTTTATCGACGTATGGGAGAATTTTTTTTGACGTATCGTCACGTTTTTCGGTTACGCGCCATGTTGCTTTTTTTGACGTAAAGAATATAATGTACCATTATTGATGAAATACAACAATAGCAATGATATTATAATAATAAGAACAATGATAAAATAAATTACCTACTCATTAATTGTATGCATGTCTATAATAATAAAATAGCTTTAATTTAATACGGAAAAAATTGTTTTTCTTAAGGCTTAAGCCTTATCTACCCCATTTTCGTGAAGTTGCAAATAGTAGAAAAATGATATGTCGTAAAGAAGTTTCACTTCTTACCTGTGTACTCTTGTACAAACACATATTTTTTTTAACTCGACGCACATAAATAAGCAAATGAATATACAAGTTCTATAAGAATAAATATTTGAATTTACATGGATATTTGAAGAAGGTACATAATCTTATTTTATTGCTAGTAAATATCTGTTAAATAGCACTAGTGTCAGTTTATGTCTATATTCTTAAGGTTCAGTTCCATTCAAGAAGTCGGTAAACTTGTGTGTTTCAAAATGTATTATGTTTTTGTTTTTCTGTGTGTCGCCATGTATGCGGTAGGCATACAATTACCAGTTGAAAAACCTCTGGAAATGGGTATGTTTATATTTTGTTTTAAGTTCCATGAACTTGTTTCCAAAAAGTATTCAAAAAAAAGAAGTCTGTTTGCACTACAATATTGTTTCTTCAATTATTATTTAATATTATTTCTTCTTTATTGAATATTATTTCTGAAAGCAAAACCACAAGAACACACCACAACCACAAGAAGCACCACAAGAAGTATATAATTATTATTATAGTAGCTGTTGCCCGTGACCTCCGTCCTCGTGAAATTATTATTATTGTATAAAAATATTACTTCCCTTTTTGAAACCGATTTTGTTAACAATTTCATGGGTTTTAATTTTTTGCACGGAACCCTGATCTTTTTTCCTAAGATAAAAGTAGCCTTTTTTTTTTTTTTTTTTACGGATGGGAAATCATCAAATGACTTCTCCCGCTCTGGGCAGAGCGGAAGGGAGTGTCAGACTTGTACTGACTAAAACCCATCCATGTTCCTTCCTTGCCCTTTGTGTTCCAGGGCCGCGGTATCTCTTTCGAACAGCTCGCAGCCCTGGCAGGCATGGGCCCTTGCGGGCCCCTTCCTATTTGCTGACATCTCTTTGAGGCGCGCGTGGAACACGAACGCGCCGTCAACACGGCCTGTCGTCAAAAGACGGACGGACGGCGAGCTAGCCCATTACTCACCGTCCACAGGTCCGCGTCTACGGTGGCCGGAAGCCACCACGTGACCCCCAACGCCCAAGGCGTCTCCCGCGGCGGCTGGGACGAGAGGTTCTCTCCCTCTCACGCTCCGCCACCTCCTTCGCTAGCATGACTGCTTCGCAGAAGGAGGTGACGGCGTCCCATTTCCTCTCGCTCCGGACCATGGACTGGACCAGGGCCGGACGCGATAGGTCGCCGCCGCCGATCGCCGCTACGAGGACACGGCGGTGCTCCGCCCAAGCGGGGCAGACCTCCACCGTGTGCTCCACCGTGTCCTCTGGGCGACCTTCACAGTGGTAACACCCGGGCGTTTCCTCCCGCCCGATTCGGTGCAGGAACCTCCCGAAACAACCGTGTCCGGTGAGGAGGGGTTGTGATAGTCGCTCTCTCCATGTCGCCATGTGATCGCGCCGGAAGTCTGTCCGCAGCGCGACAATTTGCCGCGGCAGCGGAGTTTCCCCCCGGCGTAGTGCCTCTACGCGCCACTCGTGTAGGCGCGCGAGGACTATCGCCTCCAGATCCCATGGCGGCAATCCAGCAAGGAGGCTCGCCGCCTCGCCGGAGATCGTGCGGTACCCCCGGACTAGCCTTACGGCTACCACCTTCTGGGGCGCGTTCAGGTAGTGGGCGGCTCGCCGCCTCAAGGAACGCGCCCACACCGGGGCCCCGTAAAGGGCCATGGACCGCACGACCCCCGCGTAGAGCCTCCGGCAGGAGGCGTTTGGACCCCCCAGGTTGGGCAGGAGCCGCCTGAAGGCAGCCCCGGTCCGTTCCAATTTGGGGGCCAAACGTCGGAAATGCTCCACGAAGTTCCACCGGCTATCAAAGACGAGCCCTAGGTATTTCAACGTCGACTCGACGCCGATGGGAACCCCTCCCGCCGTTACTATGGATCCCGACGGTGGCGCATTCCGAGGCCCATGAAAGCACATGGCCTCGGACTTGTGCAAAGCCACCTCGAGACCCAATTGCCGGATCCTCTCCACGACTATCGCAACCCCGCGTGTCATAAGTTCGGCCGCCGCCTCGTACGACCTCCCCTGCGCCAGCACCAGCGTGTCGTCAGCGTAACAAACTACGCTGACGCCACCAGGGAGGTCGGCGCGCAGCACCCAGTCGTAACCGATGTTCCACAAGGGCGGCCCCAGAACTGATCCCTGTGGAACACCGCACGACATCTCTCGCCGGTTCCACTGGCCTCGCGACCGGGGTAGATGACGGCCCTATCCGTCAGGTAGTCCCCGACAATACGACGGAGGTAGGTCGGCACCCGGTGATACCGGAGTGCCTCCCTAATGCAGCTCCAGGGTATGGAGTTGAGATAAAAGTAGCCTTAGTTACTCCTTAAACGTCAGCTATCTGCTTGTAAAAAACCTGTCAAACTCAGTACAGCCGTTTCGTAAATTAGTCGGAACAAACAGTCAGACAGACAGACAAAAAATAAAAACTTACTTTGAATAAAAAGCTGTTATTTTGGAATCATGCACTTCAATTTTATCTATTTGTTAATAATAAATTCGAACTGTAAAATTTCTATGACCAGATTCTAGAAAAAACCCCGGATGATGATTTTGGATAACTGTGGGGAACTTGCGGAAAACATTCGTACTTTTAATGCTGTATTTTGACAACTTTACGCAATTCATTACGCTGTTAATGCGATAAGGAATTTCATCGAAATCCTTTAGAATGCGATTTAAAAGTGTTTAAACTATTGGTCATGAATGCAAACGTCCTAGGATTTTCACGAACCGATTTCAGGGTTGCACTGCAACATAATTTACACGTGTTTTGTATTAAAGATTAATAACCTTTTTAAAATAAGACAGTTGTTTTTCAATCTGACTTTTATCAACTTAAAAGTCAAGGGTTAACTAACTCAGCGGCTATAAAATCTTGCGCAGATCATAATAATTTATCAGTGCTACATTGACTACATCGTCCGTTTCCAACGAGGTAATCAGTCCAGTGTTCAACATGTTGAAAATAGTTCTCCTATCAGCGTTCCTGAGTGTCTGCCTAGCAGCTAACATAAGCGGCCTCTATGGAACCTTCACATCAGTTGTGGCTTTTACAAAGTCACCGACACCCATTTGCGTAAAGTACAGCTTCGCCGAAGATCCAAGTCAAGTTCAGTGTACTTGCTCAGACGGAACTAAAACTACACTTGTGGAAATAAAAGTACTTGAACGCTTGGAACCGTCGCAGCCTGCAGTTCCTCCCTTTACAGTATCAGGACCTATACTAGCGGTTGACAAATTGGATGACCGGGCACTGCTCACCAACATCACATGCGATTGTGCTGGCAAGGAATACGATTCTCGAGGTGTTATCAAAATTGTAAATGAAAACTATATAATAGCCTACGTAGCGAATGGACCAAGAGCTGCAGTTGCTAATCAAGATTATTTGCTGGCGCGGACTTTGCCCACTGCAGCTGAATTGGAGGCTGCCACGACATCTATAGCCGAAATAAAAGACAAGAGCCAAACAGTGTTGTGTAATCAAGAAATATACGAGCAACTGCGTCCGAAGAATTAAGTGGTCATCATCTTCTTACACTTGTCCTGTGTAACTCGGGGTCGGTGCAGCACATTTTCTTCTTTCATTCTCCCCTGACATCCGTCACGCTATTATTTACTCCTATTTCTTACATATTATTCGTCACATAATCTTGTCATCTTTTCTTTGGTGTTTCTCTTCCTCTCCATCGATCATCATTTGTATTCATCACTCTTCTAGTGAAATGTGTTTCATCCTTTCTGAACTGATTGTTTTATTTAAAAAATGCAAAACTTTTAGTAAACTCTGTTGAAAATACTTGTTGTTATTTGTTAATTAAATTTCCTTATATTTTTTAGATATTTAAAATAAAAAATAGAAATCCGCTGTTGTTGGTAGTAAGCTACTAGTGGTTGGGGCTGCTCAGATAGGAACCTCCTCACAATGCATGCCATGTCGAGGAGCACTGCCTTCTTAATCAAAACATTGGCTGTTCCGATAGCCAATCTCACATTCCACATATCGACAACTTCGTGCGTCAAATTGTGATATTTCTTTTATTTGTCTTTCTGAGCTCTCACGTGGCTCTCGTCATACGGGATGGTAACATCGACTACATATCTTTCATAAAGACATGCTGCTCCTGGCCTAGACGAGATGGACCATCACGACTAGGCCAGGCTCATCTGGCGACAATAGTTCTGTCTGCAATGATAGACCGATGTCAGTTCAACGTAAGATGGTCTTTCGAGAAAAGTACTTGAAAAGGTAGCAAGCAGACAGACAGACAGAGTTACTTTCGCATTTATAATATTAGTATGGAAGTATGGATTATTTCTGCAAGCAAAACTAGAACAAGAAGTATAAATTATTAGTAGCTGTTGCCCGAGACCTCCGTCCTCGTGAAATTATTATAAAAATATTTCTTTCCTTTTTGAATCTGATTTTGTTAACAATTTCATGGGTTTTAATTTTTTTGCACGAAACCCTTTTTAGGGTTCCATACCTTAAAAGGTAAAAAAGAAAGACCCTTATAAGATCACTCTCTTATCCGTCTGTCTGTCTGTCCGTGTGCCACCACCGAATTTCTCAGGAATGGGTAGACCTAGCAAGTTGAAATTTTATAACAGATACTGAGATCTATAGTCCCTATTAGCTGTATAAAAATCAAGGTCCTGAATCAACACGACAAAAAGATATGGGCAAATTTTGATTTTCGCGAAAACTTGTAATTACCTTTTACTTTGATTTTCAACTTTTTTATTTTCTTGCGGAATTTCCTTTACCTGTGCTGTAAGACCTTGCTTTTAACCAAAACTATCAATACTAGGTCAAACGGAAGTACGCTATAGGTTTTGGGTCGAAAACCAATATGATAGTTCCCGTTGACCTAGAATTACGAAATTTGGCGAAAAGCAAGGTCTTACAGCACATGTAAAGGAAAAAATCTCAAAATTGCGAATATATTCCTACAAGTTTATATGGGACCCTCGGTGCACCAATCCAACTCAGACTTGGCCGGTTTTTTTCTAAGATAAAAGTAGCCTAAATTACTCCTTATAACATCAGCTATCTGCCAGTAAATAAAACCAAAATCCTGTTAAAACCGGTTCAGCCGTTTCGAAAATTAGTCAGAAGAAACAGTGAGACAGACTGACAAAAAATAAAAAGTTACTTTCAAAAAAAAGTTTTTTTTTTTGAAATAACAAACATGCACTTCAATTTTATTTATTTGTTAATAATAAATTGGAACTGCAAAATTTCTATGACCTGATTCTGAAAAAAACTCCGGATGAAATTTTTGGATAACTGTGGGGTACTTGCGAAAGATATTCGCACTTTTGATGCTGTATTTTAACAATTAAACGAAACTCATTGCGTTGTTAATGCGATTAGTAATTTCATCGAAATCCTTTAGAATGCGATTTAAAAGTGTTTCAACGATTGGTCACGAATGCAAACGTTTTTTTTAAGATAAAAGTTGCCTTAGTTACTCCTTATAACATCAGCAACCTGTCAGTAAAAACCTGTCAAAATCGGTACAGCTGTTTCGGAAATTAGTCGGAACAAACAGTCAGACAGACAAAAAATAAAAACTTACTTTAAATAAAAAGCTGTTATTTTGGAAACATGCACTTCAATTTTATCTATTTGCTAATATTAAATTGGAACTGTGAAATTTCTATGACCTGATTCTGGAAAAAACCCCGGATGATAATTTTGGATAACTGTGGGGTACTTGCTGGAGACATTAGCACTTCTAATGCTGTATTTTGACAATTAAACGAAATTCATTACGTTGTTAATGCGATTAGGAATTTCATCGAAATTCTTTAGAATGCGATTAAAAAGTGTATAAACTAGAGATGCAACGGATAGTTGTTGGCCGGATACCGGATATTCGGCCTGATCACCGGCCGAATATCCGGTATCCGGCCGCCGAATATTCGGCTGGCCAAACGATACCTACATTTTAGTTTGGCGGCGGGCGCGTCGTGCAGGTTTCAACCTGTTACGTATTGTAGGTTCGCGCGGAGCGTTTTCTAGGCAAGAAACGAATTTTATTAGGTCAGTGTACGGAACTATTTCATATGTAGTTCAGTTGTTGTTTGCCTAGTATAGTGCACGGACGTACGATCGCGCGCGCGAGCTCTTTCGCGAGAGTTTTCTGCTGACGGATCACAACAACGTCGCGTCGCGGCGTACCTACGTCAATATATCGGGGTCAGTGTCATGACCTAGTTACAAGTGCGGAAATCATGAAGCGTTTACAATAATTTATTGTTTAGGTGTTAAACTCGCCTTACAACTTAATAATGGCTACAAAAAAGTCTATTACTATTAAAACTGACCTGGAAAGGCAGTTATATGACTGTTATCTCCAAGAGAAAACAGATAGAGAGAACCTGCAAGTCATGGTACGTAAATTGAATGTACAAATAGATGCCCTGCAGGAACAAGTGCAGACACTTCAAGGAGAATTGAACTGCATTAAAGAAACAAAAGGGACTACAGAACCTGCTCAGACTACAAAAAATGACGTGGAATACTGTACAGACGAGGATGACCTTGCTAAAGAGACTGAGTGGATTAGGGCGAGGAGCAGGAAGAAAAGGAAGCTTAACACCTCCCTCTCTCCAAAACAACAACCCGGAAGCGCCCACCAAAACAATCTTCAAAAAAATGAGAAAGTGACTTCGGTCAAAAAAGTGCCCTTACCACCACCAATCATAATAGACGGAATCAAGAACTATCAAACGTTCTACGATTCGTTAATTGAAAGCCAACCAGCGGAATCATTTACAGCAAAAATGATGAATGGGGATTGTGTGAAGGTTAACGCCAAATCAGAAGACTCATATAGAGTAATTGCCAGGTTCTTGTCTGAAAAAGACTACCACTGGCATTCATACGAGAACAAGCAGGCTAGACCAATTAGAGTTGTGGTAAAGAAACTACACTCTTCTTGCCAACCAGATCGAATTAAGGAAGATTTAACAACCCAAGGCCTAAAAATAGAAAAGGTAGATAGTAAATTGAGCTGGAAGACTAAGGAACCACTCAACATGTTCGTTTTATCATTTTATAACGATGAAGATGTCAACAAAATCTACGGCATTAAGTACATATTAGGGTGTAAAATTGAAATACATCCACTCAAAAATCCAGCACTCATTCCCCAATGCAAGAGATGCCAAGCTTATGGGCATACACATAAATATTGTCAAAAAGAGCCAAGGTGTGTGAAATGCACTGGCAAGCATCTTACAGCCAATTGTACCAAATCTCCGCAGGAGAAACCAAAATGTATCCACTGCGGCCTACCTCACCCTGCCAACTATAGAGGGTGTGAAGTAGCCAAACAGATGCAAATTATGAAAAAAAAAGTTTTAAAAAAGAAACCTACGGTGCCTAATACCCAACAGTTTCCTCCTATAACACACCCTGGTAAACAGGCGCAGAAAGCAAGTGTCCAGTCAACTGCAAAACAACCAGCCATGCAAGTAACCAACATTGGTACTTACGCACAAGCTGCAAAACAAGGATCTCAACCTCTGAACTTAGAGGATAAGATAAACCAGATCTTGAAGTGTATTACCTCTTTTGATAAGAGATTAGAGAAGCTAGAATCCAGCACTAAAACAGCTGTCCTGAATAATCAAAAATGAATAACACACTTAAAATAATGGCGTGGAACTCCAATGGACTCCTCAAACATCAGCATGAGTTGCAGGCGGTCCTAGATACAGAAAATATAGACGTGTGTTTAATCTCCGAAACGCATTTCACAAAGCAATCTTTTATCAAATTTAGAGGATACATGATATATAATTCCCTCCACCCTAGCAACTCTGCCAGGGGGGGTAGTGCGGTTATAATTAAAGAAAACATTATTCACTACGTGCAGTGTAAATATGAAGAAGAAGACATTCAAGCAGTGGCAGTATCTGTTAAAACTAAGTTTTGTCAAGTGTCCATTGCAGCCATATACTCGCCCCCTAGGCACATGATAAGAAAAGAGCGATACTTACATCTTTTTGAATTATTAGGCCAGCGATTTATCCTAGGCGGCGATTTTAATGCTAAGCATACGCGTTGGGGTTCAAGACTTACCACAACTAAAGGAAGACAGCTCTTAAGTGCAGTTAAAGAAACACATTGTGAAGTAATGAGTACAGGCAAACCTACATACTGGCCCACTGACCACCAGAAAATACCGGATCTTATAGATTTTTTCATCTGCAAAAATATATCCACCAATTACATCAGTTTGGAGGAAAGTTTTACTATGAACTCTGACCATTCTCCGATTATACTAATGCTAAGTCAAAAAATCCTACTAAAAGAAAGCCACTTAACCTTGGTTAATAAGTCTACAGATTGGGACAGTTTTGCTCTTGATCTAGATAATATTATCGACCTTAAAACTCCGATAAAAACGCAAGATCAGCTTGACTCAGAAGTAAACAAATTTATTATTAATATTCAACAATGTGCGTGGAGCAATACACCTCAGCTAAAACGCAAATATAAGGGATTTATCTATCCTAAAGAAATTGTGGATTTACTATCAGAGAAAAGAAAACAAAGGAAGTTGTGGCAGCAAACAAGGTTCCCGCGTCATAAAACAACACAAAATAACCTAACTAAACGACTAAAGAGAAAAATTCTACAATTTGAGGATGAATCTCTGAATACCAACCTTCTTCAGCTTACCAATGACAAATCAACGGATTACTCACTTTGGAAAGCGACGAGAAATCTAAAAAGGCAGATTATACAAATACCGCCCATCAGAGAAAGCAACGGAAAATGGGCAATAAGCAATGACCAAAAGGCGTTCCGATTTGCTCAACATTTAGAAGAAACCTTTCAACCCAACGAAAGCTCTGTAGAAATACATGAGAGTGTAAATTTATCACAAAACCAAAGAATCAACCTTGTGACTCCTAAGGAAGTAATGAGAGAAATTCAAAACAACATTAGCTCAAAAAAGTCTCCCGGCTACGACCTCATCACAGGGGAAATTCTAAGACGCCTCCCACGCAAAGCCATAGTAAAGCTGACCAAACTAATAAATGCTTCTTTTATCTTAAGATATGTACCTGAGCCATGGAAGGTTGCTGAAGTCATTATGATTGCGAAGCCTGGGAAACCTCCCCACGAAGCATCATCATACAGACCCATTTCTCTGTTACCCGTACTATCAAAGTTATTTGAAAAACTGTTACTAAAACGGATAAAACCAGTAATAGAAGATAAAAACCTAATTCCAGATCACCAATTTGGCTTCAGAGAAAAACACTCAACGTTAGACCAGGTACATAGAATAACTAATGTTATTGAAAAAACGCTAGAAAATAAAGAAGTCTGTGCTACCGTGTTCTTAGACGTCGCGCAAGCTTTTGACAAAGTTTGGCATGAGGGTCTCATATATAAGCTCAGACGCATGCTACCAGAATTTGCAGATATCCTAGAGTCGTATTTAACTAAAAGAATGTTTAGAATACGCCAAGAGGACGCATATTCCGAGCTAAAAACCATAAAAGCTGGGGTGCCTCAAGGAAGTGTACTTGGCCCAATTTTGTACTTGTTATACACTTGTGACATCCCAGAGCTGGAAAACAACACCATAGCGACCTTTGCAGATGATACTGCTATTATGGCCACCGGATCAAGCCACAGAGAAGCAGTAGAGAAAGTTCAACTAGCTGTGAACAAAGTTTACGACTGGACACAAAAGTGGAAGATCAATCTGAATGAGTCAAAATCAGTTCACATTAACTTCACAAACAAACACAGTGACTACCACCCACTCTACATAAATGGTATGCAAATACCTTATGCTAATACAGCCAAATACCTTGGCATAACTCTCGACGCCAAGCTGCGTTGGAAAGCCCATATCAAAAAGAAAAAACAGGAACTCGATATTCGTTATAAACGTTTGTATTGGTTACTGGGAAGGAAATCCTGTTTATCAATACATAATAAGTTGATAATATACAAGCATATTCTGATGCCAATTTGGACGTATGGTATCCAACTTTGGGGCTGTACTAAGCCAACCAACGTCAAAATAATTCAACAGTTCCAAAATAAAGTACTCAGGGCTGCTGTAAATGCACCCTGGTACATAAGAAACGATGACCTCCACCGTGACCTCGACATGGAATTCGTCACAACCATCATACAAAAATTTGCTGAAGCCCACGAACACAGACTCCATCGACACGTGAATGTTGAGGCAATCCAGCTGTTAGACAATACAGACATAGTGCGTAGACTAAAGAGAACTAAACCATTTGAATTAGTGTAGTGTAAGTGAATCAATAATAGTAACAATGTTGTGCTATTTATATAACACATGAAGAAAGTGTTTTATCAATTTTACCAGACTCTAAGGAAGTGTTACGAACGTGTGTAAAAGTGCATACCTAATTATGGACACTATTCTTAGCATTAACATAATTTTCTTAACGTAGCATAATAAGTTAGATTTAAATTGTTTATTAGTCTTTTTAGGCTAGATTGCAATTAATTAGTAAGAACTTGGTTCTTTCTAATAAGGAAAAAAAAAAAAAAAAAAAAAAAATATATGTAGTACACGTGCGCCCGCCTATTTTGCTGAATAGATAAGTTTTTTTTCTGTTTAATGTGTACAGTAGTGTATACGTAATTGTGAACTCGTACTTAATTCTGTGTTTATTTTATTTGTCTAAAATAATGGCAAATAAACGATCTCCGTTGTGGAACTATTTTGAAATAGAAAAGGACGATCACTATTCGGTATCCGGCCGGATAGTGCGCAACTATCCGGTATTCGGCCGGATAGTAAAATAATGGCCGGATAGGCCGGATACCGGATAGCAACCGGATATCCGTTGCATCTCTAGTCGGAAATAAGCTACCAGTGGTTAGGGCCGCTGAGATAGGACGCTCCTCACAATGCAAGCCGTGTCGAGGAGCACTGCCTTCTTAAGCAGGCCATTGGTTGTTACGATAGCTGACCTCACATTCCACATGGCCAGCAAACTTATGCCTCAAGTCGTGATATTTCTTGTATTTCCCTTTCTTAGCTTTCACGCGGTTCACAAACATCGTCATAATGGTAATATCGACTACATTTCAATCATAACGCAAATCCATCGTAACTTGCTCAGACGGAAATAATAATACACTTGTGGAAATAAAATTTCTAGAACATATCACGTCGTTGCTGATAGAACGAGTAAGTGATTTACCAGTTTTTTCGTGACCTGGAATGAACCAAGATATAAAAACGGTAGGGATCAAGATTATTTGCTGGTATAGTTTACCCAGTACTGCTGCTGAGGTTAACATAGCACGCATAGATGAAGTAAAACATAGGAATGGAACAGGAATGTGTACCCGAGAACAATACGAGCAACTGCGTCCGAAGAATTAATTGCTCGTTATCTTTCTGCACTTTTTTCTTTTTTTTTTACGGATGGGAAATCATCAAATGCCGCACTGGGCAGAGCGGAAGGGAGTGTCAGACTTGAACTGACTAAAACCCATCCATGTTCCTTTCTTGCCCTTTGTGTTTCAGGGCCGCGGTATCTCTTTCGAACAGCCGGCAGCCCTGGCAGGCATCGGCCCTTGCGGGCCCCTCCCTGTTTGCTGACATCTCTTTGAGGCGCACGTGGAACACGAACGCGCCGTCTACACGGCCTGTCGTTAAAAGAAGGACGGATGGCGAGCTAGCCCATTACTTACCGTTATCTTTCTGCCCTTGTCCCATGTTACTTAACCTTCACGCTATCATTTACTCATTTTTCTTTCATATTATTCCTCACACAATGCATCCTTTTTTTCTTTGAGTTTCCCTCCCTCTCCATCGATCATCATTCTTCTAGTGACATAATAAGCACAAGTCTTGCAAAAAACACGACTTTTGCGAAAGGTTAACTGTTTTGAGCTAATTACTTATAATTTACGTTGTACAGACTTTATGGGCATCGAAGTAAAGGAAGTGTACATTGTATCTGCATACCCTTAGAGTTATCTTATGTAAATACTAGCTTTTGCCCGCGGCTTCGCTCGCATTAATTTAAAATTTAACAATCAATTTTGTGTGTACTTTGCTTGTAATAATATAATTAAATCATGATTCGAAAGCCACGTGGCGCCCTCTATTATCATAATAACTTTATTGTTGTTTTCCTAGAGACCAGTACTTTTTCCGGGATGAAAGATACCCTTTGTCCGTGTCTGTCCACCTGACAACGTATCTGCAAAATTTCAGGATGCTCGGTTCAGTGGTTTAGGCGTGAAAAGGTAACAAACAAACAAACTTACTTTCGCATTTATAATATTATATATATATATTTGTTAGGATAAGGATAAGGAAGGATAGGATATTAGGATTAGAATATATATAAGTAAGGAAGTAAGGTTATAATGATGATATTTTATCAGTAACTGTTTCAATGAAAGTTAATTAACTCTAGTAGCTCCTCTCTGACTCTGAATCGAGAGAAGTTGAAATTTTAAGAATTATTCCGTCTGAAAAGATGTTTCCATTGGTATATTCTGATAATGCTATTGGAGCCTGGGGCAAAGCCCATACTACTTTACATTTGCAGTTGAAATGTAAATTTTCAACAACAAAGAAAACTTTGTTCTTGAAAATCTAATTATTAATCCTGACTAGGACTACGGAATTCTTCACTGTTAGTACGTGTCTCAGACCCTTTTTTTTTTCGGATGGGAAATCATCGATTGAGTTCTCCCGCTCCAGGCAGAGCGGAAGGGAGTGTCAGACTTGTACTGACTAAAACCCATCCATGTTCCTGTCCTGCCCTTAGTGTTCCAGGGCTGCGGTATCTCTTTCAAACAGTCCCGTAGCCCTGACAGGCATCGGCCCTTGCGGGCCCCTCCCTGTTTGCTGATATCTATTTGAGGCGCGCGTGGAACACGAACGCGCTGTCAACACGCCACGTGTCTTAACCCAGCTCTTGACAATTTACTCGTACTGTCACAATATTTCTACCTACTTACTTAAGGTTAACAACCTCTTCACAGTAACACTTCTTGTTGATCGCGTTACATTATTATCAACAAGATGTCATGGGCCATGACATTTGCCCCACACCCTGATAATTCTCAGTGCAAAATCGTCACGAGGCAACATTGCTAGTTTCCAACAAAGTACCTAATCAGTCTCGTGTTCAAAATGTGGAAACTTATCCTCCTGGCGTTCCTGGGTGACTACCATGCAGCGAATATTAACGACATCTATGGGAACTACACAGCAGTTATGCTGTATCCAAATATTTCAATGCCCATATGCGTGAAGATAGCGTTTGCTGAAGATCCACGGCATATTCAGTGTACTGGTTCAGGCAGAAATAATAGTACACTTGTGGAAATAAAAATAATAGAACGGATTGCCCCGTTACTGTATAAATGAACCGTCTGCTGTTTCAGGGCCTGTACTAGCGGTTGACAAAGTGGATGATTTGCTTTTACTCATGAGCGTCACATGCGGTTGTGCTGGCTAGGAATTCAATTTCCGAGGTGTTGTCAAAACTGTGAACGAAAACTATACCTTAGCATACGTAAGGAATGGACCAAGAATTGCTAGAGCTAGGGATTTAGATTTCTTGTTGGCCCGAAGTTTACCCAGTGTTGCTGAATTGGAGGCATTGGTAGTCAGTGGCCTGAAATTCTGACAACCAGTCCAGATAAGCAGTCGCTTCATGTAAAATACTGGTATTCAGCTGCTTATGTTAGACAGGAAGCCGACCCCAACATAGTTGGGAAAAGGCTAGGTAGATGATTATGATCAACTATAAGCCCAGCTCTCCTCACAAAGGTTTTCCTGGTTGGTCTAGTGGTCGTCAGCTCTACTACTGAGCATGACCTCCTTGGTTCGATCCCTAGGACAGCTTCCGATTAGGAATTTAAATGCCATGTGTTATTTGTGCCAGATTGTTGGCAATAGGCTCGTCTCTTGTGGATTTTAACATAACTGTTACACCTGTCATTTTCTCTCTTTGTCTGGCCTTATATTGAAAGTATCAGTTTCATTTGAAGTCCGTTTTCTAGGCTTTAACGTCATGCTGTACCTAAATATAATTAATAAGAATATAAATCGGTAGGCGTCTCTTTTCTGTGTTTATTTATCAATGGGTTATTATTATGTAATTTTTGTGATGGATGGCCTTATTTTTCTCGTGACTTTAGGCATTAAACTTAGGACTTGTTTTTGCACAGCGTGTACACTATTAACACGAAAGATAATGCTCGATTATTTTTAATTGGCTTTTATTTTGTATTGACTGATTTCTTGTTTGTTTTGATCATTAATTAGGTATCTACTTGTTGCTATGCTTATGATTTCTTAGAATCCAGCAAGTAAATAAGATAAACGTTTGAATTTAGTGTTGACATTAATTACAATGTATATTACATTATAATTATGTTCTATACTCTCTATTATTACTTGAAGGAATCACAGATAAAAATGTATCATTACATTTTACAATTTATTGCATATTACAATGTTTTAATTTTCATATTTATTTTCTGTAACATAGCGCCATCTATGTCATTCATGCGTAAGCTAGATAGTTTGAAGTAGCTGAGGCAGATGTCACTACAGTCTGTACTCGTTTGAAATGAGCATGATTAAAGTATTCAGAACATTAAGTTGGCAATTTATGTATCGGTATGTGAATGTCTATTATAAAAGGTGTACTCTTAACGAAGCCGAAAGGCACTTGTTCTTCCCGTTATGGCTAGCATTTTTAACCTTCTAGTTATGGAGATATAGGGGGTCAAAGTTCCAACTTTTTCACAAGTTTTTTTTAAAATACATGTTTTTAATGTAAGATTTTTACTTTAAGCACCTCCCCCTTACTATTCAATCCATGCATCAGCACAATGTTTTGAGTGCGTTACATTGAGTCCTACTGTAAAACGTGATTTTACAGCCCAAAGAAAAAAAGTCGTTTCCCAGCACTAATTTTTGCGTAAAGTTACTTAGTTTGAGGTACATAATGCTTGGTTGACGGCTTCGTGAAGAGTCTGTTTACACCTTGTATACCTACTATGAGATGGTAAACAGTAGCATTCGTATAGAAAAATTCTACTTTTTGCTCTCTAAGAACAAACAAAGAGATTTACGTTACTTGACAGGCTTTGCTTTTAGAAATCAGGATCCAAAGTGTACGAACAAATCTCTACTATCTTGAATGTCAGAGGCATCTCCGATTCGTTGCCGTTCGTTTCTCCGAAGAAAAACCTTAACTGACACAGGTGCCTTAATTATTCCGGCACCCATATTCTTCTAAACAGATCACAGCAAGGCAGATTGGGGACAGATATTGTTATACAGGACGTAAACGGTTCCGTCACAATATCATCAACCAAACATTCTGTACATCAACTACGTAACATTGTGCAAAAGTTATTCCTGAAAAACGACTTTTTTTGTCGTTTGAAAAGTCATCATTTACGGTAACGCACTCAAAACATTGTGCCGATGAGGAACTTTGACCTTCAATATATCCATTACTAGAAGGTTTCCAGGTATGGTCCAGTACAAAAAATACAAGGAAGAATGCTTCTCGGCTTGTTTAAAGGTATTTTTAAACCCGTTCGAAGTAATTCCTTGAACAACTCATTTCTATATCTAGTAACTTGCTGATGCCAGCGGCTTCACCCGCGTGGATGTCGGTTATCGCGATCAAAAGTAAAAGATAGACATATGCCATCGCGGACTTTTCTGTAGACCTATATAAGATACACAATTCCACCACACACATTTTGATACATCTCAAAGCGTTTAGGCAGCGTTTTCGTTGAAAGCTCCCAGACGGCTTATTTTTTTCCGACACCTCCAAAAAATATCATTATTATTTTAGCCAATGTATACAAAAATTTGACAAATTATATACTAAAACCTTCCTCGAGAATCACTCTATCCATTGGTGAAAACAACATGAAAATCTGAGTTTTTGAATTAATCGCGAACAGACAGGCAGACCGACCGACAGACGCGGCGGAGGACTTAGTTTTATAATATGTAGTGATTGACGAGGTCTTCGGTCGTCGTGTTGGATCTTCGCCCTATCTCATCGGACTATGAGAGTGAGGGAAGAGAGACAGAGCAATTCGGTTTTCATAGACACTTCTTCTCCCGCGTCTATGGCTAGCCTACTAATTGAACTATACTGGGTGGAATATTGAAGCACGTTAAGCCGTTAGTTCTGGCTGTCATTTGAAGATCTTTAACAGTCATTACAGGTATTCAGTGGCCCGAAAGTCTGACAACCAGTCTTACCAAGAGATGTCGTATTATTCAGTACTAACTGGGTTTTGGAGGTCAGATAGGCAGTCACTCCATGTAAAATACTGGTATTCAGCTGCATCCGGTTAGACTGGAAGCGGACCCCAAAGTGATGATGATGACTGAGTGGAATTTGGGACGGGTCAAGGAAGGGTCACCCTAATCGTTGTACCTACAGGAAAAGTATCTTAAGACACTATAATAACATTTTAGAAAAGGTTGATCTGCATTCACAGATTTTGGAAAAAGTGTAGGTACTGTTAGAAAGAAAGTGATCAATATCCACAAAAAACTTTTTTTGATGCCAGTCGATACTGTTTCATAAAAGTATTTATAACTGTATCGGACCTGAGGTATCATAACATAACAAAACATAACATCACACCTGTAATCCCCGAAGGGTTAGGTTAGGACTTAGGATACACCCACATTTCGCCTGCCTGAGGTATCAGAACTAGAAAGATCACGAATCACAAAAAGCTTTTCCTGTACATTCCGTAGTATGAATGCAAATCATATAATAACTATTCCTCAAAAAGTTATGAATTCCCGGAGCTACCATAGTCAAGACCTATCCTTACTATACCATCTCAAAATTTCACTCCTTACAACTCATCATCATCGGCCTAGCCTTTTCCCAACTATGTTGGGGTCGGCTTCCAGTCTAACCGGATGCACTCCTTACAACTATTCTTACAAAATAAAAAATGGCGGTAGCTGTGAACTGTCTCAGCCGAAAAAAATATCTCATTATGTCCCTCGTTACCATATACCGTAAAGGAAACAATAAAAGGATTCTTCCCGGTAACGTTCAATAAACCCGCTAACTACCAGACGGTATTTTATGATTATTGCAAAGCCCGCAGTGGCCTCTTCTTGCCCAAATTATGCCATTCGTTTTAATGCGTGCTCTAACAGCCAATCTTTGCACTGGCGTTTTTTAATTTTCTTTTCTTTTCTAGGTGTAAGGGACGGTCTACTTCTGTTTTTTCTGCCAATGAGCTAGGTCCTTTTTTTTTTTAGGGATGGGAAATCATCAAATCACTTCTCCCGCTCTGGGCAGAGCGGAAGGGAATGTTAGACTTGTAAACCCATCTATGTTCTCTCCTTGCCCTTTGTGTTCCAGGGCCGCGGTATCTCTTTCGAACAGTCCCGCAGCCCGACTCTGAAATACCTTTAACTCAGTTTTATTTATTTGGTTACAGCAGAAGCATTTGAAATTAGAATTTACCATGACCTTTACATTCGCAAACCAATCGTTTCCTCCCACTTTTTCTTAACGATCCTATCATGGGACCCTAGAGCATTATTTTTATTCGCAAAGTGTAACATTTAGACATACACGTCTTCATGTCTCCTTTCCTGAAAGATAAGATTCCCAGTCTCTGTGACATTGGATCGCCTGAAGGCACCTCTAACAATAACGTGTCATTTTTAAAGGACGTCGTGTGGCAGAGATGGATTGCTGTCTTTTATGTAGTGCAGTGCGTTTTACTCGATTTGTCATATTAGGGTAGATAGTTTAGTTATCAATGGTATGCCCAAAGGGCAAAAAGTGGTTAATGCTTTTAATTGGTATTGGTGGCATTATGATTGGAAATGCCAAGTACTTTCTTTGGCGAAACAAGAAGAGGAAAGGCCCATACAAATTTGTACTCCCCTGTTTTCTCACTAAAAAAATATACATATATTTTTTTACAGTACAGGGTGTAAACCTCCAACGGGGTAGTAAGGGGGAAAAACACACAAAAATGGTTTTAAGAGTCTATCGAATCTAATTTTCATACAAAATGTATGGGAAAAGATTTTTGAAATTTTGAAATTTTTTAGTACTCCAACGAGGGTTGGTCCAATAGAAGTTCTTTTATCAGTATTGGAAACAGGATCGATTCTTTTTTTTTTTTTTTTTTTTATAAAATTGTTATTTTCTTGCTAACTGTACATATTTTTGAAAATCTTTGTTCCGATTTTTTTCATATCCCTTTTTTTGTTTTTATAAAAATAAATATCTTATTTGTCTTGTTTGTTTGCATGGCTTAAGCGCCGCACGCCTTTCTACTTAATACTTGTATAAATTAACACGAGCGAAGCCGTGGGCAAAAGCTAGTAAGCTATAAGACATAATGAGAATGGCAGAAAATGCCGAGTTCGCCTTTGTACGTTTTTGTTTTAATTGTGCATAAAGTTTTAATACAGAAATAAGAATTAATACATGTAATGGTGCTAATTATAGCCATAAACTAATTACGTTGTCGCGTTTTCTGGCAGGAATCAGAACTACCACGATTTTTTCTACCCTTATTACATGAGGCATACTATCCAGTTAGCAATATTATGTGGAAATACATAAAGGGTGTAAACAGACTCTTAACGAAGCCGAAAAGCATTTGTTCTCCCCGTCATTGCGATAATTTTTTCGTTCTAGACCATACCTGGGAACCTTCTAGTTACGGAGATATTGGGGGTCAAAGTTCCAACTTTTCACAAGTTTTTTTTTTAAATACATGTTTTTAATGTCAGATTTTTACTTTAAACACCTCCAGGACCCCCTTACTATTCAATTCATCCATCAGCACAATGTTTTGAGTGCGCTACATTGAGTCCTACAGGAAAACGTGAATTTTCACCCCAAAAAAAAAGTCGTTTCCCAGCACTAATTTTTGCGTGGTAACCAAACTAGAAAAGGTTGACCTCTTATTCTATTGTAATTTTGAACTATGCTAGGCCAGGCTAGGTCAAAGTATAACTACCGACGTGCGATATATACGTACTTTATATCTGTAACCATCCACAAAATCACAGATTTCTAAATTCCCTGGCTTAAATTAAAGAATAAGAAAGACATTTAACCAAATCCTAGCGCAACCACAGAAAACGCAGATTTAAAAAAAGATTTAAATACATGAATAAATAGTTTCAGTATACAATTGCACCCAGAGGAGGAGAGAAAAAAAGAGATGCAAGATAACAATGATTTAATGAACGCGAAAAAGTTTAAGCATCCCAGTTTAAATGCCACCCGTGAGTGTACTGAGAGGACTTTGTTCGCGCTTTTTGTTCGACTTTGAAATGTGTGGACGCAGTGAGAGCGATAAGCGCGTGATCAGATGTATCTTTAGGTACCTAGAGCACCTGCCAGGGCTGCGGGATTGTTCGAAAGAGATACCGCGGCCCTGGAACACAAAGGGCAAAGAAGGAACAAGAATGAGTTTTAGTCAGTACAAGTCTGACACTTCCTTCTGCTCCGCCCAAAGCGGGAAGGGTCATTTGATGAATTCCCATCCGAAAAAAAAATGGTTGCTAGAGCAAAGCTGGGCCCAGTAAGTCGTGAGTTTGAACCCAGACAAACGCATTACTTTGTATAATTTATTTTATCATGACTGCTGTCAAAACGGTGAAGGAAAACAACGTCAGGAAACCGGAATGTCCTAGAACCAAAAATTCGAAGACATGTGACATCTACCAACCCATACTGAACCCGCGTGGTGGATTTCATAGAAAGGAAGCCTGTGTCTCAGCAGTGGGAACATTATTGGCTGATTCCTAGGTACCTGCATTTTTTTTTTTAACCTTGTAAATCCCACTGCTGGGCAAAACCTTCCCCCATATCCTTCCAAATACTCTTCCCTGCATCACCTCGAACCAGCCTTCGTGATGCGAGTCCAGATCATTTCGCCACCTCTTTTCAGATTAAACTCTTAAATCATTTATTCACTGACACAGATCAAAAAGATACTACGGATTCACTTTCTATGGAAGCGTTTCCATTGAGTTCCATAGAAACAAATTGAGATACTTCGGATTCTTAAAGGCGGTTTAGTATTTCTAATTCAAAATTAAAATCAAACATATAAGGTAAACTGAAAGGAAATAACACAATTTTTCCCAGAAATTGTCACCATTTGGATGATAATCGTAAGGTATTAAAAGCAACAGGATTTTATTTCACTTATTTTTCGACAAGCCCAGAATGTTTAGTAGGTATCTAGATAGGCTCTCGTCCATCTAATCCATCTCCCTCATAACTGATACCCTCTGGGCCCATAATATTCAACGTGACGTGATCATAAAAGAAAGGTCAGTATATAAAGTTTTTATCTACTCCAGTCGTAAAAAGCGATTGAGAGAGATGATCGTGAGCAACAGGCTACCGACTTTTGAGGGCGTTACATATACTGCTTGCAGTGATATAGAGCATTTTCTTGTCTCCACATGGAACATTTGGAACATTTTCACTGAGTACGTCATCGCTGCAAAGTTGTCGGCGTATCGGTTTTTTATCGGTCACATTTCGGAGAGTGTACTTTGTTTTTTTTTTCCTATCTTGTATCGTCCAACTACTGGGCAAAGGCATCCCCCAATTCCTTCCACGTGCTCTTTCCTGTGCCTCCTCGAACCAGCCCTCGCGGTACGCGTCCAGATCGTCTCGCCTCCTCTTTCTAGGCCGGCCTCAGCGGCGCCGTCTGTCTTCCAGCAACCATCGTGTGGAGACTTTTGCCCAGCGGTCATCATGTCTGACGTGACCCGCCTAATCCCATTTTAGCCTAGCAGCCTTCTTGCCAACGTACACTATGCTCGTTTTAAAACGCAGCGTGATGTTACGAACACTGTCTTTTCTTGCAGTGACACCGAGAATGCTGCGTTCTATTGCCCTTCAGCGAACTTCAAGGCGAAGCTTCTGAGTCTCGGTGAGTGATCGGGTTTGAGCACCGTAGGTTAGGACGGGTAATGAATGGTTTGGAAGTACACAATCTAATTTCCCCATCGCCGTTCTATCATCAGACGAGCAGCCCTTGGGAAAAACGGCGAAGTGTCACCGTTATATGGCTGAAGGCCTACGGACCCGAACAAAGCGCTTTGCTTCCACATTTATTATGCGAACTGCCAGTCTGTGGAATTCACTACCGGCTTCTCTGTTTCCAGGTCTTTATAATCTGGATCTCTTCAAAGTGCGAGAGAATTGGTTTCTTCTAGGCAAGCGTGCTCCACCTTAGGCCGCTCCACATCATGCGAGTTGCGGCCAAAGGCAAGCCTATTTAGTGTAAACCACAGACCGACAGTTAGTTTAGATCTCACAGCAGCAATCAAACCACAACCTTGTAGAAATGAAAATAAAGATGAGAAAGGCACTTTTATTTGATAGACTTATCAGTGGCAGCGACCGAACAGTAACTGTATTGAAACGAAGGTAAAGGTTACTGTCATTTTGACAGGGATTCCCAATCAGAACTGTGAAATAATTGTTACTATACTCGGAATGCGCACTACGATGATTTGAAAGAGTAACCATGGAGTTTCTTGCCGGTTCTTCTCCATAGGAAACGCCCCGTAACATACACCTTTTTTGCACCCTTTTTTTGACCTTTTGTGTGTAGGCAAGTGAAATAAAATATTTTGATTTATTTATTTCGACGTCACTAGCTTTAAATGAGCAGGGATCGTCAGATTGTCTGTGAACGGAATGGGTTAAGATTTAGACCAACCGATATAGGTACTCAAATTGTGGACGCTATTATAATTATACTGTGCTGAAGTATCCGGTCAGTTTTCGTTTGTTTGACAGAACCTTTACTGAGGGAAATTATCTTTTCTATTAATGCGTATTTAAAAGATCCATTCTACAGACATTGTTATTTCAAAAAGTCACTTCAGTCACTGTAGCCAGTGTTAAAGTCTCTAAACGCTCTAGTGCTCTGACAATTTGTTTAGAGGCGCGAGTTTCATCATACAGTACGTGCGTTTGTCAATTGTTTCCTTCTTGTGAGTATCAACATGTAGTAAGTTACGTCACAGTGATGGCATTTGTTTTTCAGTCGCTGTAACTACACGTGTGAATCACTCAGAAAGCGGATGTTGGCACGCGTTATTTCGGAGCGTATACGCTCGTTTTTGATGCGCTTGCACGTGCAGCTCGTAAGAGCGTTGACGAGAGACGCTTCCGTGTCGGTTTGAACGTACAGTCAGCGTCGCGATGTGGGTACCCCTCTTGAAAGCACCTACGTTCCCAACTGGGGTACCCAATTGATGCAGCCCACCGTACATGCCGGAATAAGCGCGTGTACGCGCATTCGGTTACTTTAAGCGCAAAATGTGGCGCGCGTAATCCGATACAACTTCTACGCGCAAAAAAAGGGTTGGTTAAAACCGCTCTGAGCGACAGTTGTAGTGTTGAAGTTTGATTTTAAATAAATAAAGCCGTGTCAATAGCTCAAACTAGATAAAAGCGTGGGTACATATATCAATATTAACCAACAAACAAGCGTTCCAAAAAGCCATTCTCAATGATTCAAAAAATATTTTCCTATTTAAAATTTTGATCGCCCACAGCGAAACTCGACTCTCTTTTTTGCACAGTGCGCTACGCAACGTAACAAAATGTATTTTTCTAGGATAAATACCGGCTAACGTGGAAATAAAAATACCTAAATAAAATTATTTGGATCAAAAGCTTGTTGTTTTCCTGTAAAAGTTTACAGTTTTTGCCTGTTATAGTGTTTTAGTAGACACGGGCATAGATGGTTTTCACGCTATCATGCGCAAGCGATGCGCCTCCATAATGCGAAGGGTACGCGTCAGCCCCAACAGCATCCTGTGGGCTAATTCACCTAACTAAAGAAGTGCTGTTGCAGTTCAGTTGCAGTTAAGTTTCGATCAAAACAACGCTTTTCATATTCTGTACCGCTGTCAGACACGCTCTCGTCAAGTTCGCGTCACGCGAGCGCAATAACGGCATTCTACTGTTGCGCGTCTTTGGTGCGTGATTGACGTCTCAAAATAACTGCTTATAAATGATAATAATGTCTAATCATTGAAATGTAATCAATTCTATTCGATTATTTAGTGAGTAATATTTTTTCTCTCATGTAGCCACACCACGTTTATCGCTCAAACTTGAACTTAACTGCAACTGCACTACAACTTCATTGGCGCGTCATAAAATTACGTGAATTAGCCTTCTGAGCACTATAGCGGACAGGTGGGACAGTCCCATAGTGAGGCATTGGGTACGCCAACATACCACTGTGGCGTATAGTAAATAGTTACCTTGTTTTTCTGGTAGATGTAAGTACTAACACTAGTTTCTAAGTTGTGTGTTGAACTAACCAAATGACTTAAATATGGTTTAAAATAAAATAATTTGATTTATTATAAAGAGAAGTATCGAAAAATTAAATTGGAGTAAGGGCACGAGAATAATGATGACTAACATTCTAAAATAACAATAATTCCCTCTCATAGAGAGGAGGTCTGTGTCCCAGCAGTGGGAACATTATAGGCTGATGATGAAGATGATGATGAACAATCTAAAATGCCATCCATAATCATCAATCTCTTCTCATCGTCATTTCAGTTGTCATTCTCTCTAGCAATATCACCATATTATTTTTTATCACCATCATTCTCCTGTCCAAAGCCCGCAGTCGGCGCACCATGTATTCTTCTTCCATACTTCTCTATTACTGGCCATCTCAGCAGTCACCTCCTTTCTAGCCATATCATCCTCCACACAGTCAATCCATCGTTTTTTTTGGTCTTCCTCTACTTTTATAGCCATCGTCATAATATTTTTTATGTAACATATATAATCCCGAATCTGCAACCACACTTCTCACCAGAAAACACTCGAAGACTAAAACGGTAAGTAACTACGTTACCCGAACAAACGAATTTACCTGAGCTAAGAAAATATCTAGACTGTGTAAGTATCTATTGATTATTCAAGCCACCCATTCAGATAACGGCATTAGCCAGTTGAAGCCAGTTGAGGCTTTCGTGCTCGTAAAATACTGGAGTTGATTACTGTACGTACTTGCGGAAATAGTGTTGTTGAGAAAATCTACGGGAACGTTACCTATTCAAGGTTTTAGGGATCCGTACCTCAGGCGGCGAAAATGAAACCCTTATAGGATCACTTTGTTGTTCGTCTGTCTGTTTATTAGGGTTCCGTTTTTTTCCTTTTGAGGTATAATTCATTGAATACGACATTTACATCAAACGACAATCGCATGAGCTACTAAAAAGTTTTTATCAATCTCGTTGAAAGTTTTTGTAGAAAATACAAGAAAAGAATAATCTTCAAACACCTAGTATGTTCAAAATTACGAACGGAACCAATATCCAAATTAACTAAAATGCTTTGTCTAATCTTTTAATTATTCAATCACAAATTATTATGTACATACAAACTACAAATACTTCTAGGATATTAATAAAACATTAAGCCTAAAAAATACGTGTAAAAGTGATTGTAAAAACCTATTTGCAAAATAAACATGATTTATCAATTTGAACAAAACCCTACCAACTAAAACTCCTTATAAAAACTAACGTTGGGCCCATTAGAACTTTAAAGCCACTAATTCACTCAAACCACCTTTAAAGCTACCATACGAAGGAGCCAAGCGAATGTTATCTAAATAATTACTAAGGAACAGATATGAGGGGGGTTCATTACAGTTAGTCCTGGCTGCAGTTGACTAATGCACGTTATTTCCTTGGCCAGGAATTAACTATGCCTCTGTTTTGCTAGTCTGTCTACGGTGTATGGTACAGTTTATGAGCGGTAGCGAACCTTGCCAATAAACACATTGATAGTTGTAACGATATCCATTACATTTTTACATTCATTACATTTAATCACATAGTAAAAATGTTATGCATGCATGGTTGCAAGACCGTGCCGGGTGCGAGCCACGTCCAAGGCGTGTCACAAACGGGGCACGGGTAAGCCACGGATTAAAAAAAAGACTTTATTTATGTGATGCAGTTCATGCAGTTATATAATGGTGTAACGTCAGCATTACGTACGAGGGCTGCGGGACTGTTCGAAAGAGATACCGCGGCCCTAGAACACAAAGGGCAAGGAAGGAACATGCATGGGTTTTAGTCAGTACAAATCTAACACAGGAGTGTCAGATTTGTACTGACTAATACCACTTCCATTCCGCCCAGAGCTGGAGGTGTCATTTGATGATTTCCGATCCGAAAAAAAAAGCATTTCGTGCGAGGACGAGACTTGGTTTTATGGAGACAATTTTATCATCATCTGCCTAGCCTTTTTCAGTCTAAACGGATGCAGCTGAATACCATTATTTTACATGGCGCTACTGCCTATCTGACCTCCACAACCCAGTATTGGGTAATACGATACTCCTTGGTAAGACAGGCTGTCGGAATTTCGGGGCACTGACTACTAGTAACTACTGTCAGAAATCTACAAATGGCAGCCGGGACAACCGTACTTTCGAAGCTCGGAGGAAACTGTGTACCTAATGGACGGTCACCCATCCTCGTACTGCTTTGGCAAGCACGGCTCCAGCTGATGAAGATCGACTCGTGTGACTTTTAATTGAGAAAGATTGCCACGATTAATAATAATAGTGTTTAAGACAATAAATTACACGATTGAGTGAATATGCCAGATCCAAGCAGCAAAGAATTAGCCTTCTTGGTAATTTTTGGGGAAGGTCATTGCCTAAAATTAGAAGTCCTTGATTGAAATATTATCATGATGATAGTAATTGATCCTTGTAGACGCTACAGAAAGATTCTTAATCGTGTGAGGGTTCACTGAAAAAAAAAATTTGTTGCCACACTTGCCACAATCAAGATTTTGTTAAGATTGACTAAGTAACTTGTTTGAATCTGAGCCTATCAAGCTCAATAATCTCAGTTACTACTTTTATTTGATTGAGATTTGAAACGGGATCTTGTTTAGAGTTATAACAAAACCTATTTGCAGCAATCAAATCAAAAGTAAGTTAGTTGTATCAATCAAGCATTTTGATTACTTCAATAAAGATTGTCTCTTTTTTAACTCTTCTACAATGATGTCATGTTAAGGGTAATCAAGAAACTTATTTGAGTGTTCAATCATTTGAACTAGTATTTCTGCAATCATGTCGTGATGATAACTAAGTTTTTATTAATCTAAACAAGATATCGTCAATCAAGCTAAAAAGTCACTTGATTGGCGTACATTTTTTTCAGTGTTGAGGTAAGTTTAGGCAAAATTAGCCATTACCTAAACTTACTTTAAAAAACGTCACCGTCGCCTATAACTTGAACCACAGGCGTTTTCCGTCCGTCTATCTAACCGCTGCAATTTAAACCCATTGTCTTAATGAAACAGGCCGTTTCTACACATTACGCCTTCCCCGCGTCATTTATAGAACAAACAACGACTTACTGGCGAAGACTTGAAGAAAATTTAATTACGTGTGAATTATTTAACCGTTTTGTTGAATATTTTAGTAATTTAAGTCTAACTATGGTTAGTAAGTGGTACGGTTACTTTGTTTTTGAGGAGTTAAAAAGAACTGATTGTTTTTTTTTAGTTTTGTATCTTTTTTTTTTGCAATTGAGGAGCTCGAGGCTAAATAATAACAGCGGGTCGATCTTTAGGTTAAGCCGTGCTTACCTAGGTTGGTCTGTGGATGGGCTACCACCCATTATATACCGAGTTTCCTCCGTGCATCGGAAAGCAGGTTAAGCCGTTATTGGTCCTGGCTGTCATTTGTAGATCTTTGACAGTCGTTAGGTAGTCAATGGCCCAAAAAGTCTGACAACCAGTCTTACCAAGGGGTATCATAATTATTACCTAGTACTAACTGGGTTGTGGAGGTCAGATAGGTAGTCGCTCCAATTAAAATACTGGTATTCAGCTGCATCCGGTCAGACTGGAAGCCAACCCCAACATAGTTGGGAAAAGGCTAGGCAGATGATGATTTTTTTTTTTTGGATTTGCTAGAATATTTGCGTATTAGAAGAAATAACAGAAATATATCTACAACTAGCGACCCGCCCCGGCTTCACACGGGTGCAATATTATACATATCGACGGCGCGAGGTGCCAATAACACAGACACATAGATTTAAGCGAACGACACTGCACGAACGACTTTGTTTTATATTATGTAAAGATATATAGTCGTTTTTCCAAAGTAACTAACGAGTCCTCTGAGTTACAAAATCACAAAAGCACCACCGAACGGTGGCCTCAAAGGATGCTTAAGACCATTTATCTCAGAAGGTGAATTTTTCGCTAACTTTTTCGAATTATCACTGTAACCATGGTTTTCTTTAAACTGTATAAGTATTTAGAACAAAATAGTATTGTCTAAGAATCTAATAGAAAGATAAAAATAATTATGATGATGGGTTATTCCGTAAAAATTCATTCACTAACTTCAAAGTCAATATGTCTAATAAGCGTTCTTTTGCGTCAAAATAATCTCATTCATGGGTAATGGCAAATCAATGTGTAGGAAAACATCGTGAGGAAACCAGCATGCCTGAGAGATATTGGCAGCATGTTAAACCATGTCAGAAGTTCATGGGCGCATAAAAACTGTGACATCAGGTTAGGCACTAACCGCACGATAAAGATAGAGCAATCATTGTCTGAATTAAAAACTTGCCTTGTATTGTTATAGTTTTTTTTTCTCAAAACTATTTATACTGGCATTGCTTTGATAAAGTGTTACGTATGCCTATTCTTATTTTGCCAATATTTTGTTAAAAATGGATAAAGCAAGGATTTGTGACTCTTCTTTATAAGATTCTCAAAAATAACAAAACTTCATTATGAATGCAAAGCAGTCATATTTTAAGGCATAGTAAGGCTGGCAAAATTATCTTCAGCATAAGAAAGATCCATAATTTGTAAGCTTGGGATCCATAATTTGAGCTTGGAGTTGCTAAACTAATTCGCACAGAATGTTCTTTTTGGGTAAAAATATTATTATAAAGGCTTAAAACATAATTAACTTCACTCCTTTAGTCTTCATAATCTTGAAATTCTTGGGCAATAACTGTTATAAAATATACCGTGACTTTTTAGTTGTCCTAAAATGGCAGCCCACTAAATGAGGTATTTTATGTCACCACATTGAGTGCCACATTGAGTGGATCACTTTTGTAAGACGAATAAAAAGTCACGGTGTATATGTAGTTAAAAAAATACTAAGTAATTATAATTGGTATAATTGATTACCCATGTTTCTGAAAAGTGTCGTCAAACAGGATATGGTTATAGACTATCACACTAAGTGCTTTCTCCATCGTAATCGCGAAAAGATGTTCAGCTGGGCCATCATCATTTCCGCCGAAAGACGTCCAGTGCTGGACATAGACCATAGGTTGTACCATAATCGTCACGCTTGGCAGGCGGGTTGGCGATCGCAGTGCGGTTGTTACAAAAGCAGAGAGAACGCGGCTGCCCATTCTTTGGTAAGTCCCTTAGTCGCCTCTTACGACACCCACGGGAAGATATGGGATGGTGCTATTTGTTCTAAACCATACCTACCTGAGAACTTACTAGTTACGGAGATATTGGAGGTCAAAGTGCCAACTGTTACACAAGTTTTTTTTAAAATACATGTTTTAAATGTTATAAATTTACTTCAAATTCTCCACCACCCCCATGCTATTCAATCTATCCATCAGCACAATATTTTGAGGGCGTTACATTACCCTTATGCTTATATACAGCACCTTTCTGATACATGACTTACTTGACTTAATGTCCTATGCCCCTAGATGGGGCAGAGGGCGTCCACAGATGTCCTCCATCGCGATCTGTCTTGAGCTTCACGCTTCACCTCGCTCCACGTCATTCCGATGCTCGCCGCTTCTGCCAACACGGTGCGACGCCAGGTTTGATGGGGACGGCCACGATTTCTTTTTCCTTGGGGATTCCAGTCCAAAGCTTGTTTGGTTATGTGGTCGGAGTCCCTTCGGATCGTGTTGCTAATCCATCCCCACTTGCGACGCTTGATCTGACGGTCGATCGGGCTCTCGTGGCATGTCTCTAACAGCTGTACGTTGGAGATGGTCTCGGGCCAGTAAATTCCGAGAATGCGACGAAGACAGCGGTTGACGAAAACTTGGATTTGGCGTGAGATGTCCTTTGTGATTTTCCACGTTTCGTACCCGTAAAGCAGCACGGATTTCATTGGACCCGAATATCTTGAGTTTGATCCTTCGGGTCAGTTTCCGCGACTGCCAAACAGGTCTCAGCTGCGTGAAAGTAGCTCGGGCTTTGGCGATCCGTGAAGCGATATCCTCTTCACTACCCCCAGTTCGTTCCACGACGCTTCCAAGGTAGGTGAATTTGTGGACGCGTGACACTGCCTCTGTGCCAATCAGCAACGGTGATTGATTCTTCACACCAGTTCTCATCTCCTGGGTCTTCCTTATGTTTATTTTAAGCCCGGTTTCTGCCGCTTCTTGCCGCAGATCGTTCAACTTGGCTTGCATATCGTTGTGGGTGTGACTCAGCAGGCATAGGTCATCGGCGTAGTCCAAGTCTTCCAACACGTTGGATAATCCCTACTCTGTGCCGCGGCGCCTGTTTTCAGAGATGCGAAGCATAATTCCGTCAAGTACGACTAAGAAGAGAAGCGGCGACAGGAGGCAGCCTTGGCGGACACCCGCTGTACTGCTACGTCATCCGAGATGAGGCCGTCATGGGTTACTTTATAAGAATACTTCTTGTAGATACACTCCAACAAACGGACGATTTTCGGCGGCGCTCCAATTTCCAGTAAGCGGGACCAGATGCTAGACCACTTCAGCGTATCAAAGGCCTTTTCGAAGTCGACAAAGGTTAGATAAATCTCCCTCTGCCATTCTGATGCCTGTTCCAGTATGATACGGAGAGTGTTGATCTGATCCGTACATGAGCGGTTCGAGCGGAAACCAGCCTGTTCCCTGCGTAGAAGAGGATCTATGGCCTTCGACAGTCTATCCAGGATGATCTTGCAGAAAACCTTAGAGGGGATCGAGAGCAGCGTAATACCTCTCCAGTTATCGCACTGGCTAAGATCACCTTTCTTAGGAACAGTTATAATAAGACCTTTGTTCCAGTCGTCAGGGAGCTCTTCGGCGGCCTAGATCTTTTCAATAAGAGGCGTCAGAGCGTCGACGGTGGAGAATAAGTCGGCTTGTAACATTTCCGCCGTTATCAGATCGAGGCCTGGTGCTTTGCCTGTCTTCAAAGAGCGGACTGCCTCCGCAACTTCAGAGGCTGTCGGTGGTTCCGTGTTGATGTTTAGAAGCCGGGATGGTGGGGAACTCACTTGCAGCGCGTCAGGCGCTGATGTAGCTGACAAACGGAAGACCTCCTCAAAGTGTTGACGCCAGCATAGTAGCTGCCCTTCTGATGTCACAATGAGCTGACCATCTTTGCACTTCAGCGGCTTCTTCTTTGACCTGCTGTTACCTGCCAAGGTTCTGGTAGCGTTGTACAGCCTTCAAGTTGCCGGTATTTGCAGCTTGTTGAGCACGATCAGCAATACCATCAGCCCACTGCCTTCTATCCTTGCGGGTACTGCGATAGATTTTCTTACGTTTCTGGCGGTATTGAATGTTAAGGTCGCCTCGTATGGCGTCGTTATGGGTTTCTATCAGTCTCAGATGAAGGTTTCTTCTGTCTTCGATCAGGCTCCACGTGCGTTGTGACATCCAGTCCTCCCGAGAGTGAGTCGATTTGTGCCCTAAAACGGCGGAGGTGGTCTCTATATAGGCCACTTTGATGCGGTTCCACTCCTCGTCTAATGAGTCCGAAGCAGTATCGAGTAAAGACTGGTAGAAAATGCCCAAGGCAGTCCGCCTTTGTACAGTTATTTTACTTGTGCATAAAGTTTTAATAAATAAATAAATAAAGAAAAGCGATTGCGTAACTCGAGTTGAAATGCTTTACGCGTGTCTGCGTCGTGCAGTTTGTTTATGTCAAACCGTCTTCCAATCTGGCCGGGTCCTCCAGTCGCACGGGCTACTGCAACTTTTAGCCGGACTTCAGCAACCACCAGATGGTGGTCGCTATCAATATCGGCGCCCCTACGGTTGCGAACATCCAGCAATGAAGAACGCCATTTGGAACTAATGGCCAGGTGGTCAATTTGGATCTTGGTGACCCCATCGGGAGAATTCCACGTGTACTTATGATGGTCACCATGAATAAATAATGTTCCTCCGATGGTAAGGTCGTGGTTCTGATAAAACTCAATAAATCGCTCCCCATTCTCGTTGCACACTCCAAGTCCCTGCGTACCCATATGTCGCTCGCGGTTAGTGTTAACACTCCCAACTTTTGCATTAAGGTCCCCCATGACGATGATGATATCTTGCTTCTTTATGCTCCTAAGTGTGGCGTTGAGGGCATTGTAGAAGGGCTGCGAGCTGTTCGAAAGAGATACCGCGGCCCTGGAACACAAAGGGCAAGGAAGGACATGGATGGGTTTTAGTCAGTACAAGTCTGACACTCCCTTCCGCTCTGCCCAGAGCGGGAGAAGTCATTTGATGATTTCCCATCCGTAAAAAAAAATAAAAAAATAAAAAATGGTAGAAGTCGTCCTTGGTATCCTCAGGTGATCCATTGGTTGGGGCGTAGCACTGGACAATGGAGATCTTCCGGGCTCTTGAATTGAAACGGGCATACATGATCCGGTCTGAGATCGGTTTCCAGTCCAAGAGGCTATTTTTGGCTGCTTTAGAAAGGAGGAGCCCCACGCCATACTCGCGCACATCGTCCTCACTTTCTTTACCAGAATATAGCAAAGTCAAGCCCCCGGACGTGCTCAGCTCTCCAAAACCGTTCTTCCTCACTTCGCCAAGACCGAGTATCTGCAGGTTGTAGCTTAGCATTACTGCTTCTGCTTGGGCTAATCGGCTGTCATCGCTAAGCGTGCGTACGTTCCAATTAGCAATTCGTGTCCGTGTTTTCATGCCAAAAGTCGTCGGTAAAATATCAGTCCGGTTTCTATCTGTTTCAGTTTCAGGAATCAATTATTGTCGGGCAAGCAGGTGATTAGCCCACTGTGCCTTAATCGGATAGCAGGGCTGCCGCTTTGGAGGCTACGGATGTGCTCGGTTTTGTTTCGGGTGTCCTCTCTAGTGAGGCCATTTTGTTTTAAGGCGCAAAATATTCGCCCTTTGCCCTGCATCCGTTAGCTCAGCTGCAACACGGGGTGGCGGGCGGTTGCAGCAGGTCCCAGGGAGAACGGCGGGGACGTGGATGACTCGGACTGGCTAGGCTTCTGCTTTATACGGTACTCCGGTTTCTGATACATAATGTACCCCTTTTTATTGCTCGTTAATTTCTTGTTAGAGATTTTGTTCACTTTATATAACCTGTGTAGATTTATATTTATCTTTGGAATTAGAATTGTAAGAATAAAAAGATTGAATATGTTATTGAAAATGTTTTATTAAATTGTACCCTATTAGTATCATCATTATTATTATCTTATTAATCATTAACAAGCAGTTTTTAAATGTCATGGAGACGGTCGGTTTATCAGAACGCTGAAGCTAGTTCCATGCTCCTGAAAAATAAATCCTTGGGATATTTTATATATAGTTGTATACTACTTAATCCAACGTTATCATACTCGCGCTATTCGATAGTATGCGTAATGTCCAAAAACATAATAATGATAGCTATAATAATACCAGCCTATTACCTACTGTCCCACTGCTGGGCAATGCCTCTTCCCATACAGAGAAGGCACGAGCAATGATCACCACGCTTGCCCAAGACGAGTTGACGATACCCGACTAATATATCAATTACAAGTCCAAGTTTCCTCACGATGTTTTCCTTCATATATGTCTGTTATGTCCAAGAAAAACATTGAAATTTTATATTATGACTAGAAAAAGTCACATAGGTGCTTGCCCGGGTTTGAACCCACGACCTTGTGCATGAGAGGCGAGGCCTGAACCTCTGGGCCATCACGACGTTCACGATGTATACTTATAGCCTGCAGTGATTGCCATATCTAGACAAAACTTCAACGTGTAATACTGTTTGCAACAAAATACTCATAACATAGAAGATTTTCATTAAAAAACATGATTGTTTTACAAAGTTTAGGAGAGGCTCTAGATGTTACGCAATTAACTACTTGAACGCATATTATGGAACATTTTGCTTGTTACACAAGACCGACGGCGGCTTCTTAAGAAATTAATAAAATAATAATTGCTCTCTTATGAAGCGGGCCCCAACCTTTGATTATCTGGTTAGAGTTGGCGCCGTGAGGAGCGGAAAAACTTTTTAATATATTGTTTGATGATGGGTTTTAAAGAATTGATTTATTCATTTGCTTCCCTGATATAAAGGGTGGAAACAGACTTTTAACGAAGCCGAAAGGCACTTGTTCTCCCCAATATTGCGAACATTTTTTTGTTCTAGACCATACCTGGAAACCTTCTAGCTACGGAGATATTGGGGGTCAAAGTTCCAACTTTATCACATGCTTTTTTATAAATACATGGTTTTAATGTTTGATTTTTACTTTAAACACCGTCCTCCATGACCCCCGTACTATTCAATAAATCCATCATAATGTTTTGAGTGTGTTACATTGAGTTCTACCGTAAAACGTGATTTTTCACCCCAAAAAAAAGTCGTTTCCCAGCAATAATTTTTGCGTAAAGTTACTTAGTTTTATGTACATAATGCTTGGTTAACGGCTTCGTGAAGAGTCTGTTTACACCCTGTATACCTTCTTAGCAATATTGACATGATAAAAGTTCATGTCGCGGAAAATAATATGAAGTACACACGCAGTGTATGTACAAATATATTTTAATGCATTTTAAAGCAAACTAGCTGATGCCCGCGGCTACGTCCGCGTGGATGTCGGTTATCGCGACTAAAGGTAATCATGAAATTTTGATCCCGTTCCGTTAAATATTAGTTTAGTCCAGTAGTAATATAATATATAATTTTTAATTTTAAAATTAAAAATTATCTTCTGTCCTTTTTTTTAATGAATTGAAAGTTAAAGATGCACTGAACTTAAATTTGGTTTAATTTTTAAACCAGGTAATCGAAACCAATATTTTTATGACTACCTCTCTGTAGCCTTCAGAGCTTTGCCATTGAATCCAGACGTAATGTTAAATTGTTATGCCAATCAACTCAACTTGCAAGGAGGTGTACGCTGCGATGAGTGCGTACTCAATGTGAAATCCAGTTTGTAATATCTGACTTTGAAAACAAATAGTTTTGTTGACATCGAAAGTAATACTGACACATCTTATAAGTACACAGTTGATTTAAGACGACACGACATCGAGTGCGTACTTTATGTGAACTCCAGTTTGTAATATCTCACTTTGAAAACAATTAGTTTTGTTGACATCGATACTTACCGGGGTGTGCCTAAGTAATACTGACAAATTTTTAAAGAACACAGTTCATAATATGTCTCTTAAATAATTTATTCATACAGTCGATTTTTGAATTATTGCATGTAACTAGGTACTACCGGGTTCACTGACGGTCAACCACTTTTGATGTTAATACTGACCTAATAACCACTTTCCTATGTATATAATATAACATAACATTATGCCAAACTTGAAGCGTTAGGCAGAGGTATACCTAATAGTACAGTCAACAAAATAGATGAATATATATGCATGTAAATGATGATGATGAATGATGAATAGAAGTATGCATGGTCGTTAGATATAGTTGCAGTTTTTTTGTTGCACATTTTCAAATGAAATTGAATTAATTTAATCGACCGTTCAATTCCCTTCAGTTCCGTTTAATTTGATCGATCGTTAATTTAACTAATTGTTTATTTTTCTTCATTACATTTTAATTTCATTCGAAAACTTCGATCGGTTTTTAAGAAAAAATAAATCATATCTTTCGACCCACATTTCGATTCCACATTTCGCCAGTTACGTTTTAGTCCCATGTAATTGGGGGCAAGCCTCAACAGGCACAAGTCCAGACTCCATGGCTGCTACTGAGAAATTCTTGATGGAAAAACCTAATAACACTTTGCTCTAACTGCGGAATCGAACCCAGGATCTCATGCTCAGAAGTCACGCTTGCGACCAGTAGACCAACGAAACAGTCACGAGGGAGTCAGTTTATACATGGTTGACGGCACGGTTGGCGCAGTGGCTGAGCAATTGACTGCTGCGCTGCGTGTCGCGGGTTCGATTCCCGCACGGAACAAATATTTGTATGGCCTACAGATAGTTGTTCCGGGTCTGGCTGTTTGTTTATGTGAGTTTAAATGTTTGTAACCGCACCCACGATACAGGAGAAATTCCTAGTGTGGGGCAAGGTTTTTTTTTAAAAAAAGAAAGAAATTTATGATTATTACTCTCAGACTCAGGCTATCACAATATGAAAATCTAAAACTGTTATTATTTTTCTCCCACTTGTCTTCAATATTAGTATGGAAATTATACTGAAAAAAGCAGTAAGCCTGCAGCTTATGTCTTAGTTGAAGTATCTAGTAAAAGTCAAATGAGGGTAGCAAGTATGGCGGTCGTAAACGCCAGGCGCCATCTTTTGTTACACTCGTGCTGTAAACTAACGTCTTTTACTTCGGATTAGTATTACGGTCTTGATAGTATATGTGACCGTAAGTTTAAGTATTAACTTAATTAGGAGGTATAATTATATAAAATTAAGTTAGCTTACGAATCTCGTGTGTCCTGATGGCTCAGAGGTTAAGGCCTACCCAGACTACGGGAACACCCAAATATTCCGAAATATTTTATTCCGAATTTCGATGTTTTGAGTGTCAAAAGCCCGAATTTCATAATACCTATGAATTATAATGTCTATTATTAAAAACCACGAAACTTATTTTACCGAAAGTCCTAAATGCACTTTGTTTGTTTTCTGATTTCCATAAGTTCCAAAAATCAAATGCTCGATGGGTTCTCGGTCCGAAAAACGATATTCAGATTTTCAATACTCCGAATAAACTGCTAAAATTAGGATTCTGATTCAATTAGTATAATATTCAGTTACGCATATTAATTCAAAATCTATTAGTACTTAATGTTTAATGCAGTTTAAAAACGTTTACGTACGGTCTTTACAAGTCAGTTTTCTAATTTCAAGTAAAGATCTACTCAGGTTTATTTTAGTGGGTTGGGTACCTAGATTAAAAGTTACATTAAGCTTTTTGATTCAATTATAGCTCAAACTAGATATTGGTTTTTTTTTTAAGATTGGTCGGTTCTCATAGGCTGAACTTTATTTTTTAGGGCATAAGGGTGAAAAGTAGTACACCGTCAGAGAACTCGGGAGTACAGACTCCAGCAGGTTAAGCTACGCTATACGTTTAGCATAGGTATTGTTAAGAGCGACGATTATTTGGGACAATTTCACTTGGCGTACTATGAAGATGGGAAAGGAGCATTTATTTGAATCAGCTTCAATAAAAATGGAGGTGAACAAAAATGGTAAATTGTCAGTGAACTCGGTAGTCAATGTACAGACGCCAGCACTTCAAGTTACTACAATCAGTAAAATTTCTTTAATATATTTTCAAATTTATCTCTAAAGCACTAGGTTCAAAGTTGGTTGGGAAAATCTGACAGTTTCGGGTAGCTTAACCTGCTGGAGTCTGTACTCCCGAGTTCTCTGACGGTGTACTACTTTTCACCCTTATGCCCTAAAAAATAAAGTTCAGCCTATGAGAACCGACCAATCTTAAAAAAAAAAACCAATATCTAGTTTGAGCTATAATTGAATCAAAAAGCTTAATGTAACTTTTAATCTAGGTACCCAACCCACTAAAATAAACCTGAGTAGATCTTTACTTGAAATTAGAAAACTGACTTGTAAAGACCAGGGGGCCTAAAATGGCCGGTTTAGCAGAATCATAATATGAATTACGTTACAATTCATAAAATGGTCACAAAATGACAATTCATAATATTAATGCGTCTGTGCCCATTTTAGAAATTTAGGCGATTCATATTATGATTCAGCTAAAGCGGCCACTTTAGGCCCCCTGTTTACACTAGACTACGGAAAACGTTTTTGCATGGCACACTCGGGTGGTTAGCCTCGCTATCACTTTGCTGGTTGGGGAATATTATTATGTTTTTGGCGTGACAACGTCTAATAAATCGATGAACGCCGGCTGCATGCACGAAAAAGTGTCCCGTCCCGTTACGCTCATTATACGCATGCGCCACTTTCGTAGTGTCAGATATTGACAAGCCTAGGTTATTATTTTTAATCTACTGCTGGAGCTAGGAGGTTAGGTTGTATAGGTAATTTTTCTCTTCCACTCGATTTTATGACGTTGTCACGTTAAACTATCGTCCGTAAACCAACTTTACAGACAACCAATTCTTTTTTATATGTTTTTCCAAAATGATCTGCCATCTGCCTAGCCTTTTCCCAACTCTGTTAGGGTCAGCTTCCAGTCTAATCAGTTGGAGCTGAATATCAATATTTTACACGGACCGATTGCCTATTTGAGTTGTGCAGGTCTTGCAATACGATTCCGCGTGGTAAGACTGGTTGTTAGACTTTCAAGCCACTGAATACCTGTAACGACAGTCAAATATCCACAAATCATCGTCGGGACTAACGGCTTAGCGAGCTTTTTGAGGCACCGAGGAAACTTCTTCTGTGAAGGATGGTCACCCATCCATGGACACTATTATTTAGCCATATTCCTAAAATATAAGACACAACGGGATTTAGAATGACCATTTTAGGTATCTGAACAAAACATTTGCGTTGTTTGCCCTATGTATAGTCGTCAGTACATCAAGTTACCAATAAAGTTTAGAATGATTTTCAACCATAAAATTTTGATGGTTAAGTTCAAAATTGAATGAGAAAAATTGACAGTTTGTGGCGACGGTACATAAATAATCAGCCTATGACGTTTCCACTCTAAGACACAGGCCTCCTTACCATGAAAGGGCCCAAATACACCACGCGGGCCCTATTTAGGAGAATATTACAAACTTTATAGCTAAGAAAAAAGTTAAAACATCAATAAAGACTTGTGAACGTAGCTTTACATTACGATTTCTGTGTGTAAGCGAGATAGCAACATCAGTGACAGGTGCACTGAAGTACCCAGAACGGGGTACCTATAACAAAAATTTTATTGGTCGACAGATTTACGAGCTATTTGGCAGGGATCAGTCGCCCTCGAAAAGTATTATAGATTATCTACGAAAAAGAATTACGATTGGAGTATAAAATTTCGTTGGATTTATGGAACGACAATGAATGAAATTGGACTCTGGAGGATAAAGAATATTCATGGTTTTATGTTCAGGTTTTTTGCCCTTGTGTCTGTTCTTATTGCTAAGGTAATTGAATGGAACCTACTGCATAATTAGTTAAAGTTAACGTTAACTATTCTATTAAGGGTTTGGTTTCCGCATTTAGTCCCTAAAGGTGGACCATTGTGCGTGATAATGTTAACTAAACCAAACTATAGTTAGTTAACGTTAACGTTTCTACTTCTGGGACATAGGGCCCAGTTCGAGTTGATGGAAGTCACCATGTCTTCGATTTTTTAGTTCGCGTATAAACGGTGAAGAAAAATATCGTGAATAAGTCCTCAATATATTTTCTTGACCGTTCTAAGAGCAGTAATAATAACATCACACAGAGTAAAGAGCATCTGCCTGTGGGCACATTGACTGTTAAAAGTACTATCCTTCTTTTTTAGGAAGTAAAGATCATATTATCCAAATAGGTAACATATTCGATTCAGCAAGAAGGAAGAGAGTGAAACCAAAAAGAAAACTCAAAAATTCGTAACGCGTGAAAATTACAATCTTGTGAGTTGAACACGAAATAAACGTGGAAATATAATATCAAGTGTGTCAGTATAATCCTGTGCGATCCACTTTCGTCGTTACTTGCCAGTCTCTCCATTGTGACGACGCATGGTAAGGCCCGTAAGCCTCTTACATAAAAATACAGCTTGCTTAAAATTTTCACATGTGCTGAAATATCTTGCGAGGCTTTGTAGAAAGAATAAAATTGTATGCAGGATGACGCGTTTGAGTGTTGCTGACAAGTTACAATTCATTTGAAACCATTTTTAACCGACTTTCTTCAAAAAGGAGGAGGTTCTCAATTCGGTTGTATGTTTTTTTTGTGTTTGTTACCTCATAACTCCGTCATTTCGAAACCGATTTGGAAAATTCTTCTTTTATGTGAAAGGATATACTTCCCGATTGGTCCCGTAGAAATTTCATCAATATCGATTTAGTAATTGGGTTCCTTTTCACGTTAATTGGTACATTACGCGACGTCTCATGAAGTCTTGCATGTTACATTTGACGTACTTCCCGATTTCCAATCGAATTGAAATTTTGCACACTTGTGTATATCGCGTGATAGTGTAATATATAGATGATATGGAGCTGATCTGATGATGGAGCTGGAAGGTGGCCTTAGGAACTCCGTTATGAAACGACATAACCCCATCGAGTTTGGGCTCGTATGATTTGTCTTGACGAGTACTCTGTCTCTAGATGGTATCCAGGGTCTGCCAATGGAGCTGGAAGGTGGCCATAGGATCTCCGTGATAAAACGACGTAACCGCATCGAGTTTGGGCTCCTTTGATTCATCTTAATGAGTAGTTTGTCTTTAGACGGTATCCAGGGTCCGATGATGGAGCTGTAAGGTGGCCATAGGAACTCCGTTATAAAACGACATAACCCCATCGAGTTTGGACTCGTTTGATTTGTCTTGACGAGTACTTTGTCTCTAGATGCTATCCAGGGTCTGAAAATGGAGCTGTAAGGTGGTAGGATCTCCGTGATAAAACCACGTAACCGCATCGAGTTTGGGCTCGTTTGATTCGATTAATGAGTAGTTTGTCTTTATGGTATCCAGGGTCTGATGATGGAACTGGAAGGTGGTAGTCTATGATCTTGATGGGAGTGGGTGTCATATGGGCATTCAACATGACCTTGGTTTTGTCCATGCTAATTTTTAGTACATTATATATATTTTTTACCGGGGCATTTTTTTTCCTTGTTAAAGATATGCTGTTAACAAGGATTTGTGTTAGATACCACAACTAAAAAGGATAAAATAAAAGCTTTTTTGCAAAAAAAAAACCGACTTTAAAAAAAAACACAAAATAAAAACTTTTTGAAAAAAAAAATAACTGACTGCCAAAAAAAAAACGTAATACATAATAAACATACAAAAAAAAAAAAAAGTGGAAAATAACAACTTTTGGAAGTCGGTGGCTTAGTTTGTTTCATTAATTTTTTTGCCACCGACTTCCGAAAGTTAAGTTATTTTTCGCTTTTAATTTTTTTTTGTAATTTTATTATTACGTTTTTTTTTGGCAGTCGGTTATTTTTTTTTCAAAAAGTTTTTATTTTGTGTTTTTTTTTTTAAGTCGGTTTTTGTCGATTCAAGAGACCCAATTGAACATATCGAATGGTTTGAACAGATAATACCTTTGCCCCACTCATTAATTCTTATTAGACTAATCGTAGATGACCACTTGATGGGTCACTGGCCTGCCAGGGCTGCGGGACTGTTCGAAAGACATACTGCGGCCCTGGAACACAAAGGGCAAAGAAGGAACATGGATAGGTTTTAGTCAGAACAAGTCTGATACTCCCTTCCGCTCTGCCCAGAGCGGGAGAAGTCATTTGATGATTAAACATCAGAAAAAAAAAAATGGGTCACTTGAGTGGTCATCTAGTTAGTCACTTATTTTGCACGTTGCACCTTGATATTCTTAGAGATATCAATTAATTTAAATTGCAATGATGATGTATTGTTTCCGGACCGTGGTTTTTGACAATAATTTATTTTCAAGTGCCCTAAACTCCTGCCACCTTCTTCGCTCTGCAATCATAAAAAAACTGGCCAAGAGCGAGTCGGACTCGCGCACGAAGGGTTCCGTACCATAAACCGAAAAAAACACGTTTCTTGTATGGGAGCCCTCTTTAAATATTAAATAATTTATATTTTTATTATTTGTTGTTATAGCAGCACCAGAAATACATCAACTGTGAAAATATCAACTGTTATCACGGTTCATGAGATACAGCCTGGTGACAGACAGGCGGACGGGCAGACAGCGAAGTCTTAGTAATAGGGTCCCGTTTTTACAATTGGGTACGGAACCCTAAAAATGACAAATACGTCAATATGAACCCAAATTATACACAAAACAAAGCATGAATTATACTGACGACTGTTAGTGGGAACAGACCGACACTAGATGAGATATATATTTTTTTTGCTTAAACATGTTATGTACACATACAATAATAAAAAGTGCATGTAAGATAACATAAATAAATAAAATCATTCAGACATTTTTGCCACATGCTATGACGTGCAAATGTTTTCAATAGGGTAGTTGACCAAAAAAATCTAATTAGTCCGTCAGGATAGATTTCCAAAAAATATTGGACACGTATTTTTTTTTTCTCGTAAACTAAAAATGAGGACGATGCAGTGCGTCGAAAATTTGTGTGACGTCTGGTTCCAGACGGTACACTCTTTAGCGGCAAGTGACGTCACAACCCCCCACTCATTCAAATTCATTTATTTGTCCGAACATGGTACAATACAAGCACAGGTTAAGTGGGCTTAAATTTCTTAAAAGCACGATAGGCGTTCCGATTTTCAATAGCAGTTCGTAAGATGGCAGGCCAGATGGATTAAAGGAGTTCAAAAATTATTGCGGATAGTGGACTGCATCCTCGATATCATCACTGTATCCATGGACTTGTAGATTTTGACTAAACCGGGGACTTTTTGTAAAATTAGTTTATTGATGTTTTTAATTATTAACTACCTCGTTGGTCTAGTGGTCGAAAGCACGACTGCTGAGCATGAGGTCCTGGGTTCGATTCCCGGGTTGGGCAAAATGTCATCAGGTTTTTTCATCAGAAATTTCTCACTAACCGCCACGGAATCTGAATTTGTACCCGTTGACGGCAATAGAATCACCCCCTATAACATGGAACTTAGCATAACTGGCGAAATGTAAGCGTACTATTAGGTACACCTCTGCCTAACCCTTCGGGGATTACAGGCGTGATGTTAAGTAATGTTATTTGTATATTATTGATTTCATTGACTGTATCGTTCTTAGACGAGACGTTAGCCCTTGAACAAAGCCAATGAATATATCTATCTAGTAAATATTCAAGGCCACCTACCTAGTGCATCTATTCTATTCTATCTAGTTGCTGCAAGCTGTGAACTATCCTACCCAGACTCTCTTTTAAAACGTTTTCCGCAGCGTTACCGCCCAAGGTTGGAGAAGAAAAAGACCCGTCTCCAACTTTGTGCAGTTATTGTGGAAAATCGTTAACCATATTTCCGATAAGGTGGGCTCTCATGTTAGTTTGAGTTATACTCCATAGGGGCGATGATTTTAGATATGCTTTAATGATGTCCGCACGTGTCCCTTTTGTGACGACGGAAACTGTCTATCGAAAGTCACCTGCAAACATTAAAGTTACACCACCCACGACAGCGACTGAGCAAGTCTATCAAGTCCTTAAGTGTTTGATCCCTGCTTCAACATGAGCTTGACTCATGGTACATTCATCCCATATTATCAGTGACGTAATCTTGTAACAACTGACCAAGGGGCATGTTCTAATGCCGTTCGTGAATGTTGAAAGGCATTTTGCGATTTATTAATTTTATATTATCTTCGAAACTATTTAACCGATCGACATACTGTAAAGGGCAAATCTTATCTCTATGATATCCTTGTGATCATGAAAGTATTTTTTTTTGTATAAATGTTAATATTTTGTTTTAAAAAAAAATCGTCCAAACGTATGTCGAAAAATACTTTTTTAATATATAAAAGCTACTATATCTGCTAAAATATAAAAGATAGAAATATGGTGTCGCGGACTTTTTTGTAGAACTATTTAAAACGGACCAGGTTGACTTATATTGTTTTCAATTATATACAACGGTTTAGGCAGCGCATGCAAATAACTTTGTTTTGAGAGGTATTTTGTTCCGCCTGGCCCGACAATAATTGTAATAGCTCGGCTAATATGCATGCTATCAATATAATTTATAACCTATAGCATTCACAAATAATATAGCTTTCTACCAGTGAAACAATTTTTGAAATTGGATCATGAGTATCGGAGATTACCCCCTACATACAAACTTACAAACCTACAAACAAATTTTACCTCTTTATAATATTTGTTTAGATTTCAGTCCAATCTAATTAATTTGAAGTGAATTTATCAGAAAATACTAAAAAGCAAAATTAAACATAACAAAAAAATATCATATTATAAAATTAGCAATTATTAATAAAGGTCAAAACGAGACATGTAAAAAGTAAAAGAATAAAATTAAAATCATAATTAAAAATAATTAGCAAATAATAATAACTAATAACTGGCGAAACAAAAAACCAGAAGAACAAAGTAAATAATTATGTAGGGAAAATTAATAAGCGATAAGGATTAAAATAACCAAGATAAAAGATATTAAGAAAGTTGGTGCTAAGTACTTAATACCTACGTACGTAATAAGAAACTAATCAAAAACCAACATTTGATACACGATAAAATTAATTAGGCAATAAACGGACACAATTAAAATTATTTATACAACGTTTCCACGTAAGTCCTTATTGAATACGTAACCATCAACACTTGAGCTGTTTAGTATTTCTAATGTAAAAAGTACAATGAATGAATTATGGTCCATAATCAATTTGTTGGTTTTTATACAAATAGTAACATGCAGGGACTTCTACATTGGTATGTTCAGGCGGGATGATTTCTTAGTGGCCCAGGATGTTATCTATAAGGCTCCAGAGCCTTTTGGTTATACGACTGCAAGTTATGGAAGATCCTTCAAGTGTCCAGTAAGTTTTGCCTTTGTTTTACATTATAACTAACTCATGCTATCATCGCTCATGAAATTATGCTATTTTGCATAACGGTAATGACGGTTTTATTGCTCAGATATATTATTTGGAATCATTCCAAGGGTTTCAACTTCTCCTTTTAAATATGAATATGTACTAAGCACAGTCAAATGCGAATTCAAAATCGGAATGGAAGATCTTTATTTTTGCCAACGTTGTTTTGCTATTCTAGGTGTTAATTCAGGAAAACAATAGATGGCATCTATTTTTTTTTTAAACTACAGGATTTTTTCTGCTTTAGTGTACGTAAGTCAAGATAGGCATGTGAAATGTGCATATTGATGTTCTCGATTTTTCTTCCACAGATAACATACTTCAGGGTGGTAGACCGCCTAGGAATGGGCCGAGGACCTATCACAACCATTGTACGCGGTGGTCTAAGAAAAAAATTCATAACCGTTCGCATCAAATCAACCTACAGGCTTCCCATATCCGTCAACATATACGTTGGGTGTGAAAATAAGAAGAAGAGTACATTAAAGACTACGTTGACCACTGCTACTTCAACTAAGAAAACTGTTGTGACTACTACACATGCTGCAACTAAGAAAACTTCTAAGCACGTCGACACTGATGTGACTTCTACACATGCTACAACTAACAAAGCTACTAAGCACGTCGTCACTGATGTGACTTCTACATATGCTACAACCACTGAAAGTACAATAGCAACTTCAGCCGAAGAAAATACAATAGCAACTTCAGCCGAAGAAAATACAGTAGCAACTTCAGGAAGAACAATTTTTGAAGGTACAAACAATACTGGAATAAATAATACTGTAACTAATAATACTGTATTTAGCAATTCAACAATATAATAATACTAATTAAACTTCTTAATCAACACATGGGAGTAGTACAGATAAAAGTAATGATGAATAATACTGGGGGTACTGCCAACTAGATTGCAAAATAAACCATGAACGAAGAAACAACTTCTCTTATTTATAAAACACCGTCGACCACCATTACGTTTGTAGGGTTCCACCGCCAAATGGCAAGAATTAATTATAGATTCGTCCTGTCCTTCTGTTTGTCTGCCCATTCGTATGTCATTTTACTCCGACACTATTGGCACCACACAGTTGAAATTAGGAAAGTAGGTAGGTGCCTTCTGTGAACCGCTATACAAATATGATGAGAAAATATAAATGAATTTAAAATTGGGGTAGCCTTCTATACATGTGAGGGATTCATAAAAAAATACCTAGGTATCAAGAATATCAAATTTAAAAAAAAAAAAACAAGATTTCTTAAATACTTTTTTTCTTAAGTCAATGGTTGAAGAGATTTATTTGCTTCTGAAGTCGTACAAATTGTGTCTCCCCTCATAATCACTATCACATCCATACTTCCATACTTAATATTAGAAATGCGAAAGTATCCCTGTCTGTTTGCTACCTTTTCACAACTAAACGGCTGATTGGATCATAATGAAATTTGCCAAGAAGATATATTTCAACCTGGGGATGAACATAGGCTATATATTATTATCACGCTAATAACTTACGGGGGTGAGCAATATTGCATTACATGAATATTTTAGTCCATTTTCATCAATTGTTTGACAACTGACAACTGTCAACATACATGATGACATGATTAGAATTGAACAGCTATTTTAGACTATTTGTCACTGACGTAAGTGGCCTGCCGGGTCAGCGGTCGCCCTTTCAAAAGGTGTTTGCAAGTTCGAACCTTAGCTCGAATATGTACTTTTTGTATTTATTTAGATTTTTTTTTATGCTAAAATTAATAACCACGGGTCGCGAGTTCGATCCCCAACCGGTTTTCACTTTTTCTAACTATGTTTGTTTTTTTTAAAGCTGTAAGATTTCTAATTAATGAATTAATAATTAGTTATTACATTGGTACTTTTAGTTTTTTTTTTGTTTTTTTTTTTTTATCATCACTGTGATACCTTTCAAGCAACAAAAATAGTCTAAGCTATGGCGGAAACAAAAAAAAGTTGTTAGGTTAGGTTAGGCTTAGGTTAGGTTGGGGCGGATCTGTATTTATGCTTTCGCGGTTGCACAACGACAAGCTTTGCACATGCTTTGCTTGGTAGCATAGATGCAGGTCTACCTTACTGCCTCCCTCAGAGGCGGTAGGGTGGCGGGGTCTTGAGGGGGAGCGCTACGGTCGTGTAGATCCTCAAGGCAACTCTGGTGTGTTACCTTCACGTGGTTGCCGCCCTGTTCTTGGTCTAATTCCATAAGAAATAGACGCAACAAAAAACCACCAGGCGCTTTCTGGGGAGGGGCGCACCGCACGTCATGTGATGACTCATGCGATGTGCGGTGTGCGTTCCCCTGCGTGCCCTCTGAGCAGCCAGGAGGGCACAGCAGGGGAGTGCCGCGGGGGACTGGGCCTCCCGCTTCCCGGCGTGGTCGAGGCCATGCTGGGGAGTGTGGAGAGGAAGCCTGGTCAGCGGAGTGCGCGCGGGAGGACCCTCCCGCTGCGCCGCTCCGCTAGCGGAGAGGGGGGGAAGAGGCGTTTGCCCTCACCCCTCACGGTGACGGGCGGGCGACAGGCACGGAGGTGCCTTCGCTCGCATTGCACCCGTCACCTCGCGGGCGACTGGGCCTCCCGCTTCCCGGCGTGCGTGCCACGGAACACCATGCTGGGGAGCGAGGAGGCCTGGTCAGCGGTTGCCTCCTTCTGCGAAGGAGGCGGAGCGCCAGCGGGAGTTTACTCTCGCTGCGCTGCTCTGCGGGCGGGGGGGGGGGGGAAGGTGCGTTTGCCCTCCCTCCTCACGGTGACGGGCGGGCGACAGGCGCGGGGGTGCCTCCGCCCGCATTGCACCCGTCACCTCCGTCGGTCATTCCCGAACCCCCCCCCTCCACGTCCGTGCCGTGAGGACAAGAGGGGGGGTCCGCCTTGTGTGTTCGTCGGCGGGGGACTGGAAGTAAAGGCTGTGCCGGTTTCCCAGTCCCCCTCCACTATGACGAAGCGGGAATGCGCTGGGTCGTTTTAGTGGGTATACCGTGGTGTTTGGCCGCCCGGGGAGTCCCACATACCCCTCCCATCCCCCGACGGGAGGGTATGCGTAATGCATTTTTTCCCAGCGTCAAAAAAAAAAAAAAAGGTTAAGCTTAGGTTCCCCACCAAGGGTGTCTCCACGTTGTCGTCGTGGTGAGGCTTGCGTGTTTCAGTGATCTTGGAGTTTTCCAATCCCAAGTGAGAGACCGAACTAAGAGAGACACACACACGCCGGGGTCGCTTCAGACTTCTGCGAGGCGATTCACACTCCAAGTCATTGGAGTGTGAATATAGGGAGGCGTTACATCGGACGTCGTGCGATGACTCACGGAGCGGGTCTATCGCACGATGTGTGATTCGCGATTCACTTCTCGAGTTCCTCGAGGAGTGGATCAGGGTTGGGATATTTCGTCGTGTACCGTGCGATGGCTCACGGAGCGGGCTCATCGGACGGTACGTGATTGGTGAGTACCGGACGGTAGCCCGCGTCCACGGCCCCTCCTGGCTGTCGTCACCTTGGGGGCCGGCAGGTTCTCCTCGCTAGAGGACAAACCCGCCGAACACGCATCCGATTCACATGCACGCGGACGCTTCCCCCAAAACTTTGAGGGAGCGGCCGCAACTGCTTGCGGTGAGACGTTAACCTCCGACACCGCAATCATTCTCTCCAGAACCACGCGTGGTTCTGGTGGAGCCTCTGCTCCCGCCCTCAGTGACGCAATGCCGGAATCCGACACTGCGTCCGTCGCGCGACATTCACCCAGTTCTTGGTCGGGTGATTTAAAACTAAAAGAGATTAGATCCTCAAAAGACCTTGATCTCGAGGAGCCTCCTCGGCTCTCGTTGCCAATGGCAAGCGGCCCCCCCCCAGAATACGGTGGGCTTGACGATCCCAAAGGGATCGTGGCGGATTCTCCAGCTGCTGAGCAGCTGGTACCACCCTGGGGTATCAGTTTGTCAATCGTCTTTTTCATTTTATTGTTTTTCCTTTGGAGGGTGTGGTCCCTGTCTTGAGTGATTCACTCCTCGAAGTTCTCAGGGAGTGAATCAGGGCTGGGTGATTTCGTCGTGTATCGTGCGATGGCTCACGGAGCGGGCTCATCGGACGGTACGTGATTAGTGATTCACTCCTCGAAGCTTTCGGGGAGTAAATCAGGGCTGGGTTATTTCATCGTGTATCGTGCGATAACTCACGGAGCGGGTTATCGGATGGTACGTGATTAGCGATTCATTCCTCGAAGTTCTCGGGGAGTGAATCAGGGCTGGGTGATTTCGTCGTGTACCGTGCGATGGCTTACGGAGCGGGCTCATCGGACGGTACGTGATTAGTGATTCATTCCTCGAAGTTCTCGGGGAGTGAATCAGGGTGGGAGTCTTCCTTGTTCATGGATCATGGCATTCATCGCTCTCTGGTACGCGTCTGCCTATCAGACGTGACTGTGGGAGTGATAGAATAGTCGTGAAACATGAATAAAGAGGGGGGGAGGGATATAATAATATATAAATATATATATATATATATATATATATATAGTATAAGTTAGAAGACAGGGACCACACCCTCCAAAGGAAAAACAATAAAATGAAAAAGACGATTGACAAACTGATACCCCAGGGTGGTACCAGCTGCTCAGCAGCTGGAGAATCCGCCACGATCCCTTTGGGATCGTCAAGCCCACCGTATTCTGGGGGGGGGCCGCTTGCCATTGGCAACGAGAGCCGAGGAGGCTCCTCGAGATCAAGGTCTTTTGAGGATCTAATCTCTTTTAGTTTTAAATCACCCGACCAAGAACTGGGTGAATGTCGCGCGGCGGACGCAGTGTCGGATTCCGGCATTGCGTCACTGAGGGCGGGAGCAGAGGCTCCACCAGAACCACGCGTGGTTCTGGAGAGAATGATTGCGGTGTCGGAGGTTAACGTCTCACCGCAAGCAGTTGCGGCCGCTCCCTCAAAGTTTTGGGGGAAGCGTCCGCGTGCATGTGAATCGGATGCGTGTTCGGCGGGTTTGTCCTCTAGCGAGGAGAACCTGCCGGCCCCCAAGGTGACGACAGCCAGGAGGGGCCGTGGACGCGGGCTACCGTCCGGAGCGAGCACTTCGGCTACGTCCTCCCGTAATTCCAGCTCGCTTCCTGAAGTGCCCTGATACGCCGGAGGCCAGCTTAGTGAGTGACTCCGACGGTGCAATGCAGGTGGAGCAGTCCGCAACCTCCACCGCATTGGTGAGCACCAAGGCAGAGCTGAATGCCGCGAGGCGGGAGGGCCGGAAGGCTATCGCCACCGATGAGGTCGCTGAGATGGCTCGCCAAGCAAGGGAGAGGAGGGTACAGACCGCCGTAGCCCCTGAAGGCCTGACGGCAGAGGCCCTCAGCCGACAAGTGTTGGACGGTGTCGACGTTGTCCTGAAGGTTGCCACAAAATCGGGCAACCTGAAGGGCACGTTCACACGGGCCCTGAAGGAAGCGGCAGACGGCATCAAGGAGGCGGTGGACGTCCTCCTCGACCGCACAACCTCGGAGGAGACGGTAAAACTCCAAGAGGAGAATTACCGTCTCCAAACGAGGATGGAGGAGCTCCAGCGGGAGGTCAGCGCCCTGAGGGCGGACTTCAGCCGGCAGCAGGGTGCGACGACTACGGAGAGTCGTGCTCTGTCAAAGGACGGGTCTTTAGGGGAAGTCTTTAGGGTGGCAAAAAGATAGAAAAGGGGACGAGAAAACCCACTGAGGGGAGCAGCTCGTCCCCCAAAGAAAATGAAGGCGCCTGGCAGACGGCTGAAAGCCGGAAAAAGCGGCGAAAGAGGGGTCACAGGGGGCGGAAGTCGGGCAAGCCCGCGCCGGGCTCCAAGGGGCAAGCCCGAAGGATCCGCATCCCTCGCTCCGAGGCTGTAGTGATCACGCTACAGCCCGAAGCCAAGGAGCGGGGCGTGACTTACCAAAAGGTACTGGCGGAAGCGAGGGGTAAGGTCGTCCTCGCTGATTTCGGCACTCCGGAAGGCTTCCGTTTTAAAACGGCAGCCACGGGGGCCAAAATGTTCGAGTTGGCGGGGACCAACAGTGCCGAGAGGGCGGACTCTCTAGCTGCAAAGCTGAGGGACGTCCTCAACCCTGAGGAGGCCCGGGTGTCCAGGCCCATTAAGACGGCTGAGATGCGCATCGATGGGCTGGACGACTCTGTGACCCCAGAGGAGGTGGTGGCGGCCATAGCCCGGAGCGGTGGATGCCCGCCAGAAAACGTGCGGGTGGGTGACATCAGATTCAATGCTCGTGGGCTTGGCACCATCTGGGTGCGGTGTCCAGTGGCTGCGGCGAAAAAGATCGCCGATGAGGGACGTCTACTGGTGGGCTGGGTGGCAGCGGGAGTTAAACTCCTGGCACCCAGGGCCATGCAGTGTTAAAGGTGCCTGGAGAAGGGGCACGTCCGGGCACTGTGCACTGGCTGTGACCGCAGTGATTTGTGTTATCGCTGCGGTCAGCCCGGCCATAAGGCGTCCCAGTGCTCCGCGGAGCCAAACTGCAGCCTCTTTGCAGCTGCAGGAAAGTCCGCGGGGCACAGAATTGGTGGCAACGCTTGCGGCGCGCCCAGAAAGCGCAGCAAGCGTTGGACCAAGCCGGGGGGGGCCGCAGCCCCTAGCACCTCTTTGGCTGACTCCCGGCTTGAGGTAGGACGAAACGCCGAGGAAATGGAGTGCCAGTGATGGCACACTACCGTTTCCTCCAGGCGAATATCAACCACTGCACCAGAGCTCAGGATCTCTTGGTCCTGAGCATGGCGGAGTGGTCGATAAGTGTGGCGGTGGTCGCCGAGCCGTACTTTGTCCCGCCCCGGGATAACTGGGCAGGGGATCTGGACGGCCTGGTGGCCATCATCGGCGCAACTCTTGTCGACGTATCCCGGGGTCACGGTTGGGTTGCCGCCCTTGTAAACGGGATCGTCACGATCGGGGCATACTTCTCGCCCAACAGGAGTCTCGCCGATTTCGAGAGCTTCCTTGTCGAGTTGGGAGCCGTCGTCGGCCAGTCTCACCCTCGGCCCATTTTGCTTCTCGGTGATCTGAACGCAAAGTCTGCTGCGTGGGGATCCCCGGTCACAGACCCGAGAGGCGAAGTGCTAGAGGAGTGGGCCATCACGACGGGCCTGGCTGTCTTAAATCGGGGTTCGGTCTACACGTGTGTGCGGCAGCGAGGCGGGTCCATTGTGGACGTGTCGTTCGCTAGTCCCGCTGTCGTGCACCACGTTCGAGATTGGCACGTGGAAGCGGAGGTGGAGACGCTATCGGATCACCGATACATCCGTTTCGACGTCTCCACCCAGACCGCTGGAGGTCATAGCCAATCGGCCCCCCGAAGAGACGGCCCGCGTTGGGCGCTCAAACGCCTCGACAGGGAGGCTCTCGAGGAAGCCACTATCGTCCAAGCCACTATCGTCCAAGCCTGGATCCGGGAGTCGGCTACCGTCGGTCCCGTCGACGTCGAACAGGAGGCGCAGTGGTTTAGCGATGCGATGACGCAAATCTGCGACGCGTCTATGCCACGCGTATCCTCTCTGTCCACAAAGCGTCTCGTGTACTGGTGGTGCATCGAGGTCGAGCGGCTGCGCGTCGAGTGCGTCGACGCCAGACGCCCGTACACGCGATATCGGAGGAGACGTCTGCGGGATCCCGACGAAGAAGCCGCGCTGTATGAGGTGTACCGCGCGGCGATGGAGGCTCTGTGGCTGGCCATCGGCGAGTCGAAGACGCGCTCCAGAGAGGAGCTGCTGGCGACCCTAGACGGGGATCCGTGGGGGCGCCCTTACCGCACGGTTCGAGGGAAACTTCGGCCGTGGGCCCCCCCGCTAACGGAAGGTCTCGAGCCGCAGTTTCTGGAGCGAGTGGTGTCAGCTCTCTTTCCTGAGAGAGCTGAGCACGAGCCACCGCCGATGGCTGTGCCCTCAGCTGCAGAGTCGGAGGAAGAAGAGGAGAGCGAAACCATCCCAGAGGTGACACAGGTGGAGATGAGCGCGGCCGTGATGCGGATCCGGGCAAAAAACACTGCTCCGGGGCCTGACGGAGTGCCTGGCCACGCTCTAGTTCTCGCCCTGAAGGAGCTGGAGCCCCCACTGAGGGGACTCTTCTCTGCGTGCCTTGAGCAGGGTCAGTTCCCTACCAAGTGGAAGGCTGGTCGACTGGTCCTGCTCAAGAAGGCGGGGCGCCCGGCGGACTCGTCGTCCGCTTATCGGCCCATAGTGCTGCTGGACGAGGCGGGCAAGCTGCTCGAGCGAGTAATCGCAGATCGCCTCGTCAGCCACTTGTGTACAGAGGGACCGAACTTGGACGACAGCCAATTCGGCTTCCGGTGTGGGCGCTCTACCATCGACGCCATCATGAGAGTGAGAGTCCTGGCGGAGGAAGCGGTGTCCCAGGGCGGGGTGGTGCTGGCGGTGTCCTTGGACTTCTCCAACGCGTTCAACACCCTGCCCTGGAGTTGCATTAGGGAGGCCCTGCGATACCATCGGGTGCCTTCCTACCTCCGCAACATTGTGGGGGCTTATCTGTCGGGAAGGTGCGTCACCTACATGGGACGCCACGGCGCAAGCCGGCTCGGTTCTGGGCCCTCCCCTGTGGAACATTGGATACGACTGGGTTTTGCGGTGCGAGCTCCCACCGAGAGTGAACCTGACGTGTTATGCGGACGACACGCTGGTCACGGCTCGGGGGAGCTCGTACAGGGAGGCAGCGTTGCTGGCTACGGCTGCGGTCTCACAGGTGGTGAGCCGCATACGACGCCTGGGCCTGGAAGTGGCCCTCAACAAGTCGGAGGCCATCGCCTTTCATGGCCCCCGACGGGCGCCGCTGTTGGGATCACACATTGTGGTCGGTGGGGTCCAGATCGCTGTCGAGTCAACCATGAAGTACCTGGGATTGGTGCTCGACAGCCGTTGGGACTTCGGCCCTCACTTTCAGCGGCTGGTGCGCAAGTTGATGGGCGCGGCGGGCACGCTGTCAACGCTGCTTCCCAATTTGGGGGGGCCGAGCACCGCCTGTAGGCGGTTGTACGTAGGGATCGTGCGATCGATGGCCCTGTACGGGGCCTCGATATGGGCGACAGATCTGACGGCCCGCACTATCGCAGTTCTGCGCAGACCGCAGAGGGTGATGGCCGTCAGGGCCACACGGGGATATCGCACGATCTCCTACGAGGCGGCTTGTGTACTGGCCGGATCCCCGCCGTGGGACCTGGAGGCGAAGACCCTCGCGACACTGTACCGGTGGCGCGAGGAGGCCAAGGATCGGGGCGAGAGGCTGGTGCAGCGACAGATAACGTTGTACCGGTCTCAGCTCCGACAGGTCATGGTGGCGGAATGGCGGGGGAGGCTAGAGCTCCCTACCGCCGGCCTCGACACAATTCAAACTCAAACTCAAACTCAAAACTCAAAAGCATTTATTTCAATTAGACCATTACAGGCACTTTTGAATGTCAGAAAAACAAATTAGGCTAAGCTACAGTCACAGACACAAGGCATAATAACTTGTGAAAGTACTGTAGTTGCCCTTTCCAAAGCGTAGATCTCTATGGAGAAGAATGGGCAAAAAACTCCATGGACACTCAATTCAATCAAAATATTGTTACAAAATCTTGGTTATATCATTCATATTGAGATTATACATATATGTGAGAACGATGTAGAAATACGTGCACGTTAAGAGCGTCCAGAGTAAAATATTATATCAACAATTTAAAAACAAAGTAAGTAGTTAAAATAAACCGTGGCAGCTTTGAGATGACCAGTCCCAACCGACAGCGCCCGTTCATGAGCATGACGCATGGATCAGCCCCATTCAGCTCAACCATATTGAAGGAAGCTAAATGACCCGACACACCCGCCACCATCAGCGAGACATTTTAGTGAGCATGACATTCTCGCACCCACCAGGGTAAATTCAAGTCAATGAAAGATAACCAAATGTAAATGGTAGCTTTACAGTACATAGTACTCACACATGTGCTATGCAATTATATAATACTAAGATTTTGAGTCTATACAATGCAAAGATATTATTACAATCTTCTGCAGCTTCCAAAATAACTTCACATGGTAATCAATTAGTTTGCCCCTATGGTTGTGGAGCAGGACCAGCATTGAGCCAAGCATTTTTATCATCAATGTAATCCCCCAACTTATATAATATGCTTTCCTAAATAGTGTGCGTTTTATACAAGATTTAAATTTCGTCTCATTTAGTTTTAGAATGTGGGGAGGTATTTTATTGTAACATTTTAAACAGTACCCCATAAAAGACGAGTCTATACAGCTGAGGATCGCAATATACAGCTTTTTTTAAAAACGTTGCCCCATTCTAGAATAGTCTTCTGTATTGTGGGTGTATTAACAAACATTTAAGCTGACAAACACCCAGACCCAGCACACGTACCGTAGGCCATACAAAGTTCCGTGCGGAAATCGAACCCAATACAAGCAGCCATTCACTCAGCCACTGCGACAACCATGCCGTCATTATAGCTGTGGCTGTGGCTTCTTGGCATTGCTGCAAATTTGCTTAGCGGTGGCCGGACTACACATTCCGTTTTCAAATTGCCGCTAAATCTTGCAAGAGAAGATACCCCAACTTGCAACATCAACAAAAACAGCGGCCGGGGAGTTCTTTTGCACCAGTCCAAGTTAAAAGTATACATATATAGTGTGGCAACCAGGTGCTGATGGGCGGCATTGTGGTTTTTGAGAGCAGTAGTGATGAAAAAATTACACAAAGTAATGCGCCTGCCTGGGTTTGAACCCACTACTTACTGTTCGTAAGTCGGGGCACACACCACTGCGCCACCGCTGCTCTCAGAAAAATACAGAACGGTATAAGAATATTTAAATAAATAGCGCCCAAGAAGGGGTTGGATGATCACTTTAAAAAAAAAAGTTGTATGGCGTCCCAATATTCCAGTTTTTAAGCCATAGTCGCCTTGATCAGGCCGTTAGTTCTCACACATAACATAACATAACATAACATCATAACATAGCATCACGCCTGTAATCCCCGAACGGTTAGGTGGTGGTGTACCTAATCGTACACCCACATTTCTCCAGTTATGTTGAACAAACAAACAAACTTAGTTTTACTGTTGAATGTAAATTTACATATGAATAGGCGTTAAAAATATTGTTATTATATTGTCTGGTGCTACGGAGCCCTGTGTATGCAAGTACGACTCGCACTTAGCCGGTTTCTTTGAACACTAACTTTTCATCTCAGTTCTCTCATATTTATGAGAGAACTGAGATGAAAAAAAAGAAGAATTAGTGTGTATTATTTAGGAGATTATGTATTTACATAATCTCCTAAATAATCCACTAAAATGTAATGTTTCGTATTAGAAACCTACAGCTCGGTCATTCTGCAATTATTTCTGGCCGCAGTAAATAGACCCTAAACTTAATCTTACTAAAGACAGACATAATTCAAAACAATACAACCTAAACATGACAACACAACATAATATATAACAACATAAATCTCTGTATGAATATAACAATTCGTAGATTAACTAACATTAAGTAATTTAAAAACAAATAACAGACAACTCACAACATTTTTTTTTTGTCGAATGTACTCACTTCAAATTAGGATAATTGGATAGGTTTGCAGGGCACACCAACGTAGAAATTGGTGTGCGTAAAATCGTAAATAATAGTAGTCAATGGCATCATGTCAGCTCGCCTGATAACCCAGCGGACTTAGCTTCGCGGGGTATGAACCCAAACGACCTGACAGAGTCAACACTTTGGTGGGAAGGGCCGCAATTTTTAAGAACCTCATCCGAAGTTATGTATTCAGAGGATGAGTTACCAGACACTGATTTAGAATCTTAACAATCAGGTAGATGATTTTCACTCGCATTTAAATCGCTATTCTAGTCTAACAAAATTGTTACGAGTTACAGCTTATTGTTTTAGATTTGTGCGACGGTGTAAAGAAAATACTTCTAAAATGCTACAAACTGGACAAGTTTTTTAAATGCGAGCGAATTGTTAAACGCACGCAATATATGTATCCGTTTGTCACAATGTGTGTTCCAAACTGAAATACATCTACCAGTAAAGCTTACATTAGTCTATTTGTATGCACAGTCACAAAGGCTATCCACCTGGAGTTGGTCAAGATTTGAGCACTATAGCCTTTATGGCAGCTTTCAAGCGCTTCTTTGCGCGTCGCGGTCACTGTATGGATTTGTATAGTGACTGTGGAACGAACTTTCAAGGTGCCTCAAGAGAAATGGCAGACCAATTTAAAAACGCTCAAGTTGATTTGATTCACGAGATAGCGGAAATACTCGCTAATGATCACACTACCAGGCATTTCATTCCTCCTGGAGCACCACACTTTGGAGGATTATGGGAGGCCGGCATAAAATCTGTAAAGGGTCACCTTAAACGTGTTATTGGTCAAAGTTGTCTCACTTTCAATGAGTTTTATACTCTCCTCACACAGGTAGAAGCATGCGTAAATTCACGTTCCCTAACTTTAATTGATTCGTCCTTAGATGAACCTCCATTAACTCCTGGTCACTTCTTCATAGGGGAAACCCCGGTTGTAGTTCCTAACGAAAGACTGCGAAATACTCCCACTACTCACCTTAATCGATGGCAACTTGTCCAGCGTATGCTACAAACACTCTGGCGACGTTGGCAAGCTGAGTATTTGACGAGTTTGCAACATAGATATAAATGGAACAAACAACAGGCAGATATTGAGATAGGCACCATTGTGTTGGTCAAAGACGAACGATTACCTCCAGGTAAATGGCTGCTGGGTCGTATAATTGAAAACCATCCAGGTAAAGATGGGGTGCCTCGTGTTGTCTCTTTAAAAATCAAAGATCATATCACTAAGCGACCAATCACCAAACTATGTGCATCACCTTAAGTCAATCATACTGTATACTTTGTTGTGTTTTACCTTTATAGTTTAGTCATATTGTTTAATTTTGTATACAACTTAACTTTAAATTGAGCCTCTTTTGAAGGACTTACACAGTCCTTGGCCGGCAGGAATGTTTGTGTAATTAAGTTCCTCACGGCTCGATAGATGGCGTTGCTCGGTTAAAAAGCAAGCTATCGTTAGCTTCCCTCAACTCACGTAACTGTTTACTAATATTATTTCATTCCGCTCTCGGCAGCCGTAAAGTTCACCCGTGTACTCTATCCGCTACGCTGATCGCCTACGCGCCCCCTGCAATCCCCGCACTCGGCACTGCCCTCGTAGCGCTCGGGCTACGACTCGGTCTCCGATCCGCCGCGTTCGCCCCGCCCACTCGTAGTAATGCTACGTGTTTGTGCTACGTCGTAGCAGAGCCACTGTGTAATGCGTACGCGATCCAGCTGTTTTGCTACGCTCGCGATTCGCGCCGCGTTTTTGCGTTTTTGGCTCCTTAGGAGTTAAATCCAACAATTTCGTTGGTTCTTGGTGGAAACCTCTCTGTGAACGAAACCAAGAGGGTGGTGACCCAATCCGCCCGCCAAACCCCTTCAGGGTAAGGCAACTCATTGGAGTCGGGAGCTAGGAACTTGGCCTTGGGGGCTTCCCTAGCCAAACCTTGTCTCTGATTTCCTCCTCAGCACTCACCTTGTGTTGGTTGGGGTGTCTACCCCTTCACACTTGAGGCCAATACGGGTGTAGGGCCCTGCCGCACATTAAGATAGGCGGCAGGTAAAATCAAGCTTAGGGCTCATCAATAAGTACACACCTCCCTGGGTACCCCCCCAGGGAGTGCACTCATCCCCGGGCTCTCCCTCCCGGGGAGTTAGGATTATCGGCCCCTCTGGCCATCCAGACAGTAGTGTAGCTGGCGAGTTTGTTTAGAGCTTTCTTCTCGCCAGTTTATCACTAGGAAAGTTCTCGGGGAAGGGCTTTTTGTGGGAACTGTCTACCCGGGGCGTACACGTCAGTGTCTCCTCGGGGTGTAGGAGTTATCTCCCCCCCCCTTTCTCTCTTCCCTGTCTAGTAACCCAGAATGGAGCTAGACAGAACCCTCCTCTCTTCGGAGAAAGTAGAGATCCTCCTGAGGAGGATCATGTCTGACAACCACCCGCACATCCAAACCTATGCGGTGGAACTGGAGGCGCTGGCGCTCAAGCCACCCCCTACCTCCCCCTCCCACTCCCAAAAGGGCTCCCCTCGCCCACTCTCCCCGGTGTCATCCGTACTGATGCATTCCCAGGAGGACCTCACTTCCGACATGGAGGTTGTCTCCACCTTCTCCCCGACTGTTTCCGGTTCCAGCGAGTCCTCTGACACAGAGGAATACCAGCTGGTAGGAAAGGGGAAGAGGAAGAAAGGGCGAGGCGGCAAGGCCAATAAGTCCAAAAAGGCCGTAGCGGCCCGCACCACCCTTCCCCTAACTTCTCACGACTCCCCCCCTCCCCCCCTACTGCACCTAATGGAGGTGCTTCCCAGGCTCCACCAAGCCGCCCCATCAGCCCTATGGCTACTGCCCCCTCTGCGGCCAAGAAGCAGAAGCCCCCTCCCCCCATCTATCTCCAAGATAAGGGGAAATGGACCGACGTGTCCAAAATGTGTCTGGATCTCAAGATCCAGTACACTAACGCCAGATCGACGATGCAGGGCATCAAGATCTCCGTCCCCACCTCTACGGACTACAGGGAGTTAGTCCGTACCCTTCGTGGAAAGCAGATTGCTTTCCACATCTACTCCCTCCCAGAGGAGAAGCCCACCCGAGCGGTGATAAGGCGGATCCCAAAGGAGATTGCGTCCCATGACATCCTGGACGACCTCACCGCAAAGGGCATCCCTGTCCAAGCGGTCCATCGCCTGCACAAGGCAAGGGGACACGAAGAGTACGACATGGTACTCGTCGTGTGTGATCCGGTACAGGGTCACCACCCCATCTTCAAGATCAAAGATGTCTGCTCTCTGTCAGGCATTGAGATCGAGCGCCCGTACAAGAAGTACGAGGTTGGTCAGTGCCATCGCTGCCAACTCTATGGACACAGCCAAAAGCACTGCTTCGCACCATTCCGGTGCGTAAAGTGCCTAGGCAACCATGCTACGGCTGAGTGCTCCCGTCCTAAGGACAGGAGCCAATGCACAGAGCTACCGAGCTGTGTGCTGTGCGGCCAGCAAGGTCACCCGGCTAATTATAGGGGCTGCCCTAAAGCCCCTAAGCAGTTTGCCAACAAATTGGCAAAACGTGCTAGCGCCCGTCAGCAGAGGGAAAGCCCCTCTGTTAAGGTGCCGTCCTCCAATCTCCCAGAGCGCCTTAGCCCTCAGAGGGCATCCCCGTGGAACGCGTTGAACCATCAGCGCGCCTTCCCAGCTCTCAGCAAGTCCCAGGCTGCACCTATGCCCGGACTCATGGACGACCCCGTCCCTCCCCCGGCACGCTCCCCTGTGGCCTCTCACATCCCCACAGCGCCCTCTCAGCCCAGACCTCTCAGTCCTGAGGAAGAGGAGAGCACTTTTGACACAATTGCCAGGTTCCAAGTGTTTCTGTCCCCTGAAGCTGACCGCATGGCAGCCGAACTCAGGTTGGCGAAGAAATTCGACGAAATTCGCCGCATTTTCAGGACCTATCCGAGGATAAAGTCAGCCCTCCGCGCTCTTTCTGATTAGTTGCCATGCTCTTTAGAAACGTAGCGTGCACCCTACCCCGATCCCTAAAATTAGGCTTTTTCAATGCCAATGGCATTAGAAACCAACGTGATGAGATCGCGAGTTTCCTCCGTGACCATCAAGTTGATATTTTCCTCATCCAAGAGACATTCCTCAAACCCTGCCAACGTGACCCGAAAATTGCGAACTTTCGTATAGTTCGCAATGACCGGGCACGATGTCACAAAGGCGGAACCCTCATTCACTATCGAAAGGAGCTGCACTGCATCCCTATTGACCCCCCCCCACTAGCATCTCTTCTCGAGGTATCAATCTGTCGGCTAGGCATGACCGGTCATCAACCGATTCACATCGTCTCCGCCTATATTCCCCCCTCCGACAAGTCTGAAGATCATAGCCTCCTGGCGAAAGATCTCACAGCGCTCTTCGCATTAAGTGACTCCGTTATTATGGCGGGTGACTTCAATGCCAAACACCCAGCCTGGAGCAGTATAATGACTAACCCGAGAGGGAGAGCATTGTACGACTTAACTGGGTCTCTTATATTTGACCCCATCGCTCCCATGGAGCATACCCATCACCCCCACACCGTCGGTCAGCGTTCAGACGTCCTCGATATAGCGCTTCTCAGGAATATCAACCTTAGGTTGCATACGATTGAGACGCTACACGAGCTGAACTCTGACCATCGCCCGGTGCTCATGCACCTTATCCCCAACTCGGGTCTCTCTGACCCCAACCAGCCACCTCCGACCTCAATAATAACGGACTGGAAGAAAGTAAGCTACAAGCTGAAATCGGAAACGTCCCCCCTTCTTGATGGTATCCCAGACCATATTGTATCAGTCGAAGACACCATGGCAGCCATCGACTCGTTTACAGGCCACGTACAATCCGTACTGAAGGATTGTTCACGGGAGGTACCAGCGTTGAGCGATCAGCGCTGGATACTGCCCGCTGACATCCGTGACCTGATAACCGAGAAGAACGCAGCCGTAAGTGCCTACAGCTCCTTAGCAAGACATCATCGACAAGCTAAAGCCGCGGAAAGCCCCTGGCGCCGATGGCTTCACCAACAAGGTGTTCAAGCTTCTTTGCCCCCAACTCATAGTTCTTTTGGCAGCCATCTTCAATGCTGCCATGAACAATAATATCTACCCGCAAGTGTGGAAAGAGGCCACGGTCATAGGTATTCCCAAACCGGGTAAACCGAAAGCCCAACCGTCGAGCTACCGGCCGATCAGTCTCCTGAGTGCACTCGGCAAAATCTACGAGAGACTTATTTATAAGCGACTCAAAGACTTTGCCGAAGCTAAGAGCCTCATTCCCAACGAGCAGTTCGGATTCAGGACCGAACACTCGTGTATTCAACAAGTTCACCGCATCGTCGAACATTTGAGCGCAGGCTTCCAGCGCGGGTCGATGACGGGAGTACTTTTCTTCGATATCGCGAAAGCGTTCGATAAAGTCTGGCACAACGGCTTATTATATAAGCTGTACCAACTCGGAGTGCCTGACCGTCTCGTGCTCATCATACGAGACTATCTATCGAACCGCACATTTCGCTATCGCATTGGGTCCGCTCTATCTTCCCCCCATCCTATCAGGGCAGGGGTCCCCCAGGGATCCGTCGTTTCCCCCCTAATTTTCACGCTGTTCACCAGCGACATCCCCAAGAGAGCGAAAACCCTACTAGCTCTATTCGCCGACGACACGGCCATCTATTACACTGAGCGTAAGCAGGATGCCATCGCCCGGAATCTACAAGAGGCAGCCAACGCCCTAGGCGAATTGTTCCGTAAGTGGAGAATCGAGGTAAATCCCGATAAGAGCCAAGCCGTGCTCTTCCACAAACTGCGACTTCATCGTACCCCCCCCATCCCGATCACCATGTTCGGCAAGCCTATCCCTTGGGAGAAGCAAGCCAAGTACCTCGGAGTCATATTAGACCAACACCTGACCTTCGCGTCACATATCAAGGCCGCTCGTAACCGAGCATCCTTTGCTATGGGTAGACTCCCCTACATGATTACGGGTAAGAGCAAGTTGTCACTTAGGTGCAAGTTGCGTCTCTACACCGCAGTGATCCGACCCATTATGACATACGCTTGTGTCGTATTTGCCCATGCCCACCCACGCTTCATTCATAGGATGCAGACGCTCCAAAACCGATACCTCCGGAAAATCACCGGAGCCCCTCCCTACGTCCGCAACGAGACCCTCCATCTAGACCTCAGAATCCCTACCATTCAGCAATTCATGAAGCGCCTCTCCACGCGCTTCTTTGACAGAGCTATAAAGCATAAAAACCCTCTGATCGCATCGGCCGCCCGATACGACCCATCGCGTATTAGCATCGTTCGCCGTCCAAGGCATGCACTAGTAGCCCCCGATGACCCCATCACCCTCCTCCAGGAGAGCAATAGGGAAACCAGTACCGTTAAGAAACACAGATACAAACCGCCGTCTTTCCGACCTCGCCGCCGTGGTCTGTCGCGACGTCCCCGTACAAACCCCCCCGACCCTTGCTAGAGCCAGCCCGCGATGCTGAGTCATTAGTGATAAATCAACCCCTAAATAATCACATTCAGATCCAGCCTGTCCCCTTGCTGCCCTCCCCAGCGACGCCCTAAGCCGAGGCTCGTACCCCACAGGGGGTGCCCTTAGCGTGTGGTCGCTTAGTTTATAATTCATTGCCCCTGGCTGGAGGCCTTAACTTCGGCATTAGGCATCCACAGGATTAGACCGGTTAAGCAGTAGCCAGCCCCCTAGGCTGAACTGCGAGATGCCATTAACAAAAAAAAAAAAAAAATACGAATATTATTTTTTAAATATAGTTCTTCCACAAGTAAAGTGTCGTCTCATTAGCTTAGACTACTTTTGTTTGGAAGGTATCACAGCCATGTGTCTCTGTGCCAAAGCAAATCAAATTCTGTCCCAGGGTTCTCTATTTATTTCAAGACGAATAGGTCTACTTACTGAAAATTATTGAGACCAACCTAACCTAAGCCTTTTTTTTTTTTTTTTGTTCCGTGGTGGAAAATCCTCATGGATGTCCTCCGCCCTGGGGCGGGCGGAGGGGTCTGTCAGACTCGACTGACTAAAAACCACCCCGGTGTTCCCTTCTCACACTTGCACCGGGGATCATGGGAACTAGTGCGCCTTCCACGATCCCCGGCTAGTGCCGGCCCGCGTCTGCGGGCCTCCTCTTGTCCGCGAGAGGAGTGTGGTGTACTCCCCCCGTGACAGCGGTGAGGCGTAGTGTTTCGCGCGCGCGGAACACTACGCGCCACCGCCTCGGGTCCAGTTATATGGGGGGCGGCGAACGTCCCCAAGTCCGCCGTCCCTCTGGACCCGTTTAGGGGGGCTGGAAGACGGCGTTGTCCGCCGTCCCTCTGGACCCGTTTAGGGGGGCTGGAAGACGGCGTTGTCCGCCCTCCGCCGACGCCCGGTACGTCTGCTGCGGGTCGGGAGAGTGGTCTCGACCTCCCTCATTCTTTCCGCAGCCTCATTCTGTGAAATGACGGTTTCACAGAAGGAGATCACCGCATCCCACGACTCTGCGCTCCCGACCATAGAACGAGAGATGGCCGGCAGCGACAGGTCGGTTCCGACTTCTGTTACGAGGGCATGGCGCGGCTCCTCCCATGCGGCACACTCTGCCAGCGTGTGCCGCGCCGTGTCCTCCAGACAGTGGACGCAGTGATGACACCGAGCGTCCGGCTCTCTGTTTATGCGACACAGGTACTTCCCGAAGCAACCATGCCCCGAGAACACCTTCGTCGCCCGAAACGACAGGGAGCCGTGCCTCCTCTCAAGCCATTCCTTGAGCACTGGTCGGATCGCCTCGATGGTAGCGAAGCCGGCGGTAGGGCGCAAAAGCCTGTCCCGCCACTCCACCACCAGAACCTCGTGAAGCTGAGACCGACGCAGTTCGATCTCTCGCTGCATCGGTTCACCGCCCCGCGTCCGCGCCTCCTCGCGCCACCGGTACAGTGACGCGAGGACTCTCGCCTCAAGGTCCCAAGGTGGCGACCCGGCCAGTGCACAAGCCGCCTTGTAGGAGATTGTGCGATACCCCCTGATAGCCCTGACGGCCATCGCCCTCTGCGGTTTTCGCAGCGTCGCGATGCTGCCGGCCGTCAGGTCAGAGGCCCACACCGGGGCCCCGTACAGGGCCATGGATCGCAAAACCCCCATGTACAATCTCCTACAGGCGGTGCTCGGGCCCCCCAGATTGGGAAGCAGCGTTGCGAGCGCGCCTGCCGGGCCCATCAACTTGGGCGCCATCCGCTGGAAGTGGGGGCCAAAGTCCCAACGGCTGTCGAGCACCAATCCCAGATACTTCATAACCTAACCTAAGCCTTTTTTTTTTTTTTTTGACGCTGGGAAAAAATGCATTACGCATACCCTCCCGTCGGGGGATGGGAGGGGTATGTGGGACTCCCCGGGCGGCCAAACACCACGGTATACCCACTAAAACGACCCAGCGCATTCCCGCTTCGTCATAGTGGAGGGGGACTGGCAAACCGGCACAGCCTTTACTTCCAGTCCCCCGCCGACGAACACACAAGGCGGACCCCCCTCTTGTCCTCACGGCACGGACGTGGAGGGGGGGTTCGGGAATGACCGACGGAGGTGACGGGTGCAATGCGGGCGTAGGCACCCCCGCGCCTGTCGCCCGCCCGTCACCGTGAGGAGGGAGGGCAAACGCCCCTTCCCCCCCCCCCCCCGCCCGCAGAGCAGCGCAGCGAGAGTAAACTCCCGCTGGCGCTCCGCCTCCTCCTTCTGCGAAATCGCAGAAGGAGGCAACCGCTGACCAGGCCTCCTCGCTCCCCAGCATGGTGTTCCGTGGCACGCACGCCGGGAAGCGGGAGGCCCAGTCGCCCGCGAGGTGACGGGTGCAATGCGAGCGAAGGCACCTCCGTGCCTGTCGCCCGCCCGTCACCGTGAGGGGGGAGGGCAAACGCCCCTTCCCCCCCTCTTCGCTAGCGGAGCGGCGCAGCGGGAGGGTCCTCCCGCGCGCGCTCCGCTGACCAGGCCTCCTCTCCACACTCCCCAGCATGGCCTCGACCACGCCGGGAAGCGGGAGGCCCAGTCCCCCGCGGCACTCCCCTGCTGTGCCCTCCGCTATGCCCGCTGCTCAGAGGGCACGCAAGGGAACGCACACCGCACATCGCATGAGTCATCACACGACGTGCGGTGCGCCCCTCCCCAGAAAGCGCCTGGTGGTTTTTTGTTGCGTCTATTTCTTATGGAATTAGACCAAGAACAGGGCGGCAACCACGTGAAGGTAACACACCAGACTTGCCTTGAGGATCTACACGACCGTAGCGCTCCCCCTCAAGACCCCGCCACCCTACCGCCTCTGAGGGAGGCAGTAAGGTAGACCTGCATCTATGCTACCAAGCAAAGCATGTGCAAAGCTTGTCGTTGTGCAACCGCGAAAGCATAAATACAGATCCGCCCCAACCTAACCTAAGCCTAACCTAACCTAAGCCCAACCTAACCTAAGCCCAACCTAACCTAAGCCCAACCTAACCTAACAATTTTTTTTGTCCACCACAGCTTAGACTATTTATGCTTGAAGGAATCACAGTCATGATACCTTTCAAGCAAAAATAGAATGAATGATTACCAAACTGTCCTTTGAATGGTTAAAAAAAACTAAAAGTACCAATGTAATAACTATTTGGTAATTAATTCATTATTTATAAATCTTACAGCTTTTAAAAAAACTCGAGGAGCTCGTGGCAAAATAATAACAGCCGCTCGGGTTGATCTTTAGGTTAAGCCGTGCTTGCCTAGGTTGGTCTGTGGATGGGTGACCACCCATTACATACCGAGTTTTCTCCGTGCCTCGGAAAGCACGTTAAGCCGTTGGTCCCGGCTGTCAATTGCACATCTTTGACAGTCGTTACAGGTAGTCAGTGACCCAAAAAGTCTGACAACCAGTCTTACCAAGGGTATCGTATTACCCAGTATTAACTGGGTTGTGGAGGTCAGATAGGCAGTCGCTACATGTAAAATACTGGTATTCAGCTGCATCCGGTTAGACTGGAAGCCGACCCCAACATACTTGGGAAAAGGTTAGGCAGACAGCTTTTAAAAAAACAAACCTAGTTACAAAAAGTGAAAACCGGCTGGGGATCGAACTCGCGAACCATGGTTATTAATTTTGGAAATCTTATAGCATTAAAAAAATCTAAATAAATACAAAAAGTAAATATTTGAGCTGAGGTTCGAACTTTCAAACACTTTTTCAAAGGGCGACCGCTGACCTGCCAGGCCACTTACATCGGTGACGACTAGTCTAAAATAGCTGTTCTATTCTAATCATGTCATCAAGTATATTGACAGTTATCAGTTGTCAAACAATTGATGAAAATGGACTGTTATATCCATGTAATGCAATTTTACTTATCCCCCTAAGTTATTAGCGTGATAATATATAGCCTATGTGTTTCTCCAGGTTGAAATATATCTTCTTGCTAAATTTCATTATGATCCGATCAGCCGTTTAGTCGTGAAAACGTAGCAAACAGACAGACAGAGTTACTTTCGCATTTAAAATATTAGTATGGATATTATGGAAGTATGGATATATTTTGCTTTTTTTTTTACTGAACAGGACAGAGTTACAGTTCTATATCAAAAAAATACATTCAAAGAAATAAAAGTCATTTAAAAACAACCAGCATGGACTGTTGAGATTAGAAAAGAGTCCAACAACACTAAGTTCTTCAAGACACGTCGTGCAGATAAGAACAAAAAACTCTTTGATCATACTCTCAAGCTCATGCAGGAGCGGCGTGAGATGATCCTGCAGTCTTCAGACGAGGTCTGGAAATACTGGCAGCTCAAGAGATGGATGGACGGACTCCTAAATCCTTAAAAATCGACCTCCGCCGCTTTAATACCGAGCATATTAAAGACGCAATTGAGCTGCTCCAAGGTATTTGCAAGAGATCTGGCTATTGGGCAGAGCCAGCTCACGAAGCTGAAGACCGACGATGGCATGATCGCATCCGCCAAACCGGAGCTTCTGAAGGAGATCGAGAGATTCTAAGAGCAGTTATACACGTCAACCAGTAAAACCTGTTCTAAATCTAGCAAACGACCCAAGAGCTAGACTGACCCAGCACTATATCGAAGGCATCCTGGACGTCAGCCGGTACGAGATTAGGATGGCTCTGAAACAGCTTAAAACAGCAAGGCACCGGGTGATGACGGAATTACGGCCAAACTCCTGAAGGCGGGTAGAAAACCAGTACTTAAGACCCTTCAGAAGCTGTTTGATTCCGTCATACTCGAGCGGGAAAGGGCGTGGTGCAGGGGTGTGGTGGTACTCTTCTTCAAGAAGGGCGACAATGCCCCGCTGAAGAATTAAAGGCCCATCTCATTCCTGAGCCATGTCTACAAGTTATTTTCAAAAATCATCACGAATCGCCCCGCGCGAAGGTTTGAATATTTTCAGCCTCTTGAACAAGCTGGATTCCAAAAAGGCTTTAACTACGTTGTTAAAGCCTTTACGACCTAGGACGAAGACTTAAGACCACATACATATGCTGCGGCAGGTTATACAGAACAACAAAGAGTACAAAACCTGCCTCTCTGTCTAGCGTTTGTGGACTACGAGAAAGCCTTCGATTTAATCGAGATTTGGGGTGAACTGCAGTCTCTCTAACGGTACCAAATCACCGTCACATTGAGCTTTATTTGTGAGATTGAGGTGCGTGGCAGAGAAATCCAATTTCGGTGCCACTGATTTTCAACTTTGGTGGCCACACTAGACTTTGAACTAAAATATCTCAAAAAGTTACCGAGATATTCTGAGGCCTCTTGAAGATCCTTCTAGCTTGGACTTTATATTTTTTTATATCATGGCCTTATTTTTTGGGAAAACTGAAGAAAAAATTTAGCCACCAAAATTGTCAAAAAATGACCCTTAAGGCGGTTGCGTAAAAAAAAAAAAAAAGGTGGTTGCGTCAGGGTAGCCCGTGAAATTCTATTGAATGCCTGATGATTTTCACGACTGTAATTCTGTAACTACATACGTGTTAGTAGCGCGACTCATTTTTGATGAACATACAACCTAACACTGATCTGCAAATCGCAAAAAACGTAAGAAAATTTGAATTTCGCGGGTTACCCTGATGCAACCACCTTAAGATTAAATGCATATCTCTGCTCCTGATAACATACAAACCGTTCAGTAAGTGAAATAGCTTGTTGTGCAAAATCTTAAATGTACAGACGCCAGCAGATTAAACCTACCCGAAATTGTCAGGTTTTCCCAACCAACCTTGAACCTGGTGCTTCAGAAATAAAGTTGAAAATCTGTTAAAGAAATTTGACAGATTGTAGTTGCTTGATGTGCTGGCGTCTGTACTTGCGGAAATATGATGCCAGAACAATCAAAGGGGATTGTTCAAAATGGCCCTGTGAACAAAAAAATATCGGACATACTCGATAAGTAACTGTCTATTTTATTATATTAGTTGCAAATACTTTTATAACATGAACTAGCTGTATGCCAAAATGAACATTTTAAAGTATTTTACGTGACTAATAACATTAATCGCCACCATCTTCGCCAAACGTCATGTCGTATCGAAAAAGATTAGGGATGCCCACGAATCGATTGCAAACGATCTATCGAATTTTTAATGAATTGTTGCATGTTTTTGAATCATAATCACATTTTGAATTTATTTCGAATCATAATCATTTCAGCCAAAAGACGTCCACTGCTGGACGTAGGCCTCCCCCAAGTGTCGCCACATTGACCGGTCCCATGCATCTCGCATCCAGCGGATCCCCGCAACCTTCACCAGGTCATCGGTCCACCTAGTGGGAGACCTTCCAACGCAACGTGTTCCGGTTCGCGGTCGCCACTCCAGAACATTACGGCCCCATCGGCCATCCGTTCTGCGAGCAATGTGCTCACTGCCACTGACACCTACCCGAAGAATTGCCAAACTTAGGCAATTCTTCGGGTTACGTCGGTAACCTTTATTTCGAATATATCAATAAAAAAATTCAATTACCATTCCATATATTATTATTCTCTAAAAGTATAATTTAAAAAACCTACTAAGTATAGGTACTTTGTGAATGTCGTCATACTCGATTTTAAATAGGTAGTTAGAATAATGCTGAAGTGAACAAAACCTACATATTTCATGATGATCATTATTCTGGGTTTTCTAATGATCGTTTAAAAAAAAATTGGTTTACTTCTAACTAAACGACAACGAAATACCCTCCCTTTGGGTTTCACCGCAGTCGGGTAAAAAATACTTATCGTTACTGAATACATTATAAATGTTTTCTTCAAAAAAACATTTGCAGACTAGATACAGATGTTTTCATGTATTATTATTATTACAACTATAGAAGAGTGTTATTATAAGTAAAGTGGGACATTGTCTTAGTTTTGATTGGCCTGTTGGTCTAGTGGTTAGTGACCCTGACTGCTAGGACGGAGGTCGTGGGTTCGATTCCCACACAGGACAAATCTTTGTGCGATGAGTACGATTATTTGTTCTGTATCTGGGTGTAAATTTATCTATAATATGTATGTATTTAGAAATATATAAGTATGTTTATCAGTTGTCTGGTTGCCATAGTACAGGCTCTGCCTAGTTTGGGATCAGATGGCGGTGTGTTGGTTGTCCCAAGATATTATTAGATATTATTAGATATTAGATTAGTTGTAATGTTATTACTATTATCGTATGACAAAACTTGATGTAATTCAGTTTGTGACGTATGGCTATAGTAAATGTTAGGAAATATCGATAAATCGTATCGAGTTTGCCACCTCTACAGGGTGTAAACAGACTCTTCACGAAGCCGTCAACCAAGCATTATGTACATCAAACTAAGTAACTTTACGCAAAAATTATTGCTGGGAAACGTTTTTTTTATATAGGACTCAACCCACTCAACACATTGTGCAGGTCCTGGAGGTATTTAAAGTAAAATCATATATTAATAACATGTATTTGAAAATAAACTTGTGAAAAAGTTGGAACTTTGACCCCCAATATCTCCGTAACTAGAAGGTTCCCAGGTATGGTCTAGAACAAAAAAAATGATCGTAATGACAAAACAAGTAAGTACCTTTCGAGTTCGTTAACAGTCTGTTTACACCTTTTATTTTTGACGTGACTAAAAAATGGCGGTTGTCAGTCTCTCACCTCTGGACTATATTGAATACTAGCTGTAGCTGACCCACGCAACTTCGTCTGCGTCACTGAAGAGAGACAGAAGGTTAGGCTACTCGCAAACGAGCCACCGACCACAGCCACCGGAATTCGCCACACGGTGGTAGCGTGTCGCGAATTCTGAGTCGCGAGTGGCCGTCACTCGCTACACGTGTGCGGCGATTCCATACAATACGTTTTAAAAATCATGTAAACAGCTTGTCACCAGCCACCGGTCGCTGTAGAAAGTAGCCCGTTTGCGTAGATCTTAAGAGAAAGTATGAGTCAACCTCAAAAGATAGACATGCTATCCCGGACTACTTTTCCTGCTTCCTGTTGTTCCTGAAATAAGCGCGTTTAACCAACCAAACAAACTAACTCTTCAGCTTTAAAATATAAGTCTAGATTCAAGTAGGTAACAATTTAATTTCTCAGAAATATTTGTATTAATCGCTAAAATATTCTACTTATATTTTTCCAAATGAGGGCTTCCTTCGACAGCCTTCGATCTCCATCGCCAGACCTTCGATGAAAGGTACAGGAAATGAGCCGAGACCAATTTTAAAAGGGTGGTTCCATTTAAAATTGGGACCACCCATTAAAAAACTAACTAATTAACTTTAAGATAAACGCATCCCACAAAAGAAACCTGCATGTCGACGTCTCTGCAAAAAGTTGTACGTAGTAGTACATACATACATAAAAAAATATTTGAGTACAAGAGTCGAATTGAGAACCTCTCTTGTTCGTTTCGTCGGTCAAGAAGCCAAGCTCTTACCAAGTGACACGGGCGACCGTCATTCTTTCACGGAAAATCTTAACACCGCGATTTAGAAAATGGAGTGAAATGAACAACGCCATCTATCTAGCACGAAGTTATACTGCTAAAATATAGTCAAAAAGCGATCGAACACACTTTATTGGCTATTTAGATTTTCAAAGCAGCGTCATGTAGACTAATCTAGAGTACCTCTTGCTATCATAACTTTTTTAAAAGCCGGTCAGTCGATTTGAAAGTTAATCTTGTGAGCATATTTTTATTTGTTTGTACCATTTTGTATAAATAGATAGCGCTGCATGTATAGATAGCGCTTACATATTGATGAAGACGTTCTTCTTGAACACTTTAAATTCGTATAACTTTCGATAGAATTTACCGATTGCGATGAAACAAAAACTTAATAATACCTCAAGTTACGCACAATGTATATGTATGTATAAAAGTTCTCTACATTGGTTTCGTTTTTACGTGATGATCATCGAAACAGACAGACAGACAAACAGACAAAAATTCCAAAAATGCTGGAAATGAGTTCTGTTGGTTATCCTTTAGCACCCCAGCAATTATTTTTCGAAATATTTTCGATGTACAAAAATGATTTTTCTACAGATTTAATATCTGTATGTACAGGCTGTAAACAGACTCTTCACGAAGCCGTTAACCAAGCATTATGTACATCAAACTAAGTAACTTTACGCAAAAACTATTGCTGGGAAACGACTTTCTTTTTTGGGGTGAAAAATCACGTTTTACGGTAGGACTCAATGTAACGCATTCAAAACATTGTGCTGATGGATGGATTCAATATTACGGGGGTCGTGAAGGTGTCTTAAGTAAAAAAAATACATTAAAAACATGTATTTAAAAAAAACTTGTGAAAAAGTTGGAACTTTGACCCCCAATATCTCCGTAACTAGAAGGTTCCTAGGTATGGTCTAGAACAAAAAAATGATCGCAATGACGAGGAGAACAAGCACCTTTCGGCTTCGTTAAGAGTCTGTCTGCCCTTTATTGAATATTATTACGACTTGAAATTAAAATTTGTTTATTATTTAAACGTAATAGGTTAATGTAGGACTGTAGTGTATATGTAAACTAAGCGCTGTATCCACGAGAATACTGCCGACAAACTGTCCTGTTGTTTAGCAATAGATTTTTGGAATACCCACATAATTATGTAACTTTTGTTGAAAGTAATAAAAAAACGGTTTAAAAACAACTTACTACAGTTTGAACAGCACCGTCCAGACGCACTTGTTTGCAAATGCACTAGATACTAGTCGCGTTTAATAGTAATGTTGTTCAAGCGCGCGCTGTTTCTATTTTTACATTAATACACTCAAACATTTTATCTCATTACAAAACAAATGTTAAGAATATAGGTACCTATGTTAATAAGATACTATACATTTAAACGTTGCAATTACATACACTTAGGCTTTAGAAAAAAACTGCATAGATACCTAATTATCTAGGTAGGTACAAAAAATAGATAAATATATTATATTATTGTTTTTCAGTTTCTTAAAAATCACTCGAAGCTATGAAAAAGTATACCTAATATTCGTTGCTATGGTTCGATTATAACCTCAAAATCGGATACTTTTTTTTAAATATATCTATGCTGCAGCTAGTCCGCTATGCAAATAAGATCTTATAGGAGTTTACTAATGATCGACAATACAACACATAATTTTCCGATGCTCTTGGTTCCAGGGCGCACAATGTTCGGGCGCAGAGCAATGTCTTTTGTACTGTTCTACTGTGCTAGGCTCCAGAAATACGTCATACGATAAAAAGTAATAAAAACGATAAGAAATCGCGGGCGAAGAATAAAACTGTATATTCATATTGCTTTGTCTATATGGTTCAATTTGTCTTCGACGCAAACATGAATGTGCCGATTAACAGCTTTTAGAGTTTCGTCTAGTAGCTAGAAACTTTTTCATTACAACTCTCTTGCAACATGGCGCCAAATTCACTTCTGTATTTACAAGTTAGTCACAGTCAAGAACATATAACTTTGTCTCTTCTAGTGTCCTGTTCCAAATGAAATAAAATTGGATTTGTTTCTTGTAGATTTCTCAACTTTGTTGCTTACAGATGTTCGTTTGTTTTTGCTTGGTATTATTTTGCCTCTTGCTGAAATCATAGCAAAGACCTGAGCAATTATTATTGTTACGTGTGGTTCTTGCCAAATATGAAGGATACTATACAAAGTCAATTATTCAGTAGTTCTGTAAAGGTACTAACAAAAAAAAACTAAAAATTACGGATACGGTTCCGGATATAGGCACTTTCTCACAAATTAATACTTACCTGTATTTATGACTTTCTAGCCGCAGACATTTGCTATTTGTTTGTAGTAGTCCGACTATTCCTTGAGATAGGTCTGATCTGAACCGAAATCGGGAACGTGTTTGTCAAGTCGTATCGGTTTGGACTTGTTCTGTAATGTTGCTATAATTAGTGGTAAATAAATAATAAATAATAATAATAAGTCTTGAAAGTCGAATATTGTTGGAGCAATTTATATTTGACACACAAAAAACGAAAGAAACCAATAAAATTTCGTACATCTATGCAGTATCCGGTCAGATAAATCAGGTCTGCCTAAATTGGGTAACACTCACAATCGCAACACCATTCATTTGGACAATTCAAAAGTATTATATTTACTTTGTTGAACAAACGAATTTTTCAAACATACAACGTAATGGATTATGAATTTCATTTAAAATCCCTCAGGTTGTGTGTTACGCAAATAGGGTACCGATTTATCTGTTCAGTTTTATCTCTTCCTGATATGATCTGAGTTTAAACAATGCGTTAAGTGTATTATGAACTGGTAATACGCACTGAAGAACGGTTGTATGTTTTACACACAATCTGAACTTACTCATTATGTTTGAATATATGTATGTTTTTCAATAAAAATATGATACCTCGTTCAATACCCATAGCTATGGGCATTACGATCCATAGAAAGTAATGGACAATAATTACTGTATTATTATTTAATATTTACACGCCCTATTGACACTTGGACATAAAGACAGGTCAATGGAAATAATAATAAATGTGATTGGTATAAATAAAGAAATTTTCTTGATGAGGTTTCATTCAATATAATTTATTTGATTCGAACGGACACTATAATGATTGGAACTTTATTTTTAATACTCTTGATGAGTAAACTAACAGCAATGGAAGCATTTACTGCAAAGAAGATGCAGCCTGCGGAGCCATTGATTGAAGACAGAGTCATTTTAAATCCCGAGGATGTTTACAGGATCAAGGCAGTGGAGGCATTAACTGGAAAGAAGCTACTTCCTACAGACTCACTGACTGATGACAGAGTCATTTTAAAACCCGAGGATATTTACAGGATCAGGGCAGTGGAAGCATTAACTGGAAAAAAGCTGCATCCTGCAGACCTACTGACTGATGAAAGAGTCATTTTAAAACCCGATGATTTTTACAACATCAAGGCAATCGAAGCATTATCTGCAAAGAAGATGCAGCCTGCAGACCCATTGACTGAAGACAGAGTCATTTTAAGTCCCGAGGATATTTACAGGATCAAGGCATTGGAAGCATTAACTGGAAAGAAGCTGCATCCTGCAGGCCCACCAGCTGAAGATTTAAATAGCATTGCATTGCAAGGCATTTTAAAATCTGATGACACTTTCAGCATCAAGGAAATGGAAGCATTAGCTGCAATGAAAATGCAGGCTTCAAACCCACTGACTGAAGATAAAGTCATTTTAAAACCTGAGGATGTTTACAGGATCAAGAGTTTTGTGCATTCAATGAACCGTCAAAACGATGATGCAATGAAAGATCCGGGCAGTTATTGTCGTGCATTTGATAATTGCTACGAGTGTGTGAAAAGTTTATGGTTTCCATGTGGTTGGTGTCATGACTTTGGTTGCACTGATAGTCCAGCACACCTTTGCCCCTTCGCTGAGACTAAATCTGAGAAACTCAATATAACTGGGGCAATAAAAGCGTGTCCACACGCCGAGCACGAAGGGCCTATACTAGTCCCAGAGGGAGTGTCAACTAACATAAAGGTTAAACTATATGGACCAGATCCAGCAATCTATGTCAACGAAATCACATGTCAGATCAAGATTGGAAAGAGGGTGACTGAACTAAAAGGAGTGATACGAGATAAAGTTGTGCATTGTTACCCTGTTATTCTGCAATCCTATGCTAAACTATATGGTGATAAGGATAGAGGGGCTCTTACCCTTAAATGGGGTGGAGCTGAACCATATTCAAATCAAATTCCGTTGATTTTGTACAATTGTAAATTATTGGCCTCAAACTGTGAAGATTGTGCAAAATTGCAATCCGAATATAGGTGCGGATGGTGTTATCCAGTATCGGAATGTATGCTGGAAGAAGACTGTGACCACAGTAGGTTGAAATGGATTCGGGACAGTTGGTCTTGTGACAAAGGTGAGAAATTACTTAATTTTAGTAGCACTTTAGAAAGTTTTCATGCACTGCTAATTATAATCGGCATAGAACAGAATACAATCGAAAATGGTAACACATTGCATAGGGTTCCGTGTGGAGGGATTAATTTCACTCCTACCGAAAGGATTAGCCCTCATATAGGAGAAGAAGGGGAGATAGGAGAAAAGTGTGAGGAAAAGGGAGAGAAAGGCTATTGACCAGCAGTAGATCAGTACGGACCAAATCGTTTATTTCATACCTACATTATTTCACAATCAATTAAAATGATTACTATTTAAAACTTGGGCCAGTTGGTCCTAGCTGTCATTCATAGAACTGTGAACTACTTTTTTGTAAGTTTTAGAAAATCATCATCTACCGAGTTTTCATTACGGTTGGCTTCCAGTCTAACCAGCTGCGGCTGAGTACTAGTATATTACATAAAGTGACAGCCTATCTGACCTCTACAACCCAGTTACTGGGAAACACGATCCTTATGAGCAGACTGTTCGATTCTATCAACCCGTAAAGACTACGAGCAAACAATACGATAACCAAGATTACATTTTAAATGATATCACTAATAATGATGATCTGAGATGACATAATATACGTACCTAATGTTTAATCAACACATAGTTTACAATGCTCTTATTTGAAAATATTGATGTGTCCAAAACAATAAATAGAATGGACACTGCTAAACATGTTTAGTAAGAATTACTTTTCCGAAAGAATTGCATGTCTTTATTGTTAAATAATTAGACTTCACAACATTTGTAAGCAAAGTGATACAAGGATCTTCGAAAGACCAAAGTGATAAAGTGTTTAAGTCCTTCATAAAAACCTGTGATTTTTTTTTGACATTCATTGAAACAATAGGTTAGTTCCTAAAAGTTCTCGTATTCTCTCTTTCCAAGCATTTGGTTAATTTTTTCTCAACGACATTGGGGTCGGCTTTCAGCCTCAATGGATGCAGTGGAATACCAGTATTCTATCAATATTTAGGTAGTGGAGGAGTAGCATTATTAACTAGTTTCAGTTCAGGAGTATGAAATAATTATCAATCTGTAAAATAAAAAAAAATAACTCAGAACTATTAATTTGCTTTTCAGGACGAGTAAATAGAGTGTATCGTAGATTCAGAAGAGGAATTTCGAGACAATGTTAAACTTCAGTAGAATGGTTTGGTTTATTTTCGCATATATTCAGTCAACTAAACCGTATAATAACGGCGATTTATCCGGAATAGATTCACATCAAGGTTACTGTACTTCATTCAGCACCTGCTGGGATTGTAAAAGAGCAGGTAACCAATGTGATTGGTGCCATGAAGTCGGATGTACGCACTACCCAAGTCGTCACTGCCCTCAAAAGGTTTTCCTCGACAACGCCTTCCACAAAAATTCTCCAACGACATTCTGTAATGAAATTATATCCAGTGATCCCATATTTGTTCCCGCTAACATAAGAAGATTCATCAAATTGAATTTGAGAATAGACGATTTAACACTTTATAAACGGAATGTCATGTGTGAAATACATTTAGATCAGACGGTGATAAGACTAAAGGGTTCGCTTGGTGACAATATATTGTACTGCGACTCGACTACTTTAGAGATAAGTCGAACTATCAGTTTGGGTTACATAAGATTGCTGTGGGGAGGTGCAGAACCATATTCCAATATGATCTTGATGGTGGTCTACGCATGTGAGTACATGGCCGTTGACTACTTCGGATGCCGAAACTTGGACGAACGATTCAACTGTGTTTGGTGTGAATCTTCACCTCAAAAGTGCCGTTTGATGGAGCAATGTATCACTGACAATTCAAATTCAGTTAAAATTCTGAATAATTTATTACCTCTTCATAGATTTTAAAATTACGGTACATAAGTTTGTGAGAGACTGGTATCTGCTCTAGGAAACAGATCACCAAGGTCCCACCATACAGTATGTAGATTATTCATATATTTAGACATATTAAAATAATTTATTTGAAATGTGAAGGGAAAGTGATATGAAACAATAACAATATAGACCAAATACCTAAATATGGAGACAATGATAATTATAGGCATTTTTGTATAATAACAATAATTTACAATGAAATAACAGTGTATTCTCAGAACCATAGTACTTTGTCTCCAGGCACTAATTTGTTATTAACTTTTTCTTCATTAATTAAATTGTTATTTTCAGAAAAAACTGTTTTTATTTTTTTACCTCTTGTTTACATTAAAAAAAAACTCATTCTTACTAATAACATAAGGTGATTTTCACACGTCACCGCTCGTCCACGCGGTCAGTTGTAGCCGGTAAAGCAAATGTCTCGGTGGTGCGGTGCACCGCTCATCCGCGCGGTTGCGCGGTATACGTGGGCTTCAGTGGATTTCATACAAGCCAATTTCAGCGCTTATCCCAGTTGTAAACGTCCCTTTGTGTCTATTGGCCTTTTGTTCTATCTCCTACCTGATAAAGAGGGAAATGGATTTTATGTTTTTCTTACTCCTCCGCTATTCTTTTCTGATTAATTTCGTTGCGGGATCCAAGACAGTTAAATTGTTTATCTGAAACTTCTTCAAGCTTCATTGTCTCGGCGTTTTTCTGGTGGAGTTGCAGTGGTTTGGGAATAGTGCGGCAGGCTTGTTCCAAAAAAAGAGAAAATGCGACGTGCTGATAAGCATGACCGCGCGGACGAGAGTCGTGTGTCACCAATGGCCTAAATGTGAAAGTAACATCATCACTGTGCATGTTACATTTTCAAGCCTTAACGACTGGTACACGCTGGTTTAGTTAAGAAGGATATTGATTATTTTTGTCGAGATAGCTTGAAAAATTTTAAAGAAACCACAAAATTTAAGCGTATACCCACAGTACGTTGGGGCCTCTTAAATTGATGAATTGATTTATTATGCTCTTTTAATTACAAATATACATGCGTACAATGTTTTTGAGTTATACTTCTTTTGGCGCGTTAGGAAAAAAATATGAGAATAACTTTTTACAATGCGCGCGCACACCGTCACGAAAAACCGACACCCTGAAGTTAGCAAGTCTACATACACCCTGAAGTTAGCTTAGTGTCAGATATTGACAAGCCTAGGTTATTATGTTTAATCGACTGCTGGAGCTAAGAGGTTAGGTTGTATATATGTAATTGATATTAGACCTTGTTTCTACAAACGTAGGATAAGGAGAAAGATAAAAATTTAAAAAGATTTTTATCTTGTTACGCCACAGAATCATAACTTCTTAGTACATAAGTACACACACACTTATTTTTTATTTTTTATACATGTATACATATTAAAAGGTCCAGATTCAAAACATTATCATCTACTTCCAGTTAAAATCAAGGAGGTTCTAATCCTCAAACCATTACATTAATTTTGCAGCAAATGCCAAACATTACGACTTGCGGAAGTTTGCAATTTACACAAACCAACCGTAAATCTGTGGAAGCTTTTGTCTCAAAAATTTTAAATATTACTGCTTGTGCCACCCGAAGTATCGCGCCAAGAACTTTTACTTATAACGTTATACTTTATGGGTTGAATGATTTATTTTGTTTACCATTCTTTGGGAAAATCGGATATATAAAAAGAAGACCGCGGCACTACCTTTTTTTTCTAAGTTTTTAGTCAAACCTGTAAAAGTATTAAATTGTTTTTTTAGATTCTATCCCGAATTACAATTATTTAAGAAATTAATTTCATTATCTGCCTAGCCTTTTCCCAATTATGTTGTGTTTGTTAGAAGAAACATGTATTTTCTGGGAAAAAAAAAATTGATTGTTTTTTTTCTATATTTTTGAGAACAATATAAATATTATAATTATGTACTGCCTCGTTGGTCGAGTGGTCGCAAGCGCAACTGCTGAGCATGAGATTCTGGGTTCAATTCCCGGATTGGGCACAGCTGGCAGGGTCGGAGCGTTCGTGTTCCACGCGCGCCTCAAAGAGATGTCAGTAAACAGGGAGGGGCCCGCAAGGGCCGATGCCTGCCAGGGCTGCGGGTTGTTCGAAAGAGATACCGCGGCCCTGGAACACAAAGGGCAAGGAAGGAACATGGATGGGTTTTAGTCAGTACAAGTCTGACATTCCCTTCCGCTCTGCCCAGAGCGGGGGAAGTCATTGGATGATTTCCCATCCGTAAAAAAAAAGGGTCCGGCAAAGTGTTGTTTGGTTTAGTATGAGTCTGGTTTTGTGCCCGGTTAGTGACAATAGGCTCGCCCCCTATTACATCCCCTACCCCTATTACCCCTCCGAGGATTAAAGGTCAGCAGTAAAAAAAAACTTTCATGTTAAGTCGAGCTTGTACTAAATCCTCAAATCAAATAAAAACACAAAAACAGAAACGTATAAACAGCACCTTGGTATCTCAATATTGAACCTTTTATCATAATGAGTATAGCGCCAATATCCGTAGGCTGAACACTTTTCTATCTGTGCCGAAACAAGATCTAGTAAAGCGGGAAAATTGAACAGATGCTACAGAAACGGGCCCCTCCACCAGGTTACATTACTATTGGGAAAAGAAAGGAGTAGACGGAGCAATAAAATTGTGGATGCGCCATTTTGACGTGACGTCAGCTCAAAGACAATTTAATATGGGATGGAAGGGACACCGACGCAAAAACGGTTACCACGCATACAGTACATCATTCTGTTTTTAAAAAAAGAATGATGTACAGAATTGTCGGTTTAAAAAAAAAAGAGCTGTTTCCTACAAAAGTGCAATACCTACACGGTCAGATTAATGTACTAAATACGTGGTAACCATTTTCGCGTCGGCGTCCTTTTTATCCCTTATACTTTCGAAAGATGGGCCAAAGTGAACAAAATCGTTATTTACTTGCAAGAGCTTTCTGATTGCTGTCGGTATAAATGTTCCAAGCCTTTGACAAACATGTCAATTTACCACAATAAACCGTTTTTTATGCCTCTTTACATCAGTATGTCTTCATCATCATCATCATATCAGCCCGGAATCACCCACTGCTGGGTATAGGCCTACCCTTTTTTCTGCCACACTTCCCGGTTCTGTTCGTCCCTCATCCAGGTGCTTCCCGCGACTTTGACGATGTCATCAGTATGTCTTAACAGCAGTGATACCCTAGTGATATGATCGATGGACTGCCAAGTCATAGGTCTCGAGTTCGAACCCAAGACCTCTGAGTTTTCGGTCTCATGTGCGTGTTGTATAATTTCACTTGCTTCGGTGAAGGAATACATCGTGAGGAAACCAAACCAGCATGCCTGAGAGATAGGTATCTCTCGACGGCATGTTAAGCCAATGCAGAAGCCCACAGGTGGCATAAAAACTCTGGCACCAAGTTAGGCACTAACCACACGATAAAGAAAGAAAGGTTGGTATGTATTTAAAAAAAAATGTTGTGTTGTTTCTGTTTCTTGTAAAAAAAATATAAATATTTTTTTTACAAATAGAGAGGCTGTTTCTTTTTCTAACAGAGAGGTAAGGCAGGAGAAGACAAGCTGGATTGACACTTGATAAATTGGGATAAGTTGAGATAAGATAAACCTTTTACTTATTAAAGCTTGGCAATTAAAAACATGGTACCTACAGGATAATTGATGGTAATCCATTAAATATTTTTTAAGGTAGATGCAAAAGTTCGATACATTTTTGGGGTTCCATACCTCAGTGCGCTAAAACGGAACCCTTTTTTTTCGGATGGGAAATCATCAAATGACTTCTACCGCTCTGGGCAGAGCGGAAGGGAGTGTTAGATTGTACTGACTAAAACCCATCCATGTTCCTTCCTTGCCCTTTGTGTTCCAGGGCCGCGGTATCTCTTTCGAACAGTCCCGCAGCCCTGGCAGGCCTTTGCGGGTCCCTCCCTGTTTGCTGACATCTCTTTGTGGCGCGCGTGGAACACTAACGCGCCTTCATTACGGCCTGTCGTCAAAAGACGGACGGACGGCGAGCTAGCCCATTACTCACCGTCCACACTTCCACATCTACGATGGCCGGAAGCCACCACGTGGCCCCGGACGCCCCGGGCACGGTAATAATATCTACAGTATTGTATCTTCATACAAACGGTCGGAACGCGAGTCATACCAACACGCCCTCGAGGCGGTTGGCAGTTGGGAGGCAACAGTTGCGAATGCACCGCACTGACTAACGAACGTTGTGTTGGTTTTTAAAGCAGAAAGCGTGCGATTCGAAATAAAAGTAGGTATATTTATTAAATATGCCAAAGGGTTATAAAAGAGTATATTGTGCTGTCTTTGGTTGCTTGAATTATTCAACAATGCATCCAGAGGTATTATTTTTTAAATTACCTAGAAACTCCGAAAGGTAAGACTGTAAAATAATTTGTATACAAGTAATACGTAATTTGTTTATTTTTAATAGGTATGTATTTCGCTTTTTGCATCGAGTAAAATACCTGGATTTATTAATAAATAAGTGGATAGGGTGAAAAAAGTGACACACGAGTAATTTAGGTACCTACGCTCGCGTTAAAAAAAACTAATAGGTAGTTTCCTAAGCTAGACTATCTACTTAGGTACTCATATACTTAGCTACTTACATATATTATTGAATTAGACAAATTATCTTTATGAAATGATTATGGAAGTAATTGATAGGTAGGTATCTACCTGGTGAGATTTAACTACATTATAATTTTGGTACTTTTTAAGTAAGACTTTCTCAAAGGTAGATAGAGGTTTTGATTGCTGTAGGTAGCGCGCACACGCGATGAGATGGTTGATATTAAGTAACGTTTGCCGCGGTTCACCATCGGATCGGACAAATGTTGTTTGATCACCCATCCGATGTCGAACCGCGGCAAACGAGATGCTTTGTGCTGTAGGTAATAGGGACGTTAATAAGCTGAGATGAAAAAAGATGTTGTCATCACAATTACTCGTCAGCTGTTTCTTGCATTTTGTTTGAGTAGGTAGGTGTTCAAATTTGTAAGGACTGGAGTTTGGTAACCTTCGGCGACCAGAATGAAGGGAAATATATATTTTTTCAGACGCCTTGAAGGGCTGAAATTAATTTGTCGAAATTATTTAGAAAACAAACCTAACTTTGCGTCTTACCGGATATGTGAAAAACATTTTAATGTGGAGGACATACGACAAACACAAACACCTCGAAAATCTACTAATCAAAAGATGTGTCTTTTGATTAGTAGATTTTCGAGGTGTATTTTTATTGAACACTTCCTATTTCATTCACAACATTTTTTTTTTTAAATATTTATTTACAATCACTAAACTAGAAACAAACTCAACTAAGTAGATGAAATTAAAATAGTGTAGGCGCGGCAGCCCTATCGCGTGCGTACGTACCACCCGGCTGTAGGTAGTTATTTCAGTGACAATACTGATCATATTTATACTGCGCCCCGGGCGTCTCCCGCAGCGGCTGGGACGGGAGGTTCTCTCCCTCTCACGCTCTGCCACATCCTTCGCTAGCATGTCTGCTTCGCAGAAGGAGGTGACGGCGTCCCATTCCCTCTCGCTCCGGACCATGGATTGAAAAACGGAACCCTTATGATCACTTTGTTGTCAATCTGTCTGTCTGTCCGTTTGTGAAGACTCTTTTTCCCAGGAACCCGTAAATATGTTGTTTAATAACAAAATACTTACAAGTTTATAAAGAAACCTCGGTGCACGAGTCCAACTCGCTCTGGGCCGGTTTTTTTTTTATAGGTACTACTTGTAGTGAGCGGGTTTCGTATGGCTGTGTTTTGGGCTAAACGTACTATTTAGACTTTTTGCAATCGATACGCTAGGAATACGAAGAACCAAAACAAACTCAAATTTATATTTCAAACTTACTAAAAGGAGAAATAATTTGCCTTCTCCAGTTTTCTCAAATCAAATACTATCGACTACACGGCATAAACGTCTGGACATTGATTTCTACAAATTGGTTCCGTAAGTGTATTGCGTTGTAAAAATCCTTTGCACTAAGTGGATGAGTAGAGAGAACCCAAACCACTAATTTAAAATTATGTTTCCATCAATTGCCACCGTCATCACAACCATAGAACCCAAACAACTAGCTCTCCCATTCAATACGTTTCGTATGTCTACAACGAATTTCAAACTTACCTTAATTACCAAAAAAATCTAATTAGCCTGTCAGATAGATTTAAAAATATTGGGCGCGTATTTTTTCTTTTTTCACGTAAACAAAACATGAAGACGATACAGTGCGTCGAAAACTGGTGTAACATCACTATGTCAGTAGACTTTTACTGCCGAAGTAACGTCACAAACCCCCACTCATGATCTTTGATGCGTTTTATCTTCGTCACTTTTTATTGATTTGATAAAACAAAAAATACGTATCCAATATTTTCGATAATCTAATCTAACTGACGGACTAAATAGAATATTTTTTTAACCCAGCAAACATCCCTATTCAGCACATTTTTCAATTCTCAATCTTCGTTATTGCATTAACTTATGTAGGTATATCGTTATTGCATTTGTTTTGAATAGTAATATACACCGTGATTTTTTTGTCGTCTGACAAAGGTGGTCCACTCAATGTATCCGACATAAAATACCTCTAGGCGTGTTTTCTTTTACCATTAATTAAGATAATAGGTACAAATAAAAATAAATAATACATTAGAATTATGTAAAATCCTGTTAATAATGTTTACGTATCAAACAGTGGAACATACCTAACCATCGCACGAGTCGAGTAGATAGATCTTCGCTCGCAACAGAACGTTTCAACTACGTTATGCATCATAATAATGAATAATATATATATATATATATTATTATATTGTTTTTAACTCTTAAATACCATTTTTTTGTTATGAATGTATAGTAGTCATTGGATACATGAAGTGGGCTGCTGTTGTCAGACGACTAAAAAGGCACGGTGTATTTGTTGTATTTGCGGTACTTAATTTTGACTATCCAACCATCCATTGCATTATTTCTAAAGGTCTAAATACATTAAGAGCTATGCCTGTGAGCCTATGGCACGCCTACCTAAACGCTGAAAAAACATTGGATATTTTTTTTAGGTAAAAGCACCTTTAGATGGATCACAAATGACCCGGGGTTATTACTTGTTTTCTTTTAATTTCCTCAGATAAATGGAGCTTGCGAAAAAATACCGTTATCCTATGTTGCTATGTTTAGTCATGTTTTGATCGTCAAAGTTTGTCAAAAATGTCTAAAAGTAGCCTATACAACACAACTAGACTACCTCGTTGGTCTAGTGGTTGCAAGCGCGACTGCTAAGCATGAGTTCCTGGGTTCGATTCCCAGGTCGGACAAAGTGTTAATGGGTATTCCCGGAATGAATTTTTCAGTAGCAGCCACGGAGTCTGGATTTTTGCCCGATAAATGACATTAGGCTCGCCCCCTATTACATGGGACTTAAACACAACTGGGGAGATGTAGGTATACTATTAAATTCGCCACTGCCCAACCACTGAAATACAGGCATTATGTTTTGTTATGTGAATTGATATAAAGAGAGCAAGAATAAGCACCAGACATTTTTGAAGTACCTACATATACAAATAACCCGTAAAATATAAACATATCACTAATCCATTGTTATTATACAAGTGCATACGAAAATGCACCCTCACGCCACGTTAGCCGTTTCCCATTATGGTATTATCATCCCTTCACATCCCCCATTCTCTATTATACGAAAAGTGTGAAAACATACGTGTCATAACCGCGTGAACGGCAACGCTACGTCTTGTCAACATAAATCTTTTGCGAATAAAATAATTACTTACTTCATAGAATAGCGAAGATGCGGCCTACCCGGTATGGTAAGTTTAGGTCAACAAAACGTAATGATATAAGCATCTGCAATATGATCTTTACCATTGATGATACTGAAATTGATATATAATTATTATGTGCCTGTAACTCCATTAGCAACAACAATAAATTTTGTAATATTTAAACGTGATAAAGGAAAACGCAATCGCAAACTTATGGATATGTGTTTTCTCCCCGTCAGGCTTGGTCTTTGACTAACTAACACCCGGAAGTACAAACTTAAGGTTTGTCAACGAGCAATAGAGCGCAGTGTTAGGTGTGATGGGTTGCGATTTCTCCATACAAATTTCAACGAAATCGACGTTTCCTTTTTTTCTTCCTGAATAATGCCTCTAGACCTATATTTCAATATAGTTTTTTATAAAATCACGTACTAGTGTAGACACGTCTCTGTCATTTCTTTTTTTTTAAACTAATAAGCAAAGAAAATAATTATGACCCTCGAAAATTGTTAAAAATGCCCTATTTTTACGGCCGTGATTAGAGGACTTCCAAACAAATTACAAAACTTTTAAACATTAAAAAAATATTAGTAGGAACCTAGACATACTCTTTCTTAAAATGTTAATGGCAAAAATAATAGAATCGGCTCAGTTTTCGAGGAAAAAAAGGGAAATAAGAAACGAAACGTTGACTTCGACAAAGTTTTGTGATACAATTGGTCTGAGCTGCTGCTGTCCCTATCGCACTCTACAGGGGTAAGCTTGACGCAGTGCGACAGCAATAGTTTATTCAAATAGTTATTTTTTTAACTCCTCGCACACCGCGTCTCCTCTTAATAAAGTTGGAGGGAGGCCTTTACCCAGAAGTGGGACAGAGACGGCTAGCAAAAAGCTTTGGGGTTTAGACCGCAATAAAATTAGTTCAGTAACTTAAAATATAAAAAATATTTTGGTTATCCATCGTACCTGAGCATACAAGCAAGCTAATTTCATTTTGACCAAGTTGTAGTCTTTAGGTAAATAATCTGTATGTTATTTTTTATTATTTTATTTAATACTAGCTGATGCCCGCGGCTTCGCCTGCGTGGATGTCGGTTATCGCGACCAAAAGTAGTCATGATGATCCCATTCCCTCAACTCATGGGAACCTAGTTTGCCCATTTTCAAAGTATGAAAATGGATATAGTAATGTGTCTGTACCTAGTGATTGACCATGCCCTGCGTTTTAACGAATACATCAAATAATTCGATCTATATTAATTGTTCTATTGAAATATGCATAATACGCAATTTGTTCCGTTTTAGTTTTTAGAGGAGTTTTTTGAGGAGCTCGTGGCTAAACAATAACAGCCGCTCGGGTCAATCTTTAGGTTAAGCCGTGCTTGCCTAGGTTGGTCTGTGGATGGATGACCACCCATTACATACCGAGTTTCCTCCGTGCCTCGGAAAGCACGTTAAGCCGTTGGTCCCGGCTGTCATTTGAAGATCTTTGACAGTCCTTAAAGTAGTCAGTGGCGCAAAAAGTCTGACAACCAGTCTTACCAAGGGGTATCGTATTTCCCAGTAGTAACTGGGTTGTGGAGGTCAGATAGGCAGTCGCTCCATGTAAAATACTGGTATTCAGCTGCATCCGGTTAGACTGGAAGCCGACCCCAACATAGTTGGGAAAAGGCTAGACAGATGATGATGTTCCGTTTTAGTTTTTAAAAATAATGACTTAATGACTAATGACTACTTTATGCTTATAAAATTCATTACTTTAAGATAGAACAAATATAGATCTAATTATTTAATGTATTCGTTAAAACGCAGGGCTTGGTCAATCGCTAGGTATACAAATGATATAGTATATTATCCTTAAGAGATAGACATAAGCCATCGCAGATTTTTCTGTAGACCTATATAAGATATACAATTCCACCATTCATCATTTTGTTATATCTTAAAGGGCAGCGTTTTCGTTGAAAGCTCCCCCAGGCGGCTTATTTTTTTCCGACACCTCCAACAAATATCTTGACAAATTATATACTAAGAAATTCCTCGAGAACCACTCTATCTATTTAAGAAAACAACACGAAAATCAGTGCTGTAATTTCTGAGTTTATCGCGAACAGACAGATAGACACGGCGGAGATCTTTGTGTTATAATATGTAGTGATGTTGGATTCGGCTTCCAGTACAACCGGATGCAGCTGAATACCAGTATTTTACATGGAATGATTGTCTATCTGCCCTCCACAACCCATTTAGTTCTGGGTAATACGATACCTCTTGGTAAAAATACAGTGAAATTAGTGATAGCTTTAATTTCCACATCAGGTGTTCCAGATCTTCAATTTTTATACGTCAACAGAGAGTGCTCATCAGGCTGAACAACTTTTGCTAAGACGTCATTCCTATATATAGAATTTTTTTTTTGGATTCGTGCTCTATTACTGTTTCTAAACCCCCCACAATTTTTTTTTTAATATATTCAATGTACGGACACAGTTTTTTTACTGTCTTATTATATGTACTATATTATATTATTATACGTATGTATTATTATTATATGTATAGATCTAAAAAACTTAAGCAAATTCTAATGTATTATTTATTTTTCTTTGTACCTCTTATGTTAATTAATGGTAAAAAAAACACACCTAGAGGTATTTTCTGTCGGATACATTGAGTGGACCACCTTTGTCAGATGACTTAAAAATCACGGTGTATAATTAGACTGCCCACGAACTGTGTGAGATACTCGGATAGTTGAGACCAAATCTAACGTCAGAGCGTTCAACCGCAACAAAACCGCCCAAAAAAATGTTCAGTGTATTTCAAACAAAGGGTGGGAATCGTTTATAAATAAACACATTAGTGTAAAAGCCGGATTTTGATGGTGTTAACAACAACAATAGTAGATATTGGAGATTCATCGCGCGACGCAATACATTGAGATAACTACTTAGGTACAATTTATAGGCATGTAGCTGCGATGTTATGAATATTCGATTGTATATCGATTGAGAAGATATCTCTGTAATATAGGCTTTAATGTGTTCGTGGTGTTCGTATATGATTGAATTGTAAATAGCAATGAGTTACTGTGCCAGTAGCTCCGGTTACGTGTCTGACACTTGAGTTTATAGTTAGTTAAAATTATTACTTGAGTGACAGTAATTACTTTAGATACGATTTTGAAGTTATACTTCTTTTGGCGCGTTAGAGAAAAATGATGAGAGTAAATTTTTACGATGTGCGCGCACACCGTCACGAAAAACCGACACCCTGAAGTTAGTCAGTCGTATTTTAATAATACGAGGTGGAATGGACAACGTCATGTAAACATATGTAATGGAAATTTTGATCATAGAAGGCTTTTTTTTTTTACTGATGGGAAATCATCAAATGACTTCTCCCGCTCTGGGCAGAGCGGAAGGGAGTGTCAGACTTGTACTGACTAAAACCCATCCATGTTCCTTCCTTGCCCTTTGTGTTCCAGGGGCGCGTATCTCTTTCGAACAGCCCGCAGCCCTGGCAGGCATCGGCCTTTGCGGGCCCCTCTCTGTTTGCTGACATCTCTTTGAGGCGCGCGTGGAACACGAACGCGCCGTCTACACGGCATCATAGAAGGCTGATTTAAACATTAAAACAGCTCTTTATGAGTTTCCTTTAATGAAATTCAGAAAGTATTTAATTATCCATAGCTATAAAAGAAGAGATATGATGTATCACAGTAGACTTTGACTGGCTGAGTTGATTAAATCAAATCAAATCAATCAAAAACTGCGTCAAAAACCAGACCTTTTCAGAGATAATTTAAATTTAAAAATGTTTGGCTGAAGTAAAACAAGTATTGACTTGAGCCCACGAATGAAGATATTTGTGGCTTGATATGGCCTGCGAGCAAACATGGGGAGATAGGATTGGATCAAATATTTGCCCAACACGGGGCCATGCAAATGTGAATGTTGGGTAATCTGTACTTACGGGTTTAGCCCATTCGGTGGAGTTTCTAGTTTCTACAGATTCCCTCGGCACTCCAATTACAAAGCAAGTAAGAGGAACAAGTCTCAATAGGTAACATTTACTCTCACGTAATACTTGTGGAACTACTAAGATATGTGTAGTTGATTGAAATGTTGTTTGTGCCGTTAATTTTAAATGACATCGTGTTTTTTAAAACCGGCCAAGTGCAAGTCGGACACGCACATGAAAGGTTTCGTACCATCGTGCAATATTTATCACAAAGAATGCGAAAAAAATACCTTTACCTTTAGTTATTAACTTTATTTTATTCTTGATATTATAGCGGATATAGTAGTATTATGGTTCAAAAGATACAGCCCTGTTATAGACGGACTGACTGACAGACAGCGGAGCCTTAGTTAAAACCCTAAAACTGAATTAAACCTCAATGCGCTGGTAAATTGTCACATATTTATCAATGAGAACGAACGCTCAATAGCACAATCTGCCCATAATGTTTCCACATAAAGGACGTGGGCTATATAACTCGTCACTCGGGCCCGTAGTGATGATGATGTCATTTTTAGGATATGCCAGTTTCCCCAAGACGTTTTCGTTTACCGTTTTTGAGAGCAGCGTTATTTATAATACAAGTGAAATATAATATAAAACCTAGTCAATTTTTATGTTAAAAATGCATTTATTATATTAGTTTATATAATTTTGTTATGAAAACACAGCATATTTGTATAATCATAATTGAAATCTCACTGATCGCATAAAGCAGTTGAAGGCAAGAGGCAGCTAGACACAACACGCCGTTATCCAATAAATAAAAATATGTACCCACAGAATGAGATTATGAAATTTTTCCAATTGCGGTATTTTCAAAACACCTGTGTCAATTCATACCTTACGTACGGGAGCGAGATGTAATACAAAATGAATATTTGGCGGCGATTCCTATGCAGCTGCCAATTTCAACAGGGAAATTCACGGAAAAGCCACTCCTTCAAAAAATATAATGCAATTTTGGAGGAAATTGCTGGAATGGAAGTTATTTTCCACAATTATACGAGTTTCGAACTTGTAATGACATTAATTTTATTAAATTCCGACTGAGTGATTTATGTTTGTTGATCTAATAACGAGAAATTGGGGTTTACTTTTGAAGTAATGTTTACTTTGGAGTTGTCTTGGTAATAAAACTGAAACAGACCGAAGTTTTTAGTATTAATATTTACCTGAAAGTATTTTTAGTATTCGGAAAGCAACGCAAAGGGAAATTTTCAGTATGTTTCACCTTATTTTGTAAAAGCGTTCCTACTTTAAACCCATCATTACCTATTTAATTAGGACTTTAGCCTACGTTGATACGACGACATTATATTTATAAAAAAAAGAGATCGGGCAGATAATGCAATCGTTATTAAAATGACATAGTTAATTTTAAATGATGAATAACTTTGTTTTCCATGTAGCAATCTTTTTAGCGTCATACCAAAAAGATCTTCAAATCTTCTTTCAATCAGCTACAAGAAAATATAGGTCTCGTTCACCGACGCTACTTGGACCGATTCCGCCCGGTCTCCTTTGTATATTAATTTTTATACCCCAAAAAAGAATCTACATACCACAGTTATATTAACTGTCAACTAAATATGCAAAAAATTCTTTACTCACGATGCAATCTGGTCCAGCTCAAATAAGAAAAATGGTTCTTTACTATTTCTCAAGATTTCAGAATTCAGAATTCCCTTAGACCAATTAAAAATCCAATATTCTTTCAGTTTCAAGCTCCTATATATTCTCTCCAGAGAACTTATAGTTTTAAGGACGCTCGCTGAAATAATTAGGTACCTATTATTTGACACTTAAAAGAATGGAATTACCACTTCAGGCACTTGTGAGTTTTCAAGAAATTCTTTGGAGCTTTAATGAATTTCTCTGTTCAGCTACAAAGTTAGCGTTTTAAATAAGATGGGTGGTTAAGAATATAATAAAGTTTTACAAAGGAGGCTAGTTTAAAAATGATAAGAGAATCTATTGAGTGCGTTATTTCGTAAGTGAAGACAAATTATGATCGATTGGTAACAAGGTTTGGTTGGAAACATGCTTTTGAACCTTTTGGGAAAAATAATAGTGATAAGAACGGCTAATTTCCCCAGAAGGCCCTCAACCAGAACTTGGTGCTACGACGGCTTCCAAATAAAAATACAGCTAATGAAAACAAACTTCGCTTGTCATGAAATCAATAACATTTTCTTTATTATACAAGTTTTTTCATACCTAAGTACTTAGCTGGAGGTACCTGATGAGATGGCGAGTAATAGAGAAGTTTGGATGAAGAAGACTTGACCCCAAATTAATTGGGATAAGGGCAGGAAAATGATGATCATAATGACTTAAGTGCTCAGCAAGTGACAGTATTTTCAGTATTGTAATAGTTTAAGGGAAATAATATTGGGCTGCGGGACTGTTCGAAAGAGATACCGCGGCCCTGGAACACAAAGGGCAAGGAAAGAACATGGATGGGTTTTAGTCAGTACCAGTCTAACACTCCCTTCCTCTCTGCACAGAGTAGGAGAAGTCATTTGATGATTTCCCATCCGAAAAAAGGAAAGGAAATAATAATAAAAAATCTCTTTATTCATGGCCCGATATCGAGAATGGAGATAGTTAATATCTTCTTGGTAGTCGACAACCACTACGCCCGAAGCACTAAAACGTTATTCTAATTTTATATTATTTTTAACGTTGGACCTTCACTTCCACTAGACATAAGTAGGATATAACGCACTGCTATTTTAAATTAAAATTTGTGTAAATGCTGGAGATTTTTGTAACGTTATTTAAAAGGGCGAACTTAATTGTTTGTTCATCCTTGAAATTTCCAAACGCCTAGTGGATGTGTGACCAAAAGGCTGCTAAGGCTAAGTCTTGCCATACAACGTGGCCACTCCGCCAATCTCTGGGGCACATTACCAGCTGACAGCGTTAATTCGACTATTTTTTTTTTCTTTCCATGTGAATCACTAGAATGTGGTGAAAATCGAGTGTTTTTGTGGACGATCTGTTTTACTTGTCGCCAGACTGATGTTGTACGGTCTGCGTAGTTAAATGTTTATCAAATACGCCAATTTTCCGTACAAAGTAATTTCATACAACTGTCAAAAATTGACAGTTGTGATTTGAATTTACGGATAATGTAGTTGGTAAACAATCACTCAGTGATTGCTCACCAACTACATGATCGTTTTTGAGCTCACCAGATGGCGCCACTGGCGAGTAAGTCTTATCATTAAAACTAGCCAATAACTTCATAAAAAGCTTATTCTATTACGTATAACAACATAGTGTAAACTTTTGATACATATTTACAATTTCGTCCCCAAAATTATCAAGCATGAAACATTTAAAAATTGTTCTTAGTCCAAGTACTAACAAATTAGATCCTAACTTGCTACTTAAAATCTTCAAGACATAATTAATCAGGAATGACCCATGCTCTCTTGACCACAATCGTGAATATTATTAAAAAGCGCGCAACGAGCGAACACTCCACGACATCTGACATTTCTGAAGACCTTACTCTACACGAACGCCTCTAGCGGCGAATTCATGCACGATAGCTCCCATTGCTCTAACTTTGCGTGCTATATGTATGCGTCCTACTAAAATACATACATATGCTTCTTGTGTATAAAACCAGAGAGTAAAAATTGTATAGAAAACACACTGATATTGGTGAGCTGTGAATGATAGCCATGTGTCAGCATTTATTCAGCCACCAATTTGAAAATAGGCTCGAACGTAAAGCGGTAGAAAACCGAATACAAATTGCCAGTAAGATACTCGATCATAGTTCCATCTTGCAAATCTCTGTGACACTGTACACCGTCCCTATCTGAAGTTCTAGCATGAACGGGCGACGTAAATGTGGATAACGTAAATTCGTATGACTGAAAATACTACTATACTATTTTAATAGCATGTTTATTTTTTTTAAAGCATATATTATAATAGTATTACAGATAATAATTTTAAAACTGAACACCTAAATGTTATGTGCGTGACAGTATTAATGTTTGCTTCTAAAATCTTTCGAATTTATGTTACGTTTATTCCAAGCGTTCGTTCGTCCAAACGCCATGATGATGCTCAAATCATGTATATCACATTTGCCATCAACTCGCAAAGAAAGAAGCGTTTGTACTAGCCCCACAAAATTTCCCTTCGACAGGCGTCCGTCTAAATTCGACGCCTTCGTTAAATCCAGACGATATAATGCTGACGTCGATTCCACCTCATTTGCCACCAAAAGAGCTTCAAATAAATCCCTTTTGACATTCTTTTTTATTCTTGGCATCTTCGGAAATAATAATCCTTGGAAACAGGACAGATCGTATATTTTATCAGGGATCCAGAATACGGACATATTGGAACTTTCTTTTGTAATGAAAGGACTGCTAATGTTATAAAGGATGTCGTGTTGGCTACTGATTCTGTGATCAAGCGATGGGTCGGCGTAATAAACCTTTTAAAGGTTGACGTTTATGGTCTGAATGTGTTCTGGGTATTGGATGGGCTGGAGTTTCTCGATTTTCTTTCTGGTGTTGAAGTGAAAATTGATATTTTTTGTGGTAAGTACCGTTAACGCTAAAGATTAATTTTGGTATATTCTTTATTCTTTTCATCCTTGACTTGATGGTGAATTTTAAAACTTTTTAAATGAAATTACTTACCAGCTTAAGTGTTAGCATATGGATTTCAAAAGTATTTTAAGTTAACTATTCACGAAGAAAGGATTTAGTGAAGGACCATTTATTTCATTCAACTTTCATTAGTGGAATCCCTATTTTAATGAAAACTCTTTAAACTTTTTTGTTCCAGGCAAGGTTCTTATTCAATGAAAATTTTCTTTGACGAAGTGCATAAAACTGTCTTTGAACTTTCCAAAGCTGCTTAGTAATTTATTTCGTATATGCGGATTTAGCTGAAAAGTTTGGCAAATATTGCAGAAAAGTTTTTCTTTATTCGCTATGTTTTTTTCTGTGTCAGTTTTAAAATGAAAGAAAGAAACGTCTTGTACAATACATATTAATATTAATAGCAATCAGTGGATACAACTCGCCATGATCCGTGGCCAATTCAATCAAACGTGATCGGTGGAGACAAACCCATTAAACCACGTGGTTCTCAAATTAAAATAAAATATTAACCGTGTGGCTGAAATGGGAACTAACGCGGCTGCCATCTTGTTTTTAATACAATTTCTCATGTGTTTAACGAAAACGCATAATGCTCTGTCGACATCGTAAAGCGCCAATATATACAGCAATGTAACTTCCTTGCATTGCATGCCTATAATTATTATTTGTAGGCATTTTCTTTTAAGTACGTGTCAAAAACATTTTACTCCATTGTTTCACTTATACAAGTGTTGTTCCAACTTTTAGTCGATACGAAATCTGAATTCCGCAGCAAAAATGTATAAATTTGGCGGGAAAATGTATAGAAACTAAAACGGGCTATAACAGAGTTGTGCCCCTGTTTTATGTAACATGATCGACAGTTTAATTTACTTGTCAGTCCGCGGCACGGCTTTATGCAAAGTGATGTATCGGATACTAAATGCGATGTTAGTTTAAGAAATGTGAAGTGGGGTGGGAAAGTATCCTATTTTGTTTTTTTGGCGTATTTATTTACAGTTTGTTAACGTTGTATCTCAAGAGATAAAAATATATTTACTTACTGAAACTTTATAATGTAAATAAAATTTTCTCACACATGCTTGGAAATTGGAGCATTATTTTGACAACCTCCTTCGAGATAAATAGAAATTGCTGTACTGGACATGCGACCAGCGACCGGCAAAAGTTGTATGAAAATCCATATCTGTGTTTAGCGGCCAAATAAATTACATAGTAAACTTATATCTGTCGTGTTATTTAAAAATGGTACGATATTTTATTCTGAAACATGGCAACCAGGAGGTATCTTGTCATAGGTTTTATTTTTCGAATTGGCTTGCAAATAGAAAGCGGTTTATTCACAAAAAAAAAAACAAATGAACTCTTCAACGCGAGAAAAAATATTGTTGTTTGTGTGCATCATTGATTTTGAAAAGTAATTGTATTTGTAATTTCCTCGCATTATTTGATAAAAGTGCTATACAAGCCTTGGCCAGAACTAGGCATTGATGGATTTACTTATGTGTACCTCGGCTTCACCTCGGCCTACATTTACACGTTCGTTTATCAATGTCTCTGTTGCTGACCGCTGCAGTAATGTTCTATTATAAAATAAAATAGTGATTGCCGTAACTTCATTATTATCGGCTTCTATAACAAATACTTCATTGTATTTGTTTTAGAAGCCAATAATAATGAAGATACGGCTATTGAAACTCACATCATGATTACTTCCATTCAAAATTACAATTTTATGTATTAATTTGATGCTTCAAGAGAAAAAGCTAATGCTTTTAGTTTTAACTCCATCACTATAATAAATACTTTAAAAGTTGAAATAGCACCCGATACAGGCTTTGTAAAAAAACATCCTTTGTTACAAGCTGGATACCAACATTTTAAAACTATCGAACGATAACCTATAAAGTTCCATAGACTGTGACATCGGCGAATTTGATAGAAAATTTTAAAAAGTTTTTGACAAACGTTATTTGCCTTAAAGCGGAGTTTCCATTTATTCTATTTTTTTTTACTCGGCACAAGAGGAAATTGTAGATTTTCATTGGATATACACTGGGGGACGCTCGTTGTAGCGAATTATGTACCCACTATTATTTTATCAAATACGACGGCTAAAATATGTATATTTCAGGCGGTAAGTGGTAATAAAGTCGTTGAACCTTTGAGTTAGTTTATGAGGCTGTGAAAGTTATATGACATAGAATATGTTATGTTTATAGTGGGCATTATTTTGTTTAATTGACCGCATAATTAGATTTTAAGTTTTGAAGTACATCTATACATCTTCTATCCATCTATATCTATACACCTTCTCATCACATCTATACATACAGATAAATAAAATTGGAGTGTCTGTTTGTAATATAAAAAACGCTTTTTACTAAGTACATATGGATGTATACACGCTACATATACCAAAACAACATTTTTTACATTTTTGTCTGTCTGTCTGTTTGTTTCTGCTAATCTCTGAAATGGCTGGACCGAATTTGACAGGATTTTCACTGGCAGATAGCTGATGTAACAAGGAGTAACTTAGGCTGCTTTTATTTTAGATGCATAATTAGGTATCCATGCAAAAAAAAAAAAAAAAAGGGAAGTGCTTATAATAATGAGGTTTTTTTTTTAATAATTTCACGCGAACCAAGGTCGCGGGCAACAGCTAGTCTTATCTATAATTACTTAAGTTTTCTTTTGCTTTCCTTATTAACTGATTCTCATATTAAAAACTAATAAGGCATAATAAGTCTTGATCAATATAAAGACTTGTTCAATATACTTTTAAATTAATAAGCAGTAAGAGAAATGTCATTCAAAGAACACACTCTTGAGGTATCCCAACATTTATTGCCATTACACTGGATAAACCAAACCCTTTGACCACCCTTAATGACCGTTTGGTAAGCGCTTTGAATATCAAATTGCACAGACGGGCATTCATCACATTAGGAGCCTTACTAATTACTCCAATGTGTCGAACCTTATCAAAGGCCTTCGAGATATCAATTACGACAAAGGTTTTGGTGGAAGTTAATAATTAATAATGAGTGACGTAGTAGGTGTGAGCGTCTAATAATACGCTATCATTCATTTATTACTTATTCACTAAGATATTCTGAGAAGTTAGTGAAAATAACGATACGTAAGAGTGTCTTCTAAGCATAACGTAGGTCGCAAGTTATGAGCGATTTTCATAGAATTATATTTTGATATTTTTTTTCCTGGAATTTTATTAGTAGTAAAATGGTTTTTTTTATTGATATCTTTATTGACTCCCAGGTTGATTGACTGGGTTCTCGGAAAAGAACGATACAGGTATAACTTTCTTTCAAACGTAAGGCGTGTGAATTTATTTTCACACGTCTCGTTTCATTTGTTTTTTTAGGAATTCTTTAATATATCACAGACACGTGTCAATAAATGAAAATTTCGGTACTTACAAAAATATTTCCAACTGATAAAATTAAATTAATTTTTAAATGGAAGCAGTTGCTTACATTAGGCATTTTGGAATCGTAATTCTAACTACATTTGTGTTGTGTAGGTATTGAAATTTTGTAAGAAATATGATTGTTTAATTTTCCCGCTCTCACTCTTAAATTACAATCCGACATAAGCTGACAGAAACTTTAGCAGAGAAAAGCTAATCCGACGTGACATTGACTAATATAACTTTAGGCGATGCCATGTTCGCTACCTCAGTCGCTTTTTTCTTTCAACTGTATTATTTAATTGCTTGTGGAAAATGAATCTGAAAAGTTCTAGGAATTGCTTATTTTTCTACATACCTACATAATTAAAGTTTTTTAGATGAGAAAAATAGTTTAGACGTAGAATGGAGAACATTCTCCTGACCGTATTTAGTTTTGACGGCCAATCTCAGACGTGCCCGTGGGCGTGTGTGTAAACAAATGAGCATTTGGGATGTCTTTCCTCTTTCTAATTGTACGATGGCAGTCTAACCAGATCAATCGGGTCAGCAGGCAATCGTTGTTATACAGAGCAATATGAATCCTCCATTTTTTTTTAACCAACAGTAATACAATTACTACGACACTAGTTACTACTATACTGATAACATGGAACAATTTGATTCATCGCATAATATTTTCCAAATCTCCGGTGAATGTATTTACGCTTAAAATGTCTAGTTTTCTATAAAAATATTACTGAGCGAATTATTGGACTAAAAAGATAAACGATTAAACAAAAATGTAAAAAAACTTACGAACAATTTATTACCATTGATTTTCCTTTTATTTAAAAAACAATGAAGATTGAAGCAGCCAGCATGTTTCAAGATAACGAACGAATTTACAAATTAAGAATGAGGAAAAACAAACAGTTAGTATATTGGAATACCCAAAGAAATCCTTCTTAACAAGAGTTTAATAAAATTTTGTCACAGCTGTGAATGTTAAAAAAACATGTAATATTAAAGGTCCAGATGAAATGTAATAAGTTTATGAATCCTTGGAGGTCCTATTTTTTATCCTCCCAGATTTTTCTTTTTTTCTCGTAATATCCGACTACTCAAAACAAAGTAACTTTTATTCCAGCACACATCAATAACCTGGACCCTGTTCTGCCATTTTCAAGACCACAGCACTAAAATAGCTTATTTTTTTATTATTTATTTATTTACCACTAATTATACCCAAAGAAAGTTTTATTATTTACAAAATTAATTTAGACACACCAGGTGGCTAGAAAGACGCTCAACTTAAGTTGGAAGCGTTCGGGTAGCCCACGAAATTCAAAATTTCTTACGTTTTTTGCAATTTGCTGGTCAGTGTCAGGTTCTACGTTGATGAAAAATGAGTCACGCCAGTAACACATGCGTAGTTACAGAATTCTCTCTTTTTCAATCGGTCCCTCATTACTGAGGATCGTGGTCACTGGACCCCTTTAAATGGACAATCTGCCTCCATCGACTCCGGTCCAAAGTTGCCATCACCACCTGCTGAAATTTGCTTGAGGACATAGCGTCTTTTACTTGGTTGGACCATCGTGTTGGCGACCGGCCTCGTGCTCTCTTGCCTTCGGTATTGCCAACAATGACCAGTTTTTCAAGGCTAGTGTAGTGTAGTGCTCCTCTCCTCTTCGCATTATGTGGCGAAATAGGTCAGTATACGCTGTAGGCAAACCGTAGACAATCTAGTCTTGATATCGAGCTGGGAAAGTATTGTGCAGTACTGTTTCCAGCGTTCCAGAACCTGATTTTTTTCCGTGAGTATGTTACCTGCTTCATCTGCGATTGTGCAGGTTTTCGTAATCCGAGATTTAGTCAGCTCTTTGACTTTGCGGAAAAGATCTCTGGTCTGATGTTTCACAGAGTTCTGTTCAAGATCAGCACAGACGTTGTAGATGTGTTAGTCATAGTCTTTGCGGCAATTTTTCTGGACCTCTGTGCTGAGTTGGTCGTATAACCTTCTGTTTTTTAGTATGGTTAGACCTTTTTCCTTCAACTCAGGTCTACGAAGAATTAGGTCAGCTGTTTCCGTAGATATAAATGGTTTCATGATAGGTTTTGTCAGCATGTTCTCTTTAGCAGTCTGCACAATAATTTTCTGCAAAGCTTTCCAAGCAACGTCCGGGTCAGTGGGATCATCTACGGAACATTCAGGTACTTTGTATTCAATTGCTTTCTTGAAGGCTTGCAGGTCAACATGGCGCATATTCATTGCGCGTTCTTGTTTGTGGAGTTTCCTCAGCCGAAGTTGGATTGTGGTAACTAAAAGTTTGTGATCAGAGCCACAGTCCGCCCCCGGTTATGTTGTTGTGACCCCCGGTTTGTGTTCATGACAGACGATTTCCATCGGTTCTGGATGAGGATATAGTCTATCTGGTTTCTAAAACGATCGCCAGGAGAAATCCAAGTGTATAACCGCCGTATATTATTATGTTGTTTAAAACAGGTGTTCGTCACGGTAAGATTTTCCTCACTACAGAACTGAAGCATACGTTCGCCCCTCTCGTTTCTGTTGCCGATTCCATATTTCCCGACTACCCGCCGAAGATGTTCGTCGCCGTCCGTTTGACCGATTTTGGCGTTAAAATCACCTAACACTACTGTTATCTCCCTTTTGGATATTTCTTGGAGAGATTTTGACAAGGCACTGTAAAAGTTTTCTGCAAAAAGTTGGCTGGATGTAGGCGCATATACCTGAATGATGTTCAGTTTACAGGGACTTGTGTTAACTTTAATGGCAATTATTCGGTCGTTAATTGGCTTATAACCGCTGACACATTTGTCTATGCTAAGTGGTACTACGAAAGCAACACCCTTAGAGCTTTCATTTTCAGGTCCTGAAAAGTAGACTTTATTTAACTGGTCTGTAGAAAAGTATCCTGACTTCCTCCAGGGTGTTTCGCTGAGTTCGAGGATAGTGACTTCCTTCCTTTTCATTTCACTATTATCCGGAGTTTCCCAGGTTGGTTTAGGCCGCGTACATTCCAGGTGCCAAGGCGGTGAGGCTGCCTAGCTGATTTTGTTTTATCAGTGACATAGTTTCCATGTGTTGCCTGATCCGACACAACCACATGGCCGGTAACACATTTCACACTACCATCCCCGATTTGGTGGCGCCGGGCGTCAGCCGGAACGCTCAACAGATCTAGATCACTATTACTTAAATCCATTGTGACTCTCATAGGAAAACTAGTGCAGTGGTTTCCCGTTGCCTTCTACACCAGACATTTTAAGGGTTATTTAGACCCTAAGGCTGTTGTAGCCTCTTTCAAACCAGTTGCACGGATGGGTGTATAGTTATCCCGCTACTGCTGGGTCGCCATTGCCTCGTTCGTTATCTAGCAGGGAGCACCACGGCTGTCAGAGGGCAGCCGCCGCCTTTTGGCGCATGCAGGCGAGGATGACACTTGGGGCCGGAAAGATGTTATGTCCGCTCTCCCCCTTACCCCCCCCGAGTTACAGAATTACAATCATGAAAATCATCAATACCACCCTCTAAGTTAATTTTGAGCCACGTCAACAATTTGCGTTTTAGAACGCAGTGTAGTGTTTCGCACACGATCTGTTGATATTACACCTAAGATACTGTGACTCCATAGCACGTTGGCAAACAACATGAAGGTAATCAAATCAAAATCTAGATTTCCTCCAACCGCAATAACGTATCATCAACAAGCGTTAAACTTAGCCTAATACCTCTAACCGTCCGTAATAGTTTTTAAAGTAGTTCGACCATAAGCCTTACTTGTATCTCGACATCAGTATAAGTGCCCTAAACGAGGGCAATATCCCTCCATATTACCGTTTATACCAGGACTATACGGATATGAAACTTTTCATAACCACTTATGTATTAAGAGAAGACCCGGTTAATTATTTAAACATAATGTTTGACCCCTGAACGTAGTCTACGACTGTAGGGAACTTTAATTATCTCGATTTCAACCCTCGTTTTAACGATCCCCAAGTGCGTAATTGCTTACGTAAGGGTGGGGAATGCGAACGTAGAGTGACTGAAAAAGGCTAGTTTTCGGAATTAAGTACAGAGTTGAGAAGGACGCGTGTTGTTATGTCTTTCAATATTAAAATACCCGTGCTGTAAGTTACTGCATGTTTTTCCTCATCATTTGACTCCTTCAATTTATTATTTCTTTCTTTCAGCGCTATTGCTTACCGATTCTTATATTGCTAATTATCTCGCCATTTTTCTACAAAGTCTACTGCAGGTGTTATAATTTCCTGCCAGGGCTGCGGGACTGTTCGAAAGAGATACCGTACCGCGGCCCTGGAACACAAAGGGCAAGGAAGGAACATGGATGGGTTTTAGTCAGTACTAGTCTGACACTCCTTTTTTTTCAATTTTATCTCTAAAGTGTTAGATTCAAAGTTGGTTGGGAAAATTTGGCAGTTTCGGGTAGCTTGACCTGCTGGCTTCATCTCTTTCGGACACTGAAGCTATATTTTACAGCTAAACGGAGAATTTCTCTGAATTTCCTAGATGATTCTCTGAATTTTCTGGATGATTCTCTGAGTTTTCAATATGATTCTCTGAATTTTCTAGATAATTCTCTAGTCTATGGTCGTAAGCCAATTCTACATGATTAATGTTAATGAATGTCTTAGTCTGTTGATCAACTTGTTTCGTACGCAAGACTCTGATGTGAAATACATTAATGAGTTTTAAGTACTAATTATGATGATGTGGGTACTTACCTCAAATATTGGAAATACATTTATGTAGCACAAACTAGAATAAATGATCCTACCGGGCCCCCCGCACAGCAAAATATCTGGCTAAGGATTTCAAGTGGACCAAGAGTTGAAAAATGACGGATGCAAATCAGTGTTATAGTTTGTGTTAAAGCGATTCGCTTTCTTTTTTACTGAAGTCACTAGAGGTCTATTTATTCTAGATTAATTTCAAGAAAATGTAATGATTCCCACTGATACTCCAAATCACAATGGAAATCAAAATTCTATTACGCAATTATATTTCCTCAACTTCCAAAATTACCCGATATCAATCACCTTTAACAAAGCAGGAATTTTCCCAACACACTGTCACCGCGAGGGACGATATTTCAAGCAGGACAATAGGTCCAATAATGTCCAGGCGGCCTGATCACGCCTCTTCCGGACTTTGGGTAGTGAAAACCCAGCCTTTATCACAAAACCCACGACTGGTTCTGACTTTTCTCTGGACAAAAGATCGTGCATCTAATTAGTACCAAAATTGCTCCATTCTAATTTCAAACTTAACGGCTTTTATGAAAATAAAATATGGCTGCCAGCTAAAGAAAATTATTGGCACATCTTTCACAAAAGATCGGCGGCATGAAATAAACAGGGTCTATTATTGTCAATTGTTTTGCAAATAAGTGACTGAAAAATATTCGAACTATTTGTTAAAGAGACAAAGGTTTTGGCATGAGCGTTGTGTTTATGGAAAGATCTAATAATGAAAATGCCCAAGGCATTAAGTCCGCCTTTGTACATTATGGGCATAAAGTTTTAATAAATAAATAAATATTGTAAGTTGCTTAACATTATAAAAAAAACAAAGTAGGTGAATATTTTTGTATGGGAATTACTTAGTATGTTTTGACGACACAAATACATAGAATTGTGCAAGCTGACGGAAACGCTGACGATGCGGCACGTGTAAGCGACGCGCGGCGCGGTGGCCTACGTGACGTTGGAACTCATTCATTCCGATTCCCACTTCGAATCTGTATACTAGGTTTATTATAATTATGAGAAAGTTCTGTAATACTTTTATTAATTAAATAATTATAAGAAATTTCGGTTTTTTTTGAGTCCTCCGACAGCGTTCGACATAATTAGTGAAACTTCTTTATCGACGTATGGGAGATTTTTTTTTGACGTATCGTCACGTTTTTCGGTTACGCGCCATGTTGCTTTTTTTGACGTAATAGTACATTATGGTACAAGTGTGTAATGTTGGTGATTACCGCTGAGGCGCTATTGAGACCCGAGCCGTTAGGTGAGGGTCTTAAGAGAGCCGAGGACGGTAATCATCGATACACACGTGTATCATACGACGTTTTTCAACACACTTGTGAAGAAAATAATACTAAAAAATAATTTTATTTCGTAGATCAGATAAGAAGTTTATTTAGAAAAACAATTAGTAAATGTGCAGTTAGTAAAATTATATGTTATTAACTGTTTTTGATGGCATTGCGGTCTCATCAGATAGATTATTTGTACTATTGAACACGATCTTTTTTGTATCGAAACTTTTTTAAGAACAAAGCAACTCAACCAATAAAATAAAAAAAAAACCCTATAACTCACTTGTGAATAATAGCAATGAAAAAGTCACAGTTTGATTCCAGGTGTAATTATGTGCCTAATTGCGGTGAAATTAGAGCTATTTTATGAGCAAGTGTGTTGATAAAAGTTTATTTGTACTATTGAACACGATTCTTTTTGTATCGAAACTTTTTTAAGAACAAAGCAATTCAACCAATAAAATAAAAAAAAAACCCAATAACTCACTTGTGAATAATAGCAATGAAAAAGTCACAGTTTGATTACAGGTGACATTATGTGCCTAATTGCGGTGAAATTAGAGCCATTTTATGAGCAAGTGTGTTGAAAAGAATATAATGTATCATATTGATGAAATACAACAATAGCAATGATATTATAATAAGAACAATGATAAAATAAATTACTCATTAATTGTATGCATGTCTATAATAATAAAATAGCTTTAATTTAATACGGAAAAAATTGTTTTTCTTAAGGCTTAAGCCTTATCTACCCCATTTTCCTGAAGTTGCAAATAGTAGAAAAATGATTATGTCGTTTAGAAGTTTCACTTCTTACCTGTGTAGGTACTCTGGTACACACACATATTTTTATTTTATTTTAGTGTATTATATTATCAGGGAAGAAGTCATTGACAGTTAGAAGTTATGGAAGTCATTAACCTTAAGACCTAAATAGAGATTTGATTTAATAATCCAGCCGTATCTAACACATATAACAGTACACGTATCTTTTAGCGCGTGATCAGAACCGGTACTAACGCCGCCATCTTGGTTTTTGAATATATACAAGATGAAATGGACACTGACGCTAAAGCTGTTTCCTACAAAACTACACCTACATAGTCATAATGAACAACAGATCATGGTCATGGAACAGATTTTTTTTTTAATTACCGTTGAAAAATTTCTCCGTATTTATATATTTTATTAACCCCGTATTTCAAAATGTATTTTCACGTAATGTCCTTCTTGTTCATTTCCCATAATATTATTTATCAAACAGCACACGCATGTCAACGGCATTAGAGTGCCAAATTTTTGCAGCAATGTACATAAAATTGAGCAAGTATCAAACAACTGACACCCGAGTCAAAATTAATAACAAAACCGACACACCATCCACCCAGAAAGCACCAACAGTAATCTACACTTGAGGCCAACAAGAAGTGTAAATAACATTTCTAAACGCGACATTACACTAAGCGCTCGAACTGTAGCTATGCCAAATCTCTCGATATCAGTTGCTTATTCAATCGGCGCGATTTGAGCTAGCGAGCGAAAATACAGTTGGGTGCACTGAACAATTTACAATTCACTTGTGCCCGCCTCTGTACCGTGGGGACAATGGGTGTGTGTGATTTGAGGTTTGATTTTAGTCAGCCAGCTTGGCTCGAATTGTCAAACGATTTCGGAGACTGGGTGAATTTTTTTGTCCGCATTTTCATTAAGTTTTTGTGCAATGTTTGGTTGCATGATATTTAGGTTGGGTTGGTCGGTTTTAGAGTTGTTGACGGTATTTTATTGAATCAATTTAGCTTGCTTTTATGTGTATTTGGTGCCTAATTAGGTTTTTATAAGGCCGATTGTATCCATGCAGTAATCCAGGCCTGATTAAAGGTTCACAATTGAAATGGGCTAAAAATATTCTTATGATATGGAAACTGTTACATACATACATACATACATAAACTCACGCCCTTTTCCCATGGGTACCCCCATGGGAAAAGGGCGTGAGTTTGGCAGAAACCACAGAACGCCACCTGCTACGATCCTTACATACTCCTTTTGCCTCGTCCACGTTCATACATCTGGTCATACACGCACGCCGGTTGCGAGTACTACGGTAGTACTAGGTCAGCGTATGTTCTTCTAGAAACTGTTACGTTTCTTACTAACTATATTTTGTATAAGCAAATAGGAAATTGGTGTCACAAGTTCTAAATTCAGTGTAGAGTGGTCAAGCAAGGGCGATAACCTGCTACCTTCGGAGCGGCACTATCAAATTGGTCATCAAATATACATACATGCACCAGCCACATCGTTTTGGATCGTAATGATAGCTCAAAATAGATTGCTAAGCTCAAGTAACAGAACTGACTATCAATTGACAAGTTTTGTGAAATAGTGTCTTACATTCGATATTTATTAGAGATGCAAGAATCAGTTTCGTAAAGTGGTGGCTTAAAGAATCGTGGGAACTAGGCACTTAGTACTAGGCATTGTTTCGTCAAAAACTGAATATTAGTTTCACTTTTCCAAGACTACCGTCTAGTGTGCGCAAGCGCGCATACTAAGCATGGGGTTCGAATCCCGGACCGGGAAGTGTCATTGCGTTTTTGCTATTCATCAGGAATCTCTCAGTAGCAGCCACTAATTCTGGATTTGTGCCCGGTTTGATGGCAATAGGCTCTCGCTATTACATCGGACTTAAACATAACTGGCGAAATGTGGATGTACAGTGAGTGATAGCTATTCGCTGACCCACCTTTGCATAAATGGTTGAGATTGTTTGAATACGAATCGATAGAATTTTATAATTCTTGTATATCTTATTCCTTTAAACGAGCAATTCTTGTATATATGTACCTATATATATCTTATACCTTTAAACGAGCAATTCTTGTATATATGTATCTATATATATATTGTTAGGAAGAAATGAGGTTTTACGTAGCACATGTTAGTTCTATGGCAAAGATTGACAACTTCGAATTGTCACTGGTCGCGAGAGACTTTTGTTGGGAATATGGCTCAAAGGGCTGTAATATTCATAATTCCATATTTTGTGTACTTACTCGCTATTTTCGTAAACAATTACGTGTTAATTGAATTCGTTATGATTTGGGATAGTTTCTGTGATTGATATTTTGTTCCAAGTTACAATAAACGGTTGTGTTCACTATTTTGTGTACCTCGTTGTCTTTCTTTAAGCATCTTCGCTTCTGTTTGCTAAATTCAGCAGCGGGATAAAGAACTTAGATTGCCCACTAAAGTATAAAACATCCAAGGAACAAAATAACAATTTCCCTTCAACCGATAGTCAAAATGGTGGTTTTGACTTTTTCGTTTTTTATGCTTGTCATTGCTGTTAATTCAGGTGTGTGTGATTGAATATCAAAAGTTGTGATAAATATGCAAGTACAAGTAAGTAGAAAGTGTGACCACCGTCGTAACGAGATTGACCTAAGGTGGTTCGCGAAGCAGGTATGCTAGAAGTGAAGAATTAATCTTGAGAACCGGGTTTGTGCACTTACTTCGTGTTAGCTTAGCCCCAATTGTAAGCGATTGAACTGTAAGCAGTTCCAAAGCCTTGTTCTTTGTAACTATGCTCTTAGAAGATTTAAGGTCTTTACAGCCCGTGAGGTCGCGTAATTACACGACCTCACGGACACGTGTTACGCGAAACGTAAAGTACGCGAAGCGGAATTATGCGATACGTAGTAATTATTACGTATGCAATTTCGATCCAAACATACACGACATTGACGAGTGTCTGTCGCGAGTGGCTTCCTGTCTCAAGGGTGACGCTGGAGTTTGGCTAAGTGAATGGGTCACCTATGACTGAACTTGGTCAAAATTTAAGCTTGAATTAAACCACTATGTCCTCGGTGGTTGGATTGCGTCAATATTTTATTCCAAACAATGAGCGTGATATCCGACAACTTTCCAATGTATGCCGAGTATGCCCGGCGTAGCTTGTTACGTTTAAGAATTGGGTAAGTGTCTTAAATTAAATGTGAAACTCTGATCGTTTGCCAACGAATCCTTAATCAAACCCTTAGCCAAGTCAAATATTAAGGTATAATAGTAAGCTTTGCTCAGGTGCGGCCGAGGTCACGGAAGCATTAAGGGACTCCCAAATTCCTAGAAATGTCAGGCATGTGTCCAGAAGTGGGTGCAATTTCTTAACTATTTATGGTTTCAGAGATGGCTGTGGGTGTGTTTCCAAAGGCGTGAGTTGCCAAGCATGCGGGTTAGTCCCAAGGCAGTCGCCAAGCGCGCAGGTTAGTCCTACGGCGTGTGTCGCCTAACGTGTGGGTGTGTTCCCAAAGGCGTGTGTCGCCCAGCGAGTGGGTGAGTTCCCATGGCGTGTGTCGCTGAACACGCGGGTGTGTTCCCTTGGCATGTGTTGCCAAACGCGCGGGTGTGTTCCCATGGCGTGTGTCGCCAAACGAGCGGGTGTGTTCCCACGGTGTATGACGCCAAACGCGCGGGTTTATTCCCACGGCGTGTGTCGCCAAACATGCGGGTTTGTTCCCATGGCGTATGTCGCCAAACGAGCGGGTGTGTTCCCACGGCGTATGACGCCAAACGCGCGGGTGTGTTCCCACGGCTTGTGTCGCTGAACGCGCGGGTGAGTTCCCGAGGCGTGCATCGCCAAACGCGCTGCTGAGTTCCTGAGGCGCGTGTCACCGAACACGCTGCTGTGTTCTCGAGGCGCGTGTCGCCGAACACGCTGCTGTGTTCCTGAGGTGCGTGTGGCCGAACACGCTGCTGTGTTCCCGAGGCGCGTGTGGCCGAACACACTGCTGAGTTCCCGAGACGTGCATCGCTGAACGCGCTGCTGTGTTCCCGAAGCGTGCATCGCCGAACGCGCTACTGTGTTCCCGAGGTGTGTGTCGCCGAACACGCTGCTGCGTTCCCGACGCGTGTGTCGCCGAACACGCTGCTGCGTTCCCGAGGCGTGTGTCGCCGAACTCGCTGCTGTATTCCCGAAGCGTGTATCGCCAAACACGCTGATGTGTTCCCGAGGCGTGTATCGCCGAACACGCTGCTGCGTTCTTGAGGCGCGTGTCGCCGAACACGCTGCTGAGTTCCCGAGGCACGTGTCACCGAACACGCTGCTGAGTTCCTGAGGCGCGTGTCACCGAACACGCTGCTGTGTTCCCGAGGCGCGTGTCGCCGAACACGCTGCTGTGTTCCTGAGGCGCGTGTGGCCGAACATGCTGCTGTGTTCCCGAGGCGTGTACCGCCGAACACGCTGTTGCGTTCCCGAGGCGTGTATCGCCGAACACGCTGCTGTGTTCCTGAGGCGCGTGTGGTCGAACACGCTGCTGTGTTCCCGAGGCGTGTATCGCCGAACACGCTGTTGCGTTCCCGAGGCGTGTATCGCCGAACACGCTGCTGTGTTCCTGAGGCGCGTGTCGCCGAACACGCTGCTGTGTTCACGAGGCGTGTATCGCCGAACACGCTGTTGCGTTCCCGGGGCGCGTGTCGCCGAACACGCTGCTGTGTTCCCGAGGCGCGTGTCGCCGAACACGCTGCTGTGTTCCCGAGGCGCGTGTCACCGAACACGCTGCTGTGGTCCAGAGGCGCGTGTCGCCGAACACGCTGCTGTGTTCCCGAGGCGTGTCGTCGAACGCGCTGATGTGTCCCCAAGCCGTGTGTCGCCGAACGTGCGGGTGCGTTCCCACGGCGTGTGTCGCCGACCGCGCGATGGTGTTCGCAAAAGCTTGTGTCACCGGACGTTGGTTTGTAACCCGGATAGCGTGAGTCGCTGTGGTAAAGTATTTGGCAGTAAGATAGGACGGTTGGGACGCTGACCATCTTATGTTTCTGTCATTAATCGTAGTAAAGTTTTCGGCAGGGATATAGGGCGGTTAGGACGCTGACCATCTTATATTTTTGCCATTCTGAACCTTCAACTTCTACGTGATTATCGTGTTGCTTACACAAATAATCATCGTAAACTCTTCCAGATCACGAAACCGATGATGTTGATCATCGTGTTGCTTATGCAAATAATCATCGTAGACTCTTTCAGATCACGAAACCGGTGATGTTGAGCATAACCTGGACCGTTCTGAAAGTAACGAGCCTGTGCCCGTGACGGTAGGGCTGTCCATACCTGATCTCGATGCTGGAATAGGAGCAGTGCGCTACCAAGATCATCGCATTGCAGGCACAACCTACAACTTTCAAGTCGAGGGCGACTTGGCGTCAGGAGAAGCTGTGTTAGGAAGAAATAAGGTTTTACGTAGCACATGTTAGTTCTATGGCAAAGATTGACAACTTCGAATTGTCACTGGTCGCGAGAGACTTTTGTTGGGAATATGGCTCAAAGGGCTGTAATATTCATAATTCCATATTTTGTGTACTTACTCGCTATTTTCGTAAACAATTACGTGTTAATTGAATTCGTTATGATTTGGGATAGTTTCTGTGATTGATATTTTGTTCCAAGTTACAATAAACGGTTGTGTTCACTATTTTGTGTACCTCGTTGTCTTTCTTTAAGCATCTTCGCTTCTGTTTGCTAAATATATATATTTTCTGAATCTCGGAAACGGCTCCAACGATTTTCATGAAATTTAGTATGCAGGGAAATTTAGTATTTAGTATTTCGGGGGCGATAAATCGATCTAGCTAGGTTACATTTCTGGAAAACGTCAAAAAAAAAGACGAGCAAAGCTCGGTCATCCAGGTACTTTTATTTATTTGGGCAAAGTAAACATTTACTCATAACACACAACATTTACTCATAAAGACCTTTATGAGTAAATTGTTTCATTTCTTCAATTTATTAGGTTAAACTAACTATACGAGTATACATTAATAAATAAAAAACTATTAAACTAAAATAAATAAACTACTTACAAACTATAAAAGGGCATCGAAAAACTCCTCCTCAACGCTGTCAGCTGGTAATGTTCCCAAGAGACTAGCGGCGTTGCCACGCTGTATGGCAACACTTAGCCTCTGGCCATTGTAAAAGCCAGCCCTTGGGTCACGGGAAGCGTCAACTAGGCGTTTCGAAATTTCCTAAAATAGGCTATGAGCACTCGGACCACACGGCCCCAGAGTTTCCACCCCAAACGGCTCAAAAATATAGTTACCACAAAGGTTTCTATATTTAAGCCGCTTGAGGTTCTCTGCAGCCGCAGCGGCAGCACCAGCACAGCACGATGAGCTTGGAAGATGGGATGGCGCAAGAGTATCGACGCATGTTGCGTCCCACACTAAAGGTCTACCCATCTTGAGTAAATTATAATATCTTTTACCCGTAGGCATAAAGTATTGACCACTCCAATCCCCCATTTACAGGAAAGTCGAACCAAAACTAATCCTAAATGACATAATTTCTGACAAAATATCATAACGTAATTGAAGATAAGGGCTACTGCAAAAGAGAGTGCTTAGTTGGCATATATAAAAAGGCGGGACTGATTAATGGTTTTTCGTCTGCGCCCTTCCTCCGTTAATCAACTAAATAGTCAACGACGCCTAAATTAATTTCAAGACAAGGATTTTGGGGACATACTCGAAGCTCGCAGCTAAACTAGTGTTTGACAATTTTATATTAATTATTATAGTAATAGGCTCCTTTATTCATTTTTCTTACTTATTATTTACATTTTTTTTTAATTTTTAATAACAAAAAATATCAAAGAAAACATTTAAAAACATAAAAAATAGTAGCCCGTCGGTATCGGGAACAGGGTCCAAGCTACCGGCTGTCAGGGCTGCAGAGAGAGGAACCTCCTAACAATACGAGCCAAATCCAGGAGTACCGCTTTCTGAATCAAGCACTTGATCCAGCTATCTAACGAGAGCCTCCACAGGTGTTGGTCGAGGCTCTTGGCAATTAAGCCATGGGCTGATACGACTATCAACACAATGATCGCTGAGTCCACATACTACATGTCGACAACCTCGCGAGCCAAGTCAAGATACTTGATTTGTTATTATTATAGCAGTAATTATTAAATGCGAAACTAAATTTTTCATCTAATTGGTTCTCTTTGTGAGGTCAAGTAGACTTCACTTAACTGTGAAAGAGTACTAAGAGGAGGAAAATGACTAAACAACTCAAGAACTTCGATGTCTCCTAAACAAACCCACTTTGACCAGGTTTGGTTCTAATCGAGCTTGTATACTTTGCATTAATTGTGACCCGGATAAATATGGAGTTAGGTTAAAGTTTCGGAAATTTCTTGTGAATTAGTTCTAATATCACCCATTGTAGGAAAATCAAGACTGTGGTACTGATACTTTTACTGATAATTTGACATACAACGCGAGCGTTACTGACGCTCGCGTTGTATGTCAAATTATCAGTAAATAAATATTTTATGCTAATTTTGTATTTCACTACTTTTAATTATATCTATAAGTAGCTGCCTTTTTGACGCTTCCCGTGACTCAAGGGCTGGCTTTTACCTTGGTCAGAGGCTAAGGCTGCCTGTCCAGCGGAGCGGAGAAACAAAGAAATATTAACCAATAGGATTATCCACTGAAGAGGAGCGGAGATTTTGTGCTATCCTATTGGTTATAGGATTGCACAAAATCTCCGCTCCTCTTCATTAGATAATCCTATTGGTTAAAGTTTCTCCGTTTCTCCGCTCCGTAGCCTCGCTCCGCTCCGGTGGACAGGCAGCCTTAGTGTTGCCATAGAACGTGGCAACGCCGCCAGTCTCTTGGGCACATGCTGAGAGCGTCAAGGAGGAGTTTTTCGATGCCCTTTTAAAGTTTTTGTTAGTATATTTATTTGTTTTTATCCATAATTAAAGATGTTGACACTAGATCGAAAAAAAAATAAGCAGCTGTTGCTGACTTCTTTCCTTCCTTCTTTGTAATTATTATATAGAAATTACGTCGCTTTTTAAATCGGATTTTACTAACAATTTTAAGGGCTTTAATTTGATTGCACGGGCCGCTAATCTTTTTTTTTAAATAAAAGTAGCCGAAGTTACTCTTTATAACATCAGCTGAATGTCTGTAAAAGACCCGTCAAAATCGGTCCCGCCGTTTCGGAGATTAGACGGAACAAACAGATAGACAAAAAGTTTTTTGGTTAAAGGTACTTAGGATATACTTCCCTGTGCTTTCAGTAAAAAGCTATTTTGAAATTACGAATAGACACTTCAATTATATTTATTTCTATAGATAGACTGTTCAACCTATTCAAGTTCCACTAAATAAAGGACATTCATAAGACAATTTATTAACCAATATCACGTTTCTTACTCGCACAATGCGAATCCATAAATCAAAATGAATTGAACACCGCTTAAAACAAGACACATAAAATGGCACACAATTAAGCGTAATTTATTGCATTTACGAACTTTTGTTCAGCGCATTTATACTTTCAGCTGTGTATTTTTGGGGTAGGTACGCATGACGACCAAGCAAGCTATACAAAACCAAATTAAGCTGATCTTTCATTGTAGAGGAAACTCATACAAAGAGAGGTCAGGTTATACTTGTATATTGATTAAACTCTGAGGTGTTTCTCAATCCTGCCAGGGCTGCGGGACTGTTCGAAAGAGATACCGCGGCCCTGGAACACAAAGGGCAAGGTAGGAACATGGATGGGTTTTTGTCAGTACACGTCTGACACTCCGTTCCGCTCTGCCCAGAGCGGGAGAAGTCAATCGATGAATTCCCATCTGAAAAAAAAAAGAATGTGTTTCCCAATGACTGCAAGTAGGTACTATTTCGTGTCTTGGGGATAACATTCGATTATCATCTTTAGTGACGTTTGTCATACTTGAAGACAGTCATTATCAGAAGTTTCTGAGTAAGATAAACTGTATCACACATTCGATCTTATATCGTATCTAAAATCTTTTGACGTGTGCCCATACTCGGAACTATCATTGTCATTTTTAGTCATAGTCATAGTCAATTTGCCAGTCAGCATCAGGCTATGCTGAACAATATATTTATGATTTGCGGCAGTTTTAAATAATTGAACAGGATGTTTCAATAACTATTTGAATTAAATATAGTTACCACCCTCTGCAGGATGTATTGTTTGAATACATCACTTTCCTGCCTTTGTCCCATATATTACTTGGAGTCGGCGGAAGACGTTTTTTTTCCATTCTCCTCTGTGAACCGTCACGTTATCAATTAATATTTTTTTCTTTCATATCATTCTTCACACAATCCATCCATTGTTTTCTTGGTTTTCCGTATTATTCATAAGCCACAATCGACACTGCACTAGACCCATGAGTAGACAATCAACAAAGACTAGGTTTACATAATTACCCTGATATAAATTCGCTACTCCAAGTTTTTCTATGCCCATTGTTGATGTGACGTTATATGTTTATCCGGTCCTTCGAACCGGATATCAGCACGAAAGGGGTTGTCTTACATAATGGAAAAAAAATACTTATATTGCAACTTGTACAATTAAACTGTGCACATTTTGTTTAAAAAAAGTACATTAAAAATGAAGAATAGCATCAAATCAGATAGACAGACATTGACCGATTCTTTTAATCATTGATATGAACTTAAAAAATAACTACTCTGAACTATAGTTTTGCTAACCAGTGATTTCTCATTGAGTAATCGTTGTCATTGTGTAATCTTGTGTGTCACAGAAACTAAGAGAAATATTGATATTTGGTAAAAGTATCGCATGCAAAGAACACATTTGAACAAAATTAATTAAAATCAAAGTTATTATTAAAGGTTATGTTGTTGTTGAATTGTCGCAGTAGAAACCATTTCTTGGTCCTATATCGCTTACGTTAGCTATTTTCCTTAGCTGACTTCTAGAACGTGCGCCGCATTATAAGTAGTAGTTATATTATGTGGATATGGATTTATTTCTTTTCTATTCTGTATTTTTAATCAATTGTATCGTTTTTTGATAAAATTGCGCGCCTCTCCTTTGTCTGTACGCACCTATTATGTCAAGCATGTGTTTGATTAGTTATGAGATTAATTTGATTTAGACCCAATACACACTAAAAGGTTGCCATCATCGGTCCCTTTTCTTCCTTAAACTATATTTTCTCACTGCTGGGCAAAGGCCTCCCTCATAGCCTTAAACTGTTGTCTCCGTGAGGTTTTCTCCAGCCAATCTCGCACAAATGCCTCTAAGTCGGTCCCTTAGACACCAAGTCAGTAAGTCGTGCTTACTAATAACACAATTCTACCTAATAATCGTGAAGTATTGTGACTTTATTCTCCACGCTTATTATGCGCACAGCCAAGATGTGGAATTCTCTGCCGGCGGCATCTGTGTTCCCTCCCACATTTAACCCGTCTGCCTTTAAAGCAAGAGTGAACAGGCATCTTCTGGGCACGCTCGTGCTATGATAGACCTCATCCATCGCTTTCCATCAGGCGGGATCGAGGTCAAGAGCTGGCCCATCTTGTAAAAAAAAACCAATATCTAATGGCTCAATTCGGAAGTGTCAGGGATCTCCACAAATGTTTATTTCTTGAATATTCTTGTTATGTTGACTATACATCCGTCCTTACTGCAGATCGTAAACAGCTGATACAGATATAGCCGGAGCCAAAAGACTTGGTCCCTTAGACACCAAGTCTGTAAGTGGCGCTTACTAATAACACTATTCTACCTAATAATTTTATGACGTAGAATTGTGTTATTAATAAGCGTGACTTTATCATCATTATCTAATGGCTCAATTCGGAAATGTCGGTGATCTCCACAATATGTTTATTTCTTGAATATACTTCTGTTTCGTTGACTATACATCCGCCCTTACTGCAGATCGTAAACGGCTGATACAGATACAGCCGGAGCAAAAAGATTTGGCTCGTGACTTCTTTTGTTTAGTTTTGACACATAACCGGTAGATGGCAGTGGGTTTAGTTCAACAGTCCACGTTCTATATTGCAGTTACCTGGATCTGGACCAAATATTATAACTTCTGGGATTCATCTGGCATGTATCGTACACTGTTTGCGCACATTTTGCAACGAAATGAGTGACTTAAATACTGTAAGGTCGCACTGCATTATTAAGGTACTTGTGTGTGTTGTGGTGTTGTGTGTGTCTTTTTGCCAGCAATTACTAGGTTCACGAGGGTTACAACATACGTGTGTCCTAAAAAATTTAGAGTTTACGTTTTATAGATGTACTCTGTTATAAGGATAAATCGAACGTCGTACGTGTGTCGTTGAGTGCACACATCCGTGTTAGAACAAGAACTTTCAAAGGTCAGGTTTCCTCTTCTCATCTCATACTTCTGTTCTTAACCTGCACTGTGGCTCCTTCTCGCTCCACTACAGCACTCGCAAGGCTCACAGCTTAAACTGACATCTAAACTCTTAGATTTCTTTACTGAGTTATTTATTAGACTCGACTACAAAGAAGGCTTGAATCAACGCTGCAAAAACTTTAATCTGAAACTACCAGAACTTGAGTCAAAGTGGAACACACCTTTTGTGTTTCTTTTTATAATCGTAAAGGTTTTTGTTATGAAGGATTACGGTAATAAAAGAATCATTAAAAATGTGAACATACTTTTAATCATAATAGAAAATTGCAGAATCCAAACGTAATGTAGAGAAAAAACTGAAAATATTTCGTCTAGACTTCTAGGACATCATTCATTCAAACTCAAAAGTGTCAAAAGCATCTGGAATCGAATATAAAAACGTTAATAAAGAAAAAAATTCTATTTAATAACAGTTTGGTATGACAAATGTTCCATCCCAAATAGTTTTCATCTACCATAACATAATTTCGATGCTCATAATTCATTTCTATTCGTCTTGACAGCCAAATAATCGTGGTTAGTTCTGACAAATGGCCGTCAATTTGTTTCGTCTCCGAAATTGTTTCAAATTAATACAAGATCTAATGGAGGATTTGGGATACTGATAGTGTCTGTCGCAACCCTTGAACTTCAGATGTCGAAGTACTGAATAGATTTAAACTATGCTTAATTGAGAATGTCGGGACTAAATTGAAGAGGCGTACGCTTTTGGGTTCAGAAGAATAGATTGAGCTATGTCACTGGCTGATGTTACTTCAATCTTTTAAAAATGGAATAGGACTAAAAACTCTCGAGAAGCGTGAAAAAAATCGTTAAGCTCCTTGTGATACTGTTCTTAGAACATAACAACTAGCAAACAAACAAACAGTTATTTGTCTGAAAGCGAACCGGACACGAGTCAAGAGAAATATTATGTTATAATAGTAAACTTAATTAACACGTTAACTGCCATATTTTCTGTACCATCCAAATTTCATTTCCTTCGTATTGATTCTTGGTTTATATTGAATAGTTATGTATAAAAAAGTGTTCCCTTTTCTTTATTTGGATAAAAAAACGGTAAAAAAAAACTACGCGCCAGGTCAGTCAGTTGAATTTGATACTTCAGTGTCAGTCACTGGTGCCTGACATGGCCTGAACAGATAATGAGTCTGTCAGGCACCGGTGCCTGACATGGCAGTTAACGTGTTAAACTTAGACCCTGTTACAGTCTCGGGCGGATCTATTCACACAAAATGATGCAGAGTTTGTATGAAATGATCTATTATTATCATCATCACACCATCAATTTTGAACAAAGAACACCAGCACCATCCCTTGTTCAAAGGTGATGAAACAGAAAATAAATCATCTCAAAATTTTACAGCACCCAAAAACCTATTTGACCAGATAAAATCTTTATAAACGTTTTACTATCGAAATATAAAAACGAAAAAGTGACTTCGTTAATAACTCGTAAATCTTGTTCCAGTGTTCGTGCCATTAAAAATCTGTCGAAGCAACGTAATGGCGTCGGGATGCAGCTAGCAATTACTGTCACTCACTCGAATGCACCAGACTCAGCGAAATTCGATATATCTATTCCATCGAATTAGCTTTTTAAGCGAGTCCCTTCGACATTGTTAGAGGAGATGCTTTGAGAAATTTCTTTTTACACTTGATTTGTTTTGAAGTACGCATCAATAAGGGTTCGCTTTTTTAATTTGCGATTGAATGACGACATCATTATTTTTTTATTTGCGCTTTGTACTTACATTGTTATCTTTGTGTTCAGGAGAAAATCATTAAGTGATAAGTACTTTTTCTTTTGTGACGGCTTGATTGATCGTTCAACGCCTACCTACGCATTGTGTTGTTAAAATATTGTGAAAATATCAGTAGAAAAATTAAGGATTTTACTGATCTTTGACTGAGGATTTTAGTTAGTGATATGGATTCATCAACTAGATATATCATGATAATCATCATCGTCTATCTGCCTAGCCTTTTCCCAACTTTGTAAAGGTCGGCTTCCAGTCTAACCCGATGCAGCTGAATACCAGTACATTACATGGAGCGACTGCCTGTCTGACTTCCACAAGCCAGTTAGCACTGGGTAATGCGAAACCCCTTGGTAAGCTAGATATCATTATCATTTCATATTATTATAAGCATGATATCACCTGCATATCTAAAGTATTCCCCGTTGAGCCATAACTTTCCAGCAAATGTGAACATAAAACTATCACTTTAACAGCCCCATAGACAGCAACTCGACTAGCCTATCTTGGGAACTAAAAAATATTTACGAACACAATCGTCGATGGTACTATTGGAAACGCTTCCCGTTACCATTATCTGTCCACTAACTAGTTATAATAATTGCATATTTACCAACTTTATTGGCACAGTTGTTCTCCGATAACGTTGGTGCATAAAGTTGAATGGGTTATACCATTTACATAAACGATTGAGAGTACAATATGATTGAGCTCGTTGAGTGTGTTTATTCAATATTTTTTCCTGATGTCTTTCTGAAGTAATAACATTCTGAAATGGACTTGTGGCAGTGTTGAGTGCACGTTTCTAATGGGTGCTTGTCTTCTGCATCAAGAGTCTTAAGTCCAAACTTCGGATTGCGTCAACTGTCAATCGGTTGTCAAAATTGACAGTATGACATGACAGTAGAACACGGGTTGAGCAGAGTTTTATTAATTTGAAGTGAGACAAAAGTACATAAACTTTCCTTCCTTTATTAACTAGCCTTCTCCAGACATCTCATAAAAAATCGAAACAAAACAAAAGCTGTAAAGAGACCAACCGCTACGGAACAATATTTTACTTCTGATTAAATTCGCACCAACTTCACAGCGTGATAAAAAAAGTATCAGCTGTTCATAAAAAAGTGAAGCCCTATTGGAAAAAACGTACAATAAATCAATCTAAAAAGTATACTCATTTGTTTCTCGGCTATTGAATTTTCGCGAGCCAAACTGTATTGTTACTGGCTGTATTGTGGGGCAAAGTTTTGAGAGCCTTATTTTTTATTGTTTTTCGAACCTCGTTAAAACTATCCATGGATGAATGACGTTTTTCGAACGAGATTTTAGTTTTCGATGGATGGATGTAGTATACCGAAAAGTTGTTAGTTTAAACAAAAGAGTTGTTTTTCGATATTATTATGAAAACTATGTTGATTTCGCATAAAAATTGCTTGATTTGATTGTATTAACACTTTTAAGAATTTATGGGCTACAAATCAAATATCATTGCCTCGCATGAATCGAGGTGAGTTGTTGCTTTGAACAGGGAAATTGTGCATATAATTAAAATGTGCCCTATAACATACTTCAATTATAGTGTCTGTAAGGTGCCCTGCCTAGTATCAGGTAAGCTGCGTAAGTAAAACTATCCTAGTCATTCGGGGCGCCATATTTTTGTCCCAAAATGTACCAAGTTCGTAGCACCGTAGATTCCAGAGCGTTCTCAAAAGGGGTGGCTGTCACTACGTAATGTCATTACATGATAGTTGAAGATATAACACTTAAACAGAAATAAAAACATATCCCTGTTAAAAAGCACACAATCAAATTAAACATTTTCAAATAGAAAAATCATTGTGTAGTATCAAACCGCCTATTTAACTTTCCAATATGGCCGCGTGTTTCCGAAAACGGACGTCCTGACTTTTCCAATTCACTATTGCAACTAATTAAAACTTTAGTTTAATCCGAGATTCCCATTATACTTTCAGAAATGGCGACGGGTTAACCTAGAACTGCCGGGAGGGTGATCTCGTTGGATACTTTTACACCGTAATGTAACATTGTGAGGGAACGAGGTGGAACGGCCAAGGCTTGGGTTGTGGGCCTTGGAGTTGACCATCTGAGGTTGTGTGTTAAGGGTAGGGATTTGTTTGACCTCTCCTCTGCTAGAATATATTCTGAAGGTTTAACTGATAGGAGTCACAAACTTAGAGACCCTTGGTCTTCTCTACTGGCATATTCTGAAATCTTTACTAAATCTGAAGATTTTCAAGAAGAAAACTTAGGTACCTGCTTTTGTTGTGGCTCCTTAGATATTCCCCTCCGGCTCACTATGTTGACCCTACAGAAAAGGTCTCAGTGGGACACACCTGGAAGACCCTAAACCGACTTCGAAGCCAAGTGGGCCGCTTATTTTTGGCCGGATGGGAAATCATCAAATGACTTCTCCCGCTCTGGGCAGCGGAAGGGAGTGTCAGACTTGTACTGACTAAAACCCATCCATGTTCCTTCCTTGCCTTTTGTGTTTCAGGGCCGCGGTATTTCTTTCAAACAGTCCCGCAACCCTGGCAGGTATCTGCCTTTGCGGGCCCCTCCCTGTTTGCTGACATTTCTTTGAGGCGCGCGTGGAACACTAACGCGCCGTCAACACGGCTCCGTTCCGCTCCGGTGCAGGTACAACTTGGCCCGGTGGGTGTATATCGATGAAGCAGAGTGCGACTGTGGACCCTCATCCCAAACCATGGATCACCTTCTGACCAGCCCTTTGTGCAACTCCACTGACACTTTAAGGGACCTGTCCAAAGCTACTACTAACGCTGTCGATATGGCTGAGTTCTGGTCGAAACTAATTTAATTAAATAATTATGGATATTAACGATACGAGGAAGAATTTAAAAACCAACTCATTTGTAACAACAAAGTGTGTGGGACATTGAAATAAAGTACCTGCACCACACGTTCTGATTACCTCCAAAACCCAGGGTAGACAGTGTCTGGCATAAACATAAAGGGTGTAAAAAAACTCTTAACGAAGCCGAAAGGCACTAGTTCTCCTCGTCATTGCAATCATTTTTTTATTCTAAGCCATACCTGGGAACCTTCTATATTTATTTATTTTGAATACTTGTTTTCAATGTATTTTTTTACTTAAGACACCTTCACGACCCCCGTACTATTCAATCCATCCATCAGCACAATGCTTTGAATGCGTTACATTGAGTCCTACCGTAAAACAATGATATGATTTTTTATGATATTTTACCCCAAAAAAAAAGTCGTTCCCTAGCAATATTTTTTTTATTAAAAGTTACTTAGTTTGATGTACAGAAGGCTTGGTTAAAGGCTTCGTGAAGAGTTCGTTTACTCCCTGTATTTATTTTTGCTTTTCCCTTAAATTAATGGTTACGAACCATACAATTCAGCTGATCCACGTAAGTTCATGGTCATTGTCGTAATTAGACTACATTTCCAAGTCCCTAATTAGCCACTAGGGTACTCTAACCTACCACAATTCTTATTAAGTAAGGTCGTCCTAGGAAAGTTGAAGTTAAGATTGTCCTAATACTGTTCTCGTCCTAATGAAACGGTTTTGTTGCCGTCTTTGAGGCCGTCCTATTTACGGACGAACTTTATTGGCAAGTCCTGAATTTATGTCCAAGTTTGACGTAAGCTGTTTTGAGTAATGCATCATTTTGTTAATGTAGAAGTTTAAGTATTATAAAAGCTCTCGGTTAGTGGATGAATTTAACTGTCCGTATTGTCGACATAATACAGTCAGGGAAATTTGTTGTTAATTAGACAAGGTTCACTGACGGTCGACAAATTTTCTCCCCTTATGCCTAAGTAATAAGGTTGAAAGTGGTCTACCGTCATTGAACTCGCTAGTATATAAAAATTGAAAGTCAATAATAATATGGTAAATAATTAATTTAGGCACCTGAAGAGATTTAGCTCATTATCAGCTATATAACAATTTCAAATACTACTACTTATTAGTAAAATATTTTTTCTTCTTGCGAATCTGTTAAATAAGGGATGGGAGTTAGGAGTAAAGAGTGTTAGGATGGAAACCTCCATTGGACATCGTACGCTGCACGGCTTCTACCATAATGACCGGCCTTTCCACCGTTAAACAATCTTCGTGAAATATCTAAGGTATAATTTTAAGGCGATTGACTTAATCGTCGAAATATGAATTAAAGCTTCATCTTTTGGCACAAGGCCAATATCGAATCTAACGCCGCCATTTTATTTTTTAACAAATGTTTTTTTTTTGCTTTAATGGCTTTGTCGCTTAGCAACCACACCGCGTAGTGCAAATATTTAATTCAAACACCGATATTCTAGAAGCATTATATTCGTAATCACTTCGGTGTGTAAGGCACGCTGAACCCTATATAGCAGAACGAAAACAGCAGGACTTAAATGGTTTTCTCTTTGTCGAGCCAATTTAGTAATGTGCTTATTTTCACCAGTTGACGGCTGATGGTAGATTCAGTTGTTCATAGCACCTAGACTATAATAGTTATGGGATTCAAAAGTGGCTTTAATGAGTTTAAGCTGAAGTAACCGAGTCAGGCCTTAGCTATTTAAAATTGGTCTTTATTTCACAGCGGTAGAGGTGAATATTGAAGTGACGGGTTCGATGAAAAGTTTTGAAATGTTTTCTTAGTTACTAAAACCATTTTCTGCGAACATGGTGGCTAGTAGAGGAATGAGAATGCTCTTTGTAAGATGAAACTAATATCGGATCTACTGGATCCGATATTAGTTTTGATTTAAAGGTATGCTTGCAATAACACCTATTATGTCAATGTAGTCTTCTGTTTCCATTGGAAATTAAAAGGGCGATTTTTAATTTCCATTGCAAAAAATCAAGAATGTAATAGAATTAACATACATAACATCACACCCATATTTGCCCGAAGAGCAGACATTTTGATAATTATGCTTTAGCCCCAAGTAATAAGGCGAGCCTCTTGTAATAGAGGCTGGTACTGAGAAATTTCTGATGAAAAAAAAAACAATAACACATTGGGAATCGAACCCAAGATAATGCTCGAAGTACCGCTTGCCACCATTAGACACTCTACCAATAAGGCGGTGATCACAATATCACAAAAACACATAGTACTTACAAATGGCATCAAGAACTTATCCAAAAGTTGAAACTGGCTCCTAAAACTAAAACTCTGTCCACTTTAGATCTCAAACTGCATAATTACCATAACAAAAAAAAAATAGAAAAAAAAAAATACGTTCGCTATCCTCGTTCGAAATGCAAAAGTGGTGCGCCAGTAGCTAAAGTTCAGTTGTTATGAACGTACGTGACCCCCCATACTTTGTGGTTGATGTCCATAATAACCGGGTAAATGGTGCTACGTACCGGTAAATTTTTCAGTAACATCATATAAGAGGACAAAGGAACAAATACGTGTATTAAGGAAGTTTTTGTGAAGATTTACTTTGGAGGAATGAGTTGTGTGATATTTGTGACTCTTAAGGCCTCGTTTACGACAATGATGATGGGACTTTTGTCAAGGGACACGCGCGACCGTCACTTCTTTTTTTCCCATGAGCATCGCTCTGCAAATGGCGCCAAGGTGGCTCGTGTCATGTTGTAAACAACTTCATTCATTTATTTTCTTTGTAGGGAAATCCTGTGACCGCCGTAGACGTACGTCATTTTACGGAAGCTAAAATTTTTTCGGTAACTAAGGTGTGCTAAATAGCTGCCAAGTTACGTTATACTACAAAGCGTGATTTTTTAATATAACATAAGGACTAGAATGATCTACGGGACAGGGACTGCTCGAAAGAGATGCCGCGGCCCTGGAACACAAAGGGCAAGGAAGGAACATGGATGGGTTTTAGTCAGTACAAGTCTGACACTCCCTTCCGCTCCGCCTAGAGCGGGAGGAGTCATTTGATGATTTACCAAACTAAAAAAAAAAAAATATAAGGGCTAGAATGATGATTGACGTCCTCCACTGCCAGAAACTTGGTGTGGTGGCCAACCCACTGTCACTTGAGCGTGTAGAAGTTAATGTCAACTGCTCAGTATCACCATTCTTCTGCTCTTATCCCAATTTGTTTGGGGTCGGCGCAGCATATCTTCTCCTTGTTTATGCCTCTAACTGCTATCCGGATACTGACTGAACAATTCTTATTCTTATTCTTTATTGTACAGACGCCAGCTCATCAAGCTGCTACAACCTGACAAATTTCTTTAACAGATTTTATACTTTATTCTCTAAAGCATTAGGTTCAAGGTTGGTTGGGAGAATTTGACAGTTTCGGGTAGGTTGACCTGCTGGTGTCTGTATATAAATTAAACATATGATTCAAATTGCAATAGTATAGCTTAATTGCAATGGCGTAACCCAGAATTGGGACAACATTAGCTAACCGAAGGGAAATCGCGGTTTGTTCTTATGAATTTAAAATAATATTAATTCACTGTATTGTATGATGTCGGACGTAGAGAATAGCACCATCCCATATCTTTCCGTGGGTGTCATAAGAGGTCGACTAAGGTGCTTATAAGAGAATGAGCAGCAGCGTTCTCTGTGCTTTTGTAACTACCGCACTGTGATCGCCAAGCCGCCTGCCAAACCTGGCGATTTTGGCCCTTTGGTTTATGCCGCGGCCGTGGACGTCTTTCTGTTTCTTTATTTTTATGAATATTAATTTCATAGTTTATAAGGTTTTAATTAAATTACTTTTTATAATTTCTTAGGCTCTTAGGCTTTTATTAGACCTGGGGAGTCCTGAATTTATGTTTAAAAACAGAATGCCTTTACTTTTCGCAGCGTGGTTGTACAAAGTACAATCTTTTTACTATATTAGACATCTCACCAGACTATAATCATTATTCAAAGCATCCTCCAGTATTTACGCAGCCCAGTGACACGTCAATGTCTGTCCATCTGCCTCTATAGATGGATGGATATCCGTGTAACACTCCAATCGATTCGCAAATACAGCAAGCACTTGTATTTCGGTTGACTTCGGAATCGCGTCATCCAAAATATAACACTAAATCTAGGCAAGAAAGGCTAAAAATCGATTGCTTACTCATGATTTTTTAGAAAAAAAAACGTTTACGTGTGTATTTGGTCTATGGATTTCAAAGAGCTGTTTTTCGTCATACTAATGAAACAAAAAAGGTTTTAGTTAAAAGAATGCACAGTATTTTACGGAGTTGAAAGCTTTTCTCTCAATTGGCGCCATTGTTTCAGAAATGTTTGTTTACTTTACCCTTCCATGCAAATTGACGTAATGTTTTTAAGTATTAGGGTACGAAAAATGTTTTTAATGTTATTTTGGAAGAAGGTATAAGTGGTTGCGTGGTCGCTCACTCCATTTTTTGTTTAAAGGGCAAAGAAGGCTGTCTATTCGTTTTTTTTTTTCATTTAATTAGTATCTAGCTTTTGCCCGCGGCTTCGCTTGCGTTAATTTAGAATTTGACAGTCAATTCGGGTTTTACAGTCAGCGTCAGAGAAAAGGAACCCCTCAAGTCTTTAAAGAATATCGCCCGAGCGACGGCGGGCGCGTCACGTGACTCTGGCCCCGAGCAGCTTCCTCCCCCGCCGCCGCACCCATCTCTGCCCGAGCATCCGCCGAGTCGATTCAAATATTATTTGCATGTTTTTAATAATTATAATTATGGTATTTTCGGATTCTGGCCGAACCAAGATAACTAACAAAAAGACACTACACGTGAGGTTAAGGATACGAACCCGCATCACTAGGCGCCAGTTGATTATTTAGACCGTGCCTTATACCACTAGGCTATTGGCTCAATTAGCAATCTCAACGAAAATTCGAATAGCATTACTCCTTTTATCGAACAAGATTGATAACGGTCTAATCTTCTAGATATTAAGGTTTAAATTTCAACTTCCACCACTTGTGATAATATTAGCACCTTACCGTCTTGTTTTACAAAATGCAATACGTAGCTCCTCAGTTAACTAAAAGATAAGGTTGAAATTAGCATAGATTTCTTGTTTGGTTGAATAGAATGTGCTCGATTCCGATTGTTGCACTACCGTAATTATACTTCAGCAACTTAACTGCTTTATGAACTGCGAGTTATGGTTGAATTAAAAATACTTCTTTGTGACTGAGGGTATTTATAATTAGAGAAATAAATTAATATTGTTTATGCAACATGCCTAGGCAGCTTTTCTTACAAACCTCCTGACTGTACTCTGCTTGTAATAATATAACTCAATCATGATTCGAAGACAGGTGGCGCCATCTATTATCATAAGAACGTTATTGTTGTTTCCCTCGAGAACAGTACTTTTTTTCGCGATGAAAGGTACCCTATGACCGTTTCTGTACACCTGACAACGTATATCCAAAAATTTAGGATGATCGGTTCAGTGGTTTAGGCGTGAAACGTAACAGACAAACCAACAAACTTAGTTTCGCACTTGTGATATTATAAGTACGGAAGTATGTATTCTTAGCATACTATTTTTTTTTTACTTTACTTTCCCACTGCTGGCCAAACGCCCACATAAAAACCTATTTTTTTACGGATTTTTTTCATGTGCTAACTCGAACCAGCCTTCGCGGTACATCTAGGTCGTCTCGCCACCAATTTCTCTGCCAACCCGTCATCTTTCATCCGTTGTGTGGAGACTTTCGTCCAGCGGTCATCGTGCATAAGTTTGAAAATAGAATTTGATTGGCATGGAGAGCAGCGGTGGCTCAGTGGTAGCGACCCTAACTTACGAACAGTAAGTCGTGGGTTCGAACCCAGGCAGGCGCATTACTTCTTATAATTTATTTCATCACCACTGCTCTCAAAAAACAGTAAAGGGAAACATCGTGAGGAAACCGGCAAAAATTTGAAGACATGTGACATCTACCAATCCGCACTGGGCCCGCGTGGTGGATTAAAGCCCATTCCCTCTCATAGAGAGGAGGCCTGTGTCCCAGCAGTGGAAACTTTATAGGCTGATGATGATGCGAAGTTCGAATGTAGGTAGTACGTGGGCCTCTTTGTGAAATACTGCGACTATACCTAGCTACATATCGTACGCAGTAACCGTTGCCGACCGATAGCTGTATCGGTCGGCAATGGTTACTGCGTACCAGTTTGAAGGATAAAGGTAATTACTGGCAAAGACATTCCAGCTTTGTATCAGAGAGGATACAACCAGTCTACTACGGTATTGCAGATATCTATAGGCGGAAATAACCACAATCAGGGGGGTTACTATGACGTCTTAAAACAGTTGTAAAGCCAGTGTGGGAAAGAGACAGAGCTATACAAGCCGTCTAGCACCATCTCTTTCCCACACTGGAATGACAACTGCTTTAAGACGTCATAGTAGGCCACCAGGTGGGCTATTTGCATATTTACTCGTACATGGCAAACAAAAAAAAAGTGTGTGTGAGTACTTATGTACACGCGTTAGAAGTTATACTTTTCTAGATCATAAACGAAAGTAAAGTAGTTTATAACAAGGTCTAATACAACCAAACCTCATACCTCCAGCAGTAGATTAAAAATAATAACCTAGGCTGTCAATATCTAACACTACGAAAGTAAACAAACATTGGGAGAAGTAAAGTAAAACTAGCTGACTGCAGGGTGTCGGTTTTTCGTGACGGTGTGTGCGTGCATCGTAAAAATTTACTCTCATCATTTTTCCCTAACGCGCCAAAAAAAGTAAAACTTCAAGAAAATATGCCCAGATCCACTAACTAGGTGAATTCTGAATGAAAGGCGCCAAACTAGTGGCTCAGTTCTTGGTCGACACAATTCAAATTGCCATAGACACGCCAGGAAGAAGATGCCAAAATAAAACCTACCTAGTGTTAATGAAAGCGTGCTTTATTGATTAATAAAAAAAACTTTAAACATAAACTGTCACTTACGGGATATTTTATGTGATTGTTCATAATTTTGAGCTTCCGATATTACGACGTTGTTGCAAGCGTAAGCGCCATGGTCGCGGGTTGACTGAAAAATGCGAGCGGGTGGAAAATAATTTGTTAGGAGAAGACAAATCTGTCTACCCTCTTTCTAAGGTCTTTTGCTACGCGCACTACAGGAACTCAACACTAAGTCACGACAAAACACACTCACAGTATCACCATGTATAAATATCGGGAGCTTAAAATTATGAACAATCACGGAATATCCCGTGAGTGACAGTATAAGTTTCGTTTTAAACCGTGAAAGCTTAAACCTTAAAACAGTGTTTAAAAAACTATGTTTTAACAATACTTTTCTTTTAAAACCCTTTTTAATACCTTTCCTGTCGAGTTCTTTGGTAATGCATCTAGAAACATGACTTCTTTCACTCTCTTGTACACTGCAACTCTTTCCGTTACAAAGGAGATCACACCGTCTGCGTCTAAGTTACGTCCATCTTTTAAAACTATGAAAGCTTTGGGGACTTCTCCCATTCTTGCATTAGGAATACCGAGAACAGCTACGTCTAGAATGTCTGGATGCTCTTTTAGTACGTTTTCTAATTCAGCTGGAGGCACTTGATAGCCTTTTACCTGGAAATAAATAAAAATATCAAGTATTAGTTTCTGAATTACTATTTTTTTTTAGACAGCAAATAATATTCTTATTTAGAAAGGTAAAACTCGTAGTAATATCGTACCTGAGGCAAAAAAAAAATGCGGTAGCGAAAACCTATTTTAAACTGAACTGAAAAACTAAATATTAACCACTAGAAAACAATAAATCAACGAAACAGATATTTGACCAGCGAAAACAACATAGATTTTCTTAATAACAAGAAAAAAAGGTCTGCTTCAAAGCTTATAGGCGCTATCTACCAAATTAATTTAAACATTTAACAGAATTTATATTAAAAATTCTGTCTGACAACAGAAGTGATACAACACTGGTGTTTCTAAACAATTTGCCTTCTAAATTTTGCTATACTATCAATTTCTTAATAGGTTGGTTCGTGGATGGGTGACCACCCATTACATACCGAAATTCCGTCGTGCCTCGGAAAGCATGTTAAATCCTGTTGGATCTCGGCTGTCATTTGTAAATTTTTGACAGTCAGTATTATCCAGTACTAACTGGGTTGTAATTGCTCCATGAAAAATAACTAGTGTTTTTTAATAACCACGTCTCTGTAAATACCTTGATTAGCTCTTTGAGCCTGTCGCTTATCGTAAGGATTCCATCCTCGTCGATGCTGGCAAGATCACCAGTTCTGAACCAACCATCTTTAGAAATAGCTGCCTTAGTCGCTTCCGGATTATTTCTGTAACCTTTCATCACTTGAGGTCCACGGATTAATAGTTCACCCAACTGTAAGTGAAAATGTTTGGGTAATTTTTTCGTCACATTCTTATTTGGAATGAATTGAATTTTAGGGTTTAATAGTCAGTTCATCATCAAAAGACAAAATACATATTTCATTGATATATCGAGTAATATAATTACGCAGAAATTGGGGAATTTAAACAGACTTTTAGGTAAGATATAAAAACGTTCGATACCTTTGGGTAGAAAGGTCGTATAAACCATTTTGGCCAAATTGAGTTATATATACCATTTTTCTCAGTTTTTTTTTCTCTATCGATCTGTATATACGAAATGCAGAAATTCGCACAAAAATGGTTAATACGACCCAGAAATTTTCGGTGACAGCCTCTTAAAAAAGGTAAATTTTCAATGTAAAAGCCGAATGTTTTTTTTTTGTAGTTTTGTTATGATGTAATGACCGTAATTTATATAAACTCAGGGCGCAAAAATAGTCGTTAATTGTAAATGGTTTATACGCCCTAACGTGTTAAATGCCTAAACATAGTTACAGTTTTTTTAAAGTACCATTTTCATGGGGTGTATTAACCAAGAATTGATTTTTTCTTAGACGTAAATCCAAGCTAACTTTAAAACTAAAGAAGAATAGGTTTTGATGATTTAACCTTTTTCATTTGCAAATTGTAAGAACCTTTCTCATAGATCATTTCTTTATAACTTCAAAAACAAAAAAGTTATGATTTTTTATATAAAAACAAAATAGTTTTTCTGCTCTCCTGGAAAGTCGGGTTTTGGTTTATACGACCTCTCTACCCAAAGGTATCGAATAGTCACACATATATAGCGCTGTGACGTTTTTTTTTTTTTTGTAAGTTACCGGGCTAATAGATACTTTTTCTTTCTTTCTTTATATAGTCGTAGTTTAGTAAACTATTTATAAAAATGATGTTTATAATGACCATAAGAAAAATAAACTCACCTCATTAGGCCCCAATGGGCGTAAATCATTGTCAGCAATTTTCAATTCAGTGTTTGACACAGCATATCCAGCTTTGGAGTAGTCAGTAGAACCCGGTAGCATGGCAGTTACGAGTGGCGACACTTCTGTTAAACCATAGACTTGTAGAAAATCCAGGTTGTGCTGTAAATTGAAAAAAAACAAATGCATAAGATGTTGAATGATTTAACCGAAGAAAAAAAAAGAGGAGGTTCTCAATTCCACTAGCATTTTTTTTAATGTATGTTGTATGTATACGATTCACTTTTTACAGAGATCTTTGATTTGGATGATTATTTTTTAAAAGAAAATGTATCTCAAAGTTAGTCCCACTTAAAATTGAAAAATAGAATGGACCCTTAAGGGTACAAAAGCAAGGGTTGATTGTTTTTATCCTGCTAAATTTCGAATTAGTATACAGGGTTAAATTAAATATGTTAGCGAAACTTTGCAGATGTGATGGATTTTGATACTTAATGACGACAAAACAAAAGAAAAAAGGTTATCTTCTTTTTTTTCAAGAGTTATTTATGGTGTATTTTTGACAGTCGTTCAGTCATATGGCAAAAATCGGAAAACAAGTCTTGCTAAGGTGTAGTCGTGTTATACCATAACTGGTATTTGATAGATAGATAGATAAACCATTTATTCAGTGCACACAAAATACAGCACAACACACAGAAACACAATTAAAAAGGTACAAATTACATGACTATATAAAAACAGGGTGCCAACATAAAAAAGAAAAACATATCCACTATTTGAAACATAACAGGCAAAATGTGGGTAAACTTTTAGGCATACACACAATTATACGTCTGCCAAACCCTACGGGGATTACAGGCGTTATGTTATATTATTTCTAGGAAACTATTAGCAGCCGTTAACCCCACAAACAGCTGTAAAGATAATGCTAAGCTTCCCTTGCCAATATAATTTGACCGACCCTGTAAACCTTGTCTGTCACGTGGGTGCTGTAGTACCCATTTCTTTAAGACCAAAATAATCCTGAAAATACCATCAGATTTACTACCCACTTTAGGATATCCATCACAAGTACGCAATAATACTGTCTTCCAATTACAATAAAAAATAAATAGGCCATTCAGTAGAAAATAAAACTCAATCTGGAAAAAAGACTGAAGGATATTAATGTTACTAAGTTTTCCACTAATTTTATTATGCAAAGCAAGTTTGGATTATTTTTGTTTTGTTCATTTATCTTCGCAGGAATAGCTCCGTAAGGATTTCATTTGTTTTTTTTGGAAATTTTTGTTTCAGCTCTTTATATTAATGGAGGTTTCGTATTCAAAGTTGTTTATTTTACGGATCAGTTGGTTTGTAAAGTTAAAACGTTTCATTCGCTTTTTTGGCAAGTAATAATTCCTGTGGTAATAAGATATTTTTTTGGGGGCAAGCCTCAAACGATGCAACTCTTGAAAGCCAGAATTAAGATGTACTCAAAAAACGCCGAGGCAATGTATCGGAACACATAAAGGATGTATAAGTACCCATAAAGAAGCCAAAGGCACTGGTTCTCCCCGTTATTGCAATTTTTTTTTTGTCCTAGACCTTACCTGGAAACCTTCTAGTTACGAAGATATTGGGGGTCAAAGTTCCGACTTTTTCACCAGTTTTTTTTTTTTTTTATACAAGTTTTTAATGTTAATACTTTACTTTAAATGCCTCCACGACCCCCGTACTATTCAATGCACCCATCAGCACAATGTTTTGAGTGTGTAACATTGAGTCTTACCCTAAAACGTGCTGCTTCACCCCAAAAAAAAGCGGTTCTCGGCATTTTTTTTTTGCGTAGAACAACTAAGTTTAATGCTTGGTTGACGGCTTCGCAAAGGGTTCTTTTACATCCTATAATTATGTTTTCTTAAAAGATAACTTCAACTTTAATGTTGCTCTGCTATGATCCAGATTTTATACGGTCATTTGCTAGGCATTTTTCAGTATGGGTCAGCCTTCAGTCTAACCAATCCAGCATATTAGTATTTTATATGAAGGGACTGCATATCTGACCCCACAAAGCAGTTACAGGGTAACGCGATGTTTAAATGCCACGAACAAGAACCCATTACACTCCATAATTTAACTTTATATCAAGTTTCCCAAGAATTCACGATGGAATACGACTATATACGACGATACTACCTTACCTTTACTTTTTCTAGTACTTTAATAACATCATTTCTCGGTAACGGAGCAGCCCCTGAAGTAATAGTTTTCATTGATGCCAGATGTTCCTCTTTTATGCCAGGATGTGAACCGAGGAATAATACTGAAAATATTACAAACATTTAAGTAATTGGTTTGAATAAAGGTGAAGGATGTTTTTTATTTATTTACACAAACGTTAGATTCTAACACCTGCTTTGAATTACATGTAATGCACCAAAATTAATTTATAATTGGCAGCTTTATTTTTCTCCTCTTGTGACCCATGCTTCTTTTTATTGATATGGGGAAATCTTCATGGAGAACTTCCGTCTGAACTAAAACCTAACTGTTACTTTTAAGTTGGTAGTAGGTAAGTAGTTTGACGAGTCGCGGGCCGGGGAGATACAAGGATATTCGCGCCTCCAACCAATTGGCGTGATGGGTCGCACAGTGCGCAGTGGAGCGCAGTGCTGGATTGGTGGAATTTCGACGAGGCACCAGTTACTGTGAAGATGAGCGGTTATATACTATAAATTCCTCTGTTAAAGGTAGCGAGTACACAAGCCTACTCAGCCTACTGATTGAAAGTTCGGTGGGCGCCATGCTGCTCCAGTTAGTTTGAGTTGCAACCCAGATTTAAAAAAAAAAGCAAATTATCCGCCAGGCCATGGCATTTAACCAAGGGCCTCAAATCCAACAATTGCCTTTGCGATGGCAAAAATATACGAGTAGACATAGTCAAGACAAGATTTAACACTTACTTAGAGGAGGAGCAGCACAAAACAGATTTATCCTATGATTTTTCATTGTGTCAATGAACGAGGGTGGCTGAAACTTGGGCAGCGTAACTATTTTATAACCCACTGACAGTTTATGACACATAACTACAGTTTGTCCATAACTGTGATAAAATGGTACTACAGCCAAAGTTACATCTTGATTGGTTTCTGAAATGAAAATTATTTTGATTAGTTTTCAACGATTAATAAAAAAAAATTATAACGAAGTTTTTAGGAATCCAAGGTTTTTCCCACTGGTTGACCAAAAAATTGGTGCATGGTTCGGATTGGTCGTTTCCTATGAACAAGAACCAACAAGAAACGCCATGGTTATTCTTTTTAATAATTATATTCATTCATACCTAATAATTAGTCTGTAATTAATTGTTCAACTTACTTGTAGTCTCAACGTAATGCCGCATACTATCAACATCTTGCTGCAGACAGTTGACAACAATGTTTCTATGGACTAGTTCCACACCTTTCGGAAGACCAGTCGTACCACTAGAATATGGAAGAAAGGCTACATCTCTAGACTTTCTGGCCACCTCTTTAAGAACACTGTGATCTACATTATCAGCTAATGCAAATTCCTGGAAAGAAATAGTTTTTGGTGGGAGATCACTGCCAGCTTCTTTGACAGCAATTATAGGTATATCTGTCTTAGCCAGAAATAATGCGTCCTTTAGAATTGGTACAGTTTCTGTTCCACCAATCAAAATTTTAGGATTTGATTGTTTTATTTGTCGTTCCACTTCATCTGTAATACATGAATTGATGATTTTATTCAAATGGGTAGATTAGATAAGAATTTGTAATCACAGCGCGTTCACGAAACTGATGAGGTTATCTTGCGTTGCTAATGATAATGTGCTCTTACATCGCGATATGTGTTTGAGGCACGATAACGAGGTTTTATTAAGCTGTTAAATAATACAGATAGTAAATCGTAAATCTTATCAGTGACTACACTTTGGTGTAAACACAGATTTAAGGTTTAAAATTATGTAATTTTACCGATGAGACGAAAGACGAAAATAGAATTGTTTCTGGTTGGAAACGTCTTGGTTGGTTGGGAATGTCTCGTTAGTGTCAGAGTTTTTATGCAGCCCATGGGCCTCTGTCTTGGCTTTATATGCCGTAGAGAAATGTCTCTCAGGCATGCCAGTTTCCTGAATCAATCTCGGGTGTTACGATTAGTGATGTGATGGCTCGCCCTCTATTACATGGGACTTAAACATAACTGGCGAAATGTGGGTGTACTATTAGGTTCATCTTGGCCTTATTCTACGGGGATTACAGGCGTGATGTTATGTATGACTATTTATTTCAGTTTCAGAATGATCAAGACTTGAACAACTGTGTGTCTTGCAGTGGCTACAATTTTTACTGATCTACATAACGGTCAGTTATTACTTACATGGAGTGTAAATAGGGTTGACCGCAGTGACTTCAGCTCCAGCCTCCAATGCTCCTAAGGCTGCCACGGCATACTCTGGACAGTTGGACATCATAATACAGACAACATCTCCATCCTGGATCTTCAGCTGAGTTCGAAGTTTTGCGGCGAAGTTCCGAGAGTATTTGTACAACTGATGGTAAGTGTAGGATCTGTTTGTCAATCCACATACCTAAAATTAAAAATACTATGTCAAAAGTCTAGACAATCCAGAAGAGACTATGATAACACCCCGACTTCAAACTTATGATTATCCTACGGTTAACGAAGCTGTTGCACTAAAAAGGTCCAGACGATTGCCAGGGGAGTGTGGAAGATTAAAAGGAGTTGTGGATACCCTAAGTAACATCGGACAAGGGCAGGAAGATGATGATATAAATTAAAAGCGCAGTGCCAAAGTCACGTTCGATCAGTGATCAATGACAGAAGGTCAAAAAAGTGTATTGCATTGACATAAGCTACCGAAAAGATGTCAATTATATTGTAACACGCTGTAGAAGCCAAAATGCTTTGAAAAGGATTGCTAGTTGTCTACTCTCTGGGGATCGTATCGATCTTGTGTTCAACGCATCTGTTATGCTTGAGACCGCTAGACCAACGAGGCAGTACAAAACTCTACAGTCAAAAAATACCTACCAGTGCAGTTCTATCAGCCCAGCGCTCCATATTCTCCCATATGTGTTCAGGTACAGTTCTGCTCGGTATATCCACATCCTTATGAGGTGATTTGACGATGTTGTCAGCTGTCCAAATTCTACTATGTTTTGTACGAGTCAAAGAAATACTTCTGCATGATAGCAGTCTTTGAGCGCTTCTAGATAGGAGTTTTGTTGTTGCCATGATTTGTCTGGAATAAATTGTAATTTTAGACTGTATTTTATTTGACCTTGTTCAAATAAATTAGCTAGCACAACTTCAAAGTCGTGATGGGTGTCAATATTTAAAACACGATAAAAAAAATGTACAATCTTTACATAACTTAAAATGTATGCTTCCTGTAATTTATATACTAATAAGTTTAGTTTAATTTTACAATAAAAAAAAACGTACCTTAAATAAAGCGATATAACGGATGTTTAATAAACTGTTCACAAAAATGCTTTAAATGTCACAAACTTATTATCACTGTTATCCTTATCACCTCATAATATTCTTAAATTCTTTACACAAACAATTACTTCACCGGCGGCGGAGGCGCGTGGCGGCTGACCTTTGAAACTTGTTGAATATTCACACAAAAACAAAGAACTACACAAAATTCTCACTATTATCACATCACACACACTGTGTGTGATTTTTTTTATTGTCATAAACAAAACTTTGACACACACACACCAGCAAATGACTTGTGTAACTGATAAGAATATTTAACACGATTTAATAATTATGTTATCAAAAATATTTATTTTCTGAGTAATATTTATGTTCTGTGTGCTGCGGATGGCAGCGAACAACTGATTCGACGATATTACTATTATTATGTACACACGTATACGTTCAGGGTCGGCTATGTTAAAAAAAAAATTCTTTGACATAACTATGTTTTCTGTTAACACAAAAAAAAAACCCGGCCATCTGCGTGTCGAGCCACGCACAATGTAGGGTGACGTAGTTAAATATGCGGACATTTCTTACGGTCAGATTTCCCTCCGAAAGATGATTTTTATTGTAACGTAAAAACAAACTTACATTTGCAGTTGAAAAACCTGTGCTCCCATACGTTATCCAAGTACATTTTATAAGTTGGTCGACTATTACTCGTAAACTTGTAAAGCCTACTTAGCCGTGATAGTTTTTCTTTTAATTTCGTTATATTATACAAATTTATTTGTGGTATATGCGAACCTGAATATAGTTTGCTCAGAGTATTACTGAATCGATTCCAATAATTTTTAAATCAAGTTAAACATATTTTGTCCCAAAAATATTAAAAAAAAGTTACAAGTTGGACACCGCGCGATCATTGAGCGCAAGACGACCGCGACGCTGGTGGCGCGGGCGGGGCGGAGCGGTGCGCGGGCGCCGCGTGGTGGGTGAGAATGTTTTTGTACGGACAACGAAGTAACAAAACAAGCTTATAACTTCGTGATTTTTCATGATACAGTTTTGAAATGTTGTTCATAGATTCTTAACATAAAAATACTAGACACGTGTTCCGGGTTTCGCATATACTCAAAATAATGTTGTATACTACTGTTTGCGCGGAACGCCTATTCAACTCATCAGAGCAATGGTGTCTTTGCTAATATAAAAAAAAATATATATTAATTAGATATCACCGTCTACCGAAACTTTTACTTTTATCAATGGACAAAATTTTTACTTAGGAGTCAAGTCGTTTTTTTTTTTATATCTCCCACTGAAATACCTGATGAAATCCCGCACAACTACCACTGTGTTTTTTTTTACACTGGTTTTTTTTCACCAAAACAACCATTTAGCTGGTAGAGGGGACACAGCTTAATCTTTCATAAACAAATCCCTTAATCGAAAAGTGATTCTGAAAAACTCGCAATATTTTTTAAAGACCAGTTCAACAACATCCCACACTACGGGGTACGCGAAAAAAAACACATCCGCTTTACGTGTACAGGAGATACCCTAAACAATCTTTTAAAGATTTTATTTTACCACTTGTCGGCGTAACTAATCTGCATCATCATCATCATCAGCCTATAAATTTTCCCACTGCTAGGACACAGGCCTCCTCTCTTTGAGAGGGAATGGGCTATAATCCACCATGCGGGCCCTGTGCGGATTGGTAGATGTCACATGTCTTCGAATTTTTGGTTCTAGGACATGCCGGTTTCCTCACGATGTTTTCCTTCACCGTTTTACAAATATTTTTTTTTTACTAATCTGCATATTCATGCCAAATTACAGCTTTCTAGTACTACGAGTCTTTGAGCTAAGCTGCAGATAGACAGACAGACAGTCGGACATGGCGAAACTATAAGGGTTCCTTGTTGACTACGGAACCTTAAAAATGACCTTTGTTATAGTCCTTTCCTAGTTATTGTACCTGTGACAGATGCAACATGAAGGATAAGGAGCATTGTAGTTTTGACAAGCTTCTCAGATGCAGCAAACCAATAGCTATTTTATTGTCACGTTGATAAAGGGCTCTGTGAGGAGCTAGTGGCTAAGTAATAACAGAGCCACGGGTCGATAAGAGCTTGGTTAAATAATAACTGCCGTAAGGGTAGATCTTCAAGGTTAAGCAGCGCTTGCCTAGGTCGGTCCATGGATTGGTAACCATCCGTTTTGTACCTAGCTTTCTCCGTGCCTCGGAAAGCACGTGAAGTCGTTGGTCTCCGCTATCATTGTTAATGTTTCTCAGTCGTTACCAGTCAGTGACCAACAACGGACCACCAGTGAATTACGTTAGCTGCAATCGGGGGATTGAAAAGAAACCAAAGATGATTTACTTAATTTAATCTTAAGAATAAAAAATTGAATTAATTATATCCTAAACTAGCCTAGCTCCATTTCGAAGTGTGAATATGGAATGATCATCTTCTTAGATTATGATTATTAGCTAACCACTAACCCGGCAATAAAAAACGCTTGAGCGCCATTGGGTACTCGAGGCCCCGGGTTTCTTAAATTGACATTATTGAAAATGACATAAGTGACACTTGACAGTTCAAACAAGGTTTAACTGTGGCTGGCCGCTGGTTAATCTAGGTACGTGATTCGCAAAGTGCTGTCTCATCACGTAGCTTCCGTATGGTTCCACCTTAAAACCTTGAAAGTGTCGGGTGCTGAGTTGGTGATTTCCAGATTGCAAGGTCGAAGTGCTGCGTCGGCGTTTTAGCTATTTCACTTATGCAGCGGCGTGTGGTCGCGAATCGGGGTCTAGATCGTATGTAGTGTTGTCTTTGCAGCTGTACGTAACAAGTTTGTAAATAAGTGCTTAGTTGAAAGCTGGTACTGTTACTAAGAAGAAGTCTCTTCGTCCTGCAACTTTTTTTTTTTAACTTTTGTTTTATTGGGTATACTGCAGGTTGTAGACAGTGTTTGCTGGATTATTTTGAAGACGTATTAAGTGCTTAGTTGAAAACTGGTACTGTTACTTAGGAAAAGTCTCTTCGTCCTGGTCCTTTTTTTTAACTTTTGATTTATTTGAGTATACTGAAGATTGTAGACAGTGTTTGTTGGATTATTTTTAAGACGTATTAACGTTTGCTGTTGGTTTAAAAGAATCGCATACATCTAAAAGAGTGAGTTTTCATTACATTGTTTTTTAGAATTTAATGTCCCAATTTTGATTGAAAATTGCGTCAATGCGTCTTTGATCCAGCTGCCTAACGAGAGTCTCCTCAGGTATTGGTCGAGGCTCTTGGCAACTAAGCCATTGGCGGAAACGACTATCGGCACAATGATCACTGAGCTCACATCCCACATGTCGACCACCTCGCGAGCCAAGTCAAAGATACTTGATTTTTTTATCTTTCTCGGCTTTCACGGAGTTCTCATCATGCGGTACCGTTATGTCAACAATCATTGCGCGCCGCTCTGATCGATCTATCACCACTATATCAGGCTTATTGGCTACAATAGTCCTGTCAGTGATGATGGATTGATCCCAGTACAGTGTGATATTATTAATTATTAATATGAAGTATGTTTTTTATCCTGGGGTGGGTGATTTTTTTATGCAAGGGTTTCGGGAAGGATTTCATAAGGTTATTTTATTTGAGGAGTTTTCTTTTAAGTTTAGTGTTCTAAGTATGTTAAAAAGACTCTTGGAAGGTCGTAAATATACTTATCCTGTAAAGTGTGAGAGTGATATGATGTTAGCATTTCATGGTCCAATTATTTTTGTATCTAATGAATTAGATGAAAGTATGGATATAAATGAATGTAGTATAAATCTAATTTTAGAACTAACGCAGTAGGAGTAACACACGGCAGCGTAGTGGGACCTTTTTTATTTCTGCTATACATTAATGACCTTCCCAATGCAACACGCCATGAAACAATCTTATTTGCTGACGATACGACACTAAAAATTAAATGTAATGACAAAAACAAATTAGAACAGGAAATTAAAAAAGCAATTAAAGACATCATAATTTGGCTTAGTAACAACAATTTAAAAATAAATTTAAATAAAACAAAAATTCAATTTCAAACATACCAATCAAACGTTCAGAGACTTAAAATATGAAGACAGTACTGACATAATTATGGTCTGATACTATGGGGCAATTCAGTTGAAGTTTCTATGGCATTTAGGGTACAAAAAAAAGTGTGTTAGGGCAAATATCTGGCGTCTGGTTTTTGCACAGCTTGAAAAAACTAAAAAAAATACCGTTACCTTGCAAGTACATCAAAGAACTATGTATGCTTGTAAAACAATATCCGCACTATTTTTGCATACAAACAAAAGTTAGACACAAAAAGGCTTCTGCTAGGACTATGTATTATGAACTGAATGTACAATCGAATACACTCCCGCCCGATCACCACTAAGCTCATTTTTGCTTGCACTCACAACATGAAGCGATCTCTAGCCGGGCAGGGAGACTCCGTATGATTCAAGCGATTTTTTTTTTAAATGATCAGGTGTAAAAGGCCGCGACTGTACCTCAATGTAGATTGCAAATATTTAGGAGAAAATAATGTCAATGCCATTCAGGTGTATATCAAGTTGCCTAACTCATTTACCATACACATTTAGAACTTCTCATCCCCATGTTCAAGAGAAATCTAATAAGTTGGTTATTGTATAATTTCTTTTATGACATGGATGAATAAAGGGTGTAAACAGACTCTTCACGAAGCCGTCAACCAAGCATTCTGTACATCAAACTAAGTAACTTTACGCAAATATTAGTGCTGGGAAATGACTTTTTTTTTGTAGGACGTTTTACAGTAGGACTCAATGAAACGCACTCAAAACATTGTGCTGATGGATAAATTGAATAGTAAGGGGGTACTGGAGGTGTTTAAAGCAAAAATATTACATTAAAAAAATGTATATAAAAAAAAATTGCGAAAAAGTTGGAACTTTGACCCTCAATATCTCCGTGACTAGAAGGTTCCCAGGTATGGTCTAGAACGTAAAAATGATCGCAATGATCAGGAGAACAAGTGCCTTTCGGCTTCGGTAAGAGTCTGTTTACACCCTTTATTGTAATCTTGTAAAAAACCAAGAACTACTTAAATTACTTAGATATAAGTATGCACTTAATTTTGACATTGATTTTAAAGAAACGATTACCTATAATTATAATAATATTAATTAATGTGGGACCTATTGTAAATCACAAACCATAAAATAATTGTCTTATTTATTTTTATTTAATTCCAAGAGTGACATCTGAATATTTGTACACCATAAGTTGTGGTACAATGTTAAGGACTTAAACTGACTGACTGACTGTTGACTGGTAGAAAATGCCTATGGCATTAAGTCCGCCTCTGTACTTTGTGCTTGAAGTGTTAAATAAATAAATAAATAAATAAATAAATAAACAAATCCATAACACCATACTATTACTGTGTAAAACTACATTCACCATGACACGGAACGTAAATCCGCCGTTTTGATGGCTGACAGACTCATTTGACGTTTACTCTTTCTGTTTCTTTTGATTTTCGCAAAAGTGTTTCTGCAGATTTTTCGCATTTATTAAAACATATTTCATGAAAATAGCACTGCAAGTACAGCGCATAGTCCACAAAGCTGTTGTGTCAATTGTGCATTGTAAGATGCTACAGACGTGCGCCAACTTGTATGTGTGTGGATTTCTCGCGAGGTGAGTGATGATAAAGCTTTTATAATGTGAACTTGATAATATTATTTATATATTATTGACCTTTTCCACCCACCGCTCTAGGATTTAGTTATCGAGTAATGAACTAATAAAACAGGTACATTCCTTAAATTATATTTGTGGCTCTAGAGATAAATGCGACTAAATAATTATCTTTTTATCCAGCTACACTGGTTGGGAAGTGGAAAAAATGGAGTATTATATTTCTTGACTTATTTTGTTTCTTTTCAGTTTTACCCACTTGATGCAGTTTGCGATACTGGATGATATCAGAGATATGGAAATACAGCCAAGGGATAGGAATAGAACAGCAATAACCACCTCCAATGCTTGCGCTTGATGCCAGATGTTTTGCATATATAATGTCTGTCGTGTGGTTGTTATCTTGGGCACGAAATCAAGATGAGGTCTAACCACCTGCATCTTTTCTGGATGAAATCCTACTACTTCGATTATGATGATTCAAAGCAATAAATATTTTTGAAGTATAAAATGTGTTTTTTTCCCATACACAGCCAGCTTAGAACATCTTACTTGCCTAACTAATATTTATCAGTGTATAATATCATACCTAAATAAATATCTTTGATAATCATTGTGGCTTTAAGGGTGTTTTGGGATGCCCCTGTGCTTACTTAACAATCAATAAATATTACAATAAATAAAGATCCACACCGTGTCTGTCTGTCATTCCTTGATTTAAGTCGTAACTTCTTACTAAAATTATTTTGATGCAATTATCACGATTAAATAAATTGATTCACGAGGAACGTTTCAATGTAATAGCTGGGCGATGCCGCGCTATTTCGAAATTAATATTATAAATCTTTCTCTGAAATCAGTCTATCCGATCGTGAAAATCGTATCAAAATCTTTGAAGTAGTACGGAGACGGATGAGTGACTATTTTTGTTATTAAACAGTGCACTATTTTAACTTAAAATATCGATTAAACCTGTTCAGTGGACAATATTGACGTTTGGAGGTTATTGTTAGATTCACGTTTTCATTTTTGAATTTCTCAATATTCCGGTTAGACAAAGCTTAGCTAATATTAACACTCTACAAAAATTGTCTCCTTTCTACTAAAATAATGTGCCAAGTGGTATCAAGGACTTATCCAAAATCGTGAAACTGGCTCTTAAAACTCTTTGCATTCTAGATCTCAAACTGCATAATTATTATTACGAAATCAAATAGAAAAAAAAACACGTTCGCTAACCTCGTTCGAAATTCATAAGTACGTTTCAAATTCAAACGTACGTGACCCCCCATACTTTGTGGTTGATGTCCATAATAACCGGGTAAACGGTGCTACGTACCGGTACATTTTTCAGTAACATCATATAGGATGAACCGAGGAACAAATACGTGTATTAAGGAAGTTTTTGTGATGATTTACTTTGGTGGAATGAGTTGTGTGATATTTGTGACTCTGGCCTCATTACGACGACGATGATGGGACTTTCGCCAAGGGACACGCGCGACCGTCACTTCTTTTATTTCGAATAAGCATCGCTCTGCAAATGGCGCCAAGGTGGCTCGTGTCATGTTGTAAATAACTTCATTCATTTATTTTCTCTGCAGGGAAATCCTATGACCGCCAGACCTACGTCATTTTATAAAAGCTATTAGTTTATTTAATTTTATCTGTATATACGAGTATGTGTAACAGCAAGTACCTATTTATGGTAACGCAATGGTATTTGTCTTATTTTTTTTTTGTACTCTATTACAATGCTGTCCTATTTGACTCAAAGGTTGACTGGTCGAGAATACCTTGTGGCATTTGTAAAAGTTTCGTTTTTAACTTAAAAAAATGTTTAAAAAAAACTATGTTTTAACAATACTTTTCTTTTAAAACCCTTTTCAATATCTTTCCTGACGAGTTCTTTGGTAATGCATCTAGAAACACGACTTCTTTTACTCTCTTGTACACTGCAACTCTTTCCGTTACAAAGGAGATCACACCGTTTGCGTCTAAATTACGTCCATCTTTTAAAACTATGAAAGCTTTGGGGACTTCTCCCATTCTTGCATCAGGAATACCAAGGACAGCTGCGTCTAGAATATCTGGGTGTTCTTTTAGTACGTTTTCTAATTCAGCTGGAGGCACTTGATAGCCTTTTACCTGGAAATAAATAAACATAAATCAAGTATTCATTGCTGAATATCTAGTTTTTTTTTCAAACAGCAATATAATATTCTACTTTACAAAGACAAAATTCGAAGTACTATCGTGCCTGAGGTAACGAAAACCTGTTTTAAGAGTTAATAACCCAAATATTAAGGCTGGCGGTAAAAAAATATTTGAACAGCGAAAACAAGATAGATTTTCACACTTATACTATCTTAAAACAATAAATCCTGACAACAGACGTGACACAACACTGGTGTGCCTAAACATAATGTCATTTAAATTTGGCTATCGTATCAAATTCTAAACAGGTTGGTCCTTGGATGGGTGACACATTACATATCGAGTTTCCTCCGTGCCTCGAAAAGCACGTTAAGTTCTGTTAGATTCCGGCTGTCATTTATAGATTTTTGACAATCTTTACAGGTAGACAGTAGCCCGAAAGTCTGACAACCAGTCTTACCAAGGGGTATCATATTACCCAGCACTAACTGGGTTGTGAAGGTCAGTTAGGCAGTCGCTCCATATAAAATATTGGTATTTTTTAATAACCACGTCTCTGTTGATACCTTAATCAGCTCTTTAAGCCGATCGCATATCGTAACGATTCCATCCTCGTCGATGCTGGCAAGATCACCAGTTCTGAACCAACCATCTTTAGAAATAGCTGCCTTATTCGCTTCCGGATTATTTCTGTAACCTTTCATCACTTGAGGTCCACGGATTAATAGTTCACCCAACTGCAAGTGAAAATTTTTGAGTATTTTTTTTTGTCCTATCTAGGGATGGTAGGAATTGCAGAGTAGCAGCCACGGAGTCTGGATTTGCGTATTACATGGGCCTTAAACATAACTGGCAAAATGTGGGTGTACTATTAGATACACTTCTGCCTAAGCCGTTGGGGATAAAAGGCGTGTTTCTATGTTATGTAAATAAAGATAGTATAATAAATGGTGTAAACAGACTCTTAACGAAGCCGAAAGGCACTTGTTCTCCCCGTCATTGCGATCATTTTTTGTTGTAGACCATCCCTGGGGAACTTCTAGTTACGGAGATATTGGGGGTCAAAGATACAACTTTTTCACAAGTTTTTTTTTAAATACATGTTTTTAATGTATTTTTTTAATTTGATCACCTCCAGGACCCCCTTACTATTCAATTCATCCATCAGCGGAATGTTTTGAGTGCGTTACACTGAGTCCTTCTGTAAAACTTGATTTTTCAGCCCAAAAAAAAAGTCGTTTCCGAGTATAATTTTTTGTGTAAAGTTACTTAGTTTAATGTAAATAATGCTGGGTTGACGGCTTCGTGAAGAGTCTGTTTACACCCTGTATACTATTCCTATTCTTCATATTTCTACTACCTGGAATCACCCTTACATCACAGCAGCACATTGCCAACAAATTAGAAAGTGTTTTTTTTTGGGTTTCGTAGTCAGTTCACTATTGAAAGAAATCGAAAATCGTTCGTTCTGAAATGGCAAAGAAAATTTATTTGGGATTTTAATCTGACTTTTAGGTAAGATCCGCCAAAAGCGGAGAAATTTGGAAGAGACGGTGACCAAATGTTGAAGAAGAGAGAGAGAAGAGATAAACAAAAAACCGACTTCCAAAAAACCACTAAAAAAGACTAAAATAACTTTTTTTTAAATTACTTTCGGAAGTCGGTGACTTTGTTTGTTTCATTGTCATTTTTTGTCACCGACTTCCGAAAGTAATTTAAAAAAAAGTTCTTTTAGTCTTTTTTAGTGGTTTTTTGGAAGTCGGTTTTTTTTCGCAGAAAGTTTTTTATTTAACCCTTTTTAGTTGTAGACGTTTTAGCATACCACACAAATTCTAATCATGAATTAATTTTTATATTGTAACCAGAACTATAAGGAAGTAATCGTCAAGACGATTCAAACGAGTCCAAACTCGATGGGGTTGTCGTTTTATAGCGGAGTTCTTAAGGCGACCTTACAGCTCCATCACCAGACCCTGGATACTATATAAAGACAAACTACTCATTAAGACGAATCAAACGAGCCCAAACTCGATGCGGTTACGTCGTTTTATCACGGAGATCCTATGGCCACCTTCAAGCTCCATCATCAGACCCTGGATACTATCTAAAGACAAACAACTTATTTAGACGAATCAAACGAGCCCTAACTCGATGCGTTTATCTCGTTTTATCACGCAGATCCTATGGCCACCTTACAGCTCCATCATCAGACCCTGGATACCATCTATAGACAAACTTCTCATTTAGACGAATCAAACGAGCCCAAACTTGATGCGGTTACGTCGTTTTATCATGGAGATCCTATGGCCACCTTCCAGCTTCATCATCAGACCCTGGATATCTAGAGACAAAGTACTCGTCAAGACGAATCATACGAGCCCAAACTCGATGGGGTTATGTCGTTTCATAACGGAGTTCCTAAGGCCGCCGTCCAGCTCCATCATCAGATCAGCTCCATGTCATCGATATATTGTACTATCACGCGATATACATAAGCGTGCAAATTTTTTATTCAATCGGAAATCAGGAAGTGTGTCAAATTAAACATGCAAGACTTCAGGCGTCGTCGCGTGATATAGCAATTAACGTGAAAACATACCAAATTACTGAACCGATTTGATGAAATTTCTATGGGACCAATCGAGAAGTATATCCTTTCACATAAAAGAAGAATTTTTGAAATCGGTTAAGAAACGACGGAGATATGAGGTAACAAACACAAAAAAAAAAAAAAAAAAAAAACATACAACCGAATTGAGAACCTCCTCCTTTTTGAAGAAAGTCGGTTAACACGTAAATCTGGCAGTCACAGTTTAGTAAACTACTATAAAAGAAATCTTTACAATAAGAAAAATGAACTCACCTCATTAGGTCCCAATGAGCGTAAATCTTGGTCAGCAATTCTCAATTCAGTGTTTGACACAGCATATCCAGCTTTGGAGTAGTCAGTAGAGCCTGGTAGCATGGCAGTTACGAGTGGCGACACTTCTGTTAAACCGTAGAGTTGTAGAAAGTCCAGGTTATGCTGTAAATTTTAAATAATTATTAAACGAAGAAAAAAAAAGGATCAGGTTTTTAATTTTACGGTTTTTTTTTTGGTATAACCACTAATAACTTTTTAAAGAGAAGTCCGATTTGAATAATTCTTTTATTATTGGAGAGCGTATATCTCGAAGTTGCATTGGTCCCATTTAAAATGAAAAGTAAAATCGACCCCTAAGAGAAGTTAAACAGGAAGTTAAAAAATGTTGAATAACGAACTATACAGGATTAAATTATATTTGCTAGCGAAACGTTGCAGACGTGGTAGGTTTTGATATTTAATGACGACAAAACAAAAGAAAAAGGTAGTCATGGTGTATCTTTGACAATCGTTACTATCATATGGCCGAACATCTGATATCAAGTCTTGCTAAGGTGTAGTCGTGTTATACCGTAACTGGGCTGTGGAGTTCAGATAGGCTGTCGTTTCATGTAAAATTCTGTTACATCCAGTTAGAACGAAAGCCAGCAATATAGTTGGAATGAGGTAGATGATGTTATTTGTATCCATAATTTTTAATAAACCGCCTCGCTGGTCTAGTTTTCACAGCTGAGCTCGAGGTCCTGGATTCAATTTCCACGTCAGGCAAAGCGTTTGCGTTTGTAAGGTTTTACCTTCAGGCTTTTCTTAGTAGCATCCACGGTGGCTGGATATGTGTCAGGTTGATTGCAATAGGCTCGCCTTTTATTGGATGATACTTGAAACATAACTGGCAAAATGTGGGAGTAATATTAAGTATACAATTACACTTCTGCCAACGGGGATTATAGGTATGATGTTATGTTGTTTCTAGGAAACTATCAGTAGCCGTTGACCCCGCAATCAGTTGTGAAGATAATGAGAAGCTTCCTTTGCCCAATAAATAATAAATCAATTTGATCAACCCTGTATACCTCTTATTTCGTAGCGTGGGTGCTGAAGTACCTATTTCTTTAAGACCAAAATAATCCTGAAAATAACATCAGCTTTGCTACCCACTTTAGGATATCCATCACAAGTACGCAATAATATTGTCTTCCAATTACAATAAAAAATAAATAGGCCATTCAGTAGAAAATAAAACTCAATCTGGAAAAAAGACTGAAGGATATTAATGTTACTAAGTTTTCCACTAATTTTATTATGCAAAGCAAGTTTGGATTATTTTTGTTTTGTTCATTTATCCTCGCAGGAATTGCTCCGTAAGGATTTCATTTGTTTTTTTTTTTGGAAAATTTTGCGTCTGCTATTTATATTAATGGAGGTTTCGTATTCAAAGTTGTTTATTTTACGGATCAGTTGGTTTGTAAAGTTCAAACATTTCATTCGTTTTTTTCGGGAAGTCATAATTTCTGTGCTAAAAACATTGTTTTTTCGGAACAAACCCCAAACTGTTACAACTCTTGAAAACCAGAATTAACAGCAATGACAATTAAAAAAACGCCGAGGTAACGTAGCGAAACACGTAAAGCAATGGTCTACCTGTTATTGCAATTTTTTTTTGGTTGTAGACATAACCTGGGTACCTTCTAGTTACGAAGATATTGAGGGACAAAGTTCCGACTTTTGTCGGAACTTTGACCCCCAATAATTATCTCCGTAACTAGAAGGTTCCCAGGTACGGTCAAGAACATAAAAAATATCGCAATGACGGAGAGAACAAGTGCCTTTCGGCTTCGTTAAGAGTCTTTTTACACCCTCTATGCAGTGACTGCTGCGTCCACGGACACTTTTGATCGTAGACGTCTTATTGCGTATACGATCGAACGAACGAACTGGTGAAAAATCACCAGTTCTTTTAATACAAGTTTTTAATGTTATTACTTTACTTTGAATACCTCCACGACCCCCTTACTATTCAATGCATCCATCAGCACAATATGCGTTACATTGAGTCTTAACGTAAAACGAGATTTTTCACACCAAAAAAAAATTCGTTTCCCAGCAGTTTTTTTTTTAGCGTAGAGTTGCTTAGCTTGATATACAGAATGCTTGGTAGACGGCTTCGTAAAGTTAAGTGAAACTACAAATTTAATGTTGCTGTGTTATGATCTAGATTTTAAATTGTCATTTACCTAGCCTTTTCTCAACTATGTTGTGGTGGGCTATCAGTCTAACCAATCCAGGAAACGAGTATTTTACATGAAGCCACTGCCTATCTGATCTCGACAACCAAGTTACAGGGTGACGCGATTCAACGAAAAGAAACCCGGTAAGATTCCACAATTTAATGGAATCTCGGGTTTTCCATGAATTTATGATAGAAAATACTACCTTACCTTAACTTTTTCTAGTACTTTAATAACATCATTTCTGGGTAAAGGAGCAGCCCCTGAAGTAATAGTTTTTATTGATGCCAGATGTTCCTCTTTTATGCCAGGATATGAACCGAGGAATAATACTGAAAATATTACAAACATTTAGGTAATTGGTTTGATTGAAGGTGAAGGAAGTTTTTAATTTATATACACAGACGTATGCCACACCTGCTTTAAATCACGTATAATAATAGCCTAATTTCTTTATTCATTTTTAATTGGCAGCCTTGTTGTTCCCCTCTTTTGAGTCTTGCTTCCTTTTTGTGGTATGGAAAAAACTTTATAGACAATTTCCGTCTGGACTAAAACCCCACTGTTACTTCTTCTTTGGTAGTAGTTAAGTAGTTGCGGTAGTTGCGGTAGATTGGCAAGCACCCTCGTCTAATTTGTGCGATGGGTCGCACAGTGAGCTGGATTGGCGGAATTTCGACTAGACACCAGACACTGTGACAATAGGCGGTTGACTATTGTAAAAATCCTATATGCCACGGTCAATTTTAGCGAGTACTGATGCTTACTCAGCCTACTGTCTTGTACCAGATTTAAAGATCGGTGGGCGCCATGATTCTTAAGTTAGTTTGAGTTGCATCCCAAAATGCTACTAAAAAATCTTACATAACCAAATTATTCGCCAGACCTGGAAACCAAAGACTTCAAACTCAGCAGTCCACTTTGCGTTGACAAGAATATAGACTTAGTAAAGACAGGATTTAGAAGGTAACACTTACCTAGAGGAGGAGCAGCGCAAAACAGATTTATTCTATGGTTTTTCAATGCGTCAATGAACGACGGTGGCTGAAACTTGGGCAGCGTGACTATTTTATATCCCACAGATAGTTTATGCCACATAACTATAGATTGTCCATATATGTGGTAAAATGGTAACACAGCCAAAGTTACATCTTGATTGGTTTCTGAAATGAAAATTATATTGATTAGTTTTAAACGATAAAAAAATAACGGTGTGTTGTACTAATGCAAACTTTTCCCTGCTGCTTGACCAAGGTTTGATCTTAGATCAGCATAATACCTCTTTTCTTGCCCCACTTGCAGCTCTTCCCCATAAACTTCCACTCTTCCTTCTCCGTTTATGTCGTCACGCCAGCGTGGCCTCCCTCGGCAACGACGCCTATCTTCTGACACTCACTGCGTGACATCTCTGGCCTGATGCATTTCATAGACATGGCCCACCCAATCCCACTTAAACCTCGCAATCACCCACATTAGCGATTCTAGGTTAGAACCGCATTGTGATCGAATTCTGTCGCCGACTTACTTTACCTACACCTTTTATTTGGTCAGAAGAACTCAATGTAATTGGAATTTTGCATCAGATAAAAGAAGCAGCCAGTTACATTGAACATGCAGCATGAATGTCATAAATAAACGTAATAATTGCAGTGCCCAGATGGGTATAATATGTAGTCGAGATTTATTTTGAGCAGTTGCTACAGTTATTTGAAAAAAGGCTTATGTTTAACGAACCACTAGATTTAGTAAAATGTAACGGCAAAAAAAACACTTTTGATTGCCAAAATTATTAAATGATCACCAAAATTAATCCCCATTTTAGCGTGAAATTAGAACTAAAAATAGTTAATGACCACCAGAAATTGAACTGTGATGCTCTTGCATCCGAGTCGAGAGAGACCCGGTCGACGTTAGTTTGATGTTAGTCTTCTTTTGAGGTATGGACCCCTTTTAGGATAAAGGTCTCCTGAGTCCCTGTACTTGCCAATATTTGCCCAGTCGTTTCCTGACACCTGAATAATGTCGAGAGGAATACTGGTAGACCTACACGACGGTGGGCTGATGAAATTATTCAGGTGTCAGGAAACGACTGACATTTACTCACATACGTACGTTTAATTAGTTTATGTTATAACTATATTAATAACGAGCTGATCCACGAAACTTCATCTGCGTCACATAAGAGAGAAAGAGAGAATTAGTATAATTTATTATTTATTTTATTATATATATTAATATAATAATTTATTCCTAATTTTTGTTCTTATTCTTTATTGCACACAAAAGCTCTTATAAAATAAACACCTCCAAATACCACCTATATTCCTAATAATTATTCTGTAATTAATTTTCCAACTTACTTGTAGTCTCAACGTAATGCCGCATACTATCAACATCTTGCTGCAGACAGTTGACAACAATATTTCTATGGACTAGTTCCACACCTTTCGGAAGACCAGTCGTACCACTAGAATATGGAAGAAAGGCTACATCTTCACACTTTCTGGCCACCTCTTTAAGAATACTGTGATCTACATTATCAGCTAATGCAAATTCCTGGAAAGAAATAGTTTTTGGTGGGAGATCACTGCCAGCTTCTTTGACAGCAATTATAGGAATATCTGTCTTGGCCAGCAATAATGCGTCCTTTAGAATTGGTACAGTTTCTGTTACACCAATCAAAATTTTTGGTTTTGATTGTTTTATTTGTCGTTCCACTTCATCTGTAATAAATGAATTGATGATGATTGATTGATTTTAATCTAATTTATGAGTAGATTAGATAAGAATTTGTTATCACAGCGCGTACAGTAACTGATGAGGCCATCTTACATTGCTAATGGTAATTATTATTTATTTATTTATAAAGGCATTAAATCCCAATTTAAATACATAATTACTTTAAAATTAAAACATTACAAAATTACATAAGAAATAAGTCATACTTAAATATAAAATAAAATAAATCAATATAAAAATAAAATAAAAACAACAAAACAATACGAAACGATAATATGCTCTTACATTGCAATATGTTTGAGCCACGATAACGAGGTTATATTGACCTGTTAAATAATACAGATAGTAAATATTTCAATGTAGACACTGATAAGATTTAAAATTATGTAATTTTACCGACGAAACGAAACACGAAAAAGAATTGTTTCTGGTTGGAGACTTCTTTCGTACACGGATTCAAATCTCGTGGTCCGCTTTATCTTGTGGTTAGTGCTTAACCGGGTGTCAGAGTTTTTATGCGGCCCATGGGCCTCTGTCTTGGCTTTACATGCCGCATGCCGTGGAGAAATGTCTCTCAGGCTTGCCGATAACCTGACTCAATCTCAGGTGTGATTAGTCATGTGAGGGAAATAGACTCTCCCCCTATTACATGGGACTTTAACATATCTGGCGAAATGTGGGTGTACTGTTAGGTTTATCTCTGCCTAATTCTACGGGGATTACAGGCGTGATGTTATGTATGTATGTTATGTATGAGTATTTATTTCAGTTTCAGAATGATCAGGACTTGAAAATCTGTGTGTCTTGCAGTGGCTACAATTTTCACTGACCTACATAACGGTCAGTTATTACTTACATGGAGTGTAAATAGGGTTGACAGAAGTGACTTCAGCTCCAGCCTCCAATGCTCCTAAGGCTGCCACGGCATACTCTGGACAGTTGGACATCATAATACAGACAACATCTCCATCCCGTATCTTCAGCTGAGTTCGAAGTTTTGCGGCGAAGTTCCGAGAGTATTTGTACAGCTGATGGTAAGTGTAGGATCTGTTTGTCAATCCACATACCTAAAATTAAAAAGATTTGGTCATACGTCTTGGCAGTGTGGAAGAAACATCTTTACATAGTTTAAAACAAAGTCGCTTCCGCTGTTTGTACGCTTAGATCTTTTAAACTACGCAACGAGTTTTAATGCAGTTTTTACCATAGATAGAGTGATTCAAGAGGAAGGTAAGGGTAGGTTATATGTATAACATAGAATCCGTGCAAGAGTGTGCCGGGGTGGGTCGCTAGTTGATAATAAATATCACCAACCAAGGTCGGTGATATTTATTATCAATCGGCCTTTTAATCGGGCATAAATCGCGAATTCAAGCTTCTAATAAGTATGATTATCCTACGTTCAACGTAGCTGTTGCACTTCAGACTAACGAAGCAGTTAAAAACACTGGTAATTTACCCAACATTTGGCCCTGACTACTGTCATTTTAGGCCTAAAAAGGTCCAGATGATTGCCAGGGGAGAGTGGAAGAAAAAAACGAGTTGCGCCTACTCTAAGTAACATTGGACAAGGGAAGGATGATGATGATTTAAAATAAAAACCCGGTGTCAAAGTCACGTTCGATTAGCGATCAATGATGGGAAAATCAAAAATGAAAAGATGTCAATTATAATTATTGTAACACGCTGTAGAAGCCAAAATGTTTTGAAAAGGATTGTTAGTTATCTATCCTCTGGGGATCGTATCGATCTCATGTCGAACGCATACGTTATGCTTGAGACCGCTAGACCAACGAGGCAATACAAAACTCTATAGTCAAAAAATACATACCAGTGCAGTTCTATCAGCCCAGCGCTCCATATTCTCCCATATGTGTTCAGGTACAGTTCTGCTCGGTATATCCACATTCTTATGAGGTGATTTTACGATGTTGTCAGCTGTCCAAATACTGCTATGTTTTGTATGAGTCAAAGCAATGCTTCTGCATGATATTAGTCTTTGAGCGGTTCTTGATAGCAGGTTTGATGTTGCCATGTTTTGTCTAGAATAAATTATAATTTTAGTACTGTATTTTATTTGACCCTGTCCGAATAAATTAGCTAGCGCAACTTCAAAGACGTGATAGGTGTCAATATTTAAAACACGATTTAAAAAAAATGTCCAATCTTAAGTTGTACTACACAACTAAACATTTATGCATCCTATAATGTGTGTGATGGGTATCGATATTTAAAACATGAATAAAAAAAAAACAATGAATTTTCTAATGTCCAATATTTCTTTGTATTATACAACTAATAATGTATGCTTCCTATAATGTATATACTAATAGGTTTAGTTTAATTTTACAATTAAAAAAAATTACCTTAAATAAAGCGATATAACGGATGTTTAATAAACTGTTCACAAAAATGCTTTAAATGTCACAAACTTATTATCACTGTTATCCTTATCACCACATAATATTCTTAAATTCTTTATTATTACACACACACCTTCACCGGCGGCGACCTTTGAAACTAATTGTTGAATAATCAAACAAAAACAAAGAATTGCACAAAATTCTCACTATTATCACATCACACACACCGTGTGTGAATTTTATTATTTTCATAAACAAAACTTAACCAGCAAATGACCTGTGTAACTGATAAGAATATTTAAACACGATTTAATACGTTATCAAAAATATTTATTTTCTGTGTATGATCACTGCGGAGGGCAGCGAACAACTGATTTGACGATATCACTATTATTATGTACACACGGTCAGGGTCGAATATGTTAAAAAAAAACTTGTTGGACAACAATGTTCTTTGTTAACACAAAAAAAACCGGCCAACTGCGTGTCGGGCCACGCACTATGTAGGGTTACGTAGTTGCTCATCAAAATATGCGGACACTTTCTACGGTCCCATTTGCCTCCGAAAGATGATTTTTATTTTAATGTAAAAACAAACTTACATTTGCAGTTGAAAAACCTGTGCTGGTCGACTATTACACGTAAACTTGTAAAACCTACTCAGCCGTGATATTTTTCGTGACATCGATGATATTACTATAATTATTATGTACACACATCCCCTTGACGTGTACAGGAGATACCCAACTAAAAAATATTTTTAAGATTTTATTTTACCACTTTGTCGGCGTAACTAATTTATATATTCACGCCAAATTGCAGCTTTCGAGTACTAGGAGTCTTTGAACTAAGCTGCGGGTTCCTTGTTGACTACGGAACCTTAAAAATTACCTGTGATATAGTCCTCTCCTAGTTATTGTACTTGTGACAGATGCAACATAAAGGCAACCGAATTTTGACGAGGATGAGGAGCATTGTAGTTTTGACAAGCTGCAGCAGCATCTGATAAGATGCAGCAAACCAATAGCTATTTTATTGTCACGTTGATAAAGGGCTCTGTGAGGAGCTAATGGCTAAATAATAACAGAGCCACGGGTCGAGAGGAGCTTGTGGCAAAAATTAATAGCTCATGATTAGAAGTTCAAGATTAAGCAGTGCTTATTTAGATCGGTCCATGGAGGAGTAGCCATCCGTTTCGTACCTAGTTTTCTCCGTGCCCCGGAAAGCCTGAAGCATAATAAAGCAAAGCAAAAGCATGAAGTCGTTGGTCTCGGCTGTCAACCAATATTAAGTTTGTTTGTTTGTTACCTTTTCACGCCTAAACCATTGAACCGATCATGCTGAAATTTTAGATATACGTTGTCAGCTGTACAGAAACGGACATGGGGTAGGTACCCCATGTCCGTTTTTTCATCCAGAAAAAAAGTACTGTTCCCGAGGAAAACAACAATAACGTTCTTATGATAATAGATGGCGCCACGCGTCTTTCGAATAATGATTGAATATTATTAATAAACTTTAGCAGTGTGTTAAGAGTTAAATTTTTAAGTTCTAAATTAACGCGAGCGTAGCCTCGGGAAAAAGCTAGTTTTTATTGTTTGTCAGTCGTTTAGTCAGTGACCCAAGAATCAGACAACCAGTGTCTTACCAGTGTGTAAATGGGCTAAGAAGGTCAGATAGGCAGTCGCTCCGTCTAAAATACTGATACTGAGCTACAACCGGTTAGACTGCAAGCCGACCCCAACATAGGAAAAGGTCAGGCCGTAGGTATTAACTATTTATCTGTGCCGAAAAAAAAAGAGAAACATCAAAGTCGCAAAGATGGCTACGTCATCTTTGCGACTTTGATGTTTCTCTTTTTTATGATAAGGTAGATTATAAGTTTAAGATTATTAGGTTGTGAGAAACAGCTAGCTTAACAGCTTTATTACAGAACTAAAAATAAACATAGGAAGGTGTTATCGGAAAAAAATGCATCTCAGTAATGAATTGGCCAAATTGGTACGGACAAACTATGAAAATAGCTCTAGATATAAACAATGACAGATACTTTAGCAAGTTAAGCCGTTTCATCGATAAGATATGTTTTTTATCTTAACGATCCTAGCTCTCGCAGTTTGGCTTTAATTCTTATAACTACCAACCAACTCGACAGAAGAAACCACCAAATCAATAAAAAAAAAAATATGTGTGTGTACCAGAGGACACCTGTGTACTCTGGTACACACACATATTTTTTTTTTTTACAAATGGTGAACACGGCTCCAGACATCGACTCTGATAGATACTTCAGCAAGTATTTGAATGGACATGTCCATGTTCAGAACCGTGTCTACAATTTGTCTGCATCGGCTTAACCGATGCTGAGAGTTAAAAACTTTTTCCGAAAACCACACGATTTCACACAATTCCGATAATTTACAACTCTGAACTAACTCCTTTCATATTACTTACCGGCTAACAAGAACTGTTTCTTACTGAAACACTCCAAGAATTAGTTCTACTTCGATATTTAAAGTCCACTAACAGCACTCCAACTTCTAGTTACGTAGTTTCCTAACTCCGAAAGTATGACTCGCTCACATTTGTGCGCCAGTGACATAAGAATGGTTTCATAAAGATGGCGGTAAGAGGCATTATGTCTATGGAGGACGGTAGATTCGAAAAGTCCAGCCAAACTTGGATGGATTCAAGTTTAAGATGAAATCTATTACAGCTGCTATAGGAACATACAAGGAGCTTTTTGCACGTGGCCTTTACACCGCCTCTTTTTTAAGCATTTCATAAAACAATTGCGCCAATTATAGCGCAGCGATCAATGCTTGTGCCTTCTGTGTATGCGAAGAGGCATTTGCCCAGCAGTGGGACAGTAATAGGCCAGCCTATAAATAAATTAACTGTCTAATGAAATCACCTTTTACCTACGACAGAGCTATCCAGGTTGCTACGTACTGGTCGGAGAAAATCTGAATCCCTGGTTCGAGAAGAAGAATGTAATTATACCGTATGTTTCTAACATACAAGAATGAAAATTTAATGAGCGAATTTAATTACTATTAGGTTAAACTAACTATATACATTGATAATTAAAAACTATTAAACTAAAATAGATAAACTAACAACAAACTATAAAAGGGCATCGAAAAACTCCTCCTCAACGCTGTCAGATGGTAATGTGCCCAAGAGACTGGCGGCGTTGCCACATTGTATGGCAACACTTAGCCTCTGGCCAAAGTAAAAGCCAGCCCTTGGGTCACGGGAAGCGTCAACTAGGCGTTTCGAAATTTCCTTAAATAGGCTATGAGCACTCGGACCCCACGGCCCTAGAGTTTCAACCCCAAACGGCTCGAAAATATAGTTACCACACAGGTTTCTATATTTACGCCGCTTGAGGTTCTCTGCAGCCGCAGCGGCAGCACCAACACAGCACGATGAGCTTGGAAGATGGGATGGCGCAAGAGTATCGACGCATGTTGCGTCCCACACTAAAGGCCTACCCATATTTCAAGGAAACAAAGACATGCCGTCCGGTCTCTTGCCATCATCGCGTGCCAAGCCATTGGGTTCTAAAACAGCTGGGACGCCGACGGTGACAAGAGCTCGTCGGATAATGTCGTTTATATTTGCGTGCCGTGCAAAACGGCCCGCACTTCGGCTGCATGACAGGCCGTGGTGAAATTTAATTAAATAACGTACATAATCATGTGAAGCAAAAACTTGCAGAACGACTTTGTTTACCAAAAAGGACTTGTAAGGTAAAACACACTGTACCACATCCAGTTGTACGTGTACCTTGAGCCTATTAACAAACGGCTCCTAGCCTATCATCAAGTGATTACTGCGCTCGGACAGAGCATTGTATCAAAGGCAATTGACAATAACAATGCGCTTCCCAGCCATAACTAATCTGAGGAAGGCCAATTTCTCGCAAACATTTGATGTAATAGGGCGTCACAACACTGGTGGTGATTTGGCCAATTACGTTTCAAACTATTGGACCACTGTATGTTTAGGCAGATTTGTCTCATTGCAGGGCAAAGACTTGACATATTTCCACACCTTTCTAAGCAATTCCTTTCTTTTAATCATTGAAATATCGATTCCAAGCGTGAGCCCCAAAACGTTAAAAATGTTGGTGCATTAGGACTTTTTACTCAGAAAGATCGGTTTAGATCAAACCAGCGAATGTAGTGATTTATTCTTCGTTTGGCCCACTGAGTTTTGTTTCTTAAAAAAAAAAGTTCTGGATCGTCCCAAATTCTTCCCACAATTAACTAAACTTTGGGTTCTCATTTCACTGTCTTTCTAAGGGTTTTTTTTTATCTCCGTTCGTGTCGGATTGCCCTCCTATCGGACTATCAGAATGACCCAAGACAGTGCACCCATGTTTAGTACAAACTTATGCACAATATCTTCCGTGTCGAAATCGTGGCGGAGAGCGGAAACTATTCCGCTCTCCACCACGATTGGACCGCCATGACCGGAATTCGGTCAAGAGGTCTATATTTTTAATGAGACTTACGGTATTCTCTTTCCCCATGAGGTAGCGCCTCAGGATCTTCTAACTTCACTGTTTCTACATTAAACTTCGATAACGTGAATCTATTTAGAGCACAGCTGACTGCTCCGATTATGACAGCGACTAAAGTCGGTACGGTACATTAAACAATCGGCTCTCGCGATTCCGCCTGAGAAATGTTACTTAAAATGGCGAATCGCTCTTAACATTGTTTTGAAGTCCTTGGTTATTCTAAATAGGCTTGTCGAGTAATTTACCGTTAAACTTTGGACTTTGTGTCATTATTCAATTAGGAACGGTTATGACGGTGAACGGTAGCTAATGAAGTCTTTTAAATATGGTATTGTCATAAATATTGCTAGGGAAAATTACCAATCCTCAGATTTTTTGGTGACACACGTTACAGAGTTTGGTGATTCAGAGTAGAGTCTAAAGCACGAGACCACGAGGGCAATCACCAACCCGATAGACAAACTCCATCAAATTTGTCAACAAGATCCCTGTAGCTGAAAGTACTCGCCATGCAGCCAATAGAGACTGGTGGAACAAAATCGCAAAGGTATCGACCGCAGTTGTGGATTACACCCCGTGATTACGACCACGCTGTTAAGAGTAAACGACTAAGAAGAAGAAATTGTCATAAATGAAATTATCTGGAAAATGGAGTTACAGATGAAGCTTGCAGAGTAAACCAGTAAAAGTGACAGTGGGCCATATTTGCCGTAGGACCGATTTCCACTGAACTGAACAAGTCCTGGAGTCTACTTATGGGAAAGCATAACGTGGGACGCCCCCCAACTCGACGGACCAACGACTTTAAAAAAGTAGCTGCGACAGCGGAGGATAGGGTGTTATGGCGCCTGATTCCAGCTGTGGATTGCGATTGATTTGTTGAAAAGAAATTGAAGCATATGCCATCTACATCTTGTTGAAGGTAACAATTCACTAAGAGGTTTATTTACAATCGACTTTTGAAGTCAAGAGACGTATATGAGCGTCATAAATTATAATTTATTCATTTTTAACTTTAAGTAACATTTAGAAATAAAAACCTAAACGTAAGTTTATGTCACTGTACCGCTTTAAGGCAATCTACTCTCCCAAACACAACAAGTAAACAAGGCACAACTCAAGAAATTAAAAACACAAGAAAATAAACAACATTTTATTAAGTGGCTTAAGAAAATATAAATAACAGTCTAGAAAGTATAACTAGAGAACGGTCATGCTTAGATTATGAGCACCGTTGTCAGGCGGGGAAGGAAAAAAATAAAAAAATAAGAATATTTGCATAAACTTCCGTCGAGAACCTATTAAACTACGAGGCTTATTTGTGACTTATAATAAACTTCTTCAACGTATTTACTTTTATATAATAACTGGCTTGTATGTTTTATTTTCCGACCGACGATTTGTTTATTGAAAACATCTTGTAAACATAATTTCAACTTAGGGTTCATTTTAGGCTTCAAAGTTAACAAGAAATCAGCATAGAATAGAAATCTCTTTACATTGAATACTTTGATTCTCAGCCTTTAACGGTTCACTATAAGTACGAAAATCGTTTGCCATGTGTTTTAATGTACAGGATAGATCAACGTTATTGAGTGTTAATAGTAGGCAGGTCACGGTCATACGGTACAAAAACACTCACAATCAGTGAATGTCAATCGTTTACAGAATGTCAATGTTTCTAGGCCATCCGGTTTGTGCATATTGTTTTACTTGAGTTTCCTTGCTATTGTTCTTCAATAGGCGTTGCAGTTTAGCTGGTTTAATGTAATTTTTGATCATAAAAGACTTTTTATAAAAAAAAAAAACTGGCCATGTGCGAGTCGGAGTAGCGCACGAAGGGTTTCGTACCATTATCTATACAACATTAAACTATGTATGTATAGGGACACCCTTTAATTTTCAATTTTTTTGAATTTTTCCTTTATTTGTTCTGTAAGACCTCGATTTGTGCCAATTTTGCAACTTGCTAGGTCCACCCGTTCCTGAGAAAATCAGTGGTGACATACGGACAGACAGACGGACCAGAGATTGATCTTATAAGGGTTTCTTTTTTTACCTTTTAGAGTACGGAACCCTAAAACGTTGCCACACACTAGAAATTTCTTCTGTATTGTGGGTACGTTTACAAACATTTAAACTCACATACACAAACAGCCAGAACAACTATCTAAAGCCATACAAATACAGGATGTAAACAGACTCTTCACGAAGCCGTCAACCAAGCATTATATACGTCAAACTAAGTAACTTTACGCAAAAATTACTGCTGGGAAACGACTTTTTTTTTTGAGCTGAAAAGTCACGTTTTACAGTAGGACTCAATGTAACGCACTCAAGCCATTATGCTGATGGATGGATTGAATAATGAGGGGGTCCTGGAGGTGTTTATAGGAAAAATCTTACATTAAAAACATCTCCGTAACTAGAAGGTTCCCAGGTATGGTCTAAAACAAAAAAAATATCGCAATGACGGGGAGAACAAGTGCCTTTCGGCTTCGTTAAGAGTCTGTTTACACCCTTTATGTGTTCCGTGCGGTGATCAAACCCGTGACAAGTAGCGCAGCAGTCAATTGCTCAGCCACCACGCCAACCGTGCCGTCAAATTAATACCTACCTACTTTTATCCTGAGAAAAAGAAACTGGCATCTTAGTACATCAAGAATGTATAATAAGGAGAGTACGAAGTGTCTGGGGGCATATTGCGTAAATCTTGTAATTTTTTCACCCCATTGGGTTCCCTTCATTATCGTCGTACTTAATAATTCGCTTCGCCGGCCCTATTGTTAAGGTGCATTTACATTTAACTGGAAATCGCAGCGTGCGACAAAAAAAAAACCGGTTTGTTCTACCAAGTCGTGAATATTTTTACATCGTCAGTAATATTCGTCAACGAGCAGGTCTTCGTAAGCTGAATTATTAAAATCTGCATCGCGATTAGGATTTGACACATTTTCCTTGATTTATAGTTAAATTTTTTTTTAACATGAATGATACACTATAAGTAGGTACATACTTTTACATTACAGTACAAAGGACGATAACAGTGAAATTTACTTTCTTCACACACGTCAGTCCAGACTGGCTTACTCTTCAAATTAATTTTAGTTCCAATCTAATTCCAATACGATTCCAATGTCAATTTTGCAGTCACGTGATTCAGTACTCTTGAAAACAATATTGTGAACATTGGATAGAAATTGGGATTGCCCCGCGATTATTTTGTCACGCGTGAAGTTAGCTATGAACGGGCCGCAATAGTGTTGTTCAACTCATTACGATAAACCGGTAATAGGGCTTTAAAATGCTTTACCATGAATGCTTTACCATACTTAGGTATTACCATTTCCTTGCTAACTGACTAATCTTACCATTATCATGAGTTATTCACATTTCTATCAATCTGTCCCAAGGGAAGACTCAAAACTACCCCAAAACTGATCAAAAATTTGAAACAACAATCAGTACCAAGTGTAAAAGCACCTCAAACGAAGCTTTTTGGAGAGCTACTTATTAATATTCTTTGTTAGTCCTCACTACAGAATAAATTATGTTTTTCACAAGAACGGGTAACAAACCAAGTTTACCCAACTAAATGTACTTAAGCAACTTGGTAATAAGTTAGTCTTGAAACTTCGGCATCTTCGGCGGGATCAGTGACTTGGTAAAATTATATTTTTTGCTTATTATTAAAAGTAATAAACGCTGTGATATGAAGTTTTACGAGTTACGGGTAAAGTAGCACCAAATAATTGGAAAAATACTTTATTATGCAAGAGTACATATAACGGAAACGCCAGGACCCTACGTCTCGCAAGAACATATTATTATACTGAGCTTATTGGTGTTCTTCAGAATGTTCAGATACTTAATATTGGCAACTGGTGTGCGTGTACTTTTGACACTTGGAAACATTATTTTTCTTCACCAATGTCAAATAGCCTACATCACATCGGACATAGACTAGATTCTTTTTTTTTTATTTTACTTTTTTTTTCTTTGACGGTTTATTGATTAAAATAAAATATACCGGGGTCCTACTGTCACGGTCTTCTTAGTTTTTAGGCCGAGAAGAATGAGAGTAACTCCGAAAGGAATGCTGTACGAGCATTAACCAGGGGTCCGGGGCTCTTGATTTCCTTGCTGTATATGGCAAAGCTTTGTCAGACAATGCCTAATGCCGATTTCACCACAACTAAGTGACAGCTAACTGAATGCCTAAAGTCCGTTTTCACCAACACTAAGGGACACCTAACTCAGTGCCTTATTCCGGTTTTCATCAACATTAAGTGATACCCAACTCAGTGCCTAAATCTGATTTTCACCAACACTAAGTTACACCTAACTGAAAACCTAAGGCCCGTTTTCACCGTCAATGAATGCCTAAAGTCCAAATGATGATGATGATGATGCCATCTAGCCGATTTCGGCCACAGCGACTGCAATCGATGGCTGTAGGGAGATTGTCGAGAGCTTTGGTGTACTGCTCTATCATGTGCTCTCAAGTGGGTAGCATATCCAACTTTGACCGAAAAACTCCGAGCACAAAGCGGACATGTCAGAACACCATTTACAAAATTGTAGGGTATAGCTATAGGTGGCCTAGCTTTAAGGTCATCACGTTTTAAGTCTAGCTGCGACCTTCTTCTCTCTTCAAAGACGTTACATTAAACACATACACACGACATTAAAAACATGTAAAAAAAAAAAACTTGTGAAAAAGTTGGAACTTTGACCCCTTATCTCCGTAACTAGAAGGTTCCCAGGTACGGTCTAGAACAAAAAAAATGTTCGCAATGACGGGGAGAACAGGTGCCTTTCGGCTTCGTTAAGAGTCTTTTTATACCCTTTATAAAATCAATAACCCACGTCTTTGAAATTATTTCAACCCAAACATTCTGACTCAGCTGATAATAAATTACCCCGTGAACTTCGGTATGAGACGCATTTCTTGGATGCTTCGCCGTTCCACTTCTGCGAATTTGACTACGAAACAATTCTTTTGTTTATGTTTTGCCATATCATCATCTGTCTGCCCTTTCTACTATGTTGGGGTCGGCTTCCAGTTTTACTGGATGCAGCTGAATACCAGTATTTTACATGGAGCGCCTGCCTATATCGACCTCCACAACCCAGTTAGTACTGGGTAATACCATACCCCTTGGTAAGACTGGTTGTCAGACTTTTTAGGCCACTGACTACCTGTAACGACTGTCAAAGATCTACAAATGACAGCCGGGACCAACGGCTTAACGGGCTTTCCGAGGCACGGAGGAAACTCGGTATATAATGGGTGGTCACCCATCCACAGACCAACCTAGGCAAGCACGGCTTAACCTTAAGATCGACCCGAGCGGCAGTTATTTCTTAGCCACGAGCTCCTCGTGTTTATGTTTTGCCATAATTTAAGAATTTTGTCTAGACTGTCAATGTCAACGTTTACATATTTCAATGTTCCCAATTTACAAATAAATTTCAATTACAGATTTACAGTGAATGAAATAAAATAACGAAATTGTGTAGAATAAGTTTATGGCTGCCATATCCCTTCAAAAATCTTCTATATAAACACACTACTAAAAATATACATACGTACACGAGATGGAACAAGCTTACACCCGCCATATTTCTTCAAAATCTTGATACAGACGTCTGAAAAGTTATATTTCATAACAAAAAAGTGTTATGTAACGCTATCCATGTAATTACAAAGTCGATTATCCTGCGGTTGTCGGTTCCGCGGTTAGCTGTCCATTAAAATGGACGAACGGACGCGAGAACACCGAGAACACGTTGGCTCTGACCGCTCGATCGTGCGAAACGTCGACGGTTGCTTTTGTTGCTATATTTATTTTAAAGATAAATTGTTATTATATTCACGTCAATAAAGATTTTATTGATCTTTTAATCTGTTATTTGTGTATGTTATTAGTCTGGTGTACTTTTCAAGTCTTCTTATGTCTAGTAGGGATACATTCGTCATTCCAGCAAGTGGGCCACGGTCTGGTCAAGATTATTGAATACTATTAGATGCGTCAGTCTACTAACTGGGTTGTGGAGGTCAGCTAGGCAGTCGCTCCATGTAAAATACTGGAATTCAGCTGTAATCCGGGAAGACTGGAGGCTAAACCCAACTTAGTTAAGAATAGGTTAGGCATAAATGACTCGATAGTCTAGTTTTTGCAAGTACTTCTACTGAACATACGGTATTGGGTTTGATTTCAGCAGCCCAATGTCTTGATTTGTAGCGGGTTGATGGCAATATGCCAATCAGTTTCGCGGTCTGAAAACAGAAAACACTATTTTTTTCAGCTCAAATTTCTCATAAGGCATCTGGTATATTTTATAATGCACAGTTATAGATCACCTATAAATTTAGTAAGTGTATAAATTTTTATTTTGATAACCATTCAAAATATATTAGTAAAAATTATCGAGGGATAAGTCAGAGGCGTACCTTAAAGTACGCAAACATTTCGCAAAATATGTTTATATTTTACAAAATATGTTTAAATTTTGCGAAATGTTTTGACTATAATTATGAAAATCGGTCACCAGTCTACTCAACAACTGAAACTTATTCTGGTGATATTCATTTTTGAAAATAGTTTATGTACCTCACTATCATTGTTGCACATCAGCAAAATGACTATAAGCACCCGTATGTATCATCAATACACAGTTTAGATTACCAATTGCCATCTGTACTAGCTCTGCGGTCACACATTTGACATACTGCGTCCTCTAGTCGCGATATAAACGGCACTCAATAGCTAAGGCGCTCAACACACGGAGAAACAAGAGTTAAAGCAATTATCAACTTTTTATAAATAGAATTGCAGCAACAAAATGACGTATATGTCAAACGTGTGAATATTTTTTAATGGCATCTTGCATCCTGTGGGTGTCCCCAGCCAGGCTGAAAAAACAAAAAACCTGAAATCACCGTTGTTGCCAGTTGCAAAAACCAGCAACATAGCGCAACTGGTACAATTTTTTTCGGTCGCTAGTTGGGCAATTTGAAATGAATTTTGTCACCGATTGCAGAAACCAAAAACTGTTGCGATCACCGAAACTATCAATTTTATAAGAGTCCCTAAGTTTGTGCATATCTAAATTATAATCTGCCTAGTCTTTTTCAAACTATCTTGGGGTCAGCTTGCAGTCTAACTGGGTGCGGCTGAAATCAAATAGAGTGACTGCTTATCTAACCTCCTCAACTAGGAAAACGGTAGAATGAAAATGTATGAACAACGTATAAAAATTAGATGCCAGTTGCCGGTTGCGAATTCCCGGTTGCCACAACTATCTTGCTACAGTTGCTCCGTATGATAATCACCTTAACCACCATCCAAAATGTAATTATACGGAACGGATTACTTCACGATTTAATTACTTAGCACCTGTTTGCCATAGTCGAGAGGATTACACGAGTTTCGGGTGCCACGTGCTTGCGTTAAATTGTATGAAAATACGTAGGTAATTGTTTTGCTTTAACACTTCGCGGGTAAGCCGTGATATGGTTTGATAAAGAGATGAAGATTGGAGAGTTTTTAGACACAATATATTCCATCATCACCATTTTCCTGCCCATGTCCCATGTTACTTTTGGGTCGGCACAACACGTTTTTTTAAACAAGGTGTAAACGGACTGTCCACAAAGCCGACAACCATTTAAAAAGAACTAGGGGAAAAAGTTGGAACTTTAACCCCCCATATCAACGTAAATGGAAGGTCCCCAAGAATGGTCTACAGCAAAAAAAATCACAATGACGGGGAGAACAAGTGTGTTTCGGCTTCGTTAAAGGTCTTTTTACAACTTTTATGTTAATTGTAGTTGAATAAACCGTAGGTAAGTGAGTCTTTTTGTTTGTTACCTTTTCACGCCTAAACCACGGAACCGATCATCCTGAATTTTTTCTTATACGTTGTCTGGTGTACAGAAAAGGACATCGGGAACAGTACTTTTTTCGAAATGAATGGTAAATCATTTCACAAAAAAGTACTGTTCCCGAGAAAACTAACAATAACGTGCTTCTATAGATGGGGCCACGTCTTTTTCGAATCAAGATTGAATTACAAGCAGAGTACAACTCTAAGTGATTGTCAAATTCTAAATTAACGCGAGCGAAGCCGTGGACAAAAATTTGTTCACAATATTTTGTAGACACAATTCATATTCCATTGTCCAATAATAGATACCTAGACGAGTTTTTAGTCCCACCAGTCCTTGCTAGCGTTCATTATGTCAGGTTTAGATTAATGAGGGTTTTAATTAAAATATGTTAAAGTATCACGTATGTAGGGTTTAATTAGAGAAAGGTTTTAGTTACTAACTAAACCGGGTTACTTTGGTACATAAAATAATAATTGTCTTCGTCGCTTTAACTGGCAGAAACGTTAAGTATTGAGATAATTGCTGGTTATAAAGTTGGTAGAGCATTATCATCTGCCTAGCCTTTTCCCAACTATATTGGTGTCGGTTTCCAGTCTAACTGGATGCAGCCAGAAACAGTATTTTACATGGAGCGACTGTATATCTGACCTCCACAACTCAGTCAGTAGTGGGTAATACGATACTCCTTGGTAAGACTGATAGACAGAGTTCCGGGCAACTAACTACTTGTTTTGACTTTCAAAAATCTTCAAATGACCGCCGGGACCAACGACTTAACGTGTTTGTCAAGGTACGGAGGAAACTCGGTATGTAAAGAATGGCTATCTATCTACAGACTGACCTTGGCAAGCAACGTGTCCCACATTTCAAATGCTGAAACAGGTTCAGTGCTGTCAAAAGACCTTTGATGAGGGACGTAGGGTAAGACTTTTCGTAGGTAATACTGGCCGCAAACCCGCACTGAATTCGCCAGTCTTATATATTAGAGAGGAGGCCTACTTACCCTGGTGTTACCACTGCGTGGATCGCCCAGAGGACACGGTGGAGCACACGGTGGAGGTCTGTCCCGTTTGGGCAGAGCACCGCCGTGTCCTCGTGGCGGCAATCACCGGCGGCGACCTATCGATGGAAAATCATCAAATGACTTCTCCCGCTCTGGGCGGAATGGAAGGGAGTGTCAGACTTGTACTGACTAAAACCCATCCATGTTCCTTCCTTGCTCTTTGTGGTCCAGGGCCGCGGTATCTCTTTCGAGCAGTCCCGCAGCCCTGGCAGGCATCTCTCTCTCTCTCTCTCTAGCGGGCCCCTCCCTATTTGCTGACATCTCTTTGAGGCTCGCGTGGAACACGAACGCGCCGTCAACACGACCTGTCGTCAAAAGACGGACAGACGGCGAGCTAGCCCATTACTCACCGTCCACAGGTCCGCATCTACGGTGGCCGGAATCCACCACGTGACCCCTGACACCCGTGGTATTTCCCGCGGCAGCTGGGACGGGAGGTTCTCTCCCTCTCACGCTCCGCCACCTCATTCGCTAGCATGACTGCTTCGCAGAAGGAGGTGACGGTGGTCTCATTCCTTCTCGCTCCAGACCAAGGATTGAACCAAGGCCGGACCCGATAGGTCGCCGTCGCCGATCGCCGCTACGAGGACAAGGCCTACTTACCCTTGATGGGAATCATACAGGCTGTTTATGCTAAATTGTGCTGGTTTTTCATTTTTTTTAGTTTCGATGTAACTGAATCCATAGAAATTTGAGCCAATTAAGGGCAATCGTCAAGGGAGCAGATAAACGGATCCCTGGAGTACTCCAGCAGGTGGGACATAGTTTGATCCGGAGCACCACACTCTCACTCTGTGTTGGGGAAATCAATAATACCCCATTTCGCCAGATTATGTTCACAGCGGTTCACACTCAACACAGTCTTGTACAATATCAGATAATAACTAATGTAAATAAGCCAATTATTAAAGTACTCTATTTGTACCATAGTCTTGAGAAAATCTTGCTTAATAAGCAAGTTGCCAAAATTGTTTGTAATAATCTGATCAAATTAAAATAAAGGCACCAAAATAGAACGTTATAAATTCAAGGATTTCGTAGAAGCAAAATATAAAGTTATGATGTTTGAAGATAAACTACTAAACTGTTTGTCCCGAATCTCATCATTTTCAAATTAAAAAAATACCTAGTACACAAAATAATTATTAACAGTATCAGAACTACCAAGAATTGTTATAACAGAATTAGTAATTAGAAATTGTTGTATCCATTCAATTCCTTTATTATTCCTTTAATTATCTTATCACAAACTTATTACATTTTTAAATATATTTATAGATAATTATACTATACATTATTAACTATACGGGGTGTAAACAGACTCTTCACGAAGCCGTTAACTAAGCATTCTGTACATCAAACTAAGTAACTTTACGCAAAAATTAGTGCTGGGAAACGACTTTTTTTTTGGGCTGAAAGATCACGTTTTACAGTAGTGCTCAATGTAACGCACTCAAAACATTGTGCGGATGGATGGAGTGAATAGTAAGGTCTTGGAGGTGTTTGAAGTAAAAATCTTACATTAAAAACATGTATTTTAAAAAAAACTTGTGAAAAAGTTGGAACTTTGACCCCCAATATATCCGTAACTAGAAGGTTCCCAGGTATGGTCTAGAACAAAAAAATGATCGCAATGATGGGGAGAATGAGTGCCTTTCGGCTTCGTTAAGAGTCTGTTTACACCCTTTAGAAAATTTAAAAAATAGTAGCCCATTCGTATCGGGAACAGGGTTCAAGCTCCAGAGAGAAGAACCACCTAACAATACGAGCCGTGTCCAGGAGTACCGCTTTCTGAATCAAGCCCTTTATCCAGCTGTCTAACGAGAGCCTCCTCAGGTGTTGGTCGATGCTCTTGGCAATTAAACCATGGGCTGATACGACTACCGCCACAATGATCGCTGAGTCCACATTCCACATGTCCTCTTATTATTATTGCTTAAGAGGAAACACGGTAGGTATTTGAAGAATCAATCGCTGTCGCCCTGCGAGTGTAATTTGGATTTCGACATTTTGGTGCGTTATGGACAACTATAATGAAAAGTCAAAATTTGAGGTTTGGCTCTCGAATATTTTCTCATCCAATATTCGACCAATTTAGAAGATATTTCATAAACTGAACAAGAAGGATATGTACTGTGTCCCTATGTTTTTCGTTTTTCATTAATAGGCTTCTGTTGACAGGCGATCTAAATAGGCAATTTTGAGCATTTTGTAAAGGTTCTAGTGCTTAATACAGATTATGTATCATCAAAACGGAAAACATAGGGACATGGAAGAGGTAGATATTTATTTAACTGTGAAAAATCATAGTTTTAAAGTCATAAACCAGTAAGAAAACAGGCGAGAGCGTTTGTATAGAGAAAAGACCACCAGAATTTACACCAGCTCTTAATTGAAAAGATCAACACAAAGATTTTTTAGAACATAACATAACATTACGCCTTTAATCCCCTAAGAGTAAGGAAGAGGTGTACCACCCACATTCCGTCAGTTATTTTCAAGTCCCATGTAATAGGGGGCGATGCTATTGCCATTAACTAGTCATAAATACAGACTCCGTGACTGCTACTCCGATTTTTCATTGATTTATTTGTAAAGATTGACATGAACAGTCGTGAGAAGTGGAAGACACCTTATCAGTATCACTAAAATGTATACAAGGATGGCATAGTAACAAGTTAGTTCACAGATTCATTGAAAATAGATTTTTATAAAAAAATGTACGAATAATTCAAAACAAGCAGTATTTAAACAAAGTAACTCTTTATAATGGTTCGCAACAAGTAAGGCATGTTATACGGTTACTGAGCTTCAGTAATAATCGAATGAGCCAAGAAAACGACTCATGTCGTAACGATACTCCCAAAGTAGTACTACACACTGCTCAGCTGTTAAATAAACATAATTATATAAGATAAAAGTTTTATTTAGAGAGTTAAGAATACTATAAGTCTCTCTGCTTCGTTGGTCTAGATATCGCAAGCGCGACTGCTGAGCATGAGGTCTTGGGTTCGATTCCCATGTCGGGCAAAGTGTTATTGGGGTTTTCCATCAGGGATCCCCAATCAATAGCACGTCGTCTAGATTTGTGCCTGGTTGATGGTAATAGGCTCGGCCCCTATTACATGGAACTTAAACATTACTGGTGAAATGTGGCTGGGCTATTAGGTACACCTCTGTCTAACCTTTCGGGGATTTCAAGCGCGGCTGCTACTGAATTTTTTTTTTTTTAACAAACGAATAAATAGTACCCTATTTATAAGCTTTCAATAATAAATTTCAATGAATTTTAGATCCACAATGTCCGCAATTGGATTTATTTTTATTACTTACCCTAAAGCATTCATAAAAACATTTCCACCTAAAAAGTAGCACTTAAGACCACTTAAGACAAAACTGCCGATAAAGGCGAAGGAGAGAGTAGGGATACGGGGTCGGAGTCCGACGCCGTATCGAGTGGTGCTAGCGCGGGAGGCTCGGAGAGCTCCCGCCGCGGGAGGATCGGAGCTGCTGCTGAGAGCAGCAAGTCCTTCCGCAAGCGGACCAGACCGGAGGGCGATCGCGGATCGTCCTCCGAAGGCGAGTTGGCCTCGGCTCGCAAGATCTCCACCAGCAAGCGTGGTGGGATCCGAGGCAAGGGGAGGGGGCTCGCCGCGGCCGACAGATCGGCGCGGCCTGCCGAGGAGGGGCGCCACCTGGGGGTGGCCGGTCCTGGGGAGGCCCGCTCGGGCTCCTTTAGTGGAGAGGCGGACGCAGCTGGCGGCTCCGAGGCGGAGCGTAAGGCCAGGTTTGTGAAGGAGGTGGAGGCCGCGGTGAGGTCTGTAGCTTTGAAGAAGTTGCCTTCGACAAAGCACAGGGCCATACCCGTGGCTTCCGCCTCTATAGTGGCGGCAGCGGAGGCCAATTATGCGGGGTCTGCGTCAGGCGAAGTGGCCAAATTGCGGGCGGAGGTCGCCCGCCTGACGGCCGCGACGGAGCTTCTCCAGAAGGAGAATATGCAGCTCCGAGCAGATCTGGCAGGTCTGCGCGAGCCTGGCTCCCGCAAGGCGGCCCGCAATGTGGACCAGCAGCGGCAAAGCCAGCCCGTGCCGTCAGAAAACCAGGTCCTGAGCCTGGTTCGGCAGGAGCTGGCTGCCTTCCAGGCGCGGTTCGCCGTCTTGGAGGGCATCGTCCTGCGCCCTCCCCTGACGGCAAACAAGGCGGCCTCGAGCCCGAGGACGGCCTCATATGCGGCTGCAGCCGCTGCCTCCTCCGAGGCGGGGCCGTCCAGCCAGCCCTCCGGCAGGGCAGTGCCGGTGCCAAAAAAGCCGGCTCCGGCGAAACCGCCGCCGGCTAAAAAGGCGACAGCCCCAAAAAAGGGCAAAGCTGCTGCACCGGTGGAGAATGTGCCAGCGCCAGCAGCCAGCCTGCAGGCGCAACCGCCCCCCCCACCCCCTAAGCCTCCCGTGGCCGAGGCCGGTTGGCAGGTTGTCGGGGAGAAAAAGAAAGGGCGGAAAGCGGCCAAAAAGGCCCGAAAGGAGAAGCGGAGGCGCCAGCACAAGGCGCGGAGCGTCGCGGCTAGGCTCCGCGCCCCGAAAACCGCAGCTGTAGTGATTACACTACAGCCGGACGCGGAAAAGAGGGGCGTGTCCTACCGCGACGTACTCGCAAAAGCGAAAGCGGCGGTGGATCTCGGGGAGCTCGGGATCACCGGGGGCCTCCGGCTCAAGGTCTCTAAGACAGGGGCTCGAGTGCTGGAGATCCCTGGTGAAACCAGTGGCTCGTCCGCTGACGCTCTGGCTGAAAAGCTCAGAGCGTCCTTAGATGCGGACGAGGCCCGAGTGTCCAGGCCCGTCAAATGTGCAGACATGCGCATCGTGGGCCTGGATGACTCGACAACCAAGGAGGAGGTGTTGGCTGCCGTAATCAAGTCCGGGGGGTGCCCTGCCGAGCAGGTCAGGGTAGGCACCCTACGTCCGGACCTCACGGGCACGCAGACCGTCACGGTTTGCTGCCCTGTTACGGCGGCCAAAAAAATCGTGGAGGACCGAAGGCTCCTGGTGGGCTGGGTTGCAGCGCAGGTGAAGCTGCTGGAGCCCAAACCTCTGAGGTGCTACCGCTGCCTCGTGGGACACCACGTGTCAGTGAAATGCACTTCGGAGGTGGACCGCAGCGGACTTTGCTTCCGCTGCGGTCAGCCCGGTCACATGGCCGCGGTTTGTTTCGCCACGCCGCACTGCTCTGCATGTGCGGCGGCTGGCAAACCGGCCGATCACCGGGCAGGGAGTAAGACCTGCGCCCCACCCGCCCAGGCCAGAGGCAGGGGAAGGCCCTCCGCCACCACCCCCACCGTCGTTACCGCCGCAGCCGCCGCCACTGTCACCGCTGCCGCCGCCGCCGTAACTGCCGCCTCCGCAGCGGAGCCGCCCCAGGGGGCCCGAGAGGGGACTGAAATGGAGTGCCAATAACGGCCCCATTACGTCTCCTCCAGGCGAACATCAACCACTGCGCCTGCGCTCAGGACCTGTTGCTCCAGAGCATGGCGCAGTGGTCGATTAACGTCGCCGTGGTCGCTGAGCCCTACTTTGTCCTGCCCAGGGAAGACTGGGTGAAGGACCTTAGTGGCTCAGTGACCATCATTTCGTCGGCCGCCGCCGGTACCCCGACCCTGGAGAGTGTCAGGCAGGGTCAGGGGTGCGTAGCAGCACGGTTCGGGGAGATCGTCGTAGTGGGTGTCTACTTCTCCCCGAGCCGAACTCTCGCCGAGTTCCACAACTCCCTCAGGGAGTTGAGTGTCGTCGTCCGCAGCTATCCCCTCCCCGTGCTTGTGCTCGGGGACTTCAATGCCAAGAACTTGGCTTGGGGTTCTCGTTACACTGACGTGCGGGGTAGGATGGTGGAGGACTGGGCTCTGGAGACAGGCCTAGTCGTCCTAAATCGGGGTTCTGTCCCCACGTGTGTGCGGATGCGGGGTGATTCGGTGGTGGACATCTCGTTCGCTAGCCCCGCTCTGTCACCGCGTGTCGTTGACTGGCGCGTCATGGAGGGGGTGGAGACATACTCCGACCACCGGTATATCCGGTTCGATGTCTCTGCCCAGACCTCAAGCGCGCTGGTCCTACAGGCCCCGAGTGGTCCGCGATGGGCGCTGAAGCAGCTGGACCGGGAGCTCCTCCTGGAAGCCTCGATAGTGCAGGCCTGGGTGACATCACCGGTCAGGCCTGCCGACATCAACGATGAGGCGGGTTGGTTCCAGGAGGCCATGTCCGATATATGCGACGTGGCAATGCCCCGAGTTCGGCCAGAAAGCGCCCGGCGTCAGGTGTACTGGTGGTCGCGAGAGCTGACGTCTCTGCGCGAGGCGTGCGTCGCTGCGCGGCACCTGTACGCCAGGCATCGCAGGCTCCGCATCCGCCCTCCGGATGCGGCAGCCATTGAGGCGGAGCTGTATGAGGGATACAGAGTGGCGAAGACCGCCCTCCTAGAGGCTGTCCAGCGGGCCAAGGATGCGGCCCGCGAAGAGATGCTGGAGACTCTGAACGCAGATCCGTGGGGGCGCCCTTACAAAATGGTGAGGGACAAACTCCGCATCAGGGCCCCCCCGCTGACGCAGAGTCTCCGGCCTGAGCTGGTGGAGGATGTGGTGAGCGCTCTGTTCCCCTCGCGTGGGGAACACCCTCCCCCACCTATGGCTCCGCCGCTTGCGATGCCAGAAGCGGACCACCCAACGGACGACGACGACGTTCCGGAAGTGACCGGGGTAGACCTGAGAGTGGCGGTAGGCAGGCTTAAGGCCAAAAATACCGCCCCGGGACCCGATGGCTTGCCTGGCAAAGCCTGGGTCCTGGCCTCGGAGGCTCTCGGGCCCCGACTGGAGGGACTCTTAAGCGCATGCTTGGAGAGAGGCCAGTTCCCGCTTCGTTGGAAGACGGGCAAACTGGTCCTCATTCGGAAGCCGGGGCGCCCTGCGGACTCTCCGTCCGCATACCGGCCCATTGTGTTGCTCGACGAGGTGGGCAAGCTCTTTGAAAGAGTAATTGCAAACCGCCTCGCCGGGCACCTTGCGGGGATTGGGCCGGATCTTGCGGAACACCAGTTTGGTTTCCGCAAGAGGCGCTCGACGGTGGACGCCATCATGCGCGTGAGAGCCCTCACGACGGGGAATGCGGTGTCCCGGGGTGGGGTGGTTTTGGCGGTGTCTCTTGACATCGCCAATGCCTTCAACTCCATACCCTGGAGCTGCATTAGGGAGGCACTCCGGTATCACCAGGTGCCGACCTACCTCCGTCGTATTGTCGGGGACTACCTAACGGATAGGGCCGTCATCTACCCTGGTCGCGACGGCCAGTGGAACCGGCGAGAGATGTCGTGCGGTGTTCCACAGGGATCGGTCCTAGGGCCGCCCTTGTGGAACATCGGTTACGACTGGGTGCTGCGCGCCGACCTCCCTGGTGGCGTCAGCGTAGTTTGTTACGCTGACGACACGCTGGTGCTGGCGCAGGGGAGGTCGTACGAGGCGGCGGCCGAACTTATGACACGCGGGGTTGCGATAGTCGTGGAGAGGATCCGGCAATTGGGTCTCGAGGTGGCTTTGCACAAGTCCGAGGCCATGTGCTTTCATGGGCCTCGGAATGCGCCACCGTCGGGATCCATAGTAACGGCGGGAGGGGTTCCCATCGGCGTCGAGTCGACGTTGAAATACCTAGGGCTCGTCCTCGATAGCCGGTGGAACTTCGTGGAGCATTTCCGACGTTTGGCCCCCAAATTGGAACGGACCGGGGCTGCCTTCAGGCGGCTCCTGCCCAACCTGGGGGGTCCAAGCGCCTCCTGCCGGAGGCTCTACGCGGGGGTCGTGCGGTCCATGGCCCTTTACGGGGCCCCGGTGTGGGCGCGTTCCTTGAGGCGGCGAGCCGCCCACTACCTGAACGCGCCCCAGAAGGTGGTAGCCGTAAGGCTAGTCCGGGGGTACCGCACGATCTCCGGCGAGGCGGCGAGCCTCCTTGCTGGATTGCCGCCATGGGATCTGGAGGCGATAGTCCTCGCGCGCCTACATGAGTGGCGCGTAGAGGCACTACGCCGGGGGGAAACTCCGCTGCCGCGGCAAATTGTCGCACTGCGGACAGACTTCCGGCGCGATCTCATGGCGACATGGAGAGAGCGACTATCGCAACCCCGTGCAGGGCACGCCACAATAGTGGCGATAAGTCCCCTCTTTGAGGAGTGGCTGGAGAGGGGCCACGGCACCCTCACCTTCCGCCTGACGCAGGTCCTCACCGGACACGGTTGTTTCGGGAGGTTCCTGCACCGAATCGGGCGGGAGGAAACGCCCGGGTGTTACCACTGTGAGGGCCGCCCAGAGGATACGGTGGAGCACACGGTAGAGGTCTGCCCCGCTTGGGCGGAGCACCGCCGTGTCCTCGTAGCGGCGATCGGCGGCGGCGACCTATCGCGTCCGGCCCTGGTCCGGTCCATGGTCCGGAGCGAAAGGGAATGGGACGCCGTCACCTCCTTCTGCGAAGCAGTCATGCTAGCGAAGGAGGTGGCGGAGCGTGAGAGGGAGAGAACCTCTCGTCCCAGCCGCCGCGGGAGACGCCTCGGGCGTCGGGGGTCACGTGGTGGCTTCCGGCCACCGTAGACGCGGACCTGTGGACGGAGAGTAATGGGCTAGCTCGCCGTCCGTCCGTCTTTTGACGACAGGCCGTGTTGACGGCGCGTTCGTGTTCCACGCGCGCCTCAAAGAGATGTCAGCAAATAGGGAGGGGCCCGCAAGGGCCGATGCCTGCCAGGGCTGCGGGCTGTTCGAAAGAGATACCGCGGCCCTGGAACACAAAGGGCAAGGAAGGAACATGGATGGGTTTTAGTCAGTACAAGTCTGACACTCCCTTCCGCTCTGCCCAGAGCGAGAGAAGTCATTTGATGATTTCCCATCCGTAAAAAAAAAAAAAAAAAAAAAAAAGACCCTATTTAGGTTGTACAAAAATATAATTCGCGAATCTTCTCAAGTACCCATATTGGATATAAAAGAATATTTATCCAGACCGAACCCATCAATCAACGTCAAAAAAAAGATAAAAAATAAAAACATACCGACAGCGCTGTCACCGTTTTGATATGTAATTCAATTTGGATGCGATCCAAAATTGTTTTGTTTTCAATAAAAAATAGTTGAACGATTGACATCGTGTTATTATTTCGGTTTTGTTTTGTTTTTTAAAGGGTTAACTTTTGTTTACTTTTTCTGTGATTCATGTCACTGTGGTATGTAGATAAATTCTCAATAATATTGATTTGCTAAAATGATATTTGTTTTATAAATTGGTCCGCGGCAGACTGATGGGAAGATGGCGGGACGTCTTGGATGACTTTCTCGTAAATTGGCGCGAAGAGGCGCAACAACGAGAAAAGTGGAAGGAATGGGGGGAAGCCTTTGCCTAGGAGTTTGACAGTTCAGGTTAGCAAAAAAACTGGCCCAAGTGCAAGTCGGACTCTCGCACGAAGGGTTCCGTACCATGAACCGAAAGAAAACACGTTTCTTGTATGGGAGCCCCCTTTAATTATTAAATAATTTATATTTTTATTATTTGTTGTTAAAGCGGCAACAGAAATAAATCATTAGTCAAAAATTTAAACTGTCTAACTATCACGATTCATGAGATACAGCCTGGTGACAGAGGGACGGACGGACAGCGGAGTTTTAGTAATAGGGTCCCGTTTTACCCTTTGGGTACGGAACCCTAAAAAAGAAAGTTGGTTAAAAATAAAAACCCAATAACACTGCACGACCTCGGCAGCAGTTTTTTTTTTTTTTTTCATTTATTGCTAGTTTTGGTTTTTGGTTTCGAATCTGGTTTTGTTGGTTTGGTTTCCATGCTGAACAGTCACGTGCGACCACTAAACCAACGAGGCAGTCTAACTATTATTTCTACGTATAATTTAAATAATGAACATCAGAGCCAAAAAGTAGAAAACATTTTTTCATCAGTAAGTTACAACAAATCTCCCTACGTTTCCGTCACACGGTCCCACCGCTCGACTCTCCGATCTTCGTATCAGTGTGTAATCTGTATAAGCGTGCTTCCTTCAAGTAATTTTCCACTTGATCAGTCTCCGGACTTTTTTCTTCCCTTATTCTGTTTCCTTAACGCAAGTCAAGTGTGAGCTTATTGACCTGCTAAGAATTCTAATAAAAGTTAGTTAGTTATAGTCGTATTACCCAGTTGGTTTTGGAGCTCAGTCACTCTATGTAAAGTACTGGTATTCAGATGCATCTGGTTAGACTGTAAGCCGAACCGTACATAGTTGGGGAAAGGCTAGGCAGATTATGAGTAATAGGCGACCTCAGATTTGCTTGACCACTCTAAAAGTGAATGTCACTTTCATGTCACTAAACTACAAAATCTGTTTTTGTACACATACAGGGGGCCTAAAATGGGCTGCGGGACAGTTCGAAAGAGATACCGCGGCCCTGGAACACAAAGGGCAAGGAAGGAACATTGATGGATTTTAGTCAGGTACAAGTCTGACACTCCCTTCCGCTCTGCCCAGAGCGGGAGAAGTCATTTGATGATTACCCATAAGAAAATAAAATAATAAAAGGGGGGGCCTAAAATGACCGCTTTGGCAGAGTCATAATATAAATTACGTTATAATTCGTACAATGGTCATCATCATCATTATCATTTCAGCCGAAAGACGTCCACTGCTGGACATAGGCCTTCTACAAGTGTCACCATATTGATCGGTCCCGTACGACTCGCATCCAGCGACGACACAAGCAATGGTCACAAAGTGACAATTCATAATGTTAACTGCGTCTGTGACCATTTCATTTTTTTTAACGTGATTCATTATCTTATTATTATTCTGCTAAAACGGCTATTTTAGGCCCCCAGTTGATAGTTTCAACCATATTGAACCTTTAACGTACTGGGTATGGGGAAGGCCAGTCAAAGCTTATTGTAGATGTCGTGACCATAGCTTTGTCCAAATCGGGCCAATAAGTACCAGGTATTTTGAAATGTTAAATTACATTAACAGATTTTCAACCAATGACATTGCTTGGAAAGAGCTGTGCTGTCGCCATTAGTTTCACTGTTACCATCCCCATTGTTGTTAAAACTGGTAAAGCTATTACGAGGACGAATAACGTCAAGCTAGTAAAACTAAGTGGCTTTTCCACCTCAGTTGCTACTGAATTGAACTGGGAGGGGTGAATGGTACTTGATTTAAATACAGCCCTATTACGTGATCTGAATGGTTGATTTTCTCTTGTTTCTTTGTTTTTTGTTTATTGCCTTCAAGATGCAAAGTAATTAAATCTGCAACTGCTTCAGATTAGAATAATGATTCGAGTGTTTTTTAATTTCTTTGGATTTTGTCCGATTCTATTAGAGCGCTTAGGCAATTATATATTTTGATTACTGTAATTCTGCCGGATTTCGCTGAAAATCAGTGCCACTCCAACTATACGTTGTGTGGCATTTTTTTCAATTTATATATGTATCATGTTTAGTGCAGACAAAAGTTTTTTCTTTCTTCAAATTTTTTGTATAAATCTCTAAAATATCCCTATTAATAAATAAACAACACATACATAAATAAACCAAAATCCCCGTTTCAATAAGAAAGCGTTGGTTATTCATTGGAATATTCAATTGGGAGAATGTTCGAAGTAAAAGTCTGTTATTATCAGCCGTTTTCAATTACAACCCTCTCAGAAACTTCGTTATTTAGACCTTTATAAGGCTGTTACTCGTAATGGGCGAAGCGGGAGAGATTGATATGTTTTCATTGGCGGATTTGGTGTTAATTTTATTTGATTCTGTAAATTTACTTATAGTTATTTTTCAATAATTGGTAAGTTTAATTTAATAATATTAACAGTGGGCGCATAAAAACCCCTTAACGAAGCTGTTAGGCACTTTTTCTCCCCGTCATTGCGATCATTTTTTTGGTCTAGACCATACCTGGGAACCTTTTAGTTACAGAGATATTTGGGGGTTAAAGTTCCAACATTTTCACAAGTTTTTTTTTTTGTATAATGCTTTTTTTTAATTTTCTAACTTTATTTTAAAAATACCTTTATGACCAGTACTATTCAATTCATCCACCAGCTCAATGTGTTGAGTGTGTTGCATTTAGTCCTACGTAAACCGTGATTTTTCACCCCAAAAAAAAACGATATTTACCAAAAATAACTTTTGCGAAGTTTGGTTGACGGCTTCGTGAAAGGTCTGTTTACACCTTGTACGTTAAAATAATCATTGTACTACCAACACTATACTGGGTGTGTTCACTGATCGGTGGGAGTCCCCCATGCTGCAAAGGTGGGTGCGGCTTCCATGTCATTATTTAATTCTTTTTTTCCTATACTAACATTAGTTTCTTAAGTACATTGTTACTAACAAAATATGGACTTTGTCTGAAATAAATGTTTATTATTATTATAGCGATTTCAGACCTTCAAATTAATTAATGACTAAACTAAAACTACCAAACAGGGGTACCATGTTTCTTCTCCCATCAATAATGATATCATTCCGCCATCAGCTTATAACTTCAGTATCACAACTGGATTGGATCTCAGTTGTTGAACAATATTTAGGTTTGAACACAGTTGATCCGACCGGAATAATCCTTTTCGACCGTGTACTCCTATCTAATTGAAATATAAAGTATATTTCGACAATATTGAGAGTGTACTTCAGCTCTATTGTTCTCTAGAATTCTGAGAAAAGTAATAGAAATTCAATAAAATTGTTTGAAAGATTTCATAAACGGGATTCATTACAAATTATTGTTTTATTTATATAACTACTTACGACAATTTCAAATAGCCATTATTATTAATAAATATTAAACGATATATTTATAAAATTACTAGCTGATGCCCGCGGCTTCGCCCGCGTGGATGTCGGTTATCACGACCAAAAGTAATCGTGAAAATTTTGATCCAACTATTTTTTTGATTATGAACGGGATCAAAATTTAAAAAAAAAAACTTAACAAATTATATACTTAAACCTTCCGCAAGAACTACTCTATCCATTGATGAAAACAGCATGAAAATCGGTGCAGTAGTTTTTGAGTTTATTGCAAACAGACAGACAGACGCGGCGGAGGACTTTGTTTTATAATATGTGTATATAGTGAATAGTGACAGTGATACTACATTGCTTGTGATACTACATTGCTTTCCAGCTTATGCATGACAGGTGTGGAAAGCCTCCAATCAAAAGTGGGAAAGTCCACACCTTCCACTGGTCCACTAGCTTTTCTTCTCATTCTCTCTCTCATCAATGACCAGATCTTAACGAAAACAGACTCTATCAAAAGCATTGCATATTGCAAAATTGCTGCACCATTTAGAGTTTCACTGCAATCCTACGGTTCTATCCGGAAATATTGACAAAAAAAATAAAGAAACGAGGAGTTACAGAGAAATTAACTCGAGAAGCAGGCGTTTTCTCACTAGATTACTGTCAACACTTGAAGAAAACTAAGTAATAGGAAACAAAAGTCGAAGAACCAGAAGGCTTGGGTTAGGCAAAGCTATTCTCGGACCTGTGGACGGTGAGTAATGGGCTAGCTTGCCGTCCGCCCGTCTTATGACGACAGGCCGTGTTGACGGCGCGTTCGTGTTCCACGCGCGCCTCAAAGTGATGTCAGCAAACAGGGAGGGGCCGATGCCTGCCAGGGTTGCGGTACCTCTTTCGAACAGTCTACAACACAAAGGGCAAGGAAGGAACATGGATGAGTTTTGGTCAGTATAAGTCTGACACTTCTTTCCACTCCGCCCAGAGCGGGAGGAGTTATTTGATGATTTCCCATTCGAAAAAAAAAGGCAAAGATATTCTGTCAGAAAAGGCAAAAATGTATGAACCAAACTGAATCTTGTTGAAAAGTTCAAAAAAAAAGGAAAGGTTTTATGGAAAAAAAGAAATACCACCAGTCCTAAGATCTTTTAGGCGTCTAAGAAGTTTTATTTCCAGTTTCAGAAGGGAACTTATGTACCAATCTACAACTACAAAGTGAGAGAAAATCGTAGCCGTTCAGATCAGTTATGAAGCTTAAATTGCTTTTAAGAAACCTGTTTTAAAACCTAGGTAAACCCTTCGATAAAAGGATAGCAAAATTAAACTAAGAAGTCACCAACGTATTTGCTTAATGTTTCGTTGTTAAGTTGGCACTGTTTCAACTTAGCGCTACGACGCTAAACAGTACAATTAACTGGAAAGCTTACTGAATACGTATAGTTTTGCAAATCTTGGATTGAGTTAGACTCTTTTGAGTTTTGTCTTTCTTTAAAACATGTCTTAAATAATCTTGCGTTCTAAATATTTTCTCTTAGTCTTTTCTGCTTATCGCAAGGCGCGTTCGTGTTCCACGCGCGCCTCAAAGAGATGTCAAACAGGGAGGGGCCCGCAAGGGCCGATGCCTGCCAGGGCTGCGGGACTGTTCAAAAGAGATACCGCGGCCCTGGAACACAAAGGGCAAGGAAGGATCATGGATAGGTTTTAGTCTGTACAAGTCTGACACTCCTTTCCGCTCCGCTCAGAACTGGAGGGGTCATTTGATGATTTCCCATAAGAAAAAAAGGCTGCCACAAGTTACTTCCAAGATACTACTCTCCAATAAGACTATCTGGAGCAAAGGACTTATATTGATCCTCTTAAAAGTGGATGTTTAAACACGGAACACTTTGAAAACAATTGCCACTCGTCTTGGTATTCAGATGGCACGATATCCCGAACAGACAGATCGAACTCTCGAACAGAGAGGACCTACATGACATGAGAAATTCGAACGAATTATAAATTAGAACGAAAATATTGTATGCCTATTCAGTGATAGTTCTTCATATTTAATCCAAATTACTGTATCCACAACTTATACACTTTTTTCCAACCCGCATTTCAGAATTGATAACCCTATCTTGTGTTAAATTAAGATGTCTCAAGACTTTCGGGTCAAGTTATCCAAAAATCCCAGCATATTTATTTTCAAATATCAAGAAAAATTGGCACCAAGCCTTTACAAGTCGAAGTGTTAAAAACAAACTTTTAAGACAAGTTAACAAAGTCTTTCGAACTCCTAAGAATGGTCTGTGTACCGAAAACTAAGCTAATGGATGTTCTAAAATCTTTTCAAAGACCCGATCTGTTAAAACCGATTGGGTGTCACTTTGAATTAATTAGTTCTATTAAGAACTGACAACCTTCTGACAGTTTTAATAAAGGGTCTTCAAATGTCTCGGATTTGAAATTGAAAATTTTATTAATTTGTTAATATCGGACGTCACTGGACTCATAAATGAAAAGAGGAACTTACTAGAAGATACAGGAATAAAACAGGCACACTCTTTTTTAATAAAACCCGGGAAACCCTGAAAATATTTGCTACGTTTTACGTCAGTCAATAGTTATGGCATATTTTGCGCAGCGCTTTCGTAGCGCTACGCGAGCTATAAACCGCTACGCCATGCTGCAATTATTCACGCTGCCGTGCTACGCAACGCTACGCTATATCTGTTAACAAATGACATGTCACATATTTTATATTGGCTATGTTTATATCAAAACTAGCTTTTGCCTTTTTTTTACGGATGGGAAATCATCAAATGACTTCTCCCGCTCTGGGCAGAGCGGAAGGGAGTGTCAGACTTGTACTGACTAAAACCTATCCATGTTCCTTCCTTGCCCTTTGTGTTCCAGGGCCGCGGTATCTCTTTCGAACAGCCCGCAGCCCTGGCAGGAAACTAGCTTTTGCCTGCGGCTTCTGATCGGGAAAATTCCATGGACATCCTAATAGTAATTCCGAAGAGTTTCCCCTGCATCTGAACTTACAAAATATACGAACTCAACCTCTTTATGATATTAAGTATATAAGACATAACACAATAAGTTCCAAACTTCTAATGCATAACATTTCAATTAAATACATCAACAGTTCAACAGTTTCCTTATCTGTTTTATCTCAAAACACGAACATATAATATAAAGTTAATACTGGCATGTACCAAAAAAACTTTTACATACATTTCAGGAGGTGTAGAGTTGTTTGTTTACCCTCCGTACGCCCTCTGGAGGATCTCAACTGAAACTTATTGGGTTCAACTTATTTGGTAACCGTCTCCTAAGGGATTTTACTGTATGAAAATATTAGATACAATTTGATTTACGTTTATTCTTCTCCATTTAGTTGCTGGAAGAGTTTGTGAATTTTCTTTGTGTATTTTTGGATGTGGTTGTTGTGAATAAGTTTGTGAAGTGATTTCATTGCTTTTAAGTTACAACTATCTTTTTATGGCGACCTCGTTGGTCTAGTACTAGGGGCAGCAAACGCGACTGCTGAGGACGAGGTTCTGGGTTCTATTCCCAGGTCGTGTAAAAGTGTTATTGGGTTTTTCCATCAGGAATTTCTCAGTAGCCGCCTACTATTTACGCAGTTGTAGCAGCCTACCTAGCATTTGGATACATGGGAGTTAAACATAACTGGAGAACTGTGGGTGTACTAGTAGGTACACCTCTTCTTAACCTTTCGGGGATTACAGGCGTGATGTTATGATATGTGTATCTTTTTTATTTCATAATCAATCTTGACGCATGACGAACATGAAGTTGTGAGGGAATGACACTTATCGTCGCAGATTTGTCGCAGTTAGGTGCGTTCTCAAGTCTCGTCCCTTGAAACGAAATACGGCAAATGACGATTTCTTCGCTTTTAGTACATCGGCATAAAGCTCTTTTCTCCACTTCCACGTAAATACTCCTTACCGCAGTCCAACAATTTCCGCAGAGTACATCAACATGTCATTTATGCGGCATCGTCTATCGTGAAAGAGGATTACTGTTTTAATTACCAGGGAATTTGGTGGTCTTCTGCCAGTTAGCTTTGTTGCTCGTTAAATTGGCAATGAGTTGGCGGAAATTATTATTATGTTGAATTGGCTTTAGGTATGATGTTGCATTTATTATAAAACCTAATGCGTTTTTAATTTGTTCCATGTTTTAATGATGGAATTTAGCTGCATCTGGTTAGACTGAAACCAACCTTAACATAGTTCAATATTTCTTTACCCAGTTTTGTTTGTGAAAAACACTCACTTATACAAACAGCCAGACCCGGAACAACTATATGTAGGCCATACAAATCCGGTAGCCAGTTCAATAGATTATTGACCTTTCCAACATCGTTATCGCCGAGTATCTCATTTTGTCGAGAGAGAGAATATGTTGGGGTCAGCTTCCAGTTTAACCAGATGCAGCAGAATACCAGTATTTTACATGGAGCGACTGCCTATCTACACACCAAAACCCAGTTAGTACTAGACTGTACGATACTCCTTGTTAAGACTGGTTGTAAGACTTTCGGGCCACTGACTACCTGTAACGACACCGCCAAAGATCTACATATGACAGTCAGGACCAACGGAAAAGAAAAGTTTTTTTTTTCATCGGCTTAACGTGCTTTCCGAGGCACGGAGGAAACTCGATATGTAATGGGTGGTCACCCATCCGCGGGCCATCCTAGGCAAGCGCGGCTTAACTTGAAGATCAACCCGAGAAGCTGTTATTACATGTATTTAGCCACGAGCTCCTTTTTGTTCTACGTACAAGTAGTAAAATTTTGGGAAGCTTCAATGTTTATCATAATCAGCCTATTATATAATCTAGCCACTGTTGGGACACGCGCCTCCTGTGTTAATCTACGGGCACATTACTGTGTCGTATTGTGTCGTGGCGCGGGATAGGCCAATCAGAACTCGTTGTGATTTTACGTCACCGTTAACGAATTTGTATGATTGCCCTATCTCGGGCCACGACACAACACGACACGGTAATGTGCCCGTAGCTTTAGAGGGAGTAAGTAATCTACAACCCAGGCCCAGTACGTATTGGTACCTCAATGTGCATTCGACTGAAAAAAACGCAAAATACTAACCTCCTAAACGGATTTATAAGAATTGAAAGAATTAATATAAAATCTTTCGAAAACAAATATCCGGTAAGGTAAGTCCTCATCCGTAATGGAATGAGACAAATTTCCAAGATCTGCGGAAAGCAATACGAATATTAGAAAATCCCCATACGGCGATACTGTTGGGCTATGAGACACGTGAATTTATTCATTTTGCGTTGTTATCTTTCGCATATTTTAGAATTATAGCAAGGAAAGGCTTGTGAAGAAACTGTTTTGTTTTTGGAAATTTGAAATAAGAATTTCTATAATAAACAACGTCTTGTTTTGTTTTGTGTTCGTATATTCTCTTGGTTTTTACTATCATACTTTGCCTTTCTAGTCAAAGTAGTATTTTTTTAAATCACAGACTTCTGCCTGAAGGAAATACTTATCCATTTTCTCTGATACAGCCTTGATACAGCTGAGGTACATTTTTTATGAGGTTTGGAGGAGGTATCAGTAGTGGATTGTGATCGCCAGGATCGATTGGTTCAGACTTGACACTGTATTGTAGCATCTGTTTTTGTTTAACATTGTGAGTTTAATGAGAATAACGTACCTAATAGTTAAAGAAATAAAAAGTATTTATGTGTCTCGCACAGGATGAAATAAAATGATAAAATTTCAATAAAACAAAATTCCTTTCCAACTCTGCTGGTGTTTGCCTTCTGTGACCAATCAGTCAGGAATGAGTCGAAATCGTCGCGCCAGCGTTTCTTAGGCCTGCCTCGATAACGCAGAAAAGGAATGGAGGAATACCCAGCCGTGGGACAGAATATCTATTAGAAAAAAAAAAACAAAATTATATAAAAAGTTGTCGTTTCCTGCCATTTGGTATCCACTGAGTGGTAAATTTTGCCCATTGCTCCTCCGATGTGCGACAGACGTGACCAGCCCAGTTCCACTTCAACCTAGCAGCTGTAAGGCCAGCATCAGCTATTTGGGTTTTTGAGCGAAGTATGGAGTTTTTGATACGGTCCGTAAGTTTGACACCCAGTATACTTCGCTCCATAGCTCGTTGGCAGACCCCAAGTGCGAACTTCTGACGTTTTGTGAGCGACCACGTTTTCGCTCCATAGGTAAGGGTGGGGAGAATGCACATGTCCATGAGCTTTCGCTTAAGTGCGGCAGGCCTAGAAGGAGATGGCGGGATGAGCTGGACTCTTTCGCAAAGGATTGGCCTGCAATCGCACTGGATCGCGAAATGTGGAAGGAGGGAAAAATGTTAAAAAATGTGTATATATAAATGAATAAACGGAATAATAATAATATAAAAAGTAAAAATAGGAAAAAAAAGTCACACATTAGACTAAATTGGTCCTGTACGAGGTCAAAAGGCTCCTATCGCAGCATGCTGTAAGATTTGAAAAAAGCGTCAATTAGGGCCTGGAAACCACACCATGGCGCGGCGCCGCCGTGGCGATGTATCCAGGTCCACTTTACAATCTAAAAAACAATATTTATCAAGGATATTGCTGAATAATTACAACACTTATGTCTTCAAGGTGACTTAGTGCTCCAGCGTTGTTCGATCCCCGCTAACTTCAAAGCCTTTAACTCAAGATATTATTTCTGGATTCCTTCGGAAACATACTTAACAGATTTGAAAACTGTATCTGTATTTGCTTCAAGACATTGAATTATTCGAGCGTTTTTAAATGGTATTAGTTACTTACCTATATTTTGTTTTCAGTAACAACTTTGGAAAGACTACTTTCATTTTGTATATACTCGTACTTCGCGGAAATACTCAAAGCGAACTCCACTTTGAGTATTTCCACAAAACTGAGTACACAGTATTTCCTCAAAACTGTGTACGGTTTTGAATACTTAAAGGTTTTATCTTAAAACAGGCGTAATATACTCTTTGTAAATGATTGTACGACTTTACCTGCTTGTTTAACTGGGGTTCATTTTGCATCGAACATAGATAGCACGCTTAAAAAAAACGCTGGGTGACTTTTGCGTAAACTAAGCCTTAACTAATTTTTAGGGTTCCGTACCTCAAAAGGGAAAAAAAGGAACCTTTATAAAATCACTTTCTTGTCCGTCTGTCCGTCTGTTTGTTTTTCCGTGTGTCACCACCGATTTTCTCAGGAACGGGTGGACCTAGCAAGTTGAAATTTATACCACATACTGAGGTCTATAGTCCCTATTAGGTGTATAAAAATCCTGAGTCAACACGATAAAAAGATATGGATAAATTTAGATTTTCGTGAAAACTTGTAAGTACCAAAATTTACCTTAATTTTTTTTTTTATTTGTCGGAGTTTTCCTTTACTAGAATTGTCAACTTTGGTTAGAAGCAATTACCAAAATTGACCATTCTAGGTCAACCGGAAGTACCATACAGGTTTTGGGTTGAAAACCTATATGGTAATTCCCGTTGACTTAGAATCACGAAATTTGGCAAGAAGCAATGTCTTACAGCACATATAAACAAAAAAGTCTGAAAACCGCAAATATGTAGTTTTAAAACAAAATACCTAGAACTTTATACGGAACCTTCTTGCGTGAGTCCAACTCGCACTAGGCCGGTTTTTTTTTAAATAATTTCGAAATTACAACTAACTTCCTACATAAACACAGAGGTGAATGGACCTGTAAACTGAAATTATGCTGTGTTACAGCGCATTATTATCGACCTACTCAACAACTGGTTTAAAACAAAACAAACACCAAAAAAGTTATTCAAAATTCCTCGTCCCAGAAGCAAACTCCTTTCACAAACATTCATCATCATCATCATCATCACCCTATAAATGTTCCCACTGCTGGGACACAGGCCTCCTCTTTAAGAGAGGGAATGGGCTATAATCCACCACGCGGGCCCAGTGCGGATTGGTAGATGTCACATGCCTTCGAATTTTTGGTTCTAGGACATGCCGGTTTCCTCACGATGTTTTCCTTCACCGTTTTTGAGAGCAGTGGTGATGAAATAAATTACACAAAGTAATGCGCCTGCCTGGGTTCGAACCCATTCACAAACATTAAGTTGCTATAAATACAATATACGTACAGTTTTAAACTAACATGGTCACTAACGCTATCATTAACATCATCTAAAAACGGATGGTCTGCTCATAAACCCCCACCCGGAATAACTTCATTTAACCGGTGATTATGGTGCTTAGAACAGCGCTGAAATATCTGGAATTCAAAACAAATAATAAACATGGTAAATATCCCGTTTTCAGTGTTAATGTTAGTGTTATTAAATACCTAAAAAAACCCAGCTCTTAGTCATGCATACCTCCACCGTAGACGCGGACCTGTGGATGGTGAGTAATGGGCTAGCCCGCCGTCCGTCCGTCTTTTGACGACAGACCGTGTAGACGGCGCGTTCGTGTTCCACGCGCGCCTCAAAGAGATGTCAGCAAACAGGGAGGAGTCCGCAAGGGCCGATGCCTGCCAGGGCTGCGGGATTGTTCGAAAGAGATACCGCGGCCCTGGAACACAAAGGGCAAGAAAGGAACATGGATGGGTTAAAACCCATCCATGTTCCTTCCTTACTTCCTTACTGACTAAAGTCAGTACAAGTTTGACACTCCCTTCCGCTCTGCCTAGAGCGGCAGAAGTCATTTGATGATTTCCCATCCAAAAAAAAAAAAAAAAAAGACATGCATACCTAAATTATCCTGAGTAAGGCAGGCCCAGCCCCGACCTACGCAATAATTGCCCTTAAAAAACCGAACACCTTGAAAAAATATTTCAAAACTCCTCGTCCCGAAAACAATCTATTTTAACGAACTTCGTTATAATAATCCTTATATACAGGGCGGGTCCAAGGGCCATTTCGCCATTATTATTATATTCTCGCAATCAGTACCCCCTCATTATGTATTCTCGTCGGCCTAAGGTCCCGTACTTGTATCTTAAGGTGTACAATAAAAATAGATGAACCCTTTATACGGGCCTCTGTAATTTGTTTTAAGCAAAGTGCTTTCGTCGCACATTGCTGCGAAGAGTTTTTAGACATAGATTTGCTGGAAATGAATGTTGTAGTGAAGGTTTAGTATGATCAATTGATAATTTAATTATGATACTTTAGCAAAATCAAAAGTGGTTTTGCAGAAAATGGATGAGCTGGTGTCTGTTGAGATGATGAGTAATAGAGAAGTATGGAAGAAGAAGGCATGCTGCACCGATCTCAAATGAATTGTGATAAGGACAAGAGTATAATGATAGTAGAAAATTGATATATTGCCGCTTGATGCTTACGACTTGGCCAAGAGCTAGAAGTTTACGTGACATGCGTGTTGTTACAGAGCATGCAACTTGCGACACTTGTGTTACTTGACGCATAGCGCGTCACAGGTTGCGTCATGTGAGTTCGAAAATGAGGCATGATTTTGCAAGGTTTTTGTCAGAAATAGCTAGAACTAAACTACAACAGCTGTTTGGGTTGATATTCAGGTTAAGCCGCGCTAGCCTAGGTTGCTCCGTGGATGGATGACCACCCATTACATACCGAGTTTCTTCCGTGCATCGGAAAGCACGTTAAACCGTTGGTCCCGGCTGTCATTTATAGATATTTGATACTCATTACAGGTAGTCAGTGGCCCGAAAGTCTGTCAACCAGTCATATTAAGAGGTATCGTATTACCCAATACTAACTGGGTGGTGGAGTTCAGACTGGTAGACGCTTCATGTAAAATACTGGTATTCTGCTGAATCCGGTACGACTGAAAGCCGACCTCAACGTGGTTGGGAAAAGGCTGGGCAGATAATAAGCTAGTCCGGAGTGTAGATATGTGCACCGAGCACATGTATGGCAATCTGCTAAGATAACATTACATAACTGGTAAGTGGGTCTAGCTATTACACTTCTGCTTTCTCTTCACATAGCTTAACATCACGCCTGCCCAAGGGTTAGGCAGACGTAGTACACTCACATTTCGCCATTTATGTTTTAGTAGGCGGTGAGCCTATTGTCATCAACCGGGAACAAATCCAGACGCCGTAGCTGTTTTTGAAAAATTCCTGATGGAAAAACCCAATACTACTTTACCCGACCCGGGAATCGAACCCGGAACCTCATGCTCAGCAGTCGCGCCCACTAGACGAACGGGGCAGTCTCTTTGTGGAATACAAATACGCTGTATATCTCTTCCAGTGTCTTCCATATCTCCCGACTTGTCCGTACTACGTAAGAACCAGGCCACGTGGTTAGCGTTACGCAGTACCAAACTTTTGGTGTTCAGCCACGCTACATTTTAGCTTAATTACATTCTCACCATGTACACTTAGTTACCTGTCTAGTAGTAATTGTACAGGGTACAGGGTATTCATTACAAATTACTTTGGCTGGTTAGGATTTGTTGAAAATAAGTTTAAATTAAGTTCTGTTAAACTAATTTATTAAAAAATTAAAATTATTTTTTACTTTGTTACCAGAGGGCCTACCGGTCTAACCCTTGAGTCCTAGACTAGTTGTAACAACTTTCAAAGTGGTTCGTATTGTTACTACTTGGCTACTTTTATAATAAACTAGCTGATACCCGCATCTTCGCCCGCGTGGATGTCGCTTATCGCGACTAAAAATAATCATGAAATTTTGATCCCGTTCTCGCAACAAAAACTTGACAAATTATAAACTAAAACCTTCCTTGAAAACCACTCTATCCATTGTTGAAAACAGCATAAAAATCGGTGCAGTAGTTTTTGAGTTTATCGCGAACAGACAGACAGACGCGGCAGAGGACTTTATTTTATAATATGTAGTGATAAAACCAGCCAAGTGCGAGTCGAATTCCGTACTATCATAGTCCCCTACTACGAGAGTTTTTTAGGATGGGAAATTATCAAATAACCCCTCCCGCTCTAGGCGGAGCAGAAGGGAGTGTCAGACTTCTGCTGGTTAAAACCCATCCATGTTCCATCCTTGCCCTTTGCTTTCCAGGGCCGCGGTATCTCTTTCGAACAGTCCTGCAGCCTCGGCAGCCACCAGTCCTTGCGGACCACTCCATGTTTGCTGACATCTCTTTGATGCGTGTGTGGAACACGAACGCGCTGACGGCACAACCTGTCGTCATAAGGTGGACGGACGGCGAGCTAGTCCATTAGTCACCGTCCACAGGTCCGCGCCTACGGTGGCCCCCGACGCCCGGGGCGTCTCCCGCGGCGACTGGGAAGTGAGGTTCTCTCCCTCTCACGTTCCGCCATCTCCTTCGCTAGCATGACTGCTTCGCAGAAGACTAACTAAACAGTGTATTTTTAATAAATATCAGACGGACAAAGTTGCGGGTAACAGGTAGTTAAAAATAGCACAGCAATTATTACTGTCGTCACTCACTTCTGCCTAATTTATTTAGGATTAGCGCTGTATATGATGACACTAGCTTAATGCCTGCGGGGTCGCCCGCGTGGATAATTGTTCCACGGGAACATACTATCGGAATCAAAATCCTGGTTATAAAATATCTCTAAATTTCATCCAAATCTCTTCAGTAGTTTTTGCGTGAAGAAGTAACAAACATCCATATATCCATACATGCAAACTGTCGCGTTATTTTTATGGTAAGGATACTGCGCTGATCCATAATACATTTACTTTCTTCCATAGTACATAATTTTCTTATAGTCGTCATCTCAAAACAAACAGCAATTACTTCTATTGATTGATAATAACTACAGTCGAATACTTGCTTTTCAGGGCCCTTCTAGTACTTATTACTGTCTTACAACACTTACTATTTAGCCCGCACTAAATCGAGCAACATTTTATCGCTCAAATAAACAACTAAGCAACAGAAACAGCTAAGAAATAGACTAAATAAGCAACTAAGTTCAGTGATTTAACCCTATAAATGCTAATTGCCGCCGATAAACTACACAGCCACATCATTCATTACTAAATTACGTCCAAACCAGGGGTAGTAAATCATGGACACGTTTCAAATTAATTCACTACTATACCTGAGGCTAATCCGTGACGCAATCAGCCTGCTTTTGTGACTGAAATCGACTAGTGATGAGGATTTGTTTAGTCAAGTATTATTAAAAGATAACTCAACACAACATTACATCACGCCTGCAATCCCCGAAGGGTTAGTCAGAGGTGCACTTAAGAGTACACACACACATTTCGCCAGTTATATGTATTTATTTATTTATTTAAACCACACATACAGCTGTTATTACAGGTTTAGGTACCTAATACAATAGCGTAGTTATATTTAAAATTACAATAGTTTATCAAGACTATAATTAATTATTTTGACAACCAAGAGTAATTTTGCAAAATGCGGCTCGTGTGAATTCACTCAGTGTACAATTGAAGTAGTATATGAGCGCTATAATGGAATAACCCATTATCTCTGCCCGACCCGGGAATCGAACCCATGACCTCTGGCTTAGCAGCCGTGCTTGCGACCACTAGACCGACGAGGCCAAGAACTCTAATACGTCCATAATAGTGGACTCAGGGGAATTACTGCTTTGGTAGATCGACAATTTACTTTATTTCAACTATCTCAATTATGAAGGAAAACAGCGTGAGGAAATCAAATGCCCTACCTAGTACGGAAAATATGTGATATCGAAGGCATGTGTGTGAAGGAGTTATCTACCGGCACTGGGTCATTTTGGTGGATTACAGTCCACGGAACTGACAGGAAGGCGCCTATGTTCAAGCAGTGGAAGCAGCGCAGGCGTATTATTAGAGAAGTCATTTATAAATTATTGAATACTAGCTTATTCCCGCGGCTTCGATCACGTGGAGTTCGACAATTCTCCTACGAGATCATACTACCTAGATAAAAAGCATGCCCGAGGCTATCGATGCTTGGAAACTCGCTTGCCCGAATACTGAAGAACCCGACCATCCATTTTCCCAGAGACGGTGGGACGAGCCGCTCTGCAGAGTAGTTCAGAGCAATCTGCTAAACACATCTGCTACTACTGCTGAGCGTGCGCGCCTGCGGGCTGTGGGTGAGTGGGAGTCGGGTCTTTGGCTTCACGCACTACCGTCGTCGAGCATAGGCACATTGTTCGACGACACAACCTTCCGCCTCGCTGTTTCTTTACGCCTTGGTGCCGCTTGCTGTTCTCCTCATCGCTGTCACTGCGGTGAAGCTGTCAACAACCTCGGTCACCACGGCCTGTCATGCAGCCGAAGTGCGGGCCGTTTTGCACGGCACGCAAATATAAACGACATTATCCGACGAGCTCTTGTCATCGTCGGCGTCCCAGCTGTTTTAGAACCCAATGGCTTAGCACGCGACGATGGCAAGAAACCGGACGGCATGTCTTTGTTTCCTTGGAAGATGGGTAGGCCTTTAGTGTGGGACGCAACATGCGTCGATACTCTTGCGCCATCCCATTTTCCAAGCTCATCGTGCTGTGCTGGTGCTGCCGCTGCGGCTGCAGAGAACCTCAAGCGGCGTAAATATAGAAACCTGTGTGGTAACTATATTTTCGAGCCGTTTGGGGTTGAAACTCTAGGGCCGTGGGGTCCGAGTGCTCATAGCCTATTTAAGGAAATTTCGAAACGCCTAGTTGACGCTTCCCGTGACCCAAGGGCTGGCTTTTACTTTGGCCAGAGGCTAAGTGTTACCATACAACGTGGCAACGCCGCCAGTGTCTTGGGCACATTACCATCTGACAGCGTTGAGGAGGAGTTTTTCGATGCCCTTTTATAGTTTGTTGTTAGTTTATCTATTTTAGTTTAATAGTTTTTAATTATCAATGTATATAGTTAATACAATAATAAAATTCTACACGATAAAAAGTATCCGATGTGTTAATCCAAGTACATATCTGTAAAATTTCATCCAAATCCATTCAGTCGTTTTGGCGTGAAAGAGAAACATCTATCCATCCTAACAAACTTTCGCATTTATAATATAAATGAAATTGAATATTTTGCATAATATTTAAAAAAAGTAACGCTTGATTCCAAAATTTAGAGAAATATTGGTCTAGCTCCATCACTGTTAACTTCTATCAGAGAGCTAAATAATTTGGTCTAAGTCCTACTTCTGTTTCGAGCGTCATCCATGTTTAATTCCCAAAAAACACACAGACACATCCAAAACACACAGGTAGTAAAACATTTATCGTTACCACTGCCTACTTCTAATTTGATAAACATTTTCTAATTATTTAGGAACATCCCTATCCCAATTAACTACTGTTGGAGTGCTTAATAATTTATTAGCGAATCGGGTTTACATTTAAACACTACATACATTGTAGTGTTCCATCAATTAGGACTAAATTAGCATGACACCATGTTCCAACGTGAAATGTTAAGAGTTTGATTTAGAAATGTTTTCGTTAGTTTAAGAAGATAATTCTTTGAGTTGTTATAGCATAAATATATATTAAAATTATAAATAAATATATATATATATATATATATATATATTTATATTTATATTATTATCTGAATTAAACACTTAAAATAATAATATATAGTTCTAAATTGTTACATATGCGTGAAAGTATTCACTGACTACTCTGAATAAAGTGCGCTCTCACTTCCTGCATGAAACGATTGATACAATTTTCCGTATAATGATACAGAAAATTGTTGCGAATGGTTGTTGTTGTCATTTGTTGCCGGTTGTTATCGTTGTTTTTGCTTATTAAATCAAGACGATACTATTCAAATGTCAACAAAATCAAGACAATTTTTTACGTTATAGGGCGAATCTAACATCCACTGCGCCGTCCCTGGATACATTTTTGACCGTCGAGAATACGGGCATAAGTCCAGGGTTGAAAATTCGAACATTGGTCAAATCTTTATAAAGGTACCGACAGTTATTTTTAACCCCCGACCCTGTTCAACCTCTATATGGACGCACTGATCGTCGCGCTCAGCAGTGCCCGTGTCGGCTGCCATGTTGAAGATGTTTGCGTCAATAACCTTAGTTATGCTGACGACATGGTGCTGCTGCGCGCTTCGGTCTGTGGCTTGAGGAAGTTAATGCAAGTCTGTGAGGAGTACGCGAGTGGACACGGCCTTAAATATAACGTGACCAAAAGTCAATACGTGGTCTTTGAGTCGAGTAGTGCAAAATGCCCCCAAAGTATACCACCAGTCTATCTCAATGGTGTTCCCCTAGACTGGGTGAAACAATTTAAGTATTTGGGGCATTTGGTCACGGCTGACCTCAGGGATCATGCAGACATCGAACGGGAGCGGAGGGCATTGTCAAGAAGAGCTAATATGTTGGCACGCAGGTTTGCGCGCTGTTCTGATCAAGTTAAGATCACACTTTTTAAAGCATACTGCACATCTTTGTACACGTGCAGCCTGTGGGCTAGCTATGCTCAGGCGAGCTACAGTGCCCTCCGCGTCCAGTACAATAACGCGTTCAGGGCAATATTGGGGCTGCCCCGCTTCTGCAGTGCTTCGGGCATGTTTGCGGAAGCGCGCACCGACTGTTTCCACGCAACCATGCGCAAGCGGTGCGCGTCCTTGGTGCGCAGGGTGCGGGCCAGCTCCAATGCCGTTCTATTGATGATCGCCGGACGATTGGACTGCCCTTATATAAGGAAATGTTGCAGTAGGCATGTAGCCAGGGCATGTAAATGACTCATTAAACTTATTTGCTGAGTTTTTATTAATTTATTTAATTTTATTGTAATTGATTTTTTATATCTAAGATTATTAATGAAATTTAATTTACGTAATTTGTAATTCTGTAAATAATGTAATAACCAGTAATCTTGTTTTTAATTTCTTTATGTGACATTTTGTTTTGATTTTATTGACATTATTTTATGATCTGTTAACTGTATTGATTATTATTTTAGAAATTTTTATCTTTATTTTAGAATGTTTTATTTTATTTTTATTTTTAGTAATCGTGATTTTATGTATCGCAGGTGTAACGTGTTTTTTTTTTTTTTTTCTTTTTTTCTATGGGGAAACCTGAAATAAATGGATTTTTTTTTTTTTTTTTTATTTAACTCAGTCGCGATTTGATATTTTTTGATCTTGTATTTATCAAACTGAGGTGATAAAAGCGCATGAAAGAAAAACAAATAGAGATTTTATTGAAATTTCCTTGAATTGCAATTAATTATTAAGAATAAGATAATTTTCTTTCAACAAATGAAACAACAAAACTATCAGTTTTGTTGTTTCATTTGTCATGAATTTTATGCTCAGAATTATTAAACTAATACTTTTTACTGAAGGTACAAGAAAGACTTTTTGATTACATCTTATAATTTACGGTTTATTATTAACACAAAGGTACACAGCGAGGCCAAAAATAGATGTTGAAGATGAAAACCAAATTACCGTGAGGGACATATGTTTGTACCTAATGGCGGTTTTTTATTCACCAATTCGTCAACAAAAACGCAAAGTATTGCTTGTTTTCTTGTAGAAACCAGCCAAAACTTAGCAAAATATTCTCCGTAAAAAAATGAAGTTCCAAAGAAAAGGTAGACTGTTTCTGAAAAATTTACGGTGATGGTGCGGGTACCCTGTAAGCAAAAATAATAAAATAAATATAACATAGCGTCTTGATTCCAACAGGTTAAGCAGTGGGGCACTCATTTTCAGATGTAAGCATCTCGGATTTTTCTGAGTTTCAAGAACACGAGATTTTCGTCACAGGGGATTACAGGTAAAATGATATGTTGTTAAGTTACCTGTTTGCGGATAAATATAATGACCACCAAAAATGACTTTCTGACCACTAGCATCTATCACCTAAAATATCAATTGATCACCAAATTTAATAAATGAGCACCAAATTTTAATAAGGTGGTTGATGACAAACTAGTTTTGCCTAGGTCGACTTGGGGCACCCCCACACGGATGCAAAAGCATAACAGTTCAATTTCTGGTGGTCATTAACTATTTTTGGTTCTAATTTCACGCTAAAATGGGAAGCTAATTTTGGTGATCATTTACTATTTTTGGCAAACAAAAGTGATTTTTTTGCCATTTCATTTTAATAAATCTGGTGGTTGGTTAAACATAAGCCCTTTTATTTACCTTTCTCATAACACAAGTACGAATATCTACATGAGGTTTGAGCGCCCCTGCTATAATACGGTTTAGACAAGGCTTCTCGATTTTGAAGTCCCATAGCAAACTCTTACGATTGTTCTTGACGCTGTGAATCACGACTTTCAGCTGCAATCAATAGGATAGGTTATTAATTCACACCATGCTACAATTCTTACATGATTCCTATAATCGTACACACAGGACATCAGCTTTACGAATCAGAGAATTCAGGCAGAGTGAGTATCAGCGATGGCGATGATAGAAAAGTCGAAAATGTTTGGGAGTGACATAAGCTAACGAGAAGTTTAATGTCGAAAATGTATGGAACTGACGTAAGCTACCGAAAAGTTTAATGTCGAAAATGTTTGGGACTGACATAAGGTACCGAAAAGTTGAATGTCTATCGCGTTGAAAATCGATATAGAACCACGAAATACATTGAAAGCGATTGGCTAATTATTCTAAATCTTTTTGAAGTGAAACTTCTTTATCGAGGTATGGGAGATTTTTTTTAAAAATCGTCACGTTTTTCGATTACGCGCCATGTTGCTTTTTTTGACGTAAAGAATATAATGTATCATTATTGATGAAATACAACAATAGCAATGATATTATAATAAGAACAATGATAAAATAAATTACTCATTAATTGTATGCATGTCTATAATAATAAAATAGCTTTAATTTAATACGGAAAAAATTGTTTTTCTTAAGGCTTATCGCTGCGGCTTGGCCTTATCTACCCCATTTTCGTGAAGTTGCAAATAGTAGAAAAATGATATGTCGTAAAGAAGTTTCACTTCTTACCTGTGTACACACACATATATTTTTTTTTCCATTGACTATAAATAAAGTTGTATTCCTTATTACAGTATTCCTAAATAGAATAATTTTAAGTAAGTACTACTAAAATTATACAAACTTCGACAATCCGAACGGCTTGACTAAGCGTAAGGTTCGTAGTTCCTATGTAAGCGTTTTTTTCACACACCAGTGATAGAGTTATGTTCGATAATTTGTTTTCTGCTTGTGGACATATACCAAATTTTTTGTAACTGACGACGTATGGGCCCTGAAAAGATAAATCTTGTTAATTATGATGTACTAGTTTTGCCGGCGGTCTCGTCCGGTATAAAAAGTATCTAATGTTTCACGTTCTTTAAATTAAAACCGGGGATAGGGCTAGTCTAAAAGATATAGGGGAGGTCTTGCTGAGCAGTTAGACGATGCTAACCAGTAATGAAGTCATTACTCGCGCAGCATATCTTCTTCTTCTATTCTTCTTTATTACTCGACCACAACAGTAGTATTAGATTCCACAATAAATCATTTTATCGCATTTTAAAAATTAAACAAAACAAAACAAAACTGGCGAAATGTGGGTGTAGTATTATTAACACCTCTGCCTAACCCTACGGGGATTACAGGCGTGATGTTATGTTTAAAAATTACTTAAACATAATGTTATTTAATATTTTTATATTTTTTCGAATTGGGTTTGTGACCGTATGGATGCCTGACTAAATAAATGAAAAAATGCAAAAAAAAAATATGTCATACTTACGTAAGTGTCTGAATTTTTTGGTCCCTCCATTAAAAACTGGATTGAATCCACATATTGTGAGAATATTATCAGAATTAAGAAATTCAGAAGAAACATCACGATAGCGTTTGCTATGTAGCATAACTAATACGAAAATAATGAACACAATATAAATAATTTCAAATGTTACATGAACTAAAATAAAAAATAAATATGAAATTGATGAAGATACTGAATTGACTATTAATGATGGCAATATTATAATGGACCAAATTATGTAATTACCTGATTATGGTGGCGGAGCTTAATGGGTTTCTGATGAATGTCTAGGTACATTATATTGTATCTATTTATAGATTTATTCAAATGACTTTTGTATGTTAGAGTTGCTGACTTTATAATATTCCTAATCTTTCTTCAACTACATACGAGTATATTGGGATAGGCTACCTAGTCTATTCTATATATATATTAGTATTTTACAAGGAACGACTGCCTATCTGATCTCCTCAACCTCCACAAGTTTAATCACCAGTCCTGGTTGTTAGACTCTAGAGCTTCTGACTATCTGTAACAACTGTCATAGATCTATAAAGGACAGCCGGGACCAACGGCTTAACTTGCTTTCTTAGACACGTAGGGTTCTAGATTGATGTAATAGACGATTACCCATCCGTACACAGGCCTTATCAAGGATAGCTTATACTTCGATCCCACGCATGGCCTTTTTTGTTACGTTACGTTTGTTAAAAATCGGTCAATCATCATCATTAATTTATAACTTACATATTCATAATCTTCCCTCACGAATTATTTTCCTCTTGCCTCCGCATCGCATACATGACAGCTGACTTAGACGCAACTTCTTGGTCACCTTCACACTTCCTCCAAGATACTGTGTTTACTCACCTTAAACACATAAAGAATGATTAAGAACAAATTGGTTTAGACTTTGGGTTTACACAACATAGCATCATGCCGAAGGATTAGGCAGAGGTGTACCTAAAAGTACACCCTCATTTACCCAATTATTTTTAAGTCCCGTGCAACAGTGGGCGAGTCTATTGCCAATAACTGGGCACAAATTTAAAACCCTGTGGCTGCTGAGTAATTTTTGATGAAAAAATAATACTGCCCGACCTGAGAATCGAACCCAGGATCTTATGCTCAATAGTCGCGCTTGCAATTACTAGACAAATGATACAGTCATGCGCATTAATGGCAGTAAAAGTGGAAATTGGTTCTAAACCTAAAATCGTTTAAATTAATAACGATATCATCACGGCTCATGAACGCAACGATAGCACAATGTTTACCAATCTCTGCTTGCAATGCAAACAGAGAGCTATTACCATTTGCACATAATATGTATTCTGTTTTGCGGTTTTCATTCCATCAAGGAAATTTCAAATTAGACTGCAATCATTTATAAGCCCTGAATGTAATATTTTGATTTCTTTTAAACTAGGTACATGGGCACCGGCAGGATTATTTTCAGGGGGGTGCATTTTCAGTTCCATGAAAACAGCTAGAATTTTTTGCACTTCAATCAAAATCTCTTATGTTAGATTTTTGGTTGTCAATTCGTACAAAGAGTAACTTTGTTGATTCATACAGAAATCCTATCAATCGTAAAAAAATAGGACCAAGAGCGAGCTTGAAAAATTTTGCATCCATCTCGAATGAGATAGGTTTTCTTTTGTCCTTTCTTATAGGAATAAGGTTAATTCTGCCCATTTATAAAGAAAAGCTTATTAAATGAAAGCAAAGGACGTAAGATGTTTGAACGAGCCAAGAGAGCTCGAATATTTATTGATAAATTAGGTTATTTTTGTTTATGTAAATAGAAAACCGAAGAGGAGTACGAGCGAGCAAAGCAAACTCGAACATTTTTACTAACCGCTTCGGATGCATAACAACTTAGAACGCCTTAGTTTTACTGTGTGCTGATCGAGTAATTTAATTTAGGTGCAAGACCCCCTTGCACCCTGCTGCCGGTGCTTATGACTAGGTATATCGGAGCAGTTATTTGGATAATAAACACTGACAGCTGTTACCGCAGTTTCACGAAAGACAAAAAATATTATTGAACTTATTTTATTGTATTTTGTATTGCATTAATTTGTGAAGAAAGACAAACACTGACCTCATGAGTGAGGGTCTTCAAAAAGGTCAGGTGCGTAGTACTTGCAACCGTGTGCGTGCGTGTGTGACCAGATGTATGAACGTAGACGAAAGGTGTGTGTAAGAATCTTAGCGGGTGGCGTTCTGCAGTTTCTGCCTACCCGCATGGCAAAAAGGCGTGACTTTATGTATGTTATTATAAGCGTCAGGTGGTACACTTGTGTTGCCATCTGGCATTATGCTGAGCTGAGGCCCTTTTGGCATTATTATTATTGTTTGTTTATTTATTTTGTATGATTTTTAAGGTGTTTTTTTTTTTTTTTTTTTTTTTGTGAAGGGCATCTCGCAGTTCAACCTAGGGAGGTTGTCGACTGCTTAACCGGGCTTTTCTGTGGATGCCTCGAAATTAAGGCCTCCAGCCAGAGCAACTTACAAACTAAACTACAAACTAAGCGACTACGCACTAAGGGCACCCCCTGTGGGGTACGGACCTCGGCTCAGGGCGTCGCTGGGAGAGGACAGCAAAGGGACAGGCTGGATCTGAGTGATATTATTTAGGGGCTGATTTAAGTCTACAGGCTCAGCTGCGTGGGCTGGCTCGAGCAAGGGTCGGGGAGGGCGTGTACCGGGGTTTCGCGACGGGCCTCGTCGGCGAGGACGGAAAGACGGATAACGGCGTCTGTGTTTTGTGAGCGTGCTGGTTTCCCTACTGCTCTCCTGGAGGAGGGTGATGTCGTCGTCGGGGTCAACGAGAGTGTGCCTCGGGCGGCGGATCTGACTAATACGCGAGGGCTCGTATCGGGCGGCCGATGCGATCAGAGGGTTACGGTGTCTAACAGCAGAATCGAAGAAGCGCTTGGCGAGGCGTTTCATGAACTGCTGGATAGTGGGCAATCTAAGATCAATGTGCAGACGATCATTGCGGACATAATAAGGGGCTCCCGTGACTTTACGTAGGAATCGGTTTTGGAGAACTTGCATTTTATAAAGGTACTTTGGATTGGCGTGAGCGAATACGACGCACGCGTACGTCATGATGGGACGGATCACCGCGGTATAAAGGCGCAATTTACACCTAAGAGATAGTTTACTTTTTGCCATGAGCAAAAAGTGGAGTCTACCCATCGCGAAGGAAGCGCGGTTACGAGCTTCCGTGATATGGTGTCTGAAGGACAGATGTTGGTCGAGAACTACTCCTAGATACTTGGCTTGCTTCTCCCAAGGGATAGGCTTACCGTACATAGTGATCGGGCTGGGGGAGGTGCGATTGTTACCGCGCGACGGTTTCGAGTAAAGAACCGCCTGACTCTTATCGGGATTGACCTCGATTCTCCATTTCCTGAACCAAGCGCCTAGGACGTTGGCTGAGGTTTGGAGGGTTTTGGCGATAGCGTTCTTACAACGACCCGTATAGTAGATGGCCGTGTCGTCTGCAAACAGGGCCAACTGAGCCTTTTTGCTCTTTGGTATGTCGCTCGTGAATAGGGTGAAAATGAGCGGAGAGAGAACGGAGCCTTGTGGGACTCCTGCGCGAATGGGGTGAGGGGAGGAGAGAGCGTCTCCGATGCGATAGCGGAAGGTGCGATCCGACAGAAACTCTCGTAAGATGAGCACGAGACGATCCGGCACGCCCAGTTGGTACAGCTTGTACAACAAGCCGTTGTGCCAGACTTTGTCGAAGGCTTTCGCTATGTCGAAGTACAAAACACCTGTCATCGCTCCGCGCTGGAAGCCGGCGCTCAAATGTTCGACGATGCGGTGAACCTGCTGAATGCATGAGTGTTCGGTCCTGAAGCCGAATTGCTCGTTAGGAATGAGGCTCTTAGCTTCGGCGTAATCCTTGAGTCGCTTATAAATAAGCCTCTCGTAGATTTTGCCGAGTGCGTTCAGGAGACTGATAGGACGATAGCTGGAGGGCTCCGCCTTGGGTTTGCCGGGTTTCGGGATACCGATAACAGTGGCCTCTTTCCATATTTGGGGGAAGAAATTGTTAGTCAGGGCGCCATTGAAGATGGCCGCCAATAAAACTATGAGTTGACTGGGGAGAATTTTGAGTACCTTGTTAGTGATACCGTCGGAGCCTGGTGCTTTCCGTGGTCGAAGCTTTTTAATGATGTCGTGCACTTCGTCTGGTGAGACTTCAGGCAGAGGATCATCGGGGTCTTCGACGGGAGGGATGGCAGCCCTACGTTCGACTTCAGCGTTCACCATCTCGAGGTGAGCTCTGTCTACTGGTTGAGAGCTAGGAGAGCACTGAGTTTCTAAACTGTCGGCTAGGCATTCGGCTTTTTCAGAGTCGTCAAAAGCGACGCTCTTGTCTGGTCGGATGAGAGGAGGCATCGAAGCCTGATCGGTGGCACGCATCTTTCTTTGCAATTGCCAGAAAGCGAGGTGGGTGGGCTCGAGTTCACTTATGTCCTTCTCCCATTGGGCGGAGCGATGCTCACTGATGCGCTTCTTTACAGCAAGCTGCAAGTAGCGCATGTGGGTCTTATTCGCGTCGCAGGGAAAAGAGCTGTAGGCACGGATGGCCGCGTTCTTCTCGTTTATCAGTTCACGTACGTCATCGGGAAGACGCCAGCGATGATCACTCATGACTGGGACTTCTCGTGAACAATCCTTCAGTACGGATTGGATGTGTTCTGTAAACGAGTCGATGGCGGCCGTCGTGTCAGCAATTGAGACTATGTGATTGGGGATAGTATCCAGGTGAGGCGACGAGAGGCACTTCAGCTTTTCGCTGACTTTCCTCCAGTCGGTGATCACTTGGGTAGGCGGGGGCTGGCTGGGGTCTGAGGGACCTGAGCGAGGAGTTAAGTGCATGAGCACTGGACGGTGGTCGGAGTTGAGCTCATGGAGCGTTTCGATCGAATGCAACTTGAGGTTGACATTCTTGAGAAGCGCTATGTCTAGGACATCTGCGCGAAGATTGGGATCGTGGGGATAATGAGTGTGCTCCATAGGAGCGATAGTGTCAAAGATGAGAGAGTTCGCTAGGTTGAACACGAGTCGCCCTCTAGGAGAGGTCAACGTGCTGTTCCAGGCTGGGTGTTTGGCATTGAGATCTCCCGCTAAGATAACGGAGTCACTCAGACCGAAGAGGACGGTGAGGTCCTTGGTGAGTGGGATGTGCTCCTCGGTCGAGCCACCGGGAGGAATGTAAGCCGAAATGATGGTGATCGGCGAGTGACCGGTCATGCCGAGCCGACAGATGGAAACCTCAAAAAGAGACTCTAACGGGGGGGGGTCTAACGGAATGCAATGTAGTTCTTTCCTAAAATATATTAAAGTACCGCCCTTGTGACAGCGCGACCGATCGTTGCGAACTATGCGATAGTTGGCTATTTTCGGATCGCGATTACAGGGTTTGAGGAACGTCTCCTGTATGAGGAGGACGTCGACTTGATGGTCGCGGAGGAAAGCGGCGATCTCATCACGTTGGTCTCTAAGGCCATTAGCATTGAAATAAGCTAGTCTAAGGGATCGGGGTTTGGTGCAATTAATATTTCTAGCAGCCATTGGAATATTTTAAAGATTGCGAAGGGCATCCCTGATATTGGGATAGGCATCAAATATTGCCGCGATCTCTGCAAATTCTCTTGCCTTCCTGAGTTCGGCCGCTAAGCGATCGGCCTCCGGACTGCAAAAGATTTTGTACCTAGCGATGGTCCTAAAAGAGCTTTCTACGACCTCGGGGCCTGACGGCGCGACGCGAGGGGCAGCTGATGGGACTGCAGGTGCAACAGGAGTTGCTACGAAAGGTGCCGGGGGAGGAATGGGGGTATCTAATAACCCGGGCATGGGAGCGGCTGAGGCTTTACCGAGAGCTGGGAACGCTCTCTGGTGGTTCAGCGGGTTCCAGGGTGACGGCCTTTGAGGGGCGAGTCTCTCAGGCAACTGGGAAGAGGGAATCCTCACAGAGGGGCATTCTCGCTGCTGGCGTGCGTTAGCGCGCTTAGCGAGCTTAGCGGATGTGGGTTTAGGGGCTTTGGGGCAGCCGCGGTAGTTGGCTGGGTGGCCGGACTGACCACAGAGAACACAGCTAGGTGCCTCTGTGCACTTGGTGATGTCCTTAGGACGTGAGCAGTCCTCTGTGCCATGGTCGCCAAGGCACTTGACGCACCTGGGACGGGCATAACAGTTTTTGCTGCTATGGCCGTACAGCTGGCAGCGGTGGCACTGTCCAATTTGTGCCGAGTTTTTAAAGGGCTTCTCAATTTGGATGCCCGAAAGGGAACAGACCGACTTGATTTTGAAAATCGGGTGTCGACCTTCCACCTTGTCAGAGACGACCAGCACCATGTCGTACTGCTCGCCTCCACGAGCCTTGTGAAGGCGGTGGACTGCAGTAGCGGGGATATTCTGACGTTGGAGGTCATCTAAAATGTCCTCCGTGGGGATTTCCTTGGGAACGCGCCTGATCACGACGCGGTGGGGCGCTTCCTCCGGAAGGGAGTACGAGTGGAAGGGAATGTTCCTTCCGCGAAGGTGACGGGATAGTTCCCTATAGTCCGCGACGGTGGGCACGGTGACCTTAATGCCCTGCAGGGTACTGCGGGCGTTGGTGTAGTTGATCCTTTGATCAACACACATTTTAGACACATCAGTCCACTTGGACTTGTCGTGGATAAATATCGGGGGAGGGGGTTTGGGCTTCTTGGACGAAGCGGCGGGCGGGTTAGACCTAGGGCTAGCTGGCCTGCCGTCCTTTGCAGAGGCCGATTGGACGGGCGAGGAGGGACGCGAAGTCACGGGAGTGGGGGGATTAGCGACAGTCGCTAGATGTTTTTTGGCCGCGGTGGCTTGGGAATTTTTCCCCTTCCTCCTTTTCCCCTTTCCGACGACTTGGTAGTCGTCTTCAGAGGACGAGGAGGCGGACGATTCCGAGAACTCGGGGTCACTAACCGGGACTGAAGTGTCCATCTTCTCGGAAGAGGACAAAGACGGTGCAGGTGTGGAACGCTCCATTGTGCTCGAAACAATGGGCATTTTAACAATGGGCGTCTTAACAATAGACGCCGCTTTTGCCGTCGGTTTCGCAGGAATGCCTTTGTCGGCGGGTGGGGGCGATAGCGGGCTGTCTAGCTCGCTAAAAACAATGGGTGCCGACTCTGGCATTCTAGGAATGTCATTGTCGGCGGGCGTAGGTAGCATGGAGCTGTCGAGGGCATCGCTGAATTCTGCGATGGCCGCGTGCTCTAGAGCGTCAAATTGGGCGCCATATTTCTCCCGAAAGTAGGAGTCCTGGAAAAGAATGCGTTTGACAAAATCCAAAAGGATTTTGTCAGACATTATGGGGCCTAGTGGGCTAAAAGTTAGCCGACATTGAGTGAAGCTCACACCTAATCAACCTAATACCCTAACTCCCCGGGTGGGTGGGCCCGGGGGTGTGTGGCCTCTCTGCCTGTTGTGGCAGGACAGAGAGGTGAGTACCTAAGGTGTGCCCTAAGCTGTGATACTGTCGCCAATCTTAATGTGCGACAGGTCCCTACGCCCACGACGGGGCCTCAAGGTCGAAGGGGTAGACACTCCCAACCGACACAAGGTGAGTAGCTGTTGAGAGAACCAGAGACTAGGTTTGACGAGGGTAGCCCCCAAGGCCAAGGTCCTAGCTCTCGACTCCAATGGATAGCTTCACCCTGAAGGGGCTAAGCGAGTGGATTGGGTCACCACTCTCTTGGCTTCGTTGGCACCGTGAGGTTTCAACCAAGAACCACGAAACTGTGGCTTTTACTCCTAAGGAGTCAAAAACGCGACGCGAACCGCGGGCGTAGCAAATCAGCTGTGATCGCGTACGCAATACACAACCGACCTGCCACGACGTAGCACTACACAAAACACAGCACTGACGGAGCCGGCGGCCGGCGGGCGGAACATACACCGTGTGCTACGACGTAGCACACAGTGACAATGGAGGGGCGCGGGGTGCGCAGGGAGCGATCGGAAGCAGCGGAACGCACGTGTGCACTCTGCGGCGGCCGAGAGCGGAATGTTTTTGATTTTTAAGGTGTTATTAATGCCAAATAAAAACAATTTTCTTTCTTTCTTTCTTATTTGTGAAGGATGAGCCTGTGGCTAAGAGTATTAACTCAGCCTGCTCATCTGACCCGGCAAACTTTTAATATTGTTGGTCCATTTTGGTGAGGGGCAGCCCACTTTATGCTTTCCGATGCGCGGTCTCTACTCCAGGGCTCGTTTGCTCCAACGGCTATCAGTCCTTCGACAAAAATGACCAGTACACTGCCACTTGAGTTTACGTACTCTGCAAACTATGCCGCTGGTAACTCTTTAGTTCTTTTACGGATGATACCATTTCGGATCTTGTTCTTCAAAGAAAATTTGACCCTAGTGCACTCCATAAGGCTCTGAATGACTTTGTATTTTTGTACCAACGCGCAACGCGACTGCCAGTATCCACTTTTCAGTACCGTACGAGACGTATGACCAAGAGGTTAATATAATTTCGGGGAATGAAGTGTGAGAGGGACAAAAGATAGAAACGTTGTGTGGGGGTTGATATTCCATTTCCAAGGAGAGTAAATTTACCCAAGAAGTAAGAGACCTAGAGCAGGAAGAAGAAAAAACATAGGGTTCCCAAATAAAATACAGTAAATTACAAATGAGCGTTTAATTTTGTAATTTAAATTACACCTTTTTAGTAAACAAACCATTGATTTGGATACACATAATGTTGCCTTGCTTAGCTATAGCATTCATTTTGAACGAATAGTCGCCGTAAAAGAAAGAATTCCCAAAGAATTGGTAAGCGATGTCAGTGTAGTTTGATTTGTAGTAATAATCACCCTGAAAAGGAAATAAATTTCAAATAATACATCGTTTATTGTTTTTTCTGTAGAAAGTTGATTTTGAATGCAGTGTCATGAGATCCTCTTTGTGACTTTTTCTTAAAGAGATATTGCGCTAAGGTAGCAAGTGAAATTCATTTTTTTTTACGTTTTTTGCAATTTGTAGGTGAGTGTCTGGTTGTATGCTGATAAAAATATGATTTTCGACAGTAACAAATATGGCTTAACACAGTTATAATCATTTAAGTCATCAATACAACCCTCTAAGTTCACTTAATCGCATTAAATGACTTTTTCATTCTCATTTCAAATAAGTGTCGCGAATTACCGTGGTGGTTCCCTCATTTTGTTTTTTTCGGAGGGATCAAATGACTTCTCCCGCTTTGGGCAGAGTGGAAGGGAGTGTCAGACTTGTACTGACTAAAACCCATCCATGTTCCTTCCTTGCCTTTTGTGTTCCAGGGCCGCAGTATCTCTTTTGAACAGTCCCGCAGCCCTGGTGGTTCCCTCTTAAACAATCTATACTTTGGCTCATGGCTTTGTTATCAGGCTGTTAAGGGTTCTTCGGTCATAATGTGACCTATCAAAGCAGAGGGAGGAACTCGTGTTTTTTAGAACCCCGTCGAAATATACGCTGGTACTATAGATAGACCCTAAATTGAAAAGTAAAGAATTTAATGTGATAAAGTTCAAAACTGATAAATTTTTTAGTAATCTGATTTTACCACTGCACCGTTTGTCTTCCCCGATGCACTAAAAACTTGATGCTTCAGGAACGGTTTCAGAGTAATAAAATGTTTTATTCAAATCATGCATACAAACCGGAGGAACTACACAGTTGTGCATATTACGATAATATTGCTGCAAGACCCCGGCTATCATAAAATGCTGACATGGCTTGTTCAATTTGTAATTCAAGAGAACATTCTTTTGATCTCCTATTTTATTCCAGACGGTGACTTTGAGCTGTGGGCAATAAAATATTTAAACAGATGTATTTTACATCTTGCCATTTAAAGTAATACAATCATCAGCTTAGCATTTTCCGAAACATGTGCTAGTCGGCACATGGCTTCTAATCTTAATTGGGTGCTACTGAATAAAGGAGTAACACACTAATCGAAAATTAAAATGGCTTGAGCCAATCACGTACGCCTTTGTTCGACGTGCTATCGAGTCAAGTCGTCCAAACGGAAATGAGGAAAATTATTTCTATTTTACTTTTATTGCATAGACATAAAGCTCTGTCTGACTGGCTTAAGCCAATTTGCGTCGATAAGTGTCACTCCCTAAAAAGAAATATCTGATCTCCACACCCTAGTTACTGGATACTATGCAGGGTCACTGATTACTTGCGCCATTGGTCTTTTGGCTAAAGTAAAGACATAAGATACCAAAGCATACAAAGATAAAAAAAAAGTTGTGCTTACCACTTCGATTTTAGCAGGCATGGTAAATGTAACATTATAAGTGGCCACAGATCCGTATTGGTCAGAGAAGAGCGACGTTGATGATATAGTGACGTTTTTTAATCGTGGACCATGGCATATTTTGTAGTCGTACCATTTTGCGTTGTATGGTCCCTGGATTAGAAAGTAAAATAAGATTTTGAGTTTTAAGATTTTGAAAAGTTGAGCAGGAAACAATCGAAGACGTCAATGAAAAAAATGAAGGGGGCATAAATTAAGTTGATATGAAATAAGGAGGAGATTTACTATGATGTGGCATATTAATCACTAAGAACATCAGAAAGAGAAATGTGGAATGATAATTAATGACACATGGTACACCAGCACAGCAGGCGTAATGTCACTGAGAGAAACTTGCCATTACTTGCATGATTGGAGCTCTAAAGATCTGAGTAAGGAATTGGAAAATGCAAGATTAATCAACTCAATGGTTGAAGAAGTAAAATTAATCAACTTTAGCGCGGAAAATGCTGTCCAAACACTGGCAACATTTGAAAAAAATGTTAATACCTATAGTAATAATTATAGGAAGGAATAAGGAAACAATAATGCAGTGTTTTCCTGGCACTTGACTAATGTCTGTATTACTTACATAGTTATTCCCAGTTTTTGTCATAGAAAACTCCAAAGAAGTAGCACGCGATACAAAAATTAAAATCAAAATTCTTAAAATCAACATTATACACCAGCTTTTGCAATACATTGTGTGTTAAATATGAGTTTCATTTCACTATAATTTGTAACTTAATGTTTTTATAATGGAGCCGTATGTAATGGTTATTTAATATAAATTTTTGATGCGTCTGCAATCACCGATTCAATTTATTTACTCGCTTGCGAATTTCATTTACATGAATTACTTATGGATACAGGTGAATTTTACTTTACCGGAGATGAGTCCTTTTTGGGGATGCTCGACTGCTCGTGGCTAAGTTATAACAGCCGCGTGGGTCTATCGAAGGTGAAGCTACGCTTGCTGAGGTAAATTCATGGATGGGAAACAATTTGTTACACATCGAAACCCGCCCGTACTTTAGAAAACACGATAAGAGATTGGTTTTGGCTATCATTTGTAGATTTGGCAGTCAATACGGATACTAATCTCTTCTGATTCATTTCATTGCCGGATCCCAGACAGTTAAATTGTTTCTTTGAGACTTCGTCGAGCTTGATTGTCTCGGCGCTTTTCTGGTGGTCGCTACTGTTGATTCTGGCTTTCAGAAGTTGCGAGAGAATCCCAAAACATGTATGTCAACGTACAGTCTGAAGCCAATCTTCATATTGGGTATCGTGTTACCTAGTATCTACTGGGTTATTCTTTTTTAACATAGGAAATATATATAATTGTTGATGAATCCGTCAATAAGCTATATTTACCTCATAGCTAAACCAGTATTGTGTTTCATTGCATTTGTGTTTAAATTAGGAGTACAATAGATGTCTACTAGCTCAAAGCAATATCTGCATGACAACCATTTGATAGACGTAGATTACATGAATAATAATTCAAAATGGAAATAGCTCATGATTTGTTTCACTACTAATAATTCATAGTGGTTGATTAATCTGTATGACATAGAAGATTATAATAAAATAATAATACCGGCCTATTGCTATCCCACGGTTGGGCAAAGACCTCTTTTCAAACATAGAAGGCACGAGCATGGATGACCACGCTTGCTTAAGACGGGTTGGCGATTTCAGGACTTACATTAATTATAAATCCAGTTTTTCTCACGATGTTTTCCTTCACCAATGTCTGTGATGTCCAAGATAATTTAGAAAGTGCAAAAGTCGACAAATACCGAATAGAACATTTGAACTATCTACAAAGAACACCCGGGATCAACGGTTTCACGTGCTTTCCGAGGCAAGGAGGAAACTCGGTATATAATGGACGGTCACCCATCCAAAGGCCAACCCTGGTAACTTAGAAGATAGACCCGTGCGGCTGTTATTATTTAACTACGAGGTCCTCAAGACTATCAGCAGATAATTTCCTCACGGCAATATTAGGCAATTCCTCAGCTTAATCCAAGCTAGTAATAAATCCTTACCTAATTCAAAGGCCTATTACAAAATAACAAATGTGTTCATACATTATAGCCGGTCATCCATAACTGATTCAGATTAGAACTAATTGCAGGGATGATGTAAAGCCAACAGATATCATCTATCTGTTATTTCAATTAACACATTTGTAGATAGTATTTGAATAATGATCTAAGTGATTAGTTCGTTTTAGTTCATAAACCTTAGACCTCTTGTATCGAATGGTTTTGGAAAATAACATAAAATATTTTTTTTTTGGCAAATAAAAAACTTACAGTTAAACAGGATTACTATCATCATCATTTCAGCCGAAAGACGTCCACTGCTGGACATAGCCCTCCCCCAAGTGTCGCCACATTACCAGGATTACCAATTTGATGTATTACCAATTTGAACGTTAGTAGTGGCTTTTGACAGGTCCCTCAAATACAGGTGGAGTTGCACAAGAAGCAGGACAGGAGATGGTATGTTTGCGATGGTCTACATCAAAAAGGTCTTGAATTACTGTGAAGTGATTGAAAGGACGGGAGCAGCAGCGGCCAGTGGTGGCGGCCCCGACTTACGAGCAGCAAGTCGTGGGTTCGAACCCAGGCAGGTGCATTACTTTGTCCAATTTATTTCATCACCACTGCTTTCAAAACGGTGAAGGAGAACAGCGTGAGAAACCAAGCATCAAACAAACCATCATGTCCTAGAACCAAAAATTCTAAGACATTATGTCATCTACCAACCCGCACTCGGCTGTGGTGGATTAATGCCCATTCCCTCATGAAAGGAATGAAGAAGGGAGCCTCATGGGAGGCTCTCTATGAAGAGAGGAGTCCTGTGACCCAGCAGTGGGATCATTATAGGCTGATTATGTTTATATCTTGAAGGACATTCATTTTCAGTTTGACAATGAAAATCAAAATAGCCTGTAATCTTCTCTGAAACCAAGTAAATCATAAAGCAAATTAGTTTATCTCGAAATGATTGTCGGCTTACGTGCGTTATTAAATCATGCGTGTCCATAATTAGTAATTATTGACGTATGCTCGCCATTGGATCGCGTTAATGACGTTATATGGACTTTATTATAATTAGCTTTACAAATTCGCTCCTTTGTTTTACTGTCAAGGTGTTCTATTGTGCCGAAAACGACCATAAAAAATCAAATAGTAGTAAGTACTGTAGAAATTCTATGATGATAAATCGTGTTGGCAGCTGGTTACTACTGGGCTGCGGGACTGTTCGAAAGAGATATCGCGGCCCTGGAACACAAAGGGCAAGGAAGGAACATAGATGGGTTTTAGTCAGTACTCTCTCTCTCTCTGACCCTCCCTTCCACTCTGCCCAGAGCGGGAGAAGTCATTTGATGATTTCCCATCCGAAAAAAAAAAAGCTGGTTAGTACTGGCAGTTTAATAAAGTAAATATATTTGAATGGAAAAAGGATTCAAAATGGTAGATTGTCAGAAAGACGGACTATAAAGATGAAATTGATTTAAAGATACAAAATATGAAGAGTTAAACGAAAGAGGAGTTTAATTTAATAGTGTAGAACACACACTCTACGGTACACTGTCTCGTTGGTCCAGTGGATGCTAGTGCGACTGTTGAGCATGAGGTCCCGGGTTCGATTCATACGTCGGGCAAAGAGTTATGGTTTTTTAACCGACTTTCTTCAAAAAGAAGGAGTTTCTCAATTCGGTTGTTTTTTTTTTTTTGTGTTTGTTACCTCATATCTCCGTCATATCGTAACCGATTTGGAGAATTCTTCTTTTATGTGAAAGGATATATTTCCCGATTGGTCCCATAGAAATTTCACCAATATCGGTTCAGTAATTTGATTCCTTTTCACGTTAATTGGTACATCACGCGACGTCTCATGAAGTCTTGCATGTTACATTTGACGTACTTTCCGATTTCCAAGCGAAAATTAAAAAAAAAAATTAAAAGTGGAAAATAACTTAACTTTCGGAAGTCGGTGGCAAAAAAAATCAATGAAACAAACAAAGCCACCGACTTTGTAATTTTATTTTTATGTTTTTTTTTTTTGCAAAAAAGCTTTTATTTTGTGTGTTTTTTTTTAAGTCGGTTTTTTTCCATCGGGAATTTCTAAGTAGCAGTCACTTTGACTGGATTTGTGCTATATTTGAATATGTTTTAAGATATTTATAACATGGGACATAAAACATAAAATAAAATAAAACACAAAATGTGAGTGAACTATCACCTAAGCCTAGCCCTTCAGGGATTGCAAGCGTGATGGTGTCATATAGGTATCCTAACGGGATAAAAAGTTTCCTATGTGTTAATCTAGGTTATAAACTATCTGTGTACCAAATTCCATACAAATCCTTACAGTATATAGTTTTTACGTGAAAAAGTATCAAACATCCATCCATCCTTTCATTCTCACAAACTTCCGGATTTATATTAGTAGTAAGATCATTAATTTGAAGTGGTTGAAGATAGGCAATAAGGCCATCTTCATTACGTACTGGTAAAAGTTTCTGTATTGGGTAACCGTCAGTCACTGTTGATGACTAGGTGACCCTAATCGATATTTTATGCAACGTGGACAGGATAGTCCAATGACCCCCACATGTTACCAATCTTTATAATTCTAAAACAACGCTGGTTCTTGTGATACAGGAACTCCTAGTACAAGAGCCAGGGGTACACTGATGTCTGAGCAAACAGCTGTCCATGTATATATTTTTTATTTTTATTTTAACGACACCCATTGAAATTGGTAGTTGCATAGTTTCTCTCAAGTTTTTCTTTTGTTTTGAGAGGTACGATACTGTAAGCGTCGGAAAGCAATGACAGTCCGCATCGATACATATAGTATGATCACTTTAAGTGTGGAGTTCAAAGTGGCGTGGCTTGTCAAGAAATATGTATCGATATGTCCAACTTAGTACATTTATTTTATTTCCGTGGTTTCCCGCAAAGATAAGTTGGTTGAAATGTAAATGCCTCATCATCTGCCTAGCCTTTTCCCAACTATGTTGGGGTCGGCTTCCAGTCTAACCGGATGCAGCTGAATACTTTACATGGAGCGACTGCCTATCTGACCTCTACAACCCAGTTAATACTGGGTAATACGGTAAGACCTCTTGGTAAGACTGGTTGTTAGACTTTTTGGGCCACTGACTACCTGTAACGACTGTCGGGACCAACGGCTTAGCGTGCTTTCCGAGGCACGGAGAAAACTCGGTATGTAATGGGTGGTCACCCATCCACAGACCAACCTAGGCAAGCACGGCTGAACCTAAAGATCGACCCGAGCTGTTATTATGTAGCCACGAGCTCCTCTCCTATAATATCATGTAATATGTTGAAATGTAACTGCCTAAATGTTTGTAAATGTGATTTCACTCTAACTCTTTGGCAATATTAACAGCTAAATGTTTTCATGAACATAATATTACACCTTTAATCACCGTAGGGTTAGGCAGAGGTGTACCTTATATTACAACCACATTTCGCCAGTATTTTTTAGTTACATTTAATGAGGACGAGCCTGACGTGCATGTGCCATCAACCGGGCACGAATCTAGACGCCGTGGCAGCTACTGAGAAATTCCTGATGGAAAAACCCAATAGCACTTTGTCCGACCCAGGAATCGAACCCAGTACCTCATACTTAGCAGTCGTGCTTGAGACCAATCGACCAACGAGGTAGTGGTGTTGCCATTTGGTGGCTTTGCCATTGCAGTGGCCTTCGTAGTTGTTCCCTAAAGCTAAAGAGACATTTGGTGATGCCTCTGACATATATAACTTAAGTATACCGAAGTTACTTCCGTTCAAAATACTTAAATTATGCAATTTCAACCGCAATAACACGTCGACCTTATTTTAGAAAATCGTTTTGCGAGGAATATTAATGCTGTTTGAAGTCGGTACTGGCTTAGAAGGTAAACAGTTCTTTTTTCAGAGTTTAGGAAACTTACGCATATATGTATTAGTTTTTTTTTAGTGGCAGGGTTTTTCCATTGCATCCTTTAAGGTGGATTTGCCAGGTCAACCCGCGTAATTCAAATTTTCTTACATTTTTTGATATTTGACGGTCAATGTCAGGTTGTATGTTGATTAAAATATAATTTGCGACCGCAACACATATGTATTTATAGAGTTATAATCATTTAAATTATCAATACAACCCTCCAAGATCATATTCCAATGAATGACTATTTCATGAAAAAGTCATTCACTGGGATTAAATGAACAACTAAAAACTTAAGTGAATTTCGTTTTCCCCTTAAAGCTCGAAAACGAAAAGAGATGGTAAGGATCGTAGAGCCATTCTGTATTTTGTCAAGGCAGGTTCACGAGAAAATGGAGTGAATTTATGTAAAGCCCAAATACCTGGGGAGCCAGGAGATAGTAGTCATTTTTCAGTAACAATTTTCTATCGGATGCAGGGTGTAATCGGTCTCTTCACGAAGCTGTCAATCAAACACTCTGTACATCAAACTAAGTAACTTTACGTAAAGAGTATTTCTGGGAAACGACTTCTTTTTTGGGGGTGAAAAATCACGTTTTACGATAGGACTCAATGTAACGCATTCAAAACATTGTGCTGATGGATGGATCGAATAGTACAGGGCTCGATAAGGTGCCTTAAGTAAAAAAAAATACATTAATGACATACAGTTAAAACAAAACTTGTGAAAAAGTTAGGAGTACCATGTATCCTAGTACTAACTGGGTTGTTGAGGTCAGATAGGCAGTCGCTCCATGTGAAATACTTCAGGGCATTCAGCTGCATCCAGTAAGACTGATGGCAGATGATGATGTTGTCACCACATTATCATCATCTGTCTAACCTTACTTAGTACTTGCTTAGCCTTTTATTGACCTATACTAAGTCGCGGCGAAAATATCCACTGGTCTGAGGGATCACGATAATGTCAAAAACGTTTAACCCATGCTATTATAACGAGCGTTCAATTTCCTCAGCACACTCCCACATCCTGTTAAAAACAGAAGACAAATTGACCGTCACCATTAAAATGTATCGAGTCATTTCAGATAAGTGACGAATAATTAATTAAAACGTTTAATTAATTACAGGGCTAAAAGCGTTGTTAATAAATTATGAAAGGCCTTGGACTTGCTCGTTGCTGTAGATCCCGGTGCACGGGCGATTTAAAGTTGCCAAAAAGTTGACGACACCCGGTTTTTAAATCTGACATTCTATTGGACATAGTAACAAACTAGTTGGTAGTATTTTCATTTCATTATTGTTGCTGGACAATGGCACAAATCACCACTACCGTTATGACAGAAATTAGATTCAGCAACTAAAAGTAAGCAGCAAGTAGAGAGCCGCCCTTGTATGGGGCTTAGAAAAGAATTGTTCATCCAAATCCAAGTGCGATTGTCACGGAGTTCTGCTGAATGTAAGAACTTTGAACTGGTCACGGCGGCGATGCTTGGGTCCTTCCAAGCGTTGCCATAAGCTCCTACTTGTGTCTAGGACCCAATGTTTAGCTGACGATATTAATAAATAGAAATAATTATGTATTTTCACTGTCTTCAGCGATTTTGTCGTTCAAGTATTTACTCGAAAGTTGCTCGTGTAATCACACTATTTGGTTTTGTTTTTCCTCCGTGTTGCACATAAAGTATTTACATTTAATAGAGGAGGCATTCTCTTTGTGATCTTAGTTTTGGATAATAGTGTTAATTAAGGAGATAAAACAAGAGAACTGGATGACTGTAGGGCCGTGGGAGTAGTGTGAGAGGCTCCTGGATGGGTTTCCCTTACTCGTCAACGCTTGAATTATTTCGTGAAGGATAATATTATTGTTCGTGAGTGTTAGTGTAAAGCTATCCCACTGTTGTTATTCGCAAGTTCTTGTTTACTAAAACAGACCTTACATGAGTGTAAGTTTAGCTAAGGGCCTCTTTCACCATCTCCAAGTAAAGTGTAGATTAGTTACTCGCCGATTAGCGTTAATTGCCAAGTAAACGTGCCGAGTATCTTCTGTCAATTTCACAAGCGAAAATGAAGCTTCGAGTAACAATTTGTTGGTTAAGTGAATGTAGTACCAAATCGTAAGTTGCATTCGTTCAATGTGACGTCAACAACCAAACCAACCAAGCAAACTGCATATGGGGTTCTAGGTAGAAGATAAAACAAAGAACACCGTTTTATTTATTGCAGTTGGTTTTTTTGTGTGTTCGTCTGTTGTTGTTTTGTTGCGTGGTATTATGATTAGTTTTAAGTAAAGTAATGAAAATAGATAGAAGGATTTAAAAAAATATCACTCACCTTTGCGTTTTAGGCGATATATTTATTATGTTTTTTGGAGTTTTGCACTTCGATAGACCAAATTTAGAAAAAAAAAACAGTCCATAAAATATTCAACATAGAATTTAAACGTTGCATCGTAGACAGTTCTAATTCATCTAATTCATGATCAATTAAATCCCTTCAAATATTAATATCAAATAAAGCTACGCACGAAATCACAACGGACCACTTTAAAATATTTGACCGTCAAGTAAACACACTAATCGGCGGAAGACCTGGCAAGTAAGTTACGGGCCGGTTTATCGTAGGAGTAGTGTTACTCGAACGTCGTGAAATTCGTACATGTAGTTACGTGAGACTTTAACTGGCGAGTAGCCACTTTACTTGAGGATGGTGAAAGAAGCCCTAAGTGTCATATTATTGGGGTAAATTTTAATACTGTCATAACTGTCATTAATGGCAGATAACTAATAAAAAAATATAAAACTCAAGGTGCAGCTTAGCTATGGAGGCGATATATAAAACCAAAGTTTATAATAAACTTTTGCACAATTTCTTCTTCTTTTTCGTGTGGTTAGTGCCTAACCTGGTGTCAAAGTTTTTATGGCCAATGGGCCCCTGACTTCGCTTTACAATGTTGTCGAGAAATATCTCTCTGGCATGCTGGTTTGGTTTTCCCACGATGTTTTCCTTCACTGAAGCAAGTGATAATTATACAAAACGCATATGCATCTGAAAATGAGAGGTGCGCGTCTTGGGTTCGAACTTGAGACCTGTGACTTGGCAGTCCGACGGTCACACAATTAGGCTATCACTGTTAACACAACGGCTTATGTGTAACCAACCACCAGATTTAGTAAAATGTTCGGCAAAAAATCACTTTTGATTGCCAAAAATAGTTAATGACCACCAGAAATTGAACGGTTATGCTCTTGCATCCGAGTCGAGGGAGACGCGGTGGACTGAGCCTCGCTTCACGGGGCTTCTACTTCTGAATGGTTTATGACAAAATAACCAAACCAACCTAATCCATTCGTGTCGGGGTGCCCCAAGTCGGCGTAGACAAAACTAGTTTGTCATCAACCACCTCATTAAAATTTAGTGCTCATTTACTAAATTTGGTGTTCAATTGATATTTTAGGTGATAGATGTTAGTGGTCACAAAGTTATTTGATTGTCATTATATTTATCCCCTTACACAACTACATGAATGCCACGTGCTACGGCCTAGGCATTTTTTCTCAAGGTTCAATGGTCATCCACGCAAGGTAGTGTTCAGAATCTAACTGCCTCGAACGGACTAGTTGCGGACATCAGACTTGGACAGTTCTTTCAGTAAATCATCTGTCAAAGCCAGGAGTCCAGAAACCGCTCCGGCCGCGTCAGGTCGATTTAACCGCACCGGTAATTGGTACTTTAAAAAAATCTTAACAAAGCAATTTTATGCTTACGTAAAATAAGTTAATGGCCAATTTTAATAGGTAATACAGTTAAGAACATAATAAAGAACTTCTGACGACGCTAATTTTGTTAGCGTAACCCTTTCTTGGCACCCTTACTAGTCATTGTATTTTGAATTGTGCCTCGTTCACTCTTTTACATAAATACAATTTACTGGATTTGGTACCAATGCTCTTGCAAATAATGGTACCTAATTATGGATGTGTGGTCTTTGAACATTGTAAGTCTCTTTCCTCACATGTCATTATCATCATCTGCTGAGTCTTTTCCCAAATATGTTGAGATCGGCTTTCAGTCTATTCGCTTGCAGGTGAATACTATTATTTTACATGAAGCGACTAACCCCTTTGTAGGACTAGTTGTACATATTTAGGCATAGAATTTCTTTTTTTAAGTGAATAGCCATTATGGATCATTTTTTGTAGTCAGTTGAAAACTTATTCTATGCTACCAAACCAGTGATCAAAGCTCGTTAAACAATAGAAGCGGCGAGTGAAGTGTCAATCTTAATGTGGTTGTTTAAGTCTGGTACAGAGTGACCCCTTCTGTTGTAAATTGAACGGTTGATAAAGCCGGTTATCATGATGAATCATATCAGGAACTGTCTTTATTACCCGCAGAATTCTAATACCTATCAAGTAATTGTGTTCTGTTTGCGGGCTAAAACAAATGAGGGTATGAAATGATGTTTTTTAGGGCTGTCATAAGTGAAAACTTATAATAGAAGAGAATGTAAGTATTTCAACCAACAGCTGGTGTAGAGGTTTTGTCTCAAACCGATCTCTAAAAAACTTCTAAATAATTTATAAAGGGTGTAAACAGACTCTTAACGAAGCCGAAAGGCACTTACTCTTCCCGTCATTGCGATATTTTTTTTATTCAAGACCATACCTGGGAACCTTCTAGTTACGGAGATATTGGGGGTCAAAGTTCCAACTTTTTCACAAGTTTTTTTAAATACATGCTTTTAATATAAGATTTTTACTTTAAACCTCTCCAGGACCCCCTTACTATTCAATCCATCCATCAGCACAATGTTTTGAGTGCGTTAAATTGAGTCCTACCGTAAAACGTGATTTTTCAGCTCAAAAAAAAAGTCGTTTCCCAGCTCTAATTTTTGCGTAAAGTTGCTCAGTTTGATGTACATAATGTTTGGTTGACGGCTTCGTGAAGAGTCTCTTTACTCCCTGTAATATTATGATTAACTGCATAAAATGACGCAGACAGTAATTTGAATATAGAATATGAAAAAAAAAGTTAACTAAAGCCCTGTCAGCTAACATCGGTAAAATTCAGAATGCAAAGATGATTTTAAAACTTAATAATTATTTCATTCACAAATCTACGCAAATCGTAATTTGTACATTTAATCCCCCGGTACCACAGTACTATGCTTCCCTGCATTCCGTAGAAACTTACTTCAGTGACTAAAATATTATAGATTTGAATGAAGTCTTCATGTGAGTACTGGCACCACTAACTAACCTCATGTAAACGCTCCACAGAACAGTAAAGTTATCAGGTGCTACACAGCGGTGTCTTAATCTTTAACGAGTTTACTTCTTACCTATCTTTGAAACTTTTACGTTCCGATTATACTTCTAATTAGCTTACATACTTAGGTATTTAGTTCTTTTTTAGAGTAGTTGAGTCGCCATAATAGGCTCGCCAGCTATTTCGTGGGATTTGAAGTTATTCGGCGAGTTGTGTTTACTAAATATTCTGCCAACCCGTTTCGCGTTGAGACAAGATGTGTGTCTATTCAACATAACAAAATAACCAGTTTTTGCGAATTGAGTGTTCCATTATACATGACATTGATAAATCAATTATTTACAACAGTGAAAAGTTTGAAGGACGCTATTTTTCTTCTTAGTCGTTTACTCTTGACAGAGTGGTCGTGGTCACAGGGGATCACCCACAACTGCGCCCGGGTTTTCACCCGTTTCTATTGACCGCATGGCGAGCACATTCTGCCAGAGAGATCTTGGTGACAGTTTTGATGGAGTCTGTCCATCGTGTTGGTGATCGACCACGTGGTCTCGTGCCTTTTGCTCTACCTCGAATCACCAAACGCTTCATGGAATCATTGTTGCGGGAAACGTGTCCAAAGAATTTAAGGATTCGTATTGAACAATAACGAGAGTCTTTGTTTAATATTGTTTGTTTGACGGCGCAGTTGACGCAGTGGCTGAGCGATCGACTGCTGCGCTGCGTGTCGCGTCGTCGATCGTGTCGTCGACTGGCTGTTTGTGTATGTGAGTTTAAATGTTTGTAAATGCACCCACAATACAGGAGAAATTCATAGTGCAGCCAACGCTTTAAAAAAAAAGAGCTCTTTGAGTATTGACACGTTAGTCCAATGAGCGGTCCAGCTTATCCTAAGCATGCGTCTCCAACTCCACATCTCAAGGGCGTCAATCTTGCGTCGGTCCTGCTCTCTTTCAATATCCATGTCTCCGCTCTGTAGATAAAGATCGGTAAAACCAGGGTATTCGTAAGACGACGGACGAAACAGGTGTAGGAGCGAATGACCCTTTCACCCCGAATTCATTATTTCTTTCGGTTCTTCAAGCAGCAAGCAATTTTCGTGTAAATACACGGTCTCTTCCATAAGTCCCCTTCTAAACTGGACTAGTTATTTCATGGCGGCCGTCTGATCGCGATATTTTAGGATTTAGAATATCATTACTTTTGTGGGTAAGAATAGTGACAATCAGGTTAATTTTTTTTCCTAAGCCTGTATTTTCCCACTATTGGGCAAATAATGCTGGGCCCCATAGCCTTCCTCTCTTCTCTCTGAGCAGTTTTCTCCCGCCAATCTGTCACAAACGCTTCTAAGATATCACGCCAGCGTTTTCTAGGCCTTCCTCGGCTACGACGCCCGTCTTCCGGTACCCACTGCGTAACGACTCTAACCCATCGGTCCTGATGCATTCTACAGACATGGCTCGCCCAATCCAACTTCAACTCAGCAGTCTTATATATCAGCGATTCCAGTTAAAATAGGACAGATTAAATTAGTACCTATTTCTCAAAAAATATGGGCTTTTTTAATACTTACAGCTGAAAGACGTAGCTGTGAACGTTGTAAGGAAATATTAGAGAAGAAAACGAAACGTGTTTCGAATATATTATTAGCAGTCTCTTTAGTCTTGAATTGAAAATATTTGTTCACAGAACTATAATTTTCTGTAAGTAATCATATTTTTCATTCGTTTTTTTAGTAATTTTCTACTTGTCACACCTACATGTAATAAAGGGTGTTCTCCGGGAATCCTTTTAATTACGGAGATTTGAGGTCAAAGATCCAACTTTTTTAATGACTAGTTTTTAAGATTATAACTTTACTTTAAATACCTCCATGACCCGTTTACTATGCATTCACTAGCAAAATGTTTTGAGTGCGTTACACTGAGTTTTACCGAAAAACGTGATTTTTTATTCCAAAAAAAGTCGTTTTCCGGCAATAATTTTTGCGTAAGGTTTACTTAGTTTGATGTACAGAATGCTTGGTTGACGGCTACGTGAAAGATCCGTTTACACCTTGTTTACCACTGGGAGGTTTTGGTAAAAAGGTATAAAGCAATTGAAAAAATAAAAACTGTTTTGAAAAAAGAAAAAAAAACCAGCTGCCAAAAAAAAACGTGAAAATAAAATTACAAAAAAAAAATATTAAGTGGAAAATTTGTTTCTTTACGCCTTGGTCCCGCCTGCTGTTCTCCTCATCGCTGTCACTGCGGTGAAGCTGTCAACAACCTCGGTTACCACGGCCTGTCATGCAGCCGAAGTGCAGGCCGTTTTGCACGGCACGCAAATATAAACGACATCATCCGACGAGCTCTTGTCACCGTCGGCGTCCCAGCTGTTTTAGAACCCAATGGCTTGGCACGCGACGATGGCAAGAGACCGGACGGCATGTCTTTGTTTCCTTGGAAGATGGGTAGGCCTTTAGTGTGGGACGCAACATGCGTCGATACTCTTGCGCCATCCCATCTTCCAAGCTCATCGTGCTGTGCTGGTGCTGCCGCTGCGGCTGCGGAGAACCTCAAGCGGCGTAAATATAGAAACCTTTGTGGTAACCATATTTTCGAGCCGGCCTCTGAGGCCGTGGGGTCCGAGTGCTCATAGCCTATTTAAGGAAATTTTGAAACGCCTAGTTGACGCTTCCCGTGACCCAAGGGCTGGCTTTTACCTTGGCCAGAGGCTAAGTGTTGCCATACAACGTGGCAACGCCGCCAGTCTCTTGGGCACATTACCAGCTGACAGCATAGAGGAGGAGTTTTTCGATGCCCTTTTATAGTTTGTTGTTAGTTTATTTATTTTAGTTTAGTTTTTAATTATTAATGTATATAGTTAGTTTATAAATTGTTCAACTCAAAAATGAACTATATAATAATAACTTTCGGAAGCCGGTGACTTTGTTTGTTTCATTGATTTTTGCCACCGACTTCCGAAAGTTAAGTTATTTTCCACTTCAAATTTTCTTTTTTTGTAATTTTATTTTCACGTTTTTTTTTGGCAGTCGGTTTTTTTTTCAAAAAAGTTTTTATTTTGTGTTTTTTTTTAAATCCGGTTTTTTTTTGCAAAAAAACTTTTATTTTATCCTTTTTAGTTGTGGTATCTAACACAAATCCTTATCAACAGCATATCGTTAACAAGGAAAAATCATGCCCCGGTAAAAAAATAATAAAATGTACTAAAAAATTAGCATGGACAAAACCAAGGTTATGTTGAATGCCCATATGACACCAACTCCCATCAAGATCGGAGACTCTACCACCTTCCAGTTCCATCATCAGACCCTGGATACCGTCTAAAGACAAACTACTCATTAAGACGAATCAAACGAGCCCAAACTCGATGCGGTTACATGGTTTTATCACGGAGATGCTATGGCCATCTTACAGCTCCATCATCAGACCCTGGATATCATCTAAAGACAAACTACTCATCAAGACAAATGAAACGAGCTTAAACTCGATGCGGTTACGTCGTTTTATTACGGAGATCCTATGGCCACCTTCCAGCTTCATCATCAAACCCAGGTTACCATCTAGTGACAAAGTACTCGTCAAGATTAATCAAACGAGTCCAAACTCGATGGGGTTATGTCGTTTTATAACGGAGTTCCTATGGCCACCTTACAGCTCCATCATCAGACCCTGGATACCATCTAAAGACAAAGTACTCGTCAAAATGAATCAAACGAGTCCAAACTCGATGCGGTTATGTCGTTTTATAACGGAGTTCCTATGGTCACCTTACAGCTCCATCATCAGACCCTGGATACCGTCTAAAGACAAACTACTCATTAAGACGAATCAAACGAGCCCAAACTCAATGCGGTTACGTCGTTTTATCACGGAGTTCCTATGGCCACCTTCCAGCTCCATTGTCAGACCCTGGATACCATCTAGAAGCAAAGTACTCGTCAAGACAAATCATACGAGCCCAAACTCGATGGGGTTATGTCGTTTCATAACGGAGTTCCTAAGGTCACCTTCCAGCTCCATCATCAGATCAGCTCCATGTCATCTATATATTGCACTATCACGCGATATACATAAGCGTGCAAAATTTCAATTCGATTGGAAATCGGGAAGTACGTCAAATGTAACATGCAAGACTTCATGAGACGTCGCGTGATGTACCAATTAACGTGCAAAGGAACCAAATTACTGAACCGATATTGATGAAATTTCTATGGGACCAATCGGAAAGTATATCCTTTCACATAAAAGTAATTTTTTTCGAATCGGTTTCGAAATGACGGAGTTATGAGGTAACTTACACAAAAAAAAAAAAACACAACCGAATTGAGAACCTCCTCCTTTTTTAAGAAAGTCGGTTAAAAATCGACGTGTCACGATGTCCCTACACTAGTAGTAGATACAAGAAATATTACCTGGTAAACCTACCAGCAATAGCAAACGATTCCACCACCAAACTCACTATTGTAGCAGTACTTTTATCCAGACGAACGAACTCTAGCACAAGGAGCTTTCCTACTTATACGTATTTTTTACCATGAAGTAGCACACGTTCCCCTGCAAGGAAGGAATTCTGGGAAAGTTCGAAGTTCAAATATACCGAAGAGATTACCGTGTGAGTATCCAATTTAATATACCGCTTAGAACGTTGCTGCGGTCGCTCCTAAACTTGCTGGGGTCTTAAGAATGTTTGGCGGTGAAGAATCTTTTTAATTTGATGGTGAAAACTTTTTGGTGAAGTTGTGTAAATATTTTAATTTTAATTTGGATAAATCAATAGTCATGCAATGTTATGAAAGTTAACTTTACACGTTTCGTTTTGAAATGAAACAAGAAAAAAAAAATACACAAAAAATCACTCCTATAATTATTTTATCTTATTATTTAAATAAAAACTTTATTATTATTCCTTTATTCATTTTTATCCTTATTATTTACATTTTTAAATATTTTACTAACAAAAATTACAATATACAAAAACATTTAAAAATATAAAAAATAGTAGCCCACCGGTATCGGGAATAGGGTCCAAGCTACCGGCGGTCAGGGCTCCAGAGAGAGGAACCTCCTAACAATACGAGCCGTGTCCAGGAGTACCGCTTTCTGAATCAAGCCCTTGATCCAGCTGCCTAACGAGAGCCTCCTCAGGTGTTGGTCGAGGCTCTTGGCAATTAAGCCATGGGCTGATATTATTATTATTATTATCTTAATAAATATTATAATTGGAGCTATTGGTTACCCAAGTCTTTAATCACATTATCTAACGTGTACGTTTTTCTAGTGCTATTTTCAATATAATTTTCAGTTTTTTAAAAAAAGGAAGACGTTCTCAATTCGAAGCGTATTTTTTTATTTTATATGAGCAGACTTCTCAGAACTATTTTCAATAAGCTGATTTCAATTTTTTCAAAATATCATCACCATCTTCTACCTAGCCATTTCCTATTACATATTGAGGTCTGCTTTAAGTCTATTTGGATGCAGCTCAATACCAGAATTTAACATGGAGTAATTTCCTATCTGTTCTCCACAACATGGCCTACGTTAGACAGGTTGAAAAAAAATGTAACCTAAATTAAAGTTCTAATGAAACTTGAGAAATTGTGTCAGGAACAGACTAAATCTTGAGATTCCTGGTTCTTAAACTAGTTAAAATAAAGACAGGCAATTACTCCAGTCATGAATAGAATACTTTGAAGTTACAGTCTAAGTTTAAACCTAAGGATTTAGAATTTTTTACAGTTTACGATTTGATGTGGCCTTAAGACTAATCGGTTCGATACTCATAGTTTTAATATGACAAAACACTATAATATTTATTAGAAATCACTTTACTCCATCCAATTCAAATCCGTCCGTGCGATTTGTTTCTAGTTTATAATTCTGCTGACGCAAATATTTTCGTGTAATAATTATGTGTTTAGTTCTAAGTTAATAGAGTTTAAGTTAATCAGAATAAGATTGAAATTGTTTTAATTGTTAAATATTAAAAGAAAACATATACTGGACAGTATATGTTTTCTTTTATAGAATATTATAGAATATTCCTCCAGCCTGTGATACAGGTTTGTCCTAGTACACACATCATACATTACTATGTTATCTGTATTTTACGATGATGATTATGTATAGAGAAGTCGAACAATTTATTACAATGATCTTTTGATTAATAGTTTTTTTTTTTACATAATTTGTACTTAGGTGTGAGCTGACTCTTAGTTAAGTTGTCTATCAAAAAACCTGCAGTACGCACGACGACTAATCAAGCTATACAAATCACTTTATGCGGATCTCTCATTGTATAGTATATCTATATAAAGTGAGGCTAAGTTATACTGGAAATATACAGTTTCATGAGCCGCAGTGTGTTCTTAGGTTTCGCTGTAGCGTAAGAGAGATCAATTCCCATACTATATTAATAAAGAAAAATTACACCCGTCACGACCAATCGGATCGCAAGCACAAACGCGACTCACCACTAAACACGAGTGGGACAAGCGACAGTCGTAATAAAAAGTAGCGTGTGTACACATATTTACGTCTCGAGACACGGGAAGCTCTCCCGCTTTTATTATTTACGCGCCGCGACAGACGTGTCGACACTGGTTAAGGTGTGGTGTCAATGACGCGGATGATCTGCGTTTTCAAAGTCGTGAAAAAGAATGGAAGAACAGGCAAAGTCTGAAAAAAGATTTGAGGGTTTAGATGAAATGTGCCAATGTGAAGGAAAAACAAGACGAATGAACACTTGATCCTTGGTTGTAACCAGTGAGATTCGGGACGCCGACCATCCGAGATCATTTCAGTATTACTTATGAAGCATATCTATAACATAACACCGAAACATAATCCCCGAAGGGTTAGGCAGCGGTGTTCCTTATAGCACACTGAAATTTTTCCAGATACAATTACAATTTTACTAAAAAAAAAAATGTACAACAATTATTTTTATAATTTATTACAATTTTTTTTTAAATACAGATTTCTAAAATACTATAAACCCCTTTTTAAAAAAAGTCCTTTCCAAGCAATCATATTTTTTTTTTAAAAGAAACGTTGCCCCACACTAGGAATTTCTCCTGTATCGTAGGTGCGTTCACAAACATTTAAACTCGCATACACAAACAGCCAGACCCGGAACAACTATCTGTAGTTCATACAAATATTTGTTCCGTGCGGGGATCGAACTCGCGACACGCAGCGCAGCAGTCAATCACTCAGCCACTGCGCCAACCGTGCCGTCGCGCATATTTGCGTAGACTTACTTAGTTCGATGGACATAATGATTGGGTGACGGCTTCGTGAAGGGGTCTGTTTACACTTTATATGATTTTAAAGGAGAGTCACAGAGCCACTTTGATTATACAATTGTTCAATTAAAATGCACAGGAACAAATAAAATTTATTTGTTTCTTGTGCAACATAAAGAATTTTGCAAGTCGCACCAGTGAAACCGTACCTACCTGGTACTTCAAAATATGAAAGGTGCCCGATGAAGTAGCGTTGTGAGTCGCCCACAGAGAATATAAACCGCACACCCGGCGTGCATACATGTTCTCGTTTTACGGGGATTGCATTCAGACAAAGAATCTTCGCGTTTTTCCATCCAGTTTTGGCAGAAAAAAAATATACAAACGCAATAATGAATCTGGAGAAAATATTTTGTTCAATTATTCGAACGAGGTGAAACAGTGAAAAATGAAATTCGTGCGATATTTACTACAATATTCCGGTTTCGTGAAAGTTTTGTATTTCTTTTTTTATTTTCTTGTTCGTTCTTTTATTAGTCCATAGTTCCCTTTTGTTTGTAGTTAGTATAGTAATCAACTGCCTAGCCTTTTTCTTTGGCTCTTGATCAACTTATACTCTCTGCGCGGCAGTATTCCTTAGATTGTATGCTGGACATTTTGCGAATTAGACATTCTGCGCCTAAACGGACTGATGATTTATCATCGTAACTGTACTGTGGGGGTCGAGAGGAAACTAAAACTTGGCTAGAAAATATAATCCACTCTTGCTCATAAAGGATCGAGAATGAACTATAGTTAGGAGTCTAGTAGACACATTATTTTTTCGGGGTCGAGGGGCCGAGAGTGGACTAAACGAAAATACGTTTACCAGTATTTCACATGGTGTTACTGCCTATCTTACCCCCACAACCCAGTTAGTACTTAAGAACAGGGTAATAAGGTACCCGTGAAAAGACTGGTTGTCAGACTTTCGGGTAACGACTGCCAAAGATCTACAAATGACAGCCGGGACCAACGGCTTAACGTGCTTTCCGAGGCACGGAGGAAACCCGGTATGTTATGATGGTCACCCATCCAATCCCAAGGTCAACCTGTGCCGTTGTTATTATTTAGCTACGAGCTTGTAGTTAGTATAGTTATACATAGTAAACTGGACCCTTACTAAAATTGAAAAAAAAAATTCTAACCTTATGTGTGTAAACTGGTACATGATGTGATGTAATGTTGGATGTAGAAGTCTGAAATACTAACACATTTAAGAAACAACGAACGACCAAAAATAGAATATTACAATAACATTTATTTTTTATTTTTTAGGTGGCAATCTGTCTAAGAGACAATGAGCCATACATCTGTCTGGTTTCTCTATCTGATTAATGTATTTACATATATCGTTAGCTTCTATCAGATGTAGTTAGTTTTACATCAGAAACTACACTTCAATGTGTGAAAAATGTAGTATTCAATGTTGTTATGCCATTTGTCCATCATTTTTTTTGTTGTTTCGGATTAGAAATCATCAAATGACTTCTCCCGCTCTGGGCGGAGTGGAAGGGAGTGTCAGACTTGTACTGACTAAAACCTATCCATATTCCTTCCTTACCCTTTGTGTTCCAGGGCCGCGGTGTCTCTTTCGAACAGTCCCGCAGCCCTGGAGTCCCGCAGCCGTGGTTGTCTATCCATCACAGCGTAAAATACCTGGGCGAATTCTCAAAACATACTAACGAACTTGGTTGCGTCTTAAATAAGGAGCGTAAGTCTTCACCATGTGAGACTAAGACATAATTTAATACGATATTTTTCATGTTCACACGGCGGCACATCAAGCTTCAACATTTCCGGTATATCGTGGCCTAGCTGAAAGATCCGCATAAACTAGTTTTGTATAGCTTGATCAGCGGTCGTGCGTACCAACCTGAATAAAATATGGAACACCTTACCTTATCAGTCTGTCCGAACCAAGTGGTTCCTAGAAGGCATCTCGCAGCGTGTAGGTGTTATAGCAGACATCTAAAGTCTCAGAGATTATGTCAAAAAGGAAACGCGGTAGTGTCGTGAGAGCTTGTAGCATGAGAATAGTGTCTGAAACTGATAACTCGCTTAGAGGACGACTCTACTAAGAACTTCTTGGAACCACTTCTTGGTTTTCACTGGTTGGTATACCTCGGTTGGATTGCCTCGTTGGTCTAGTGGTCGCAAGCGTGACGGCTGAACATGAGGTCCTGGGTTCGAATTCCAGGTCGGGAAAAGTGTTATTGGGTTTTTACATCAGGAATTACTAAGTAGCAGCCCCGGTGTCTGGATTTCCGCCCGGTTAATGGCAGTAGGCTCGCCCTTTATTACATGGTACTTAACCATAACTGGCAAAATATAGCTGAACTGTTAGGTACACCTTTGCCTAACCCTTCGGGGATTACAGGCGTGATATTATGCTGTGTTAGCTGGTGTACCAAGAGAGTAGTGGTATCAACGTCTATTTAAAGACCAACAATGTATATTCTTACTATCTTATAAAAATAAGTGTAATGATCAAACTTACAGTCGGTTTGTACAACTAGTTTCATAAGGATTTATTTTTGTTTTTGGTAGTTTGTGCCAATCCAATACATTTTTGACTTTTTCATAATCGATGTCTTTTGGCTCTTGACCAATTGAATTTTTCAGCAAATTTTTGTTTGTATGTATAACTTTGTATGTGAAAACTAGCCAAGTCAAATCTTGAGCTTCAATTTATCCAAAGCTATCTGCTTTGTATACATAGATAATTCGACTGTTCATTACGTTAATTGCACATTAATATCTTACATTGCAGTAGCTGGGACTTGGGTAATAATATTAGATATTCATTCCCACACTTAAAAATCCAGCAGCAATGTAGCGTTGTGTTAAATTTATATAAGAATGTTCTATGTTCTTTTATATACATTTCAGGATTATTTACAGAACTTGGCAACCATTTAGATTCCTTTTTTTTTTCAAGAAAATTGAACTTGGCTCACCTTTTCTTGGCTATTCTTTCACGAATCTATGTATATAATTCAGTGCTGGTAATTTTTTGTGAAAGCCTTGTGCCGCAGAATAATAAGAGGCTTCCATCTACCCAGGCTTTTATCAAAAACTACACACTAACTAGTTTTTGCAACATAAATAAAATAATACCATACATAAAGTCAAAACAAAAACAACATTTTCATAATTATATTTTTTTATGTTAGCAAAAATGTTACAAAACAAAAAAAAATTGCACTCGAACTGACTATTTTGGGATTCATGAAAATACAAACATTGGTATGAATAACAATTTTACATTTGGTGCAATATGGAAGTTTTAACAACACTCTATTGCACATGATTCGATTCGTCCATGCGTACGCAGAATTTCAATATCCGTCCATGGGTTTATAGAGGTACTTTCATTCCGTAGGCTGCTTACACAGTTGCGATTAAACGGTATTAAAATTCTACAGTACAAAAATACTGATCAAAGATTCATCTTATTTCCTCGTGCATATTTGAAGGCATGTGCAGTGTCAATAATACAATGTTGTTCTGGGTTTCCAACGTAAGACGAAAGAAGGTTTTGCTGTCACATTTTAAGACGCCCGTGACTCGCTGAATAGCAATAATTTAAGGTCCACTTTAGTATATTATATTCTCAATTTTTATTACAAAGAGTGATCATCATCTGCCTATTCTTTTCCCAACTATGTCGGGGTCGGCTTCCAGTCTAACCGGATGCAGCTGATTGCCAGTATTTTACATGGAGCGACTGCCTATCTGACCTCCACAACCCAGTTAATATTAGATAATACGATACCTCTTGGTAAGACTGGTTGTCAGACTTTTTGGGCCTGACTATCTGTAACGACTGTCAAAGATGTGCAAATGACAGCCGGATTTCCGAGGCACGGATGAAACTCGGTATGTACTGGCTGGTCACCCATCCACAGACCAACCTAGGAAAGCACGGCTTAACCTAAAGATCGACCCGAGGGGTTGTTATTATTTTGCCACGAGTTCTCAAACACAAAGAGTGATGATGGATATAAATGTTGTGGATGGAGAGGGAGAGGAAGACCAAGGAAACGACGGATGGATTATGTGAGGAATGATATGAAAGAAACAGAACAAGTACGTTAGGACAAGGGCAGCAAGTTGGTGATTATATTTTCGGTTACTGAATTCCGATTAAGATAATATTAGATAATATTCCGAGAAATTTGACTAGCATAGTAAGCCTGTAACATTCCCACTGGTGGGACACAGGCCTGTTATCCTTTGATTAAGAGTAGGCTATAATCTTGCACGCTGGCCCAGTGCAAGTTGGTCAATATCACTTGTCTTCTAATTTTTGGTTGCATGGCAGGTCATGCCGGCCGGTTTCCTTCACGGCTTTGAAAGCAGAGGTACTGAAATAAATTACACAAAGAACTTGCCAGGGTTCGAATTCACGACTTACTCTTACGTTGGGGCTACTATAACTGAGCCAGAATTAGTACCTTACTAAGAAATCATCAATCATTGTTCTGATAAAAGTCTAACTAGTATCATCATCGTCAGCGCAACACGTTTTCTTCATCCATTCTCCCCTATCAGACGTCACGGCATCATTTATACCTTTCTCTTTCTTGTCAGTCTTCACATAATTCATCCATCTTTTCCTTGGCCTTCCTCTCCCTCTCCATCCATCTACATTCATATCCATCACTCTTTTAGTCACATGCGTTTCATCCCTCCTCATTACATGTCCATACCAAGACAAACGACTTCCTTTCAATTTCTTCCAAGCCTAACTAGTATAGACAGCCTAAATATCGTTTTGACATTTTAATATAAATTTGATATTTTACTGGCAACTCCGATATTAGTGGCATTTGAATATCGACTGCGATACAAGTTAGTTCGGGGATGGTAGTAGGAAATTAAATGGTGGCTCCATTTAGTTTCAGTACTGAACGGAACATTACCGAGGAATATAGTACCGGTTAGTATTCTGAACTAGCGATATAAGAATCAATGGAAGAATATTCACAATGTGGTTTGAAATGCAAACAGTAGACTGTAACTATTTGTACAGTACTGCAGAATAAATAGTGTGCATAGAGCAATATCGGAAACTATCGCATTATTTGTACAGTCGCCAGCATATCAAGCTACTACAAACTGTCAAATGTATTTAATAGATTTTCAACTTTATCGTTAAAGCATTAGATTCAAGGTAGCTTGATGTACTGGCGTCTACACATTTCGAAAACTATTGACTAAAGTAATTTGGCCCTAAAAACACTTGAAACAAATAAATGTCAATGTCATTTTCAATTTGTTGTTATTTCCTTCCCAATATTTTTTAGTTAGCCTGAACTGTTTCACTCCTGGGCAAAGGCCTCCCACCAATCCTTCCACTTTTCCTCATATTGTGCCTCTTCTTGCCAATTACCGAGAAAGCCATCCATGGCGTTCCGCCATCTTCTCCGCGGTCTGCCGCGATATTTTTCCTCTGCCACTATAATAAGTTTATACAAAATAAAGGACATTGACGAAACGAGACTCTTTTAATTTCATAAGCGTTCATCAATGAAAGTATGAACTACCGCGTTCATTGACGATTGACTACTTTAAACCTCATTACTCAGGGCATAAGGCTCGACTGCCAGTGAGCGCGGTAGTAAACCTATTTGCCTATTTCGAAACATTCGAAGACATGTGAAGTGCACCCATAAACCGATCTCGACCTGCATGCTCAACCCATCTCTTTCACAGAAAGGAGGAATCCGAGCAGTGGAAAAATTACTTAACAACACACCTCTAATCCCTGAAAGATTAGGCAAAGGTGTGTAGTACACCCACATTTGATGTAACAAAAGGCGAATTACCATCAACCGAGCTCAAATCCAGACACCGTGCCTGCTACTAAGAAATTCCTTATGGAAAAACCCAATAAAAATTTGCTCTATCTGGGCATCGACCATAGAACCTCATACTCAGCAGTCGCAATTGCGACCACTAGACCAACGCGTCAGTGGAAAACATTATAGGCTGATTATTTTGCCCAGCTTATTTTTTCAACGTGTATCATAGCGCACACAACCTTTCGAGATCTGTACTTTTCAGTAGTACTCCTAGCAACAGTCTAGACAAACTTTTTATACATTATTATTTGAAGAAATCACTACAAAGCACTTGTCACAAATATCTTAAAGCCACTTGTAAAATACATGGTTTAGGTATCATGTATTTAGTTTCTACACTAATGAGTGTAGAAATTATACATCATTATTTGGTATCGTACTGAAATTATTAAGTTAATTGCTTACCTGGACTAAAATGGAAAATAATTTACTACTTGAATGTTGAAACAGCTACTTATACAGTATATTACATTTACAAAATACTGACAGTAACAAAACACACTTCATAGTACTGCCGTTCATAAAATAAACTTCTCAATTAATTACCTATTAAAAAGAATAATTAAATAACCCACACTCCTACCTGAACTATTACATGAAATGCTGAAAAGCAATGTTTCAATTATGTCATTTTGAATGTTTACAAATGTTAACATGGCGCAATCATAAATACGAGTATAATGTGATTGTATTTCTGATTGATCTAGTCTTTATTCAAGAACGCGAATCGACTTTCGAAACAGACTCTTCACGAAGCCGTCAATCAAGCATTATGTACATCAAACTAAGTAACTTTACGCAAAAATTATTGCTGGGAAACCACTTTTTTTGTGGGGTCAAAAATCACGTTTTACGGTAGGACTCAATGTAACGCACTCAAAACATTGTGCTGATGGATGGATTGAATAGTAAGGGGGTCCTGGAGGTGTTTAAAGTAAAAATCTTACATTAAAAACATGTATTTAAAAAAAAGCATGTGAAAAAGTTGGAACTTTGACCCCCAATATCTACGTAACTAGAAGGTTCTCAGGTATGGTCTAGAACAAAAAAATGATCGCAATGATGGGGAAAACAAGTGCCTTTCGGCTTCGTTAAGAGTCTGTTTACACCCTTTATATTTTGTACAAACTCTCTGATCACAATCCCACATCATACCTCCATATATTATTCCTACAAAGAACTCTAACAATAATATGTCCTTGTCTCGTTAACTCATACGATATCCGCACTTTATCACCCTCCCTACCTACCCCCATTATGTCGCGGAAACGTTTTTAGTTCAACAGATCACAAGAAAGAACGTACGGGGAAAGAATTGCAAATTCCACCAAACCAAAACACAAGGAAATATATCCCTTAGTTGCTAACAATAACGTAGAGTGAAACTGTATAATTTAAGTTGGTAAACTCAGTCATAAGATTAAGCGAGATCATTGATGTAGTAATTGTATCTATGAGGAGTTTCATGGAACTATTTCAGTGGAATTCCTTTATTGCTATTACGGCGTAAGTAAGGGTTTTCCTGGTAATATTGCTTTACGTGGTTAGTGTGTTGCAATAATATATAATCTGAGATATACTTGAGATTTAATTATGCTGTTATAACTGGAGAGAGATGGATGGATTGTGTGAGGAATGATATGGAAGACAAAGGAGTAAATAAAGAAGAAGAAAGAAAAAAATATTTATTTGACGCAGACGTGCATACAAAATCAGAAAAAAAATATGAAAAAGAAAAAAAAGGAATGATAGTGACGATTGAAAGGGAAGAATGGAGGAAATAACGTGTTGCGGAGACCCCAAATAACATTGAACAAGGGCAGGAAGATGATGATGAACTGGACAGAGATCGCGAGACGACTTATGGAGCACTGACATTGTGATTGTCGTCTCAATCAAAAAAGTCACCATCAACTACATGCATAGCCTTTCTTAAATAAGTAGAGGTCGGCTTCCAGCCTTAGCCGTTTGCAACTGAATATCTCACTACATTAAAGTTCTACATTTATCGGAGGAATTAACCTCCAGAACTCAGTAACTGGGAAAAAATTAAAGTACGGTACTTTAAAGAAAAGTACAAAGGGACAAAAAAGGGGAAAAAAGAGAAAGATGAACAAGAAAAGTCCCTATGTACTTTTCTGTCATATTTGGGAGTAGATCCAGTGTTTTCTACAACTATAATTATACCTACCCAGAAATCACCACTATAAGCAGCAAGAAATAAGACTATAGTGAACTTTTCAGATCCAAAAAACATTAATGTCAATGTTCCAGTGATCTACAGTAAGTACCTTGATATCATTAATTCATGTCCAGGATAAAAGATGGCGCCACCGCGCTAAGGGTACGCTGTTCAAACGAAAATTAGGTAGATAGCCTTAAATCCCTCGAGAGTAATTTTAACTAAGCTTTTACTTACCCGTTTAAGTTAAAACCTTTTGTTGCAAAGCAAACACTAAACCCATTAATTACTTACGTGATGTTTAACTAAGGTATTGGCTGATGGGATTTAATTTGTTGTAAATAAAATATATTTCGGTTGGTATTTATTCTCCTAAGTGGTGTACCCACCACTAAGTAAATAAGAAAAAAAAAGGCTTGGAGCACAATTTTAATTTATATAAAAAAAAAAACAATTAAAAAATATTGACATAAAGAAAACGGTTAAACATTTCCATTTGAAACATATTACCATAGCATAAGAACTACGCAGTCGTTCCATGTAAATTACTGGCATTCAGCTGCATCCGGTCAGACTGGAAGCCAACCCAACATCGTTGGGAAAAGGCTAGGCAAATAATGATAGGAACTACGCACTGTTTTTATTTTTTCAGTAGGTAAGTCCCGGAATTTTTAAGTGTTTGTAGTTTCTGTTTATCAAATGTTACACACCCTTTTATTGGTAAAAATACATAAAGAATGGGGTCAGCGTTGTTCAGAAGTTACATATTCTTTCTAAGTCCAGACATAATCTTGGTAAAATCTTTACATAATTGCTAGTAGCTATCAGATTCACCTTGTATTGTGTACCCTATTTAACCTACCATCTTAACAAGAGGAACTAGTTTAAGCGCGCGTTGTAAACGTATTGTAACTACGACGATTTTAAAATAAAAAACTAGCCAAGTACGAGTCGGACTCGCGCACGAAGGGTTCCGTACCATAAACCGAAAAAAACAAATTTCTTGTATGGGAGCTCCCTTTTAATATTAAATAATTTATATTTTTATTATTTGCTGTTATAGCGGCAATAGCAGTACATCAGCTGTGAAAATTTCAACTTTCTAGCTGTCACAGTTCATGAGATAGAGCCTGGTGACGGACAGACAGCGAAGTCTTAGTAATAGGGTTCCGTTTTTACCCTTTGGGTACGGAACCCTAAAAATACTCGTTTCACATAATAATAATATTTTCATAATTTTAAGAATTTATTAATATTCTATGGATTATACTGAATGTGCTTGTTACAAACAGTTTTACTGAAATGCTATAGGTTAATTGTATTTTTTATAAAAAAAACGACGTATTTACGTAAAATTTACACCTCGCGCTGAACTAGGGCCAACAAAAATCATTGCAACCAACACCAATATCATCAAATAACCAAATTCCATTCGAACTTTTTAGAACACCACCTAAAACTTATGTAATCTGTTTCACTGAGAGCACTAATTGCGTTTCTAGTACTTCGGCTTGTTTATTAAGGACCTCAAACTTTGTTATTGGCTTCTTAATGTCCAACTTTGTCTGAAACAGTGTGGAGGCTTAGATGATCCCGTTTGGTGAGTGCCAAGATGTTTGTGGGTTATGTTGTCCTATTTTTGGGTACCCTTGAAGGAACAAGTGCTGTTAGTATGTTGTTGTAGTAACCAATAATGTTTGATTTTCCCTATTGTGTGCTTAAAACGACTTATATCTCTGTTAGTAACGTAACGAAAGATATATTTTTTCTACTCTTGTATTTTATGGTTTCTTTTGGAGGTCAATCATCATCATCTGCCTCACCTCGTCCCAACTGAATGTTGGGGTCGGCTTCCAGTCTTACCGGATGCAGCTGAATACCAGTATTTACATGTAACGACGGCCTAACTGACCTTCACAACCCACTACCCAGTTAGTATTGGGCAATACGATACCCCTTGGTATGACTAGTTGCCAGACTTTTGGACTTTTGTGACAGCTGAGACCAACGGCTTAACTTAATTTCTAAAGCACAATGGAAACTCGATGTCTGGTCACCCATCCACGGACTAACCTAGGCAATCGTAGCTTAACCTGAAGATTGACCCCAAGCTCTCCTTCATGTCGATGGTATATATAATTAGCTTATAACGTTCCCACTTCTGGGCCAAAGGCAAAAACAGGCGGCCGGACAGGAGGCCTTCCCTCTCTAAAAGAAACGGGCCAATATCTTACCACGCTGACCCATTGAAGGCTGGTGGACGTCATGCATGATGTTGACATTATATCAATTGTTTGATATTGGCTATGTTTCCACTAGTAAGGCATTGTACAGTGTGTCTGAATCTATAAAAAAATTTCAGCATCCATTTTTTTCACATCTCATATAAATATAGTTTTCTAATAAAAGTAACTTTTGGATATTTTCAGAATTTTAACAATGTTTTTCTAAAATAGATTCTGTGAATTCAAATTCAACTAAATGAACTAGAATATTTAGTTACACTGGCTAAACTTTACAATCATAAACTGAACGTGCATTCAAAACCGAAAGTTAAATTGTACAGAGGATTAACTAAGCCGGATTATTGTTAGAACTTGGTTTTAATTGTTGAAATAAAATCTACAGTACTCTGAATTTAAGAGATAAAATTATATTTAAACATTTATCTGAAAACACAGGCGTGCATTTACATATTAATTTTGGAACTATAAACCTAAGTTTATTTATTAGGTAAGTCGTGGACATAGAGTACATTATGTTTTAATTCAATCTTTTCGATTGATTTTTTAGCTTACTTGCAGCACAAGTCACTAAACATGTTTACAACATCATGTCACGGCATGTTTGAAATATAATGATGTTTTTAAAAGTACCCCCGATGAACCGAATTCTGAAATAACCTAAAATACGTTACGCATGTAGTCATTTATGTTGCAAGTAGGCCTAAATCTGTTCAAATTCAACTTTGTACTCAAACGAGCTAAAAACCTTTATCTTAATTACAGTCATAAACAACGTCCAACTAACAAAAAACTAGGCAACATTTTTTATACCATCATACGAACAAAAAATATTTCCGAATGATGTGTCCAAAACTCCAAATATACTTTTAACCTCAGCGAGCGTCCCTCTATGTAATGTATTTATAAGTACTTGATTTGTTGCCTTTAATAACATGACCAGTGTAATATAGGGATGCACAATACTTGCATTTTAATTGCTGAAATATCGATATTACATATCTATATAAATCGAAATTAAAACTACACTATGCAATTCTAGAATGGTATCGAATGGCTTTGATCCGATTCTCCAAATATCGCATCGTATCGTGTTCAGAGATGTGACTGCAAAAATCGTATGGTACATATTCTTCTTACAGTCTAGGCAAAATACCAGGAAATGTTTTGCAATCCTTTTGTGTTCTCCTTTTGCATTCTTTTGAATTGACTGATCATGCAATTTAGGACAATATGGCACTATCGTATTCTTTTGTATCGATTCAAAATATCGGAGTATTGCATCCTGTTGTATCGATACTCTAGAGTATCGGATGGAGTCGTGCGTTACTAGAGTAATACGATTCCTCTCACAATGCTTTTAATTCTGTTTGTGGACCATTTACTATCGTAATATTGAGCTGTGAACACCACAATGGGGCTTAAGCTTGGGGGACGCTGTACTTGCATGGTATTGACATTGGTTATTTATTCTCTATTGTTAGGTAGTAATTTTGATAGGGAAAAAGTTTTAGATGTTTAGGTGAAGTTTTTTGCGTCATCAGTATTTGCGAAATAAGGACAAAATGGTGTCATGAATTCCGCAAATCATTCCTTGACACCAGAGCATAGAAATTTTTCGTCAGAAAACAATCTGTTTGATATAAAATACGGTCAATGAAACTGCTGATTTCTCTTTCAGCAGTTTCATTGATCGTATAGTAATAAATATATGATAATAAATGTATGGTAATAAAAGTTATGGTCGAAAAATCTATTCTGATGGGATTAGAATCATATATTGTATTCATGGTAACAATTATAATAGTTTTATTGATGAATAGTTGATGACATACGAAAATAATTAATTCATAATCCAGTAGTAAATCAAGAATTCAAAATTCTACTTTAATTGAGAAAACAATATTATCAAAGCAATCAGAGTACAAAACAGAATATAGAAATATTTTTAGTGTAATTACTTTGAAGTACAAATTTACAGCAAAATACAAAATTTTATTGAAATAATCTAAAAGACTACCATTTCAGTTTAACCTTGAACTCTCAGTTAAGTGTTGTTATAATCTCTTCTTACAGTAATAGTAGACAGCAAAATTAAATTTATACTTAATATTCCAGTTAAAAGTAAACCAGTAAATCCCTAGCAAATCTACCTGGAATCTTAGCGATTGTTGTAGAAAGTATACGAATCTACAAAACTTCCCTCTTTCAGTAAAATCTTCGCAAATACTATTTGCCTTCATTAGTAAACGTAATTAATCCTTTAAACAAATTCTTACTGACGTTGTTTAAGTTATCGCTTAGCACTTGTTAATACTTCTAAACTTGGTTTTATCAGGATTTGGCAAAAGGTTCCTTTCAAATCCGCTTAAAAAAGTTTTCGAGCAGGAACAACAGAGCTTCAGTTGTTTTTTGTTTCATATTCAAATTATAGGTTTATTCTTTAGGTAAGCCTGAAGTAGAAACATCTACTTTATGTCATATGAGTCAAAAGTATTGTTTCTGATGTTGATTTATCTATTTTACAAGACATGCCGAAAGTTGCAAGCAATGGCCATTTGACCATGGCTAGCCTGAAACAAAACCTCGTTGTTCTAATAATTCAAGCATGCACCAGAGGTCAGATGCAAATAGTTAAATATTCGTTTTTTTTTTAATTTTAACCAGTGAACTTGCAAGTTATTATTATGATAATCAGCCAGACAATTTCTCGAGTATAAATCAGCCGTATGCATCTAATGCCTTTTCGAAATCCTCAACAAATCATTGGTCTGTCTCGTCAAGTACCATCAAATGCTATTCTCCTCTATCTTTCTAAATATGGCCGTCATTCAAGTAGCTTGATTTCCACTTCAACGGCAATAGGTGCTATTTGATCTGCTACTTCAACAGGTTTTATTTGATATTTTGTTCAGAGTACAAAAGAATAAGCTGATTTTTTGTTCAGGCTAAGTTTAGGTTAATGTTAATATTATCACCACCATTGTCTTACAGTAGTCCATTGCTAAACATAAGCCTCTCCTATCGCACACCATTCACCTCTATTTTCGTTAGCTATTATTCAACTACAGCCACTGCTGCTCCAACTAGCCTAAAAACGTTCGTCCTTACGGCTGAGAATACATTTTTATACTCAAAAACATGTCCACCTCAGCGTCCACCGATTGATTAAGATGAATTAGAGTGATTTTAATTCAGAACAAAGTCACAATAAGTTAAAAGTAAAAGCAACAAAATCCAGTTATTAATTCCAAAAAATAATATTGTGCTTCCCACCTACAATCCCACATACAAACGTTCCCACACAAAATATTCATGGGTAATTAGAAATACTACGTTTGAAACTACAATTCAGTGTCCCGGAATTTCTGAAGAGTCCGTCAAACAAGACTTTACTGTCTTATTCCATACAATTTATAGGTCCCAAGTTTTAATAGCAGGCAATTACTTAAATAGTGGCCGTACTATAATTGCATAGCAATTTACGTTATTGAGTATCGCTGTTGACAATTTTCCGTCTTGTTCTATTGGTGCATTTAATATTCTGCATGTGAGGTCCAAGTCTTCAGAATTTGTATAAGCGTGTATGTTTGATTCTCCAGCAATGTTTTTTATTGCTTGCACAACGACGCTGACGCAGTCTCTCATTTTTACTATTAATTCAAACTCGAAGAACATATTATAAAAAATAATAGCAACCGTCTTCGACGTTTTGTATTACTAAGATTTCCATTTTCGTATTTCAAACTTTTCCGTCGTTATTGTCAATGATAGGATCAAATGTCACTCAGTCTTCTCGTTCTCTTTATTGTTGTTCAATAAACGACAGCACAAAGATTCTCCTTGGTAAGTCATAATTTTGTTTTGTTTACTGTGTTGCTTTTCGAGTCCAGCTAGATGGAGTGTCAAACTTAACAAAGTGGCTGGGCCAGACTGGGTAAGGAAGGTGGGTAGGTGTTGTGGTGCAGTCTGGGAGACGCTTAGGTCTAGTAGTGAACAGCGACAGGCTGAATTGCTTTTAACAGAATTTCAATAGACATTTATAGAAGTTAAGTTGTGCGGTTTTCAGCTTCCATTCCGTCACTTGAACCAAATCCAAACTAAAGTCTTACTGTGTAGTGAATTGAGGACTTCAAAATAGCCGTCCAGTTCAACGTGCGATGCAATATTAATCGCACTGAATTCTGGAACGTTGCCATTAAATCATTGACGTTTAATTGCTCCAAAATACGAATGCTTTTAGTTTGAATCGGTGATATAGTTTCATTTACTGCGGTTTTAATTAAGGTTTTTCCGATGTATATTTAGCTATTTCGATGAACTCTTTTTGTACAGTATTGTTGACTCTATTCAAATTGTTTGTGTAGGTTGAACAATTGGGTTGAACAACATGTTTTTGTAGGCAGACTGAAATAAATGCCAATTTGGTAACAGATCTGAACAATACTATCCAACAACGTTTAGACTTATTAATACTTTATTTTTTTCTTTCTTTCTTTCTATAATTTGAGTATAGGTTTGGGTGTATGGTATGCTAATTGTTATTGCTTTTCCGACCTATGTAGGTACATATTTTTGCAGTCGGGATGGCGGTAATGCATCCAGGCTTGGATCTTGGAATTTTCCATAACACATTTAATTATTACATTATAATTTTTTGGGAGTTGGAATGTTTATACCTACTTTGAAAAGCCTGGATCTTTAAGTTTTTTTTGCAAGTCTAATGACCCCATAGCTGGCATACTACCGTCCTTTCTGTAAGTTAGTTGTGACACTGCTAGATTTAAATTATGATTAAACATCGCAGTATATTTAAACCAACGAAAAGCTCTCACGAAAGAAATAATGACATAACTGGCAAAAATATTCCCATCCATCCAAAAACGAAAAAAAAGATGTGAAAATTTATCATCAAAAATAAACACCGCCGTATAAATAACATGTTAGACTGAACGTTAACTCGCAAATGGAATTCATCCCCTCAAATCCGCGTCAAAAGAGCACTTAACACACGTCACATATTCAAACGTGAGGGGAACTTGACAAAATAAGTTATTTAGGTGCTCATTATTTTGGTGATAGAGGTGTTCGGCGAAAGAAGGTGTAATAACAGTAAATGGTACCCATCATGCGGCGAGGCATAAACATCCGCCGAGATGGGAATCATGGCTGCGTTGGGTACTACCATTGTATGACAGTGCTTTATCACTTTAGGAGTTTATTCTTTTTGTTTTGTCATGTTCTATGCTATATCATCTGCATTGTTGGTATAGTAACTACAAGCTGAACATGATAAAAGCTCAAAATCAAAGCATTTATTTTAAGTTAGCCAGTTACTGGCACTTTTGAATTGTCGACAAGATAACAATGTTATGAAGCTACAGTTTCAGTCACAAGGCATAAAAACTGTGAAAGTACTGTAGTTGCCCATTCCCTAGCGTAGATCTCTATGGAGAAGAACGGGGAAGTAAACTCCATGCCCAGTTTCGATTTCCTAGTCGGGCAAAGTGTTTGTGAACGGTTGAGCCATCCCATGAAGGTGCCAACCTTCATGGGATGGCATATTTCATGGGACTTATAATATGAATGGCGAATTTTTTTTCTTCTAAGAGTATTCCCTGCCTAAGCCTTTGGGGATTTTAGGAGTCACGTTACGCAATTCTATATCATTTTTGACCATGCTGATGATGTGGATAATAATCGTTGCTTTCTTAACTATACTGGTTTTCACAGCGCCAAACTGCTGCAATAAATGGTTTTTATCTTGACAAGTGATCGCAGAGTGATTTGATCAACAGGCAAGATAATCTGGTCATGTGGGGCGAAAAGGGCAGTGAATTTCACATACCAAGCCAGATGTGTGCCTACCAATGACCTCAAACGAAAGCCACGACACATCTGTCTTCATTCAGGAATCACAATCCATATCTTTGAATCATACATATATCTATTAGTCTGAAATCACCAATCCACCATATATATCAATACTCGTGCCTTATCTGCATAAGCAGATGTCTTTGTTCTGGAGTGGGACAGTAAAGGTATTATTTTTCTGATGAGTTTTTCATTCCCGACTCGTTTTCACAAAATAGAAACCGGTAGTAGTGACTTTAAGGTGCCGCGCCACGCGAAGTAAAATACTTGTACTTATTACCTCGGCATTTTTAAGGTACAAAGCTTCGTCTACATTTTTTGCACTCTTACTTACCATTGTTATTTAAAAAACAAAACTGTCAGCGCCTTTTTCCCTCCGTGTTTCCGGATTTTAAGGATTACGGTTATACGAGCTTTGGGAGCTTTCGTATCTATTAACATAATATTGTCATGTTCTTATGGTAAACAAGGAATAATCAAGCGAGCTTGATTCTTCGTTCACAAATGTGACTGTGTTCATCGTTTGCATTGTCAGTGTATAATATTTCCATAGCTGGAACACAAGCCTTCGAAGTGAACTGTAAATCACCAGCAGGCATAGCATGACCACCGTAGAAACGGGTTTTGTCGACGGAAGAATCTAAAAATTATAGATTTCTTTTGTTGATCTGTTATTTTGTCGATTCTTTCGTCGACATGCGTGCAGGCAGGCCTAGTACGGATTATCACATATCATGTTAAGTCTGCAAATTTTAGAATCTAGCCCTGCTCGTTTCTTCAGGTTTTTTTTCTTCCCCGTTTTGAAGGGGTATTTCTCAAAGCGCAACCAACTAAATTATTTCTAGAAGCGCAACCATTTGAATAATTTGAATTTGTGTGTGCAATTAATGGCGCTTCGAGGAATAATTTAGTTGCGCTTAGCTGGTTGCGCTTAAAATAGTTGCGCTTTGAGGAATACCTCTTTTTGAAAGCAGTGCTGATGAAATAATTACAGAAAGAAAAGGGTCTGCCAGGACGTAAGGACCGTTGATACCGGGCCACGACTGCTCAAATGTTTTCTGGTAAAATATATTTTTTGATACTGATTATAACGCCATCTGGCATTTTACTTTCGTTTTTATTTAGTTGTTACTTATTTTCGGTTCGGTTTTATTTTTCTTATTACTTCACTATTTTGGCTTCAAAGGCCCATAAATAAAATAAAGTAATAGCTTTATTGACCTTTACGACTCCGACTCAAAGTTGTGAAATGTTTTATTTGTAACATGAGAACCAATTCAATAGGTAAACGGTGACTTATTGAGACTGCCTCGTTGGTCTTGCAAGCAGCAACTACCGAGCACGAGGTTCTGGTTTGGGATCCTAGGTCGAGTAAAGTGTTGTTGGGTTTGTCAATTAAGATTTTCTCAGTTCCAACCCGTGATTATGCGCAGTTGATTGCAATAGATGACCCCTTATTGATGATGATGATGCCATCTAGCCGATTTCGGCCATAGCGACTGCAATCGATGGCTTTCTAGGGAGATTGTCGAGAGCTTTGGTGTGCTGCTCTATCATGTGCTCTCAAGTGGCTAGCATATCCAACTTTGGCCGAAAAACTTCGAGCACAAAGCGGCCCCTTATTACACAGGACTTAAACATAACTGGCGAAATGAAGGTGCACAATTACAGTATCATCCTCATTTTGCCACCGCCAGAGGTGCACCTAATGAGGTACGCAACATTCTGCCAAACCTTTCGGCAATAACAGGCGAGATGTTATTAGTATTTTAGTTCAGTGTCTCCGTAACCTAGTCACACTCACTATCATCATCATCATTTCAGCCAACAGATGTCCACTGTTGGACATAAGCCTTCCCTCACATTCATCATCATCATCAGCCTCTTAATGTTCCCACTGCTGGAACAGGCCTCCACTCTATGAGAGGGAATGGGCTATAATGTGTCTGTCATGTCTTCGAATTTTTGGTTCTAGGTCTCACGATGTTTTCCTTCACCGTTTCTGAGAGCAGTGGTGATGAAATAAATTACACAAAGTAATGCGCCTGCCTGGGTTCGAACCCTCGACTTACTGTTTGTAAGTCGGGGTCGCTACCACTGGACCACCACTGCTCACACTCACTATAATGTAATTCAATAATGTAATGTACTACCAAATACAAATTTGATATTACTTATGTCTAAATTTAGCACCCTTGAAACCACAAGGTCTAGAGAGGGACACTTCGCTTCACCCCCGGCTTTGCTCTCGACAAATTAAACAAGTTGGCTCGCTCAAACTTTGACAAATCCGATTTCCTGTCGCTCTTTTAGAAGTTACGAGTCCATCCGTTGGTGTGATGGAGTTTAACTATTTTACTTAAAGTAGGGGTTTTAAAGGAATTTACTTCAATGTTCTACAAAACAATTTGTCATGTAATGAAACGTGACTGCCTCGTTCGCTGTAGCAAGCGCTACTGCTGAGCATGAGGTCCTAGGTTTGATTCCCAGGTCGGGGAAAGTGTTATTGGGATTGGCAAATGGGGTACTATTTGATACATCTCTACATATCTTTCAGGGACGGAACGCAACTCTCTGCTGCCAAAAATCCTCTTCCAAGATGAGGTATAGAAACCACGTTGGCTTTCGCTCCATAAACAGCTTAAACTTGGCGTTGCGGCGCGACTCCAGATACAGGACTCTCACCTCGCACGTTGGTCTTCTGACACACGTACTCTAAGATGTACTCCGCCGTAGTGTAGGCGGGAGATTTAAACCGGAGTGTGCGGCTTCGCGGCACGAATAAAAGCGTTGGGTTCCGATGGAGCCGTCTCGCAGCGATTCTTGTAGGTACATTGACGGCGCTTTCTACCACGACTGTCACCAGCATCAACTCGAGGCAGTGCTTTTTTGCAGATGCTCGCGATTTCGCTAGTAAAGCACTGCTGAGAAACAGTCTGCTCTCTCTGGAAGGTAGTAGTCCCACCAGCACATGGACACAATAATGGTTGATAGATATACAGGGTTATTTGTAAAACACCAACCAGCTCGCAGGAGTAGATTACTAACATCATAAACAACAACATTTGTTCTACAACTTTTCCGAAAACAGACAAATAAAATTCAACTCTCGATACATATGTCCAAACAGCTGATCGAGTTTTGAATGAAAAGTCGATATTTTTTGCCTGTTTTCGAAAAAGTCGTAGAACAAATGTTGTTGCTTATGATGTTAGTAATTTACTCCTGCGAGGTTGTTGGTGTTTTACATATAACCCTGTCTATTAAGAACTGGTTTATACCCGCGGCTTCACCCGCGTGGAGTTCGGTAATTGTCCCACAGGACCGTATTACTGGGATAAAAATTATCCTATGTGTTGATCCAGGTTTATCTGTGTGCCTTATCCAAATATATACATAACACGCAGTTTATCTGTTTAGTTTGCTTATACTATGTACATCGGAGACAGCAAACTGCGCCCTCCCTACTTTGCCGTCGTACAGTTTATAACTAGTACGGAGGGTAGTTGCCTAATTTGTTTGTCACAAAACTAGCCAATAAGTTACAAATACCTACCGTCATCAATTGCAAAATTATATTTTTTTTCTCTACGCATTTTAAACATACATATTGTTAACATAGGCAAAGTTTTACGGAAATAGAAAGTTTATATTATATTATAAATCCAGTCAGTAGTTTTTTAATGAGTAACAAACATCCAGACATCCATACCGTCCTCACAAACCTTTACATTTATAATATTAGTAGGATTTAATTTTGGTTCTAGGACATGCCAGTTTCCTCACGATGTTTTCCTTTGTCGCTTGAAGAGCAATCTGTGATAGACACACTAAATAAAATTATAAGCGTCTGTTTTTTTTTTATTCGACGAATTAAAAAAATAGAATATTGAATCGGGTTGGTTTCCAAATAAAGTGATGGTTACCTAGAAATTAATCTGAATCATTAGCAGAGCAATATGTGGGAGATTCCACGTATTTCTGAAAATTTAATTTTCGTCTTCCACATACCTACAGGTGTATTCTGTATACGATGTTTTGACCTCCCTTTGTGAAAAAGTCACATGATGATAACATCACTTTTTACCAGGCCGCATTGAGCTCAAGAGCGAGGTAATTAACTATTAATAAAGTCTTTTGCCATAATTATATTTTGCCATAAGTGCGACCATAGTACAGGCTAAAGAAAAAAATACATTTAAATAAACTGAAATTTAATGTAATAACATACCTATACAAGCAATATGTAACATAATAATTATTTACTCAGTTCTATTTTTGACGTTTTGTAAAAATGAAACCTAGCTAGATCGATTTATCGCCCCCGGAACCCCCAGCATACTAAATTTCATGAAAATCGTTGGAGCCGTTTCCGAGATTCAGAAAAAAAAAATATATAGGTACATATATACAAGAATTGCTCGTTTAAAGGTATAAGATAAGATAACATTACGCCTGTAATCCCCGAAGGGTTAGGCAGAGGTGTAGCTAATATTAGACCCACATTGCGCCAGTTATGTTCAAGTTCCTTGTTATAGGGGGTAAACCTATTGGTATCAACCGGGCACGAATCAAAACTCCGTGACCGCTGCTGAGAAATTCTAGACGGCAAAATCCACAAGTTAAATAAATGCTAATAAAAAGACGTCATCTAGTTATTCATTTGTTTTCGATATTCAGATAGGTACTTATTTAGATAAGCTTGTAACTCTGTAAGTATTCCCAGAAATAGAATTCGAAGACACTCTAATATCGTAAGACACTGTATTATTTAGTAACATTAAAAAAATGCTAGATATATAGGTACGAGAGTCGCAAAATACTCGTAGATATTCCGTATAATTCAAAGATAATTACCTACGAGACGAATGTTGTAATTTTTGGGCCTAATATTCTGTCGGAGTTACGTGATTTATGTTATTATAAGAATTAGTATGTATTTTCTACAACACAAATCTTAGCGACATATGTATTTGTACCATTATATTTTCTGTATACAGGGTGTAATATGACCCAAGCCGTCAACCAAGCAGTCTGTACATCAAACTAAGTACCTTTATGTTTTTTTTTAATTGAAATATCACGGTTTAACTTCGTTACGTTACGTTGAATAGTACGGGGGTATTCGAAAATTTTAAAGTTAATATTATTATTTTTTTGCTAGCCTACATGGCGTCCCACTGCTTGGCAAAGGCCACCCCTTTCTCCTTCCATACCTCTCTTTTCTGTGCGATCTCCGGCCATGTTAGCCCCGCAAACACAATCAGATTGTCACGCGACTTGGACAGCGATTGGACAGCGCCGATGTGACAAATTAAGATATAATTAAATAACATTAAAAACTTGTATTAAAAAAAAAACTTGAAACTTTGACTTCCCTCCGTAACTAGAAGGTTCCCAGGTATGACCCAGTACAAAAAAAATATCGCAAATGACGGGAAAAACAAGTGCATATCGGTATCGTTAAAGGCCACCCATTATTTTCAAAGTTATCTACATACTCCTGGTCCTGGGCCCATGAACCACATGGTTCAGGATGATTGTTTAGTCATGGTTTCTGCTTGGTACTTACATGCATTATATTTCCACATTTATTGTGCGCTAGTCTGTGGAATGTACTGCCGGCTTTTCAATTCCCCAATCTTCAGGATCTCTTCAAGGTTCGAATGGTTTTCTTTTGTGCAATGTTTTCAACCCATTTTTTTTTTACGGATGGGAAATCATCAAATGACTTCTCCCGCTCTGGGCAGAGCGGAAGGGAGTGTCAGACTTGTACTGACTAAAACCCATCCATGTTCCTTCCTTGCCCTTTGTGTTCCAGGGCCGCGGTATCACTTTCGAACAGCCTGCAGCCCTGGCAGGCATCGGCCTTTGCGGGCCCCTCCCTGTTTACTGACATCTCTTTGAGGCGCGCGTGGAACACGAACGCGCCGTCTACACGGCCTGTCGGCAAAAGACGGACGGACGGCGAGCTAGCCCATTACTCACCGTCCACAGGTCCGCGTCTACGGTGGCCGGAAGCCACCACGTGACCCCCGACGCCCGAGGCGTCTCCCGCGGCGGCTGGGACGAGAGGTTCTCGACCTCTCATGCTCCGCCACCTCCTTCGCTAGCATGACTGCTTCGCAGAAAGAGGTGACGGCGTCCTATTCCCTCTCGATGTTTTCCACCCTTAGCTGCATTATTGCTTCACATCAGACAACTTGCAGCCAAACACGCAAGACAAAAAAAACACCAAACACTCCGGGAGTGCCGACAGAAGTGATTTTTTTTTAAGTTTTGGATTATGTACAGAAACTATTTTTGTATGAGTCTTTTACTTATTTATACATTTGACTATACACTGTATTTTTGGTCTAGGTTTGTTATATGTAGCAATACGTATGTATGTAAAAAGAGGTCATTTAACGATGTCGCGAGTTCAATTTTTTCCCCATCTCAAAAATGCCCCACGCGCCTAAAGAAGTTTTCACTTCAAAAAACTATAATTTTCAATGATTTTCTGATTAACATAGTTAAAACACACATCAACAGCCGTGTAAAATTATAGTGTCACTTAAGGAATATCTTCTTTTTTCATCTAGTTACTCTATCTTCTTAATCTAGAAATACTAAAAGCCTCAAAATGATCACACTCCCAACGATATTAAGTTAAGTCTCGAACGGGACCTTGTTTATCGCGAGAACGTATATGGAGTACCCGTTTTCACAGACAGCAACACCCAAATGTTAAAAGTACATTATGACTTGAGACCTTCGGCTCGGTGCTGAGAGTTCAGTTCCAATTCGAACAATGCAATAATATTAAGGCATTCCTTTAGGTGATGCCTGACGTTACTGAAAACGGGCCTAAGTGAACTTGTTGTATCATAAACACACACAACGTAATGTATTACGCAGCATTACTCTCCTAATATCTAATTCGAATCTAATATGTGTTACAGCCCGATGTAAAAATCGTCTTTTGGCGAAAATTCTTGGATTTTTGTTAAAAACCTTAAGAAGGCTTTTTATGTACGATTAGAAACTTAATTGGCTGTCATTTAGAGATCTTTGACAGTAGTAAGACGTCAGTGGGCCGCAGATCTGACAACCAGTCTTTCCAAAAAGTATAGTATTACCCAGTTCTAACTGATTTGTGGAGGTCAGATAGGCAGTCGCTCCATTTAAAATACTGGTATTAAGCTGCATCCGGTAAGACTGGAAACTGACCCCAATGAAGTTGGAAAAAGTCTAGGCAGATGATGACAAACTTGATTGCTGACCGGTTACCTGAAAGTCAATTGGCAAGATCTTCGTTCCAGTTGGTCAGAACTTGGCTTGGGTAAAACTGTTGACCAATGAGCGCATTTGAGCATAGTGATGATATTATTATTAGCGTTCATACTTATTATATTTAAGAGTATATCTGGATTCTGGATTTGTTAACGGTTGATAGCAATAGGTTCGCCCCCTATTACATGGGACTTAAACATAACTGGCGAAATGTGGGTGTACTATTAGGTACACCTTTGCCTAACCCTACGGGGATTACAGGCGTGATGTTATAGCCATGTCAATAATATAATAACAAAATAGACTTCCTGTCTTTCATTTTTCTTTTAATTGCTCGCGGTTTACTGAAGGTAACTCGTAGTTATTTTTGCGAAAATCCTAGGATATTGAACAAAAAAATATTTTCGCAATCGTTCTACGACATTTTCATCGAATCTTGTATATATATCAGAATACACACTTACGAAACTTGGTGTTAGTTCCGAGAGGTAACGAAACTCCATTATAATTCTCTGTCATTAGCAAAACTTTCAGAATCAGTCTCCTGTAGTTACTCAGTTCCCTTTTGTTCGGCTCATTGTTGCAAATTTTGGTATTAGTTACTCTGTATGTGTGGGATTGCGTAATCTAACTTTGGAGATGTGACGTCATACTCTTTGATTCGGTGAAACTCTAGTAGTCCAACTCGGGTACAATAAAGTATCTATACGCCTACTGAATGTGATAAAAACGTAGTAGAGTTTTTATAAATTTACCTCGTCTAGTTCAGTATTTGAGAGCAGCAGTGAGTGGTGGCGAAGAACAGTAAGTCGTAGGTTCGAACCCAGACAGGCGCATTACTTTGTGTAATTTATTTCATCATCACTGCTCTCAACCGGTGAAGGAAAACAGCGTGAGGAAAGCTGCATGTCTTAGAACCAAAAATTCGAAGACATGTGACATCTACCAACCCGCACTGGGCCTGCGTTGTGAATTGTAGCCCATTCCCTCTCATAGAGAGGAGGCCGTGTGTCCCAGCAGTGGGAACATTATAGCGTCGCTGTAGAATGAATACCACGTATGTCAAAAACGTCCTTTTTTATTTTTTTAATGCCATAGGCATTTTCTACCAGTCAACCTATGGGCGATGGAGAGACAAACAGTGGTTGGTGTATATACCTGCAAATATTTTTTTTAATTTTACACTAAGACTAGCTCAATGCCCGCGGCGTATGCCGCCCGCATGGAGTTCGATAAATGTCCCACGGGAACATACTATCGGGATAAAAAATCCAAATCCATCCAGTAGTTTCGAAGACTATTCGGTACAATTCGGTACAAACAAACAAACAAACAAAAAAATCTTTCCTCTTTAGAATATTGGTATAGATAAACTACAAAGATATATAAAATACTATAGATATAATACTACTATAAAATACTATTGATTTGAGGTCGAAGAAGTAGCAGTTGCGGAGCTCAGATAGGCAGTCAGTCGCTCCGTATAAAATACTGGTTTTAAACTGCATTCGATTGATAAGAAGCTGAAATAGTTGGAAAAAGGCTATGCTTGATAAAATAAAATAAAATTCATTCTACAGCGACGCTATAATGTTCCCACTGCTGGAACACACGGCCTCCTCTCTATGAGAGGGAATGAGCTACAATTCACAACGCAGGCCCAGTGCGGGTTGGTAGATGTCACATGTCTTCGAATTTTTGGTTCTAAGACATGTAGGTTACCTCACGATGTTTTCCTTCAAGTTAAAAATATGGTTTACAATAAAAATAGGCCTTAAGGTTAATATTAAATTTTATTAGGTTAAACTAACTATATACATTGATAATTAAAAACTATTAAACTAAAATAGATAAACTAACAACAAATTATAAAAGGGCATCGAAAAACTCCTCCTCAACGCTGTCAGATGGTAATGTGCCCAAGAGACTGGCGGCGTTGCCACGTTGTATGGCAACACTTAGCCTCTGGCCAAAGTAAAAGCCAGCCCTTGGGTCACGGGAAGCGGCCTTAAGGTAAATAAAGTTGTATTTTATAGTTGCAGCCAATACCTAAGCTAAGATAACTTAATATCTTATATGTGTGTGTGCGCGTGCGTGTGTCTGTGTGTGTATGTGTGTTTTATGCAATAGGAAAAGCTTAGGATACAGATGTTTGCATAAGACAACCATAATATTGTTACATGAAGAACATAACATTTATTTATAACTGTCATTTGAATAAAATAAGATTATTCGGGTACGCTAAACAGCTTTTCCGTTTCTTCATAGGTTAGTGAAAGAAGCCAAGTGATCACATTTTGTTTGCACTCTCTTTTTGTCATTGATGATAATGGTTGTAAGGATTGATTGATTACAGGCAGGTTTGAGTTTTTACAGTAGATGTCCTTAGGATCCTGTGACTACTTACCATTACTTTCTGTTTGTTCGGCAACTTATAACACTTGCAAAGAGAAATATGTTGAGACGTAAACCTATAAGTCTTTTTTTTTTCGGATGGGAAGTCATCAAATGACTTCTCCCGCTCTGGGCAGAGTGGAAGGTAGTGTCAGACTTGTACTGACTAAAACCCATCCTTGTTCCTTCTTTGCCCTTTGTGTTCTAGGGCCGCGGTATCTCTTTCGAACAGTCCCGCAGCCCTGGCAGGCATCGGCCCCTCCCTGTTTGCTGACATCTCTTTGAGGCGCGCGTGGAACATGCCGTGCCGTAAACCTGTAAGTCTCGGGTATCATATTATCTATAGATTATTCAAGATTTGTATGCCACTAGCCATTATCAGAAGTTACTTATTTGCCAGAAGAGGTGGTAATGCCGTTATTAGTATCATGAGAAAAAGTCACGCCAAGGGGTCACTCCCCAGTTGGAAATCCCAAAAGGACTCAGGGGTTCTGCCGAACCGCTTACATTGTAAACCATGAGGTGTAAGAGCTCCCCAGAGGTTTGCATGCGATCCATAGGTTACAGAGTAAAATGCAAGCTAAACTTTTTATTGTGAATGTTACTGAATGAACACAAATTATGATAATGTTGAAAGTAAATTACTGCCTAGTGGTTGCAAGCGCGACTACTGAGCATGAGGTCCTGGGTTCGATTCCCCGGTGAGGCAAATTGTAATTGGGTTTTCCCATTAAGAATTTCTCATTAACAGCTACGGAGTCTGGATTTGTGCCCGGTTGATGGCAATGGGCTCGCCCCTTTTTACATGGGCCTTGGAACATAACTGGTGATATGTGGGTCTACTATTAGGTAACCCTCTCCCTAACCCTTCGGGGATTACAGGCGTGATATAATGAATGAATCATAAAACGAAAAATATCAGAAGTACACACAGAATTTCATCATCGTCGTATTCTCAAATATTGAGGCCCATGTCAGCAGCATTAGCAGTGACTGCGAGCAGGTATTTTATTGTTACAGCTTCCATTGTATATAGTACAGGATAAGAGGTAAGACTTCACAAAAACTGGGGCTTGACAACTGCATTTTATCTCATCGGAGTATCGAGTCTGAAAACCAGTCTTATCGAGGGGTGTCGTTTTTCCGAGTAACTGAGTTGTGGTGTAACTCTGAATGATAAAGTGAGGAATGAGGTTATACGGAAAAGTTGCGGCTTAAAAGAAGATGTAGTGACAAAAATTGAAAAAAGTATGCTTAGATGGTTTGGTCATGTGGAGAGGATGAGTGAAAGGCGACTAACAAAAAGTATTTACAAGGCAGATGTGAGTGGCAACGCCGGGAGGGGACACCCTAGAAGAACATACGCTGACTTCATTGGTAAGGTTCTCCAGAAAGGTCAGGTGCGTAGTACTTGCAACCGGCGTGCGTGTATGACCAGATGTATGAACGTGGACGAGGCAAAAGGAGTATGAGATCCTTAGATCGTAGCAGGTGGCGTTCTGTGGTTTCTGCCTACCCCCATGGGAAAAGGGCGTGAGTATGTATGTATGTATCCCCACTTGACAATGTTGTAGCAGCAGAAATCCACCTGACAGCACAGTTCATGACAGATATTAATTCACACAAAACCAAACAAAATATACTCACCAACCCGAAGCAGATCAGACAAGGTAATATAAACATTACTGTAGTTCTAAACTCCAATAATAATATTCAATTTTGCATACACATTGCAATCACGACTGTTCAGACTAAGCCAACGTTGAAACGTGAGATTGAATTTTAACTAGATTCTAGAACAACTAGTTAATAAAACCTGTTGCGTAAGATAACAAAGATTGTTTTTTGATAAGGCGTAAGAAGTCTAGACTGTAATGAATTTAATAAAGCAGTAATCTTGGATATTTTTCTAATTTATTAAGGACAAAGCCTCTAGACCAATCTAGTTAAGACAAATTTTCTTAGTGGCCTTTTCTTTACGAACGGAGTACGTAAGATTGTTTTGTCTAATCTATCTAAAAATATCTTTCGTTAATACAATATTGTGTTTCTAGAAAAGTATAGATTTTCAGATCATTTCAAGAAATCAAATTAATTTGTTCGTAAGAAAACTCCTTTCCAATTCTATTGGTTCACTTCATAAGCCTATTCTATGAAATCAAAACAATCAAACCATTCTTCGTCTAAAATAATGAAGCGAGTAACCTCTTCATTTACTTATATTCTAATAACTTGGGGAAATAAACTTAAACAAATAAATATATAAAAAATTCATGATCTCAATTTTTTTATTAATATTTTATCTGCTAGTTACAATAATCCAAATTATCCAAATCCTTACTATCAATATTTACAGGAATTATAATTACTATAATACATTTTATTTCTTCAACGGATCTTACTCACAAAAAATCTGGTACATGGATGGTAGACTATACATTCTCAGCATCTGACCTCTCACTGTACGGAAAATCCATAAAATGCGAGGTCAGCTAATACTAGATATGTATAGTTTGATATGTCGCCCTGTGTACATATCTAAAGTGCAAACATACATTGAAGGTTCGATTTCCGTATTTGAACATAAATCCTTATAAATAGATGTTTCTTTCATGTCTACATGTTCCAACGCATGATTTGTGTTTGTAATAGCAGTTGCGACATGGAAAATTCTAGTAGGGTTGAGGTCAATAGCTTTTACATTAATATTATTATCATCGACAGGTTCTGTAGCATTCGGTATATAACCATCTATGATATCTTTGCTTTGTTTAATGCTAAAACTAATCGGCTTTGTGTATAACAGATCTGCGATTATAAATCTTAAATTAAAAAAGCATTCAAATAATCTTCACTCACAACTTTGCACTCAAATAATCTATTTTTCATTATTTGCTTTTCAAATACGTCTCTTTAAAACTTTTATACAAAGTTTATATCGAAAAGCCTTAAGCTTAAAAGATCGAGGCGCCGATCTCTGAAACTTTCAGTCACGTAAGTATATCTGCTATAATTTCCGAAAAGCTGTTTGGTTCAATTTATTATGACCTTTGTTTAATATTCTAACATGACCAAAAACTTTCGGGTACTCTTTCCCTTCTTACTTTTTATCGAATATAAAAAATAGTTTCTACACAATTGTAATCTAGTTTGGACTTTTACAAAATCTTTTCGTCCTTTTATGCTTTTTCAAGAAGTTGGAACAGATCCAAAATCGCATTGGAGACGCTTATGCTACTGACAATATGGATCTATCGTAGAATTCTTAAACACTGGGTAGAATGATTTATAACACTGGATTTTTTTAAATTACACTTACTAAGAAATAATTTAATTAAATATCTAAACCAGTCTTTTTTCTTAAAGTCTAAAAATCTAGCATAATTATAGCAGAAGTATAAAATTATAAGCTCTTAGTGCTGAAATATTCGGTAAAATTCAAGTCTCGAATGTTCATTGAAGGTCAGCAATCAAAATTTATTGGTGTTTTGATTCTTGATCTGGTTTACAAAAGAAAAAATATGCGTAGCGATAATGCTATCACTGATTAGACCATTAAAGAAGAGATCGTTGCCAAAGGATGCGAGATAATCGGTTCTATAACCACTACGCGACCTACTTTAGATTCACCAAGGAGGTATCTTTTTGTAAAAGGTCTGCTATCTGATGCTTGAACTTTTTGGTTGATTTCAGCACTACTATCATAAATAGCATCAAACTGGTAACTATAATACTTATTAATGATTAAAACACACTAATTGATAATAATGTCAATATGAAAAATAATTTTGGTAAAATCTGTATGCTTGCATTTGATTGCCAGTAGCTTTCGTCTTTTGATGAGAGCATGAGAGAGTCTTCCCCACTTCGGACTAGCTCACGAGGGCAAGGCAATGTGTCTACAGGCATATTGACTATTGTTAGTTGATTAGCAACAGCTGGTTCTACGGTCGATTCGAATTTGTATTGATTAGTATCTTCGTACAGTTCTTCATCATTGGCATCTTGTTGTAGTACATCAGCATTTGTTTCTATTTCATACAGTTGTTCAGATTTTGAAGGTTTAGGGTCGTTGAAAGCCGCATTTACATCGTTCGATGTACTTTCAATTGTATCACCAGTACTCATGGTACATGTTACGCCGTCTAAAGCCATCCTTAGAGGTTCGCTCTTTGTTTCATTCCTTAGAACTTGTATCCAAGATAAACGGCAGTCACAACTAAGTTTATTACCTGTAAAAAAGTAAAAGAAACGTTAGAAATTACTCAATTTGTAAAAGAGTGCAATTTCAACGGAGAAATAAGAGAAAAAAACCTACGATATCGAATACAAAATGAATTATTCAAATATTACTCCGAAGTGCGAGAGTGTTTTATCAAATGAAAATACATTTTTGAGGGTGAAAAGTTATAATCACATAATATCATGGGATTAACATTTTATGCTCTAGTTAATTCAAGTTCTATGCGTGAGTGAGTCGAGGTTGGGGTAGGCCTGACAAAAAAGCCTTGGCTTATATACATATCATGTGCTACCAGCAGTCTTTTTATATTAAGTTAGATATTTTTCAACAAAAAGACAATGACCGCATTTCTATCAGAATTAAAATAATAAAGTTATTCTGGTTGAAGTAGTTGTAGTAGAAGCCCCTGATAGTACATACTTAAGACCCTTTCTGGCACCTAAGAATAGAGTAGCTATCGCACAGTACATGCAGAAATATGCATTTATCCTTCGGTTACATAGATAGTGAGAATCTTCTAGTACGATTCATATTTAAAATTTAAAACAAAATACATGTGATATTACGTGTCAGTTAATTTTTAAGAACGCCCTTGATCACCAGCTACACGTGACAATTTAATCAACTTCGCCATGTTTGCTTTTAATAAAACTACGCCATTGTATAAAAATCAACTTATTGCTACGTTTGACTCGATAAAGGGCGCTTTTACGTTCATTAATTGTCCTTAATGTGAAGGGTGCTTCAGTAAGGGGATTAAATACAGCAGGGAATTCCCCATTGTTTGCACAAAAACGTGCTTATTTAACTTCCCAGGAGTTGTAGTGTACTATTTATTCGTAAATAACATGCTGCCAACAAAAATGAACTCGTAATATCATTACAATGACTATTTAATGTCGTTATCTTGAATAATGGCATTGACAGTGATAGAATTGAATATGAATTTCATGTTATAATCCAAATACCGGTGTTTGAAGCAGTTATTATACGTAATTGCTGAGGGGAACATAAAATAATAGACACGAAAAATATTGAAGGGTCAGTATGAAAGGTTCGGACGGGTATTGGCTCGAATAATAGTAATTATTTTAGTAATTTGACACTATATGTATACATTAAATAATTCATATTTAAATGTTATTTATTTCGTCGTAAATAAAGCCCTGGTAATAACTCTTTTATCAACAAAACAATCGTAAAACTCACCGCTCAAATACAGCACAGCATTCTTCATTTTCAAATTTTCCAATACCGGTTTTATTGTCTCGTAAGTAAAATGTTCTATCTCATTGTTCCTCAGATCCAATAATTCAAGACCGCGCACACCTTCTAATAGCCCCTCATTAATAGACTTCAATTTATTCCCTGTCATAGATAATTTCTGTAACAGAGCGAGGCCGTCAAAGGCCCTTTCAGACAGGAATTTCAATTCGTTATTATCCAAAAGTAGCTCGTTAAGATTCCACAGCTCCGTGAAAGTTAAATCTCCCAACATTGACAACTTGTTGGACCGCAGATCCAATCTCGTCAGATTGGCTAAGCCCCTGAATGTCTCTCTAGTCAGCACCGTAATTGAATTAGCCTCCAGTATCAGATCGTTTAGTACGGTCAGATGTTCAAAACAACCGTCGTGCGCCAGATTGATACTGTTCAAAGACAAATCCAGATATTTGAGACTCGGCAAATCGACGAACACGTCCCTCTGCACTTCTGTTACTTTATTCTCTTTTATAGTTAGGTTTACGAGCGACGGGAGATTCGTGAACGATGAGAAGTCCAATTCGGTTATTTTGTTGTTCATCAGAGTTATTTCTTTCAGTGTGGTTATGTTTGAGAATGTTCTTTTCTCAATTTTGTTTAGTGTTGCGTAGTGTATGAAGAGCTTCTGTAGCCGTTTCATGCGATGGATCACGTGAAATGGAATGAACTTAAGTGCTCCGTCGGATCGAACGTTGAACGTTAGCCTTTCCAAATAAGGCTGAGAGTTGAAAGTGGACCAAATTGGATCGGTTTCATCAATACCTCCGTTGAAAACCCAACAATCGGCTCTAGTGGCTGTTTTGACGTCAGTGCTTTCGCAATAACAGTGTATTTTAGATTCTCTATTGGTTATCTCGCAAATGTTATCTTTAACTTGGGTCCCATGGTACCTCCTTTCAGTTTTATCCCTGCGTTTTTCATTTAGACGGCTTTCAGTGTAGGATATTTGCACGGAAGTCAGAGCCAAAGCTAGGAGTAAATATTGGACGACGGTCTCCATATCCCCTTGCCTTTTCACTAACCTGGAACAAACAAAAAATAAATTAAAGAGTTGCTTTGAAAGCGCTGTAGCTTAGAGTAGATTGAAATAATGTTACAATTTTTTTTGAATATTTTAATAAAACCCTTGACTTATAAAATACTTTGTGCATATTATAATGATCATTGTAGGTACACAATGTTTTTAAAATAGTTTCAGTAATAATACTTTATTGAACGCTGCTAAAAGATATGTTTTTTTAAAGTATCGCAAGTTCTTGCGGAACGAAACAATAAAAAATTTTGTTCATATTCTAGGCTAAATAAAATACATACTTCACTGTGGCCGCCTGTTGTAAATTTACATAATCACTTAAACAGGAGGCTTTAAAACTATGACTCAGCGTTTGGCTGCCTACTTTATTACCGAAACTGATCGTAATTCATTCACCCATTGACTTGTTGGAGTGGGTATCGGATGTATCGCCTGCACTCAGCCTAATTTGTGGGGAGGCGTGTAATGAACGCACCGGAACATGTCACGTGACTTTGAGTCATTTATGCTGCGTTCACCCTCTGGAAACTCAGCTTTTTACTATCATTTTTTGACGTAATTACTTTGATAATATGCGATGGCGGAGGGGAAAAATGGAATGTAACGTATGGTTTGCCGTTAGCACAATGTTTTGTATCATTTTGTTTATTTAGGATAGCTTTCATAGAAATATCCATTGTTAAATAAATACTGGAAAAAATAATAATTCGTAATTAAAATTCCAAAACTAAACCAAGTTCAATAATTTCTAGTTTTATTCGTAGTTAAAAGACATCTGAATTAGAATTTATAAATATCAGAATTGAAAATAACTCATTAAAACTCCAATATGCCACAGCGTTTTTTATTACACTCATTTTCTCCAGATAAATTAACAGAACACAAAAGCACTGTCGTCAAAAGAAAATTACACATCACGAAACTAGCTCATCAGCGTGTTTAATTAAAATCTTTTCTCTTTTTCACGCGAATGAGACTAGTAATCAGTGTAAGCGGGACAAAAAGCGTTGTGTGCTGACTTTTTTGTTTCTTCCAAATGGTTATTAGAGATTGAAATTTTAAGGGCATCCCTTGACGCGCTCGCGACGCTTTAATTAAAGGGATTGTTATATCGAGATGCTAAAGTTCGGCAGTTAAGTCTTTTGTTATTGTAAAAAGTTTAATATCGTGCGAAGATTCGCGAATCATGTTTGCCTTTTACTTTTTAAAGCTGCTCTGAAGAAGTGAACGCCTTTGTCTTGTGAGAGCTCTCAAAGTTTTGTCTTGAAAATGTTTTCTTCGTTTTCATTGTAATGTAAGGTTTTATTAAATTAAATTTTGAGTAATATGTTTCATTTGATCTACTTATATACATATTTTCATTCCATCCGAGCTTTAAGCAGTGAGTCTTAATTTAATCTTCCTACGTATTTCTTCTCTATAAATAGTCATTTTCATTAAACATGTCCATATTCGGATATATTAAAAAAAAAACGATAACAAGCAGTGTTTCTTATTTTAAAACAAACAAAAACAGAATAAAAAAATAAAAAACAGAATCCTTGTTTCACATTTCAAAACAAAATCGAATTCTTAAAAATCATTACATTTTCCACGGCGCGATTGTTCGAACCGCACTAGATCGTTTCGTCGAACTTTTTTTTAAATTTAATTCTGTCCGGAAAAGCGCCCGCAATACCTATTTGGAGTGAAGTTGTAAAAAGATACTGTTAGAAGTCCAACGTTTCGTTTTTGAACCTTTGTTTGCTTGTTTTTCTTTTTTTCTTTATACACTCTTGCGAATAAAATCTGTCTATTCTTTTTAATAACGTCTCTCTGTTTGTTTGATTTACGTTTGGAGTATATTTGCAGAGGACAGTTACAATAATACACTTAAAAACTAATACCGGTATTTGTGAACTTCGTTTGGTATGATAAAAAATGTTTGTCAATATTATTGGGAACAATTCTTTTTGCTTCAGCTGTGTGCTTGATTTTAGAGAAACTTTTTGGGAATTAAAATCTAAGCTGTCGTTAATTAAAAATCAGAGAAGAGAAGTCGAAAGTATTCTTATGAATTTCAGATTAACAGAAACACATTAGTTAGACCTATTAATGTCACTCTGCTTTTTTTTAAATGGCATCTCTCCATACAACCTAGAGAGGTTGTCGTCTGCTTAAACGTCACTCTGTTCTCACCATAGACAATTTATTGGTATATGACATAACACAAAACATCGCGCCTGTAATCCCCGAAGGGTAAGGTGGAGGTGTACCTAATAGTACACCCACATTTCCCCAGTTATATTTAAGTCTCATGTCTATAAGGCTATTGCCATCAACCGGGCACAAATCCAAACTCCATGGCTGCTACTGCGAAATTCGTAACAGGAAAACCCAATATAAAGTCCGCCCCGAGAATCGAAGCCAAGACTTCATGGTTAGCAGTCAAGATTGCGACCTCTAGACCAATAAGGCGGACTACATAAATGGTATTTTAATGAAAAATGTTTTATTAGTATGGAAGGGAGGCTCAAGTTAGGGCTGCGGGACTGTTTGAAAGAGATACCGCGGCCCTGGAACACAAAGGGCAAGGAAGGAACATAGATGGGTTTTAGTCAGTACAAGTCTGACACTCCCTTCCACTCTGCCCAGAGCGGGAGAAGACATTTGATGATGTCCCATGCGAAAAAAAAAAGAGGCTCAAGTTTGGGTTTAGAATTTGCTTATAATAACAGCATGGTTTCAACTAGATTAGCGTCCAATTTTGTTGTTTTCCACACAAATTCTCTACCGTGAATATTTATCCATGAATTAGTGTTATTTTAATCAGTTTTAAATTAAATGTACCGCTTGAATTTATGCTTTAATACTGAAGTGAAAACTAGTTTTCTAAAAACCGTTCAAGCGCGCTTTTATGGCCTTCACGAATCATAAATTATTTCATAGAATCGGTGGGCAGATAGGTTTATTATATTTTAATATAGATTTCTTGGTGAGGTTACTTAGGCAAATGTCTGGGTGACCTTTTTATACAAGTCTTTATATCTTTTTTATTAAAATTATTAAGGTGACCGACATAGCCTGAAGAATTGCCAAACTTAAGTGGCAGTGGGCAGGGCACATTGCTCGCAGAGCGGATGGCCGATGGGGCCGTAAAGTTCTGGAGTGGCGACCGCGAACCGGAAGACGTTGCGTTGGAAGGCCTCCCACTAGGTGGACCGATGACCTGGTAAAGGCTGCGGGGATCCGCTGGATTCGAGTCGCACGGGACCGGTCAATGTGGCGACACTTGGGGGAGGCCTATGTCCAGCAGTGGACCTCTTTCGGCTGAAATGATGAATGATGATGAGCCGAGAAAACGTGCTTCCAACTCAAACTGTTCTTACACTTGTATGAACTTAATTACCTATGAATGATACTGAATTTCTAATTGATTAACTATTTATTTCCCTGATTGTGCCTATCAGAAATATTGCAAGTGGTGAAAGCATCACACAAAATGAATCGCGCCACGTTTACATCGATGATGATATAATTATGTATCATCGCATAGCATCGTCCAAATAAACATGACAGCTAAAATCCGTAACCATTCAATGTACTAGCACTTTACATGTTATTCAAATGGATATTGTATTATATATTATGGACGCCTAAACTGTCAGTTATTTTGACTGTAATTAATTATTCATTAAATATAAGGCTATTTATAAATAGAGCAAATTTATGTTTTATGACTCAGATCTAAAATATAATAATATATAGGATTGTATCCTTGACAGAGATCCAATATTGAGAAATTATTATATGTTTTAATATAACCATTATTTGTTATTTGATTAGTCAACATCTGAACTGATTGGTTTTATTCATCAAGAGTCTATATGCTATATTTTAGTTTGAAAACATTATATAAGTGGCAGATTTAACGAGGTTTATTTTATTTCACATCTTGGAAGTTTTTTTTTTAAGCTTTATATTATTTTCTTTTCAAATAAGATTTAAAAGTATAACTATTTTTTTTTTTTAATCAAAAATGTTTATTTGCAAGAAAATAAATACAAATTACATGAAAAGCTTCTATATCCTAAAAGTCATAGTATCCTGCCTACAAGCAAGCATGCAAATTATTAACTTACATCTTAAATGTCATTATTATCATTTAAGTTTCAGAAATAATATTAAAAACGAGTGTGAATCGAATCTAGACCACACGACTGAAGTAAAACTAAACAAATACCGAACAATCGTCTGCCAAATTCAAAAACGTAATTCTCTCTCTCTCTTTCTATGTTCACTAACTTATATCTCCCTCTCAACTTCCGTTTGCCTCGTAACGTAACGCATTCACCAGCTTACTGCCTAAGTCAAGCGTGCATAAAGAAGTTTTACTTTAATAACAAACAACAAGAACAAGACTACAACCTTGCATTAGTGATACCCGCTCCCGCCTCCGTTTCCAAACAGCTGCTACCTTAAAAACGTCTGCATTGAAATCGGTTATTTTAGATGAAATCAATACCGATAATGTCCAGACTCGGACGTTACCCATAATAGAAAGCTAATATTTCAGCGACTGTTTCAGATTTAGACATTCATGTCAGTGTCAATAATGAATTAATATTATAGGCGTTTCATTCGAATCAGCGGCTTAATATGATTCATTGAAACTATAGAGTGAACTATTGTAATGGTTTGAGCGAATGAATGAACAATAATTTTATGTTCACTATAGTTTGGTTACATGACTGGCATATTAATGTGGCTTCCGGTGAAATATTTGAGTTTATGATACGGTACTTATTAGGTACTAGCTGTTGCCCGCGGTTTTACCCGCGTGGAGTTTCGTAATTGTCCCATGGGATCATAATACTGGGATAAAAAGTATCAGGTTATAAACTATCTGTGTGCTAGATTTTATGATAATCCGTTCAGTAGTTTTCGCGTGAAAGAGTAACAAACATCTATCTATCCGTCCTCACCAACTTTCGCATTTATAATGTCAATAGGATACGTATCATACATGACGAATGTCAAATTTAAGTTAACATAAAGAAAATGTAGTTGAATGTTGAGTTCTTTAAAGCTATCTAGAAGAGTATTCTAAAAAGGTTGTTACTCCTAAACAAAATGTCTGCCTCATTATCATAAACGACTCTAGAGCCGTAAAACGACTGCAAACAAAAACGAAATCCTAACAATAAAACTAAATAATCCGTAAAATTAGTTTTATTTCAATCCAAAAATACCTACTACAAATTATTATATTAACCCTAAACTAATAAAAACTAATGAAACAGAAAAAATGTAAAAGAAAATGTTTGTTACAAAATTTCTCACATAATTTCGGGAGACAAGTGTGTAAAATCACTGCTCTGATCTTTGTTACACTCGCAAAATGCGACATTAAAATAATACGAGGGAGCTACGTGCTTACTTAATGTAAAGCTCTAGTTCCATTAAGCGAACGCCCGAACGTTCGGTCGTGAGCTTTTATCGTAGAATTTGTTTTGATAAAATATTATGTCGTTTTAGCTTTCGAGGGCACCCCTTTCTGTGAAATTATTGGCGATTATGTTATAGGCTGTTTATGGTCAATAACTAATTCATTCACATTTTTTTTGGTTGGTTTGTAATATTTCGTATGGAATTCGTCGAGATTCAAATTACCTACTAGGTAATGTCGTTTTACCTTGCTAGAATATCTGAATATCGTTTGAACTAAATTGTAACGGTTTGAATTTGTAAATAGTTTTTTGTCTTTAAGCAATTCTTATTGATAGACTATAAGCGTATGTATGTTTCAATTCACAAATGAACATGAAATTATTAAAAACAAGTAATGTTCTTTAGTTTAATTTCACATAACATAACATCATGCCTGTAATCCCCGAAGGATTAGGCAGAGCTGTACCTAATAGTACACTTACATTTTACGAGTTATGTTTAAGTCATATAGTAGGGGGTGAGCCTATTGCCATCAACTGGGCACAAATCCAGACTCCGTGGTTGATACTGAAAAACCAATCCTGATGTAAAACACCAATAATTCCTTGCCCGATTCAGGAGTTGGATCCAGGACCTAATTGCTTAGAATTGGCTATAGCGACCACTAGACCAACAAAACAGTCGCTTAAATAATGTAATGTTAAGTTAATTATGTAATGTTAAGTTAATTTCATTAACCATCAAATAAAAATAACACCCAAAATAAACATTAGACAAATACCCGTCGTTCACACAGAGAAATCACAGCCTAAATTCAATTAAGAGGATTCACTGACATTACGAAAATACCCGAAAATACTCAAACACTGACAACGAGAAAATACCGGGGAATACTCGAAATACTTTCAAGTACATGGAAAGCCTTATCTTTTTCTACTTAGATGGAAATCGTCTTAACCTTATAGAGTACGTTAATCCTTTAAGAACATTGTCTTTTACGCCAATTCTGAGCTGATGCCGGGGGAATCGAAACGTATCCTGATAATAGGATTTTTTTAGGATTAGAATGTAATACAAATGAAGGTTTTTTCAGGAGATTACTGAATGTTTTGATATTGGTTTTATGCGAAATTAATTCTTGATTAAGTTTTTAATGCTTCAAGTTCTTGAAATTGGAGTTTTAATACCTTTAAACAGGCTTTATTGGGTTTATTAGTATTTTGCCCTTTTGGGAGAAACATTTAAGGGACGCAAATAGGTATTGGATTTTAAGTGGGTGGCTAGAATTTGTTGGCAAAATTGGTTAAATTGACTCTTCCATATTAAATCCAGCATAGTGTTTAAAAAAAACAAGAAGACAATCCAAGGAAAAAATACCTCAACAAAAACTCTTAAAATCCCACTGTGCATTCGCACAAATTATCACCTCTACTACCTGCCTATTTATTTATACCTGTACCTTTTTCAAACAACCCTTAGAGATTTTTTTCTACCAAAATCCTTCAAATTCATCACTAGGCACGTTTACCTGTCGCCTGTATAGGCAACGAATCTTACCTGCGGGTAGAATTCTATGGGTTTTATTCAATTTCTTTAATAGGCCCACAGTGCGGTTGTGTAAAGTAATTGTGTAACGAGAACTCCAAGAGTATCTTTTGTGGTTTATTTTTGTGACGATTGTGTTTTGTTTAGATGGGTTTGTAGTGAGGCTGGAACCAATCACAGCAATGGGGATAGAGGGATTATTTTCTTAGAAGCCAGCATGTTTCAAATTATATGATACGCTGTGAGTTATTGTACTTTACTACAACAAGTCAGAGCAAATTCGTAATCCATTAGACACATTTAAAACGAAGAAAAAGATGTAAATGAAGAAAAAAAAGAATGTGATAAGCCACTAACAGACCAAATAGGCAAAAAACACAGACCTCATGATCCAGAGCAATTACTTTCTCCAATGGCTTATATTCACACCACTTGTTTAAACAATAGAAAATATAACTAACAGATCATTAGTAAAACCATCAAAACGCGATATCCATCAATAATACCAATGGAAATGAAAAAATACCACAGTTGAAGTTCACAAAAATCCTCTGTAAAAGCCTATCTATAAAACATTGTCTTTAATTCAAGAGCTACTTCAAAGAATACTTTACTTCCGTACTCATTACATAACAGTAAAGATAGGCCCTAACATTCCCTATAAAGAAGACCATAACTCAGTCGATGACGTCATCAACGAGATACAGACGGAACCTTGACCTCCCAAAGTAGCTGTATAGTTCAGTAAATGACAGTTTTTATCACCGAGTGATATAAAACAACTAAGAGATGAGGAGTAGCTAGGTGGTAGAATAGTTATTTATACAGCAAAAGTAATTGGTAAAGTTAAATTTGGGAGCTAAATAATTCCCAGTTTCGTTAGTTCACGAGTTCATGGTACTCATAAAAAAGTTACTCGGGCAAATGAGAGCTTTCTCCTATTTAAGTCGGCTAAAAAGGTCTATAAAGCATCTTAGATGAAACTATAGATGATCATTAATAAAATTTGTCTCGCATTATTATAAATGACAGAAAAGGCAAAGCATGACGAATCTTGTTAATCGAAAGAGACAAAAGGTATTCACGAAGTCTTTGCTACTTGCATTAGAAGAATGAGAAACTTGAAAGCTTCGATCAAAGAAATTGAAGTTTTATTGTCTCAAAACAATACTCAAAGCAAAATGAATGAATGCGACTATCAAGAGAACGAACTCACTCTTTGACAGTAAGAATTTTCTTTTAGGCTACAATATTTTTGCAAGAAAACCCAAAAAAATAAAGGCAGTATTTATAAATAGAGCGGTAACCGTCTCGTAAGTTCCTGTCAGTGACACAGGCCTATTCGTATGGGTGCAAAATGGAAACCGCCTTTAGGCAAATTTACGGCTAGGCCCGGTTTATGAATGGGTGCCGCTTGGTCAAGTCCGAACTATTTTGCGAACAATTGTTTTAAGATTCGTGAGTAAACTTTGGTGTTGGGTCCTTTGCTTGTTTGGTTAATTCAGTAGTTGATTCGACTTCTGTGAATTCTTTTACTGTTTCTGATATTTCACATTTTCGTTGTTTAAAAACCGCTTTGTAAATAAAAAGTTTCTCTAATCCCAACAAATTCTTAATAGTAGTTCAACTTTGATAGTGTAATATAGTAATCATTTCTAGTATAGTTTTATCGAGCTAAAAGCCACGTACAGCAATAACTTTCTGAGCTTAGCTTAGAGCATTGTATCAGTATTTATAGATAACTTTAAATTTTATACTGTAACAGGTGGAATAAAATCTAATGCATTTTATAGCCCCTGTAATACAGCCATTTGGAATTCCACGTATCAGTATTGTACTGGCACAGATAAAATACTTTAAAAGATTTACATTTATAAAATGCATTGACATATTACATTTTTGACGTCGAATTTCGGCAGCTATAGTGTCAATTTTTTTTTTTGCAGATAATATTCATTTTATATTTTTTATATAGTAACTATGTTGCCAGGACATGATCTTAGTATCTTATTGTATTGGAATAAAATATTGTTTGTTTTCTTCTGCCTGTAATGTGCAAGCACTCTCCATCCAACTTAAAAAAGAGTCCTTGCAGATTGCAAGCACAGGCTACAAGAATCTTTTGGACTGCCAAAAGATTGACGTTGACAGTGTATTGCAAAAAGGTGTTGAAAAATACTATGGCTGCCTTGCGTTACTATCGGATTTAGGAATGCGCCAAATTATTTTTGTACAGTTTTTAGTCCTTTTCTTTATATTCTTACTCATCAAGACTATTTATCTAATTCAAAAAGACGCTAAGCCAATTGGCAATTTTCTCAATGAAATAACTAAGTACAACAATCATTTTAAATTCTACACCAAGTACTAGCTTATCTCTCTGATGAGTGCCGCAAACTTGAAGAAAGTTAATTTTGACGAATGACTTACTAAGTCTTATTAAGTGAATTAACTAAGTGTTGAAATAGACGAGTAGGTACTTAAGGCAATTAAAGCTTTAGCGATTAAAGAGATAAAAACTGTGGATCCATTGACATTAGAATTAATGTTTTAGCATGTTTTGAAGTAAAATTTTGTTTATTTTGGTTTAGTATTTTGGTTTAGTATATATCTCTTTACAAATTCAGTACATTGTTTAATATTAATTTAAAAAAATATAAAAAGACATTTAGAAATTTAAAAAATTGTAGCCCACCGGTATCGAGAACAGGGTACGCAAGCTACCGGTACGGTGAGAGCTACAGAGAGAGGAACCCTCATAAAAATATGAGCCGTGTTTATTTAGAAATTTAGAATTATTATTAGATTAATCTTACAAAACCCTTATAATATTATATTATAGGCCTTTAATATATTTAGGACCTTGTATTATAGGCTCGTGTAGGAGTTATTCTAAGCCTCTATTTACCTATTGTCTATTATTATTTTGAACACAAGAAACCTCTTACTTCAACATGGCTCTTTAACTGAAAACCCATGACAAAATGTCAGCCATCTAACCATTTACAAAGTAATCTATTTGCCGTTACACATGATTCAATAATCAATTTTCATTAATAGATATGTATGTTTTCTCATCCAATCACCATCCGTTTGGGTGGTAATAATCTACCTAGAAAATTATCGGTTTGTCTTTTAGTTGCTGAACTCATTAAAAAATACAAAGATTTGAATCGTGAGATTCTCCATATTGCATCAAATGGCCCACGAGACATAGATTTCATGGTAAGGCCACAAATTAGTATTCAAGTCATTACATATTTTGCTTAAAATCAATGATCGATATCAATCTCTAATCGTCTGATCGTGCATTATGTGCATGTATGTTTCCTTAAATTATAACTGTGTCTAAATCAGGAACATGGGAAAAACGTTGTATAATTTAAGTTGCATATAATCCGGCCCTTACCATGTAGTACCATGTAGTCTTGTCTCTCTGAGATAATTACGTGAGCTCAGTTTTTTCAGCGTACACATTTTCACGTGATCTAAGTACAAACAGGGCATATCTAAAGATTTAAATCTTAAAATCTATTAAACACGCCCACATCAACACGTTTAGTAATAATAAAAAAACTTGAAACAACTTCAATAAACTTTTGCTTAGCGAGTTCAATTCATTGTTTAATAGCAAACTTTCATAAGAATTATTTTAGTTTTGAAAAATCAATAGGAAAACCGCAGAAACTTTCAGCCAATCAGCATTCATTATTATTCTTCGAACAGTAATTTTCAAGTCGTACCTGCCAGTTATTAATGAAGTATTTAATGTCTACAAAACCTTTTGAAGCTTGATTGAACATAATATATTTAAAATTGTTACTTATATAGACACAGTCGTTCTATTGTAAAATTAGAATTCTGTGGTAAACTGTAACTTTGATTGAAATAAAACAAAATACGAACTAATAAAGCGCTTTTGAATTTTAAAACAGCTTTATTTTTCTTTTTGGTTCTTAATTTCAAAACGTTTGACATTTAATATTAAAACAACCAACCTACACAATTTCTTTCTCATTTTCCAAATCAGTAGTTTATAATTATGGATATTTAACGCTGATTTATTTTTATTAAGACTGAGCCTGAGGCGTTTTTTTTTAATTTAAAAATAATATATGTTTTGGTATGGCAGAACTAAGTCCAATAAACAGGGAGGATGCCTGCCAGGGCTGCGGGACTGTTCGAAAGAGGTACCGCGGCCCTGGAACAGAAAGGGCAAGGAAGGAACATGGATGGGTTTTAGTCAGTACAAGTCTGACACTCCCTTCCGCTCTGCCCAGAGCGGGAGAAGTCATTTGATGATTTCCCATCCGAAAGAAAAAAAAAAGAACTAAGTCCAATGAGGACCTTTTTCTAATTCAAATTCCAATTTCGATCAGCCATAAATTGTGTTGTATCTGTATAAAATTGTTGACAGTTTCAAACAATATGATTGCTCATACATCACAGTACTAAGTTTGAAATATATCTCAGTTCTCAGGCGATCCATCATCAAGCCATTCTATTTCGTATAGAGAAATAATTCAACACAGTAAAGGAAATTTGACAGCCGTATTAATACAAAGAACTTTGGTCCTTGTTACTTTGTTGTTAGAGTTGTTATCCCGAATGATGTTTTTATGGCCCTATAGTTGTAGTGAGGGTCTTCATCAGAGTAGACGGAACTCGATTGAAGCTTCTAGTCTTCGTTTTATGTGCTGTTTGCCAGTTTTATTTCTGAAAGCTAGGATGTCAAATGGCGGAATAAAATACATGTTTTAGGGCACAACAGTCGTGAAATAGGGGAAATAATTAATTGGGTTCATATAACTGTGTTTGAGACTGGTATTAAATTATGTCTAGATGCCATTTAACTTTGAAATTAGTGATAAAGTTGTATAAAGGGTACATGTTTTTTTTTTCTTTTTAATGAAAAATTTACGAATTTCAACAATGATTATAAAGGTTGTAAAAAGACACCTAACTAAGCCGAAAGTCACTTGATCTTCCCGTCCGTCATTGCGATATTTTTTTTGTTCCAGACCGTACCGGGGAACCTGCTAGTTACGGAGATATTGACGGTCAAAGTTCCAACTTATTTACAAGTATTTTTTTAAATGCATGTTTTTAATGTATTTTTTTTTACTTAAGACACCTTCACAACCCCCGTACTATTCAATCTATCCACCAGCACAATGTTTTGGGCGCGTTACATTGAGTCCTACCATAAAACGTGATTTTTCTGCCCAAAAAAAAAGTCGTTTCCCAGCACTAATTTTTGCGTAAAGCTACTTGGTAGTTACTTAGACATACATAGTGCTTGGTTGACGGCTTCATGAAGAATCTGTTTACACCCTGTATTTTTCTCTCTCATAGGCCAGTAAGAGAACTAAAGTAACTGCTCTTCACTAAATTGAAAAAGCGCCCTTGTCTTCTCTTCAGCATTTAAATAAACACAGATCGTACAAAATTAATATTTCAATTAATTCAGATTAAAATATCAGCCATTCTAATGCTGCAACGTTGAAAAATATGGCTCATTAGATACCGCTCTTGTAACGTCTATTTACGCAAGGTTTAGTCTGCAAAATGGTCCACGAACCAATCTGGTATACAAGGTTTAAGCTAACAGCACAACAAACAACAAACAAAACAAACAAATAACAAAACAAATGAACAAAACAAACAAACAAACAAACAAACAAATAACAAATGTCATTAGAATCAAAATCTACATACTAATTCATAGTGTAATAAGTTTATTTATTTTGCATTAAAAATGTCACACATTAAGCAGTATTAAGTATAGTTAGACAAAAGATAAAAGATGAGCAACTGCGCCTGAGTTAGGCTGGGCCTGTATCACAGTTCTCTACCCTCAATTAAAACAATTGTTATTTGTTGATTTAAACAATTGTTGGGCATTTTAGTATATCGCTTTATAAAGAGGTTAAAGTTTGTAAGTTTAGATGTAGGTGGTAATCTCCTAAACTACTCATCCGACTTCAAAAATTCTTTCACTGGTGGTAAGTTACACTGTAACTGAGGGTCATAAGATAATTATGCTTCTTTGACGCGGGTCAAGTCGCGGGCACGATCTAGTTCGAAATATTTTGGATTGAGAAGTTGCTGCTGTTTTTGCGACCACAAATGAGTCAGTGACACACCCAAAGAATTCCCCACACATTACTCAATATTGCTCATGTTTGTTCTTTAATCAATAGATTTTGATTTTATAAATCTTGGGCTCAGTTTGTGGTCAAGGCTTTGTTAGTTGTGGCATAAGGGACGTTATTTACCTACGTCCTCAAAGGTGCAGGTATACAGACGCATTTTTTTTATAACAGAGCACTTTTACTGTGTATCCGAATAGAACACACATACAACCGTACTACAAACGAACTGATACACACAAAACATTTAACATCTGTCCGTAATAAACGCAAACAATGAAAAACAAATGAAAACACAAACGTTTCCTAAACACAGCGCGCGTCTCTCGGACCACACCTCAGGGTTTACCGCCTCCCCGAAGCCTCGCGAACTAATAAACGAGTGACACTAATTGGTGTTGAGCTTCCCCGTCTTTGTGGGCGACCACTCACAATGAAAATTCTTTAAAAAAATCTCTCAAAATACTTCTCAGCCGTATTTCTTCCGCCATTTATTAAAGGCCAGAATATTACACGTAAAGAGCCTGTCTTTACATTTTTTTTGTAAAGAAATTCGCGATGAGACCAATTTCTACCAGTGAATAGGAGTAATTGACATTTTTTTTCGACGCCATTATGTCTTTGTGTACCTAATATTGGATTAGGTCCATCGAAGTACTATTACAATATGTACCTTTCATCTTATGGCTGAAACTTCGTGAATCATTGAAAATGTATTTACTTTTGTGAAGGTACACGTAATTTCCAAGTACATAACAAGAAATAACAAAAAGCAATAATACATTTCGATGGCAAAAGACTTTGAGAATTATCTTAGATGAAGACTGAATAAGTAAATAAGCTCCTTGAGGACTGGAACACAAAAGAAGGTAACGTTATATTTATCTTCTATTAATTATTCCGTGATTTATCTGTACAAATATAATTCAATGTGAAATGTACCTAATTCCTTACGTTGCCAACGTTGTTACGGGCCTGCCTTAATGTAATGCGGAGAGATGGATGGATCATAAATATCTTATGTATCAAGAATTGCGGTGATGCCACGTTTTAAAGGTTACTACAACTAAGTTTTAATCGTGGTTTTTTTGGAGTCTCTTTGCCGGGAAAGTACTCCTATGGGTACTTAAAACTGCCTCCAAGGTGCGTACGGATATTAATGATTTTGGATGCCGGTGTAATTACGGACATTCCAGCTTTGTCTTTGCCAACCAGTTAAATAAAAAAAGGTATAAAGTATCTATGCAAGTATGTACTTTGGTAAGCATTAGAAGTAGACATAGATTACTATATTAATATGATACAAGAGAAAGTCTAACACAGTCTGAAGGTAACCTTTTCGGGTGTGTAACGTTTGAAACACCAGTAGTACGTTTGTATGAGCTAAAAATGTTCTTGACACTGTGTTTGAAAGCTAGTGATGATACAAAGTTTAAGGATGAGATCCCAATATAACATAACTAACCCGAAATAAGCTACAATCACTACAATACTTGTCACACCCGATTGTCCATGATGAATCAGGATTAATATCGAATGACAGATTATCCCCATGTCCTGTTTCAATGTATGGGTCAATGGACTCGTAAAGAGCCACATCAGCCATTTTGAAATGGAAACAATTCAAACAATGTTAAGCCAAAACTCAATCAAGTTTCTGAGTTTACAGGTAATAAATTGACTGATTAGTTTCTGCTCATGGCTAAATAATAATAGCCACTGGGGTCGATGTTTAGGTTAAGCCGCGCATCACTAGGTTGGTCCGTGGATGGGTGACCACCCATTACATACCGAGTTTCCTCCGTGCCTCTGAGAGCACGATAAGCTGTTGGTCTCGGCTGACATTTGTAGATCTTTGACAGTCGGTACAGGTAGTCTGACAACCAGTCTTACCAAGTGGTAACGTATTGTCCAGTACTCTCGTCATTACAACAGCCACCCCCTTTTTAGCCATATTATCCTTCACACAGTCCATCCATCGTTTCTTTGGTCTTTCTCTACTCTTATAGCCATTTATACTCAACATTTTCCTCATTCCTCCGCATCACATATCATACCATGAAAATTGAAATTGATACACAGTTATTTAATATCATTGCTAATCTTATATGGTGGTATTATCGCTAATAGCTATCTATAATATCTTTCAGACAACATTACTTCCTTGAAGTTAGGATAAACTCTAGCTATTTCTATTTGTAGTTATAGCCAATATTACGATTGACATTCAGACGAACGTACCGTACACGTTGATCCGTAATGGATTTAGTACCACAAATAGACTTGGTGACTGGTTCCAATGCAGGATGAACGGATAACCAAACAATAGGATTAGCATACACATATATTTCTTGCTATATATATCGTGTATATGCACATGTTTAGTTTCAGATTTAAACTATAATAGGGTAACTGTTGTTACTCCACATTTCCCACATGTCACATGACAATATATTATATTCAACCTAAGTAGAATAAAATATTGTATATACTGTCGTGATAAAATTAAAAATGAGTGATAAAAAATATAATTCCGCCGACAACGTGACTTAAATTAAATAAAAAAATACCTAAGTACTAATTGGTTAAAATATAACAACTCGACACGTTTCCGTATTCAAAAATGACAGAGTGACATTACAATTTGCGAAAAATAAAAATTATATTTCACGTGAAGGAAAATTTGAACAAAAATGATGTAAATAAATAAATAACTAATCAGAACATTACGTAATTTACCCAAGGGTCAAGGCCTGAGTGTAAAAATATATATATATGTGTTCAATTTTATCAGCACATAATTTAACGCAAACAACGAAAAATCATCAAAAAAAGTAGGTAAGAAAACAATAAAACCTTACCTCTCAAAATCCCAACACGTTCAAGCCACTTCACACAAACCCACTAAATAAATACTTGAAAAAAAAGGCTCAAGTTCGGACAACGAAGCGATGAATTCGTAAAGTTGAAGCCACTAGGGGAGCGGACGCGCGTGCTTCCCTTATCGAGTTCGGGATGACAACTGGGCTGAGCGACGCGGGGCGTGGATACCCGAAACTAGAGGGGAGTGGACGCGTTCAGCGGCTGTAATGGACAGCCAAGGTAATGTAAATAATTTAGGGTGAACTCCAGATAGATAAGAGGATTTGCTGTGATTTTCTGAATATGACGAAATAACATCTCTAATACCCTTTCCCAATATCGTAAATTCTTAGTAAGAAGATTTAGAGATTACCTACATTTTTTTTTCACTTTCTTCATTTGATTCAGAAAGGTTTTTATTTTTATTGAGTTTTTTCAAAGTTTTGGGTCGTTAAAACCTTTGGATTGTTTGATAGCAAATACGCGTAATCGTGACTATAACAGCAGAAAATAATACACACTATTATCAGCTGTTACCTTACTTATTAATCGAAATATATAGACACTTAGGCCTACTGTTACTAAATATATTCTAATAAATAATAATTATTTTGGTAATCTTACTTATCTTACTACTATTATAAATGCGAAGTTTTGGATGGATGGATGTTTATTACTCAATCACGCCAGAACGGCTTAACGGATATGTATGAAATTTGGCACAAAGATAGATTCTAGTCATTCTAATATTATAACGGTGAAAATTTGTGAGGATGGGAAATCATCAAATGACTTCTCCCGCTCTAGGCAGAGTGGAAGGGAGTGTCAGATTTGTACTGACTAAAACCCATCCATGTTCCTTCTTTGCCCTTTGTGTTCCAGGGCCGCGGTATCTCTTTCGAACAGTCCCGCAGCCCTGGCAGGCATCGGCCCTTGCGGCCCCCTCCCTGTTTGCTGCCATCTCTTTGAGGCGCGCGTGGAACACGAACGCTCCGATCGAGCAAACCTTCTAAGCCAAAAATCTAGGCCTTCAATTCGCATCAAATAAATCATTCTCAACCAAGATCTCGGCTCAGATTTATTTACCTCTCGTAAAAAGAAACATAGCACGAATGATTAAGTTGCTCATCTCAGTCCTAAGTACACAAATCAGTTTATATATGCTTAGACTCTGCTGACCCGCAAATTAGCTGAGAAACATGCTCCAATGTTTGCGGAGAAAATACTAGAGTAATATATTATTTTGGAGGCTACATGATTAGTGGGGATTTATTAGCGACTACCTATATACTTTCGACTACCGGCACTAATGATGTCCCTTGGGTACCGTAGCGGTCTGGCGAGATTTTGTAACAGGCTTGAATACCTTTGGACATCGGCTTACTCTTCGATACGGGGGACAGATGCAGAATAATATATTTGTAATCAAATTGATATCTGTCGGTAGAAAGAAGCTCAGTCAAAAGATAATGCTAGCAGTTGTTGAGGATCAATTTTGTTTTTGATACTCTTTGTCTGGACTAGAATATACAGGGCGTAAACAGATTCTTCACGAAGCCGTCAACCAAGCATTATGTACATCAAACTAAGTAACTTTACACAAAAATTATTCCTGGAAAATGACTTTTTTTTGGGGGTGAAAAAATCACTTTCTACGGTACGACTCATTTAAAACACTGCTGATGGACGGATTGAATAGTACGGGGGTTGTGAAGGTGGCATAAGTAAAAAAAAATACATTAAAAACATGTATTTAAAAAAAAAACTTGTGAAAAAGTTGTAACTTTGACCCCCAATATCTCCGTAACTAGAAGGTTCCCAGGTATGGTCTAAAACAAAAAAATGATCACAGTGACGAGGAAAACAAGTGCCTTTCGGCTTAGTTAAGAGTCTCTTTACACCCTTAAGACTTAAAATGTAGATCATGTATGTAATCCCCGTAAGGTTAGGCTGCGGTGTACGTAACAGTACACCCACTTTTCGCTAGTTATGTTTTAATTCACAAGTAATAGAGGCAAGCCTATTGCCATCAACCGGGCACGAATCCAGACTCCGTGGCTGCTACTGAAAAATTCGTAATGAAAAAACCCAACAACACTTTGCTCGACCCGGGAATCGAACCCATTGCTCAGTAGTCGCGCTTGCGATTACTAGTCTATATGAATGGTTAAATATGGGTAGAACTACTCTGACCTTAGAAGCTGGTGATGTTCTTCAGAAAGGTCAGGCTTACTACTAGCAACCGGCGTGTGTGTATGAACGTGGAGGAACCAAAAGGTGTAGAGATCCTAGCAGGTGGTATTCTGTAGTTTATACCAACCTCCATGGTAAAAGTGAATTCAACATCTGCCTAGCCTTTATCAAACTATGTTGGGGTCGGCTTCCATTCTAACCGGATGCAGCTATAAAAATACGTTAATAAATATGTAAAATACTGATATAACCAGTATTTTACATGGAACGACTGCCTATCTGACCTCCACCATCCAGATAGTACTGGGTAATACGATATCTTTTGGTAAGACTGGTTGTCAGACTTTCGGGATACCGACTACCCGTAACGTCTTTCAAAGTGGATCATTTGTTGGCAAATAATTATAATACCTACACATGTTATTAACCTATATTTATCTATTGTAAACATAATCTCGTCTAGCCAAAGTTTATTTTTATTCGCACCTACACTACTACTATATTAGTACCAAAGATTTTTCTAGATTTTTCATTAATATACTATACATCTAGTCTAACAAATGTTCAAGTATTCAAACATACGTCAATGAACAAGAACGTTTCCAATACAGTCAATTAAACTTACTGTAGAATATTTAATTAAAGTGGACTGGGTTACTTACATAATTTCACTCCGCGCATAAATAAGACATTGTCATAACACAACTTTATCTCGTCTGCACGAAGTCCGTATGTCACTACAGGGATCCAGCAGAATATCAGCGTCAGGCATGCCTGACACATGCTGAGTTGGACTCCCATTTGGTGCAACTTTGAGACGCACACCGCACCTAGTATACTCGTTATTTTATTGAAGTATGTCATGGTGTTACTATAATTCTTGAAGTAACTATGTTTTTCATTTTTTTTATATTGGCACCCTGTTTTTATATAGTCATGTAATTTGTACCTTTTATTTATCTCTGTGTGTTGTGCTGTCTTTTGTGTGCACTGAATAAAAGGTTTATCTGTCTATCTATCTAAAGTTCTACAAATGAAAGCCGGGGCTAACGGCTTCACATGTTTTCCGAGGTACAGAGGTGACTCGGTATGTTACGGGTAACCTAAGCAATCGTGGCTCAACCTGAAGATTGATTCGATTGGCTGTTATTATCTAAATACGAGTTCCTCAAAAGTGAGTTAATGTGTGTAATCTAATTACGGGTAAAATCGTCTAGAATATATTAAGTAGTATCGTCATATTATCTTAACTAACTGATAATACTGTTAGCCGTCATCCCACTGCTGGGCAAAGGCCTCTCCCCATGACTTCCATTTGTTTCGATCCAAGGCTAATGTGGGCCACTGGTCGATGGTTTTATCCAGCTCGTCCCGCCATCTTCTACGAGGTCTGCCGCGATTCCTTCTGGCTGTGTCAAGGGTCAAGAAAGTGGTTATTTTAGCCCACAGCTCATTGGGCATGCGGCAGACGTGGCCAGTCCAGTCCCATTTCAGCTTAGCGGCTTTTTTAACTATTATTAACTATATTAACTAACGGAAATCATAAATCCATCAGCCAAGCTTGAATGTTACAGACATAATAGTGATGAATATGATGATAAAGCTAACCAATTAAATTAGCTAAACCACTTTCTATAATAACGTAACTATGACTAAACAGCGTAATAAAAATTCAATATAATATCCTTTTCGTATAGAATTAATCAAATAATGCCATGTTTGCCAACAGGCGGCGGTATAGATTGTTTAATAACATTATTGAAGGCAGGTGGCGTTTGTGACTCATCCGTTTATGACGGCGCCTTAGGGCTGGCGCGTGACGTCATATGTGGACTTGTGGAGTATGTGGGCTTTTTTATACGCATTTTGGTTCAGAATTTTAAAAACATCCTGGAATTGAGTAAGTCTGTTTGCTTCTACTGCCTGCCTCTTTGGCCTAGTAGTCGCAAGCGCTTTTGCCGAGCACGAGGTTTGCGTTCGTTTGCCAAGTCGAGCAAACAGTTATTGGGTTTTTCCATCAACCACATTTCACCAACTATGTTTAAGTTCTATGTGAAAGGCTGCTACTGTGGAATGTATGATTAAAAAAACCCAATAGCACTTAGCCCGACCTGGGAGTTGACCTCATGCTCAGCAGTCCCGCTTGAGACCGCGACGCACTCAGACGAAAATTTTTAACCGAATAAAAGCACTATTAAACCACCATCCAATTGACAAGAAGAGACTCTTCACGAAAATAATAAAAATAAAAGCACACTAAATCTCCAGACATTGACTGACATCCCTAAGTGCAGACCTACATCAGGGGTAGGTGTATCTAAACAATGGATATTTTGGCTAAATTTGATTGCCTTTATCTTTCAAATTATCAGGATTATAAAGCAGAACTCCAACGGTAATCTAATATACTGTATGGAAGCATTTGTTGAATGTTGCAGCTGCTAGTAGTTTCTAGTTACGCTTTGCTGGAAAATACTGGGGCCCAGAAAACTAATTGTTTCACTGACCGACTAGAAGTTTACAGGTTTTTAAACAAGATTGTGTTCTGCTAGACGTCCAGAGTTGTAACTTAACTCTTGTCAAAGTTTTTGAAATCAGCGGTCGTTTTGGATTGCTGTCTAAAAATTACTGAAATCAGAAGTCGTTTTTTGCATTTTCGTGCTCAAAAAAAAATGAGAAAAGCTTTAAAATTAAGTCCAAACACTCATTGGCAGAAGTGTTATAATTAATTGACAAATTATTATAGTTTGTTATTAGTTTATTTAATAGTTTTTAATTATTAATGTATATAGTTAGTTAAATGATATTAAACATTTGACAAACACTTTCACACTTTAAAAAAGTAAAATAATTAGAATAGATGAGACTCATCTAGTTTCTAAATATTGCCTATTTCTATTAATTAAATTATGCAAATGGTTTATGATTAAACTATTATCAAACGACAACTCAAAGCATAGAGTACTAAGACCTGATTGCACCACAAATCACTAAACGCATTTAAAGCTAAGCGAGTTTAAGTCGTCGTTATGTTTCTGTCAATCGTTTGAAGTTGACAGAGACAGAACACTGGGCTTAGCGGTAATAATAGTGATTTTTGGTGCAATCTGGCTTTAGTATTCCACACTTTGTATTAAACAGGAGGAGCTCGTGGCTAAATAATAACAGCCGCTCGGGTCGATCTTTAGGTTAAGCCGTGCTTGCCTAGGTTGGTCTGTGGATGGGTTACCACCCATTATGTACCGAGTTTCCTCCGTGCCTCGGAAAGCACATTAAGCCGTTGGTCCCGGCTGTCATTTGTAGATCTTTGACAGTCGTTACGTAGTCAGTGGCCCAATAAGTCTGACAAAAAGTCTTACCAAGGGGTATCGTACTCAGTACTAACTGGTTTGTGGAGATCAGACAGGCAGTCGCTCCGTGTCAAATACTGGTATTTAGTATGGTTAGACTGGAAGCCGACCCCAACATAGTTGAGAAAAGGCTAGGCAAATGATGACTTTGTATTAAACACTATCACGCCTGTAATCTCTTAAAGGTTAGCCAGAGGTATACCTAAAGTCACTCGCGTTACGCTAGTTATGTTTAAGTCCCATGTAACAGGGTGGGAGACTATTGCATTTTACAGAATATACATCAAATAATATTTAGACCGTTTCCAATCATTTTAGAACAAATAATTTTTGCGACTTCATTTCAAAGCTATTGGACTGAAAGTAGCGTAAGCCCGTGGCTTCGCCTGCGTGGAGTTCGATAAATGTCCCACGGGATCATACTACTGGAAGAAAAAGTATCCAATGTTATAATCCTGGTTATAAACTATCTGTGTGTTAATTTCAATCAGTAGTTTTTGCGTGAAAGAGTAATACACATCCATACATCCAGACACCCAATACATCCTCACAAAATTTCGCGTTTATAATAATAAAGGGTGTAAACAGACTCTTAACGAAGCCGAAAGGCACTTGTTTTCCCCGTCATTGTGATCATTTTTTCGTTCTAGACCATACCTGGGAACCTTCTAGTTACGAAGATATTGGGGGTCAAAGTTCCAACTTTTTCACAAGTTTTTTTTTTAATACATGTTTTTAATGTAAGATTTTTACTTTAAACACGTCCAGGACCCACTTACTATTCAATCCATCCGTCAGCAACACGTTTTGAGTGCGTTACATTGAGTCCTACTGAAAAACGTGATTTTTCAGGCCAAAAAAAAATGTCGTTTCCCAGCACTAATTTTTGCGTAAAGTTACTAAGTTTGATGAACATAATGCTTGGTTGACGGCTTCGTGAAGAGTCTGTTTACACCCTGTATAGGAAGTAGGATAAAACCATACCAAACGTAACATTTTAATTTCTTATTCAACTGTTTTAACACCGTGAGAGTGGCTTTATGTATTCATGTCCGAAATCTTACGCCAAATTTCCTCTTTCGTAGCAAGCAGAGCGTCAAGTAGTCACGCACAGGTAGAATTTATTCCCTTGTAGGACTTTAGTAGTACAAATGTATATCCGAGTCGCGTCCACTAGCATTTTAACGTGTAATAAAAGTAATTGCAACCTCTCTTGAATGTTTTAGGATGGAAATATACGTTTTATACTAAAGATTTGTCGTTTTTGTGACTATTTTTTTACTGCGATCATGGTTTCTAAGAATTATACAATATTTTAGAGAGGAAAAAATATGTTAGGCTGACAAATACCCAACTGCCTTGTAAAAAATCTTTCTGCTAAATTGTGTAGGCGTCATACATCTCAAGATTACGGGGTAAGTGGGTGAGCGGTATTTAAATGTTATATTTAGATAGATTACATTAAACGATAAGTGGATGAATTAAATAATAAGACCCAAACAAAGAACCAAAGTATTACCTACCTACGAACCATTTCAGAGAAACATACATTTTCATGTTGTATTTATAAGTAAGCCTAAGCTATTCGAATTCGATAGATGTGATAACATAGCAGATAAATTTATTTATTTATTCGAGAAAACATGCACAACTAATAGACGTAAGTAAGTAAAAAAACCTATTTACAATCATCATCATCATCATCATCATCATCAGCCTATAATGTTCCCACTGCTGGGACATAAGCCTCCTCTCTATGAGAGGGGAATAGGCTATAATCGACCACGTGGGCCCATTGCGGATTGGTCAATGTCACATGTCTTTGAATTTTTGGTTCTAGAATTTTCGGTTTCCTCATGATGTTTTCCTTCACCGGTTTTGAGAGCAGTGGTGATGAAATAAATTACACAAAGTAATGCGCCGTTCGAACCCACGACTTACTGTTCGTAAGTCGGGTTCGCTACCACTGGGCCACCGCTGCTCTCGATATTATTTACAATAATAAACAATATTTAAAGAAATACACGTAAAAATTATAACATAACAAGCAAAACATACCAATAAAAGACTAAAAATAGATTAGATAATGTTTCAATCACATAAACTGAAGCAGAAATAGCAAGTGTCAATTTGCCAGCCACATATTCTGTCAGGGAATTGAGGGCTCTTGTAGCCGACGACATCTCAATTGAAAACCGCAAACCAGCAAATGAAGTTTCGGACGTTCTCAACCTGATAGAGTATCGTCGAGTAAAATACCGGACAGACTGAATGGCGAACTAAAGTTTAACTTAACGTGCGATTTATGACAATTATTAATAGTATTTTTACTTTGATCTCTTTCTGATCGAGGGCAATTGTATTTCTAAAAAAAGACTTAACGTTATTGACATAAGTTTTCGATAGCTTATGTCAATCTTATACATTCTAGACTTTTCTGTCATCTTTACTATAAACATTAAAATAATGACGTTTCGTCTAGGCTATCTGACCTTATTGGAAAGCATTTATTTTTGTGTCTCTTTAAAACATTAATTGCTATCTTTATCGCCCTCTTCTTAATGTTTACCCCCACACTTTATTAAGAGAGCAGCAGTGGCCCAGTGGTAGCGACCCCGACTTACGAACAGTAAGTCGTGGGTTCGAACCCAAGCAGGCGCATTACTTTGTGTAATTTATTTCATCACCACTGCTCTCAAAAACGAAGAAGGTAAACATCGTGAGGAAACCAGCATGTCCTAGAACCAAAAATTCGAAGACATGTGACATCTACCAACCCGCACTGGGCCCGCGTGGTGGATTATAGCCCATTCCCTCTCATAGAGAGGAGGCCTGTGTCCCAGCAGTGGGAACATTAAAGGCTAATGATGATGATGATGATGACACTTTATTATATTTAGTTGACTTTGTTTCTTATTATCTCTTCAAATTATTAAGTATCTTTTTCGTCTTCCTCTAAATGTTTACCCTACATCTTATTCACAGTTTTCTTTGTTCTCAGATCCACAGTTCTGATTGTACGATTATCATCCATTGCGCGCCTCCTCTCTCTTCCCTCGTTTTCATCGAGACGCTCAGGTTAATTAATTTTATTCACAAGAGCCGCATCTAATTCCACAAGTGCTGCAATAAACAACACAGGTATACTATATACCCTGTTAAGAGGCTAGCCTTTTGTCTCATTAAATGTTCTATAATAAGATCTTAACGCCAGTTTTATGAGGATTATTCCAACTACACTTCTTATTGTGTGTAAGAACAATGATCCCTTAATAGTTGTTGAGTATTAGCGCGCCTTGTTTAGTATATGACTCCTTTGTTAGCGTTTTACCTGGCTTCATTTCTTCTTGTATTTCTATTGTTTGGCCTTTTTTGTTGAAAGTGTTTATTTATAATGTAACTGTGTTATTCGTTCAGGGGTTCGGTTAGGGGGAAAGACCTACAGCAGTGAATTGTTGCTAGTTTATTTTAATTTCGATACAATATGCGAAGGTTTATTGTGTAAATCGCGCTGAGTAAAGAATTGAGCTCGCTCGCATTTTTTATTTACGTATTTTGATTCATTAATTTTGTGTAAATCAAACCATTAGAACATTACAACTATAGTATTAGTTTTAATGTATTTTTCAGCGACTTCAATATTAACTGACACTGTATTTTATGATGTTATTTATTTTCCCCGACTAAAAGTCAGACAATCCGACTTACCAAGGGACATTGAGTTACCCAGTAAAGGTCAGATTGGCAGTTGCGCCATGGAAAATACTGGTATTCAGCTGCATCTGATTAGTCTGGAAGCCGACGGCAACATTGTTGGGAAAAGGCTAGGCAAATGATGATGATTTTTTGTCACTGACTTCCACAAAGCTACAACCATCTAGTTCTTTCATGTGTATCCCTGGAATTCCCACCAGTACCTATTTCCAAGCATTTGAATTCCCTTAACCACTCAAATACGAAGAAAAAAATCTCCCAGCCTACATTTCTAAGAAACTGCTTCAAATCATACATCCAGCTTCCATAATGAAACTTAGTTACCTGTCACAGAAAATAAACTACAAAAGTATGCCGTACTAAAACGCATTGTCCTTTGCACTCCAAGCCTTCAAGAGCTTTTGTTACTGAATTGCACGCAAAGGACTTATTGTTTGGCACTTGAAAAGTCGGAATCCCATTGTGTTCTTGAAAGATAGTTTGCGGAAATTTTATTGTTTTCTTAAGCTTTTTACTGGAGAATTTCATTGCTCGATAGTTAAGCTGAGCTATTTGCAATTACTTGTTTTCTGTGTGATCTGAATTCTTAAGTATTTTCGCTTTAAAGCGGACAGTGTCTGGAGAATGTCTTTCAGGAATTGCTTAATAAAAACCACGTCTATGCAGATGCTTTGACAAAAATTCCTATAGTGCACACAACCATGTTTTATTTTATAACTAGCTGTGGCCCGCGACCTTTGTTCGCTTGAAATTATTATTAAAAAATCCCCATTATTATAAGCACTTCCCTATTTGAATCGAATTTTGTTACCAATTTCAAGGGTTTTTTTTATTTGCACGGAACCCGAATTATTTATCCAAAATAAAAGTCTTAGTTACTCCTTGTTACTTCAGCTATCTGCCAGTGAAAGTTCCGTCAAAATCGGTCCAGCCATTTCAGAAATTAACCGGAACAAACCGACAGACAGACAAAAATTTAAAAATGTTGTTTTGGTATATGTACCGTGTATACATTCGTATGCACTAAGTAAAAATCATTATTTTAATATTACAAACAGGCACTCCAATTTATCTGTATGTAGATTTACTTAGATACGCAGAAATTATGTTAACATAACATAACATCACGCCTGTAATCCCCGAAGGGCTAGGGCTAGGCTAGGGGTTAGGCAGAGGTGTACACCCAAATTTCGCCAGTTGTTTTTAAGTCCCACGTAAGACGGCAAACCTATTGCCGTCAACTGGGCACAAACCCAGACTCCGTGGCGGCTACTGAGAAATTCCTGATGGAAAACTCACTTTGCCCGACTCGGGAATCGAATCCAGGACTTCATTCTCAGCCGTCACGCTTGCAATTACTTGACCAACGAGGCAGTCAGTAAAAATAATTTTATTACATAATATGAATATTGCATAAGGGTGCTTTTACAATGGCGTCACGTTCTATGTACTTTTAAAACAGAACCCTGGAGAGTTGCGTGTTTCTCACTGTGCACAGATGGGCCAAAATAACAAACTTTGACTCAAAACATTCTACTTGGATTTAAACATCCCTTTTGTTAGCATTAAGGAGCTTTTCTCCCTCTCCTCGTGCCACCTTGTCACACTATCTATACAAATTAATAGTGCAATAAAGTAGTAAAAATACTGAGAAAATCCTGTCACTGAATACTCCTTGTGTTATAAAAATCAACACGAGGGAAAGGGCCAAGTAATGACCCTTGAAAGCAATGACTTAGCCTCTTGATTCTACCTATGAAGCCCTTTTATCCTTTCCCCTCATTTTACCTTATTTGAGAGGGCTAGCTTTCTTTCATTATCGTGTCATGGGAACTTCAGTATAATGGAGTACGTGTATGAGTAATTTCCTTTTTCAGAACAGTGTGACTTTCTTTTTCTGCTTTTCACCCGTGTCACTATTTTGTAGTAGGAATTTTATTCTAAAACCATTTTTTCTAATATAAAGTTATTTTTGAACGTGTTTCCTTCTTTTTTCTTTTAGACAGAACTTCCAGTGAACTCTATGGTTAATTTTATCACATTTTTTTTGACGTACGTATGTGATTTTCACCCACTTTTCATTCTCTTTCTGTCTACGCGCATCATGACACACGTAATTGTAAGTTCAATGTGAAAAATGTATATTTTAGTATAAAACTCGACCACAGTTTTTGATGTCAACACGCAACACTATAAAACAAGAATAGAGAATTCCATTCACTTGGTCCTTCGAGCCGGATTTGAACCAGCAAGCCTTGCAAATACACTTGATTAAAAGATTACCCAAGCATGTTTATTTCATAAATGGCAATCTAATACAAAGATATTCGAAGAGTGGCATAAGCATCCTTATTTAATCTCAAAGGTTCCAAAATGAACGTTTCATAAAAATATACTTATCAGAATTCTTTTGAATCTTATAAATCCTATTTTCAATCTACTCTTGACAATATAATTAAACTCGCTTTCTATATTATCTATTTTAGTAAAACTACCAAGTCCATTCTATTATTGTTTAAGTGGTCTGGCTAAGCCGTCCGTTTCTTTTGACCTTCGACAAATCCACAATAGTCCGAAATACAAGTTTTATTTCTAGATACCCCAATAGTAACCGGAAACTTCCCTACCGTATTAACGACCACTCTCAAACATCACGCTATTACAATAGGGTACCGAACAAAAGTCGTGGTCATAATCAGACGGGTCTTATCCCACCCATTAATGCGAAATATCTTTTCAAAGAGGGGAAATAAAAAAATCAAAATATGTTATTAGAAATCTGTTCACCCCTAGTTATGAAATTATGTTAATGTTGGATCAATCTTCTTGGTAACTTTGTTCTTTATTTCTAAGTTATAAGGTCGGTTATTGATTGTTGCATTGAATAAAAGAACGTCACGGTGTTATGGTTCTTTTGATAAAGAGATTATTATGAGAAAAAATCTCCCATGGAGTTTTATTGTGTGCAATGTTTGGACTAAAGTAATATAATATGAAGCTTTGGTGTAGTTTAATAAATGTTCCATATACACTTTAATGGTGGGTATATCGGATTATTAATAAAGGTGCATTGAGGGTAAAAAACATATAGAAGATTTATTTAATTTCTATGCGGATCTAAGGGTGCGCACACGACTGGGTACGAGAGTGAAATGTGACCTTTAAATTGCTTGTTCAAACATTTACAATATTGCAACTTTAAAAAATAAGTAGGTATAGTACTGTAAGGTTGTCTATCCTCCCATCAACTTTAAATTATGCAGGCTAGTTAGTTACTTGACAAGACTGGCCACATTTGGCAGTTCAAACTATTTTGAATCCGAATGATTTAGCAAAATGAGTACGTAGGTGTGTTACATGTGACTAGCTGATGCCCGCGGCTTCGGCCGCGTGAATGTCAGTTATCGCGACCAAAAGTAATCATGAAATTTTGATCCCGTTCCCGCGACAAAAGCTTGTCAAATTATATACTAACACCATCCTCGAGAACCACTGTATCCATTAGTGAAAACAGCATAAAAATCGGTAAAAATTGGTTTTATAATATTATGTAGTGATGTCAGTTGAGTCTGAAAAATGAAAAAGTGAAGTCCGTTCTTTTAAATGAATAAATAAAATTTTCTGCAAAGCTTTTCTTTAAATAGCTGTAACGTGCAAGCTACCTGATAATCCTCGGATACAGTACACTACCTAGCATAGCTATAAGATACCGACCTATCTGTATGGTATCTTCAATGATGTAACAGTAATAAAACCGATTTATAAAACCTAGGTTCTTTGTACAAAACAGGAATGAACATCGAAGCTTCTTTATTAACTATTTCAAACCAATGCCCATTTAGTATAATTTATTGAAGTGAAACTTCTTTATCGACGTATGGGAGAATTTTTTTAAAAATCGTCACATTTTTCGGTTACGCGCCATGTTGCTTTTTTTATCAAAGTTTAGTATAGTGACGTAAAGAATATAATGTATCATTATTGATGAAATACAACAATAGCAATGATATTATAATAAGAACAATGATAAAATAAATTACTCATTAATTGTATGCATGTCTATAATAATAAAATAGCTTTAATTTAATACGGAAAAAATTGTTTTTCTTAAGGCTTAAGCCTTATCTACCCCATTTTCGTGAAGTTGCAAATAGTAGAAAAATGATATGTCGTAAAGAAGTTTCACTTCTTACCTGTGTACTCTGGTACACACACATATTATTTTTTTAAATGGTTCACTATATCTTATAAACTAAAACTCTTTACATATTAATGACCCCGATCACATTAAATACTTCTTCTTATAAATTAAACATTTTCCCAGCACATAGACAGAATATGTTACTTAATTAAAACGAGAATAATAACGAGTTTTTTTAATTACACATACTTTAACATTATTTATTTAAGTTCTACAAACAAGTGTGGTAGAACGCGAGATAGGATTTACCTTAAAACACTTAATTCAGACGTAGTTTAAAACTAGGCCAACGAGTGGGGGTTTAACATTGTTGAATTTTTCAATATTTTTTGTTGGGAAAAGCACATGAGGTTTTTTGCTAGGCACTTAAAATCTAGCAGCGGTGGCCCAATGGTGGCGGTCCCGACTTATAAGCAGTAAGTCGTGGGTTCGAAACCAGGCAGGCGAAATAAATTACACAAAGTATTGCACTTTATGTAATTTATTTCATCACCACTGCTCTCAAAACGTTGCAGGAAAACATCGGGAAAACATCTACCAAACTGGGCCCGCGTGGTGGATTATAGCCCATTCCCTCTAATAGAGAGGAGGCCTGTGTCCCAGCAGTGGGAACATTATAGGCTGACAATGATGAGTGACGCATGACTTAACATCATTCTGTTCAGTGTCTGACAAAGAGCTCTGATTCATAATCTATTCATATGTCATCATCTGTCCCATACAAGGTGGAAAAAACACCGACGAACAAACGTTCGTTCTATGTAAGGGTGTTCAGAATGATGTATTGAATACTTGGTAGCCGTTTGTTCGTTCGGTGTACCTTCTACCCTGTAAAGGTACTTTGTATCAGTCCAAAAAGTTCTACCAGCAGTTTTAGATATAATTTTTTTATGAAAAAAAATGAAAATGAAAAAAGCTTTTTTATAATAACGAACTTTGTCTCAGAGCAACAATGTTGGGATCTACAGCTCAGTCATAAAACCCATTTGGACTTATGGAATACAATTATGGTCCTAGGCTTTCAAATCAAACATCCTTTGCCTCCAAAGAGTTCAAAACAACATCCTAAGGACTATAAGTGAAGCTGCCTGGTTCACCCGCAACTCAGGGATTCATGAATACATCAAGACTGTTAAGGAAGACATTACAAAGACAGATCAGATACACCCTAACCCTTTGACAAGTACGCTCCTAATGTGCAATCCAATTAACCGCCCGAAAAGAGCAAATTTGCTATTCTAATAAGGAGGGTTAGGGCGATGGCGCTAACTCGCTATAACCTCTACCTAATTCAACCCATCTGATTATAGTCCACGGACTGATCGCAGATGACCTTTAAATAAAAAAATAATAATAACGAAATGTTATAGGGCATCATCAATAAGCCAAAAGGCTTTCATTACTGGAGATAGGCCTCCCCCAAATGTCACCATATCCACCGATACAGTTCTCCTTGCACCCAACAGATTACCGCAGTTTCTACCAGGTCCTTAATTCACCTTGCAAACATTGACTGTGAAAACAAAAAAGCACTAAGAAAAGTTGAACGAATGTTTAATTAATTTGATCTCCAATTTTCATTTATACTTGAGCAATGCAAAGAAAGAATTTATTAAAGTTTCTTAAATACTAAAAGTGAAAATGAGCCTGAAATTGCGAACTTTTCGCTGCGCGGTGTCGGTTTTTTTTTTCGAAACAACACGGTTTGTTTCTCTAGTTTCATGTATTATACGATTGATGATATTGCCATATAGCCGATTTTGGCAACCTTCACAAACTACTCGCCATCATTCAATGGCCTGGTAACTCTAGAAGCCCACTAAGTGACGGCTCTCAACAACCACCCAATTGTTAAAAGGCTTGCTGTTCTATCATGTGCTTTCCTGGAAATAGCATATCCAACAAAATATAGAACACTAGCTGATGCCCGCGGCTGGGCTGCGGGACTGTTCGAAAGAGATACCGCGGACCTGGAACACAACGGGCAAGGAAGGAACATGGATGGGTTTTAGTCAGTACAAGTCTAACACTCCTTTCCGCTCTGCCTAGAGCCGCAGAAGTAATTTGATAACTTCCCATCCGCAAAAAAAAATGCCCACGGCTTCGCCCGCGTGGATGTCGGTTATCGCGACCAAAAGTAATCATGAAATTTTGATGCCGTTCCCGCAACAAAAACTTGACAAATTATATACTAAAACCTTCCTCGAGAACCACTCTATCCATTGGTGAAAACAGCATAAAATCTGTGCAGTAGTTTTTGAGTTTATCGCAAACAGTCAGAGAGACGCGGCGGAGAACTTTGTTTTATAATGTGTAGTGATGTAGTGATTAACTATTAAAGTTACCCAAACCACTGTACCTAAGTTATGTCGTCACAATACTGAGCCTAACACCAATCATCGGTCTGCATAACCTGGTTTCAGGAATCAATGGAATATTCCGGCTCAGAGAGCACATATTCCTAATAACCTATTTACATAGAAATATGTATTAGTTTATTTATTTAAGCCTTGTATTTCCCAAAAAATTACATTTAAAATTCATTTCATGTATCTTAATTCAAACATTCATTTGGTTCTTAAAATTGATAAATTCATTCATAAAATTAAACATGCATTTTACCATAAATTAAATAAGCGAAGTAGATTTTAAAATAAATAGAGTGAATTCACAGATTGGAATAAAATAAAATTAATACATAATATTCATTCATTCGATACAATAATTGGGTGCCCATCTAAGGGCTTTTTTTTTTTTTTTATTTGTGAAGTGCATCTCGCAGTTCAACCTAGGGAGGTTGTCGACTGCTTAACCGGGCTTTTCTGTGGATGCCTCGAAATTAAGGCCTCCAGCCAGAGCAACTTACAAACTAAACTACAAACTAAGCGACTACGCACTGAGGGCACCCCCTGTGGGGTACGGACCTCGGCTCAGGGCGTCGCTGGGAGAGGACAGCAAAGGGACAGGCTGGATCTGAGTGATATTATTTAGGGGCTGATTTAAGTCTACAGGCTCAGTTGCGCGGGCTGGCTCGAGCAAGGGTCGGGGAGGGCGTGTACCGGGGTTTCGCGACGGGCCTCGTCGGCGAGGACGGAAAGACGGATAACGGCGTCTGTGTTTTGAGAGCGTGCTGGTTTCCCTACTGCTCTCCTGGAGGAGGGTGATGTCATCGTCGGGGTCAACGAGAGTGTGCCTCGGGCGGCGGATCTGACTAATACGCGAGGGCTCGTATCGGGCGGCCGATGCGATCAGGGGGTTACGATGCCTAATAGCAGAATCGAAGAAGCGCTTGGCGAGGCGTTTCATGAACTGCTGGATAGTGGGCAATCTAAGATCAATGTGCAGACGATCATTGCGGACATAATAAGGGGCTCCCGTGACTTTACGTAGGAATCGGTTTTGGAGAACTTGCATTTTATAAAGGTACTTTGGATTGGCGTGGGCGAATACGACGCACGCGTACGTCATGATGGGACGGATCACCGCGGTATAAAGGCGCAATTTACACCTAAGAGATAGCCATCTAAGGGCGAAGGCCTCCTTCATCTTATGCCATTCCTCTCTGTCTAGGGCTATTCTAGTCCAGATCACGGCCACAATGTCATCACACCAACGGCGCCTGGGTCTGCCTCCGGTACGTGGTGCATCGCGAGGATACCAATGGAGAACCCTCCCACTCCAGCGTCCATCTGTCGCTCTGGCTACGTGTCCTGCCCATCGCTATTTCAACTTGCAAGCTAATTCCACAGCATCTATTATTTTGGTGCATAGTCTTTCCTTCTTTTACGGTCTCGGAGTTTAATTCCTAACATACTTCTTTCCATTGCTCGTTGAAAGGCTTGAAGTTTGTATATGACTGCCTTTGTTAGCGTCCAACTTTGACAGCCAGTATTAGTTACCTAACACAAAACAGAAATTACGGTATTATGTACATCACGATTACTGTTGCCGGATATGTTAAGTTAAACATCAATCATATCTCACATGACAAGTTAACTTACTGGCAAATTATGCTCATATTATATCATAACATAACATTACGCTTGTAATCCCCGAACGGTTAAGCAGAGGTGTACCTAATAGTACACCTATACGTCAGTTATATTTAAGACCCATGTAATAGGGAGCGAGCCTAATGCCATCAACCGGGTACAGATCCAGACTCCGCGGCTGCTTCTTAAAAAACCCTAATGGAAAAACCCAATAAAATTTTGCCAGACTCGGGAATCGAAGTCAGGACCTCGTGATCGTTGCGTTTACGACCACTAGACCAACGGTACTGTACTAATAGGAGCTCTATATATTATATAGCTGTATTATGTACTTACTGATGGAATCATAATTCATAGAAAACAAGAAAAAAAGATGATGTTTATCAATGTATAGAAAACATGATTTAAGCATGATCGCACACCGTCATCTTTAATCATCGAAGCCTTCTTTTTAATAACCCGTCTAGGTATCTTATCCAACTTCAACATAATCCCTCTGTCTTTTGGGCTTCCACTTTTCTTAGAGCTTCTTTTTTAGCTTTTCTGAGTTCTCAATGTATGTATGTATGTTATAACCTTAATTGACCTTCGTTATTAACCATCATCATCTTCCTGCCCCTATCAAACGTTTTCTTCTTCCATTCTCCCCTGTCAGACGTCACGACATCATTTACTCCTTTCTCATTCATATCAGTCTTCACACAATCCGTCCATTTTGTCTTTGGCCTGCCTCTCCCTCTCCATCCATCAACATTCATGTCCATCACTCTTTTAGTCACATGCGTTTCATTCCTCCTCATTATTCCTCCCAAGACAAACGACTTCCTTTCAATTTTTTCTGTAACAGGCACCACTTTGAAACTTCCTCTAATATACTCATTTCTTACTTTATCCATTCTTGTCACTTCACACATCAATCTCACCTTCATCATAACCATTTCAATTAAAACACGACTCCATAACTCCAGCACCTCGACGCCTTCTGCAATACTCTTACATAATATATTCGAAAAACTGTCCAAATAAACTGACGCAGATACGGCGTCGAGCGAGTACGACATAAATAATCTGAACAGAACGGTATCCCTAATTCCCATAAATCGAAATATCCGTGGGGCCACATCGAGCCTGCTGCGGTGATAACGTATATTTATGATGATGATGCGTCCACTTTGTCTGCGGATGAAAGTAGCCTTGAATGGTGGTTGGGCTTTTTGAGTGGTTTTCGTACTGAAGGACCAGGGCACCAGGGGATCTTTGAGTACTCAACTTTATCAGTATTGAAAAGTTTTTGTATACAGGTAAAGAATTTTAACAATTCGGAGTATCAGCTCTACTTTTTTGTTTGTGTGCTACTTTACAGGAGATTCGGTTTGTGATTTATAAAAATAAACTAGCTGATGCCTGCGGCTTTGCCCGCGTTGATGTCGGTTATCGCGACCAAAAGTAATCATGAAATTTGGATCCCGTTCCCGCAACAAAACTTGACAAATTATATACTAAAACTTTCCTCGAAAACCACTCTATCCATTGGTAGTTTTTGAGTTTATCGCGAACAGACAGACAGAGGCGACAGTGGACTTGTTTTATAATAAATGTAGTGAAGGTTAAGGACCCTAGTCACGTTCAAGTTCTGGGTCAAAATATTCTAATATTTTATCAAACACAATATTAATTTATGTTACAAAATTTTTTGGCAGCCCCACACAGAATTGTGTACTCTAGAGAAAAATAATTTTGATCATACAAAATTTTTATTTACAAACTGTAGTCCACAGCCCAAACCTTTAACCCTTTTGTAGGCCTTTCCCGGGTCGCGCCACAACTCCCGGCCTTGTGGCAATACGAAATTGCAGGAGGACCGAGAGCTTTAAAAACTCGGAAAGATACTCGTAATTGGTATCCGGAAACTATGTTCGAGAATATTCTCATCACAGACTGTAATTTTGAACTGAAAATGTAATTTCTCTGTAATCTTCAACAAGTGGAAATCGAATGAGTGTCCATACAGCGAAGTAGCAGATATACTTTAATAAATGAAGTATAAGGTTACTTGCTACTAGAGTGTAACAAGTTAAGCCTACCGTGTCGAGCTACCTGATGAGTGACAAATGCTTGCACGGGCTTAACAGGTCCGTTCAAATCTATGTGGATCTATCTTCAAAAGACCATCTCAACACTAATGTGCATAGTCCTCATATGAGCTGACCGAGATTATGTCTGGACCTAAAACGAGACTATAACCTCTAAGTTTGTGTCGGCTATTTCTTCTCAGAGTAGTCAGGTACAAAACACCGTACCTAACAAGTTTAAAAAAATGACGTGTCTTTGTAGAAACTCATTTGCAAAATAAACACCATTTACATCTACATTCAATGAGAGCACTTTCTGCCACAAATCAAGTGGTGATGTTTTTGGAAATTAAATATTCTGTTGAGCCCACCTCACAAAGAAGATGAGGAATTGGTGTTTTATTTGAACTCGTACAATTTTTTATAACTATTCGATGGCAGAAAGTTCAAAAGAATCCCAACAGGTAAGAGTGTTCACATAACTCATTGGATATTAGTTAAAGAAGAAGAAGAAGTAGACTTCAAATAAACGGATTTATGCGTTATACTCCTGCAACTATTAAGTTTCCCTAAAAGATAAAGTTATGGTATTTTTTTTTAGTTAGCCCATATTTTGCCACTCCTGAGCAAAGGCCTCCTTCCATTCCCTCCACTTCTCACGATAGTGTGCTTCTTCTCGCCAATTTGCGAGGAAACCAAAATCAAAAAATCAAAAACCAAATATTTTATTTCACCTCACGGCCCAGATGGGCACTTATAAATCGTCGACAAAAAGGTGCACGGTTTGGTTGGTTGTTTCCTATGGAGAAGAACCGGCAAGAAACTCTATGGTTACTCTTTTCAAATCATTTGATAGGTATTACAATAGTATCATGTCGTCAGCCATCCAAGACGTCCCGCCATCTTCTCCTTGGTCTGCCGCGACCCCGTCTAGCTGTCTCAGGGCTCCAGTTATGGCATAAACCACAATAAATATCCCTTTGATCCTGTAAGGATCTTTTATGTAGTTTTCCTCATAATATGTTTTATATGATAAATACTATCGCGTGTAAGGAACGTGTGCGTGTGTTATTTATTGCATCTCAATGTTTATTTATTCCCCTTAAGATTTTGATGGAATTGATTATAGTTCTGTTTTCCTTGTTTTCATATTATCTTGCAATAATAGCTAGATCCAATTATGGTACCCCGTATTTTATGTTATGTTGAAAGGTGTCATGTATCATTGTACTATAGGGGGTAGCGGTACCTTAGTACAGCAGATGAGCTTTCTCTTATCAGAATATTTCGTGACTCGCTCATTTATCACCTTTTTTTTTTTTTACGGATGGGAAATCATCAAATGACTTCTCCCGCTCTGGGCAGAGCGGAAGGGAGTGTCAGACTTGTACTGACTAAAACCCATCCATGTTCCTTCCTTGTCCTTTGTGTTCCAGGGCCGCGGTATCTCTTTCGAACAGCCCGCAGCCTCATTTATTACCTCTTGTTTGTTGTGAACATTAATATCTGTGATCTTACCATTTCCAACATCTTAACCAAAACTTCCGTCAACCTTAGGTTTAAATCTTTTGTGTCAATCTTGTGTGATTGAAAGCTCGTTTCATTAATTTGAATATTCCACCAGTTACCCATTGGAACATGTCAGATCTAGTTTAAACCACGTACAAAGGCTGTCAATGTCAATTTTCCATAACATTGATGGCCCTGAAAACTGAGGCTAAATTTAAGCTGAGGAGCTCGTGGCTAAATAATAATAGCCGCTCGTATCGATCTTGATCCCATTCCATTGTCATTTATAGATCTTTGACAGTCGTTACAGGTAGTGGCCCGAAAGTCTGACAACCAGTTTTACCAAAGGGTATCGTTATACCTAGTACTAACTAGTTTGTGGAGGTCAGATAAGCAGTTCCATGTAAAATACTGATATTCAGTTGCATCCGATTAAACTGAAAGCCGACCCCAACATAGTTGGAAAAAGGATAGGCAGATGATGATGACGGTGGCATGGTTTAGATGAGCTTCACATAACATAACATCACACCTGTAATCCCCAAAGGGTAAGGCAGAAGTGTACTTAGTAGTACACCCACATTTCGCCAGTTATGTTTAAGTCCCATATCATAAGAGACGAGCCTATTGCCATCAACCGGGCGCAAATCAAGACTCCGTGATTGCTTCTAAAAAAATCCAGATGGAAAAACCCAATAAAACTTAGCCCGACCTAGGAAACGAACCCAGGATTTCATGCTCAGCAGACGCGCTTGCAACCACTATACCAATAAGGCAGTCAATAAGCTCTACAACACCAACAGCAAGCGTCTCCCGAAATCCTAGTTCATTCATTTGAAGCACACCTACCATCCATATCTTAGTATCATTCGTTCAATAACTCAAAACGTTTGCGGCATTAAATTATGCTCCGAATGGGCAATGTCCATCGTTACGTCGCAGTGAACGAATGGCCTTCTGTAGGGCAGCCGGCGATTCGTTTGCGGTATTTGCGATGGTCGGTACAACGGTATTTCACAAATATTTGGATTTCTAAAATGTTATGGCAGATATTGCTTGGCATTTTGAAATTGGAGTGGCAGATTTGATGGCATTTGTTACGGATTTAGTTGTGGAGTTTATTGATTTGGTTGTGCTAAAAGGGTAAATATTTGTTTTTATGTTTTGAATAGTGCACGTGGTCATTACCATCATGTTTATCATTTTCTGTCATAACAGTGAAAATCGCAAGTCCGTTCCGAGATATGCGGTCTTTTTTGATCACAATTATTTTGTTTGTACATTATAATATGGATTAAATTTTAGGACTAATTTCCTTTCATTCTCAAGTATTTTTTTATTTGATCGATATCTCGATATGAAACGCATCAGATTTAGATAAGAATCAAAATAAAATTCGACTCACAATTAAATTCAAAGTTAACGCTGTTGAATGACCAACCTTTCACAAATCAAACAATAATAAGTGTTTCTATACCAGTACCCCCGTACAGTCGCGTACAATAGTATCACACATGTAATCTGAATGTCGCTAGGATTAATCTTTGTAACGTCCATTGTGCGTGAATGTACTTTACAGGCGGAAAAGGATTATTTTAAATAATCATATCAGACAACATGGAAACTCGATTACTATACCTAAATGCTACCATACATAACTGCTTTGAAAATGCGTGTTAAATGTCTGTCATGTTAAGTTACTCCGTTAAGTTCGCGATTCTTTTGCGAACTACGCTCTTTCAGTTCGTCAGCTCTCGTCTCGAACTAGAGAAAGACAAATCGTTCACTCACTTTGCCACTGCATAAGTGCACGCGTTTGTATGTTAAAGTAGTTATTTTGTTGTAATTTTTTACTTTTTATACATTGTACTCGTAGTCGTATTACAAACATATTATAATACTAATGCGTCTATAATAATAGCTTTAACTTGTGTAAAGAATAGTGTCATTGGTGCAATACATAATATTCCTTATTTTGTGAATAAAACTACCCTTTTATGTGACGTGACTAGCTTGGATCTTAGCGAACGAACTAAGGAGCTAGAAACGAAAGGACGGGAGCTAGTTCGCGGAGTTTTTCTGCGGGGGCGGCTCTTACGACGTAGTTCGTTCGTGAACTACATACGCCTAGCCTTAACTTTAGGTTCGTAATAAGTAAGTCAACGACTCCCAGGCATGTCTGGCACTGCAACAATAGCCAATAGTAATTTTATAGTCTGACTTATCTCTAATACAGAACTGACTATTAATTTGTCTTATTTGATTGATTTAATTTGTCTTAATTTTTTTATAATAACTGTTGTGTTATTGCTTTTCTTCTTTGTATTTATATTTTATGTTAAGAGTTAGCTTTTATTTAATTGCCATGATAAATATGATTTATCTTCCCCCAGTATAAGAATAGAAATAACGTTAAAGAAATAGTGACTAATTAACACAAGCTGACTGCATTGTGTCGCTCGTTATGATTGCATTTTATCGCCGCCATGCTCCCTAATATAATTTGCTTTATATGTTCCGTTTATTACCGCAGCTTACTCGGGGAAATAAGTGGGAAATATTATCTTAATATAATTATATAAATTACGCGTCACGTTGTTTGTCCACGATGGACTCCTAAACTACTTAACCGATTTTAATCAAATTTGCACACCGTGTGTAGTTTGATCCAACTTGAAAGATAGGATAGCTTACATCTCAATTTATAGTCACAATATTATTTAATGGCATTGTGTGACGCAGACGAAGTTGCGCGGGTCAGCTAGTAATATAAATAAATTTTGCGTCACGTTGTTTGTCCGCGATGGACTCCTAAACTACTTAACCGATTTTAATCAAATTTGGCCACCGTGTGTAGTTTGATCCAACTTGAAAGATAGGCTAGCTTACATCTCAGTTTATAGTCGCAATATTATTTAATTGCATTATGTGACGCAGACGAAGTTGCGCGGGTCAGCTAGTAAATTATATAACAAAATACATATTACAATTTTGTCTGTTTAAATGCTTAGAATTGATTGAAAATATATAATTTTTATTGAATTTTTAATTTTGATAATATGTAACGATTGGTGAATTTTCCTCTTTAGGCCCTGGTTTGCAGCAGTTATATTTTTGGTATAGCAACAACAAGTTGACGAAACGGTACTTAATGTACGAAGCTTAAAACTATTACGAAAAGGCAATCGTTTGTTTGTTTTTATTAAAATAAAATAAAATATTTTATTTTAATTTAATTATTTATTTTTAAAGTGAATATACAACTAAATATTCTGTGAATATTTCAAGCGTCTACCTATCGCCATTATTAATATCGAGCAAAAAAACGAAGTCTTAGTAATAGGGTCCCATTTTTCCCTTTGGGTACAGAATCCTAAAAATGAAAAAGAAATACATCCAACAATACTGTTGCTCCAAGAGATCAATCTTCAGAAAAGTATTCTCGATAATAGTATTAATGTAATAAGGGCTCAAAGTTTGACCCTCATCGGATGCAAATAAATCATTTTGATCGATGCGATGAACTCACGTGCGAAACAGGGATGCATTGTTATGTGCCCTTGTTTGTTTTGGTCCAAGTGAGGAGCGGACGGGGCATTTCATCTTTTGAAATGTATTCCAAAAATATACTTACTGGTGGAACAGTTATTTTGATTTGTCAGAAAACTTGCCATTGATGCAGCATAACTGCAGTAGAAAAACGTTTATTTCTGAACAAATGCTTAATTCAAGGTTCGCCGTAACCATAGTGTCTATCAATTATACCAGGGCTGCGGGACTGTTCGAAAGAGATACCGCGGCCCTAGAACACAAAGGGCAAGGAAGGAATATGGATGGGTTTTAGTCAGTACAAGTCTGACACTCCCTTCCGCTCCACCCAGAGCGAGAGAAGTCATTTGATGATTTCCCATCCGAAAAAAAAAAGTGTCTACTAATTATGCTCGCAACAACTTTCAAAAGGCCATCAACTGATTTGTGGTCACAGTGATTCCCCCAGTGTGTTTTAATCAGAAATAAAAGTTTAAAACAGATAAGGCCCGATAATTTTATTTTATTTAGGTATAGGTTTGACTAAAATATCGTTAACAATCCGACATGGAACTTGATGTGACAAATCAGATGTGTCGCTGGGGAATTTGTTGCCACATTTCTTCTTCCCAACTAAAATGGAAGGAAGTGGTGCAAGACATGCGTTTTAGTGAAATGTCATGCATACGGAATTCTGACGTTCAAAGTAGTGAATTTCAATTCAATTCAAATCATTTATTTCAGATATAATAATAATTCCATAATTTTGTTAGTAGGTGCACTTAAAAATAATGTTAGTAAATAAAAAAAGACAAAATCAGAGACAAATAAAGATATAAATTAAGATAATAGATATGAATTAAGATAACAGATATAAATTAAATTAATACAATAATTTTAAATAATTTTCATATCAAATAACTGTCTATAATCTTGATTAATGATTTTGAGTCTAATTTAAATAAATGAATTTTTAGCTAATTTTGAAGAAAGTCTCTCTGTAAACCTAACTCTTCTGGATCTCTTATGGACTGAACCTTAGAATTAAGAGTTCAAAAATCGCTTAACCTCTAATTTGGACCCCAGCCGTTATACAAAAGTCATTCATTCGGAAGAAGAGTTTCCTTTGTGCCCCAACCCCCAAATATTCAGCTACATTTTAAACTTATAATAATAAAGGAATTGGAGCCGGTTTAATTGTGTTATTTTTGTACTACGAACCTTTTTACGTTCTTTCAAACGTAAGTAATATGTTGTTGTATGGTCTTCAAAGTATTCAAGAATTGTTTTGTAGATAATATTGAGTTTTAATAGATTTTTTGTAAAGTTTTTTTTTGTTGATCTGATTTTTGCACGACAGAATAAACATTTAGGAGTGGTGTAATGGATTTATTAAGCTTTTGTCCGCAGCTTCGCTCGCATTAATTTGAAATTTTACTATAAATTCGGGTTGTACACTGCTTCAACCATGATTCGAAAGACACGTGGCGCCATCTTTGAGCATAATAACGTTATTATTATTTTCCTCTGAAACTATACTTTTTTACGGGATGAAACGTACCCTATATCCGTTTCTGTACACCTGACAACGCATATGCAAAATTTCAGGATGATCGGTTCAGTGGTTTAGACGTGAAAAGATAACAAACAAACATACAAATTACCTTCGAACTACTTTTTACTAACTTACCTTACACTACTTACTTTTTCATTCTTTATTTTTTTTACTTCTAATCCTTATTAATAAGCATATTTTAACTATTTTAACTTACAGAGTCACAATTTTACCTTTTTTTTATTTGCCTGTGCTGTCCCACTGCTGGGCAAAGGCCTTCCCTGATCCCTTCCACGTGCTCTTTTCCCGTGCCTCCTGAACCAGCCCTCGCGATACGCGTCCAGCTCGCCGCCGCGCCGTCCGTCTTCCAACACAATTTTACCTTAAATACTATTAATTGTATGTACATTTTCCTAAGACTTTTTTTTTACTATCTTAGAAATTAACAGGTATTGAAAAAAAATCAAAAGCAGATTTTTGGATATTCGCTGTCAGCCAAACCCATTACTTTTGTCTTTAAACCTGTTTTAAGTTCGTCTTTTGCCAGTGATTTTACAATGCTAATATTTTAATAATAAGTACTGTTTTAATAACTTTAGAAGGAAGATTTAATACTAAGTCATACTAATATAAAATCCCGGAGGAAAACGCTATTCATCGTTAAATTAAGTCTGAAAGAAGATTTTTAAGACTAATTAGTATTCAAATACTTTGCCAATCCCTCCTGATCGACCTAGGTACAGGCACTAATCACTGAACTTTCAATAAAAGTTGATCGATTTTATAATCATTCTTATCTTAAAATAAAATTGAGAGCAAGAAACCTCATTAGTCTAGTGGTTGCAAGCACGACTGCTGAGCATGAGGTTCTGGGCTCAATTCCCGGGTCGGGCAAAGAGATATTGGGTTTTTTATCAGGAATTTCTCAGTAGCAGCTACAGAGTCTTGATTTGCGTACGGTTGATGGCAATAGGCTTGCCCGCTATTACAAGTGACTTAAACATAACTGGCGAAAAATGGGTGTTCTATTAGGTACACGTCTGCATAAACCTTCGAGGATTACAGGCGAGATCTAGTTATGTAGGATAACAAAAACCCTTCACAAACGTCAACATCAGCATATCAGCCGAAAGATGTCTACTTCAGGACATATACCTCCCTAGTTCTCCTCCCCAGTCTTATGTTTTTCGCATTTAACGGATTCAAGTTGTCTTCACACGGTCATTCATTGGTTCACTTTGTTGGAGGCCTTACATTATGTATTCCTTTGCTGCTTGCGTTGCTTCCTAATATCAATATTTTGGATGGAGCGACTGCCTATCTGATCTCCGCAACCCAGTTAGTACCCCTTGGTAAGACTGGTTGTCAGACTTTCAGACCAGTGACTATTTATAACGACAGTCAAAGATCTTCAAGTGACAGCCGGAACCAAAGACTTAACGTGCTTTCCGAGGCACAGAGGAAACTCGGTATGTAATGGGCGGTCCCCCCTTTCTACAACCAACCTAGGTAAGCGCGTTTTAACCTGAAGATTGACCCGAGTAGCTCTTATTATTTAGCCATGAGCTCCTCCTGCGGCTTTCACAAACGTAGCTCATAAACTGGGGTATTATACCAACTAAGCCCAACTAAATTATTCCTCGAAGCGCAACCATTAGTTGTGCTCACAAATTCAAACTGTTCAAATGGTTGCGCTTCCAGGAATAATTCAGTTGCGCTTAGTTGGTAGTGCTAAAAAATAGTTGCGCTTTGAGGAATACCCCCATAAACATAACCTACTAGCATACCAATAAAAAGTTTATCTATAAATTGAATGTCTTTTATAAGCCCTATAATCCAATATCCTTGGACCTAAAATATTTTTTATCATAACATAAGTACCAGAACCAGACATTTTTGATGATACGCTACTTTATGGGACTGTCGACAAAATTCTAGATATCTGAAACTATACTGTTGTATAGTTTCAGATATCTAGAATTTTGTCGACATCGAATTTTGTACACAACACACAAGACCTGTGGACATATTTTTTGATATTTATAATATTTTCCAAAATAACTGACAGGCTTCCATTAATATAAAACCATTTTATTATGACATTCGCATGTGTACCCGAGTACACAAGTAATGTTACAGACATGTCATTTGACTGAGGTTTATAATTTTGTTGTCAGTTTTTGCCTTTACGAACTTTGCCTCACAGAAGAACAAATACAATACTAAGTACATACTCGTACAAAAACTTAAACCGTTTTACAAACACTCAAGGTATAGAATCCAAAATGTGAGACCAAAGAGACGTTCTCGTTTTCAATAGATACTTACATAATTATTTAGTTGTAGGTAAACTTTATTCAAGGAAGGTTTTGGATAGGCAAAGCTAAATAAAATAGCGTTTAAAATACTTACTTAAATGATTTTTAATGAGAATGAAGCCCTAAAACCTTATCTATACTGAAGGTCTATCATTTCTTACCAGGATCACTTAGTAAAAAACTTCAAGGGCAGTCCCTACATTTAGAATATTAGTATTTTATTAATTAAAAGTCAGCCGGTGGTCCGAACCAGATAAAAATACTTTGTATAATTTTCTCATTCACATTAAAACAAAGGGTTTAGTCCCGAAAAAATCGTTCATTTTGACAGTTGATATGCGCGGAAATATTTTATTTTATTACTTTGAAAGCTACTGGATTTAATACACCAATAGCTATCGGCATGAAAATGGATTATTTCGGTCAATTCAATTGCATACATGTGTCAAACGAAGTAAATTGTCATTGTTATCCGGTTTTCATTTCGGATAAATTGGTGTTTCATGATATATGTATTATGTAGTACATTTATAAAGGGTATAAAAAGACTTTTAACGAAGCCGAAAGGTACTTGTTCTCCCCGTCATTGCGATTTTTTTTTGTTCGGACCATACCTGGGAACCTTCTAGTTACGTAGATATTGGGTGGTGATTATTATTATTGACAAATTGATTTTTAAATACATGTTTTTTTATGTATTCTTTTTACTTAAGACACCTTCACAACCCCCGTACTATTAAATAAATCCATCAGCACAATGTTTTGAATGCGTTACATTACAGCAATAATTTTTACGTAAAGTTACTTAGTTTGATGTACAGAATTCTTGGTTGACGGCTTCGTGAAGAGTACGTTTACATTCTGTATAGCCAGAGAGGACGAGCTGGACAAAACCAACGACCAGTGGTCCACATTAGTCCTGAATCAAGAAAACTGGAAGTCATGGGGAGAGGCCTTAGCCCATCAACGGGATGACATAGGCTAACACTATCAGCATCAGCTCATTATAGTTACAAAATAACATGAGGTAGGTTTAAATATTTTGCAGGTGCAGTTGAATATTGGAAAACCTAGATTTATTTATTTTATTTATTTATTAAATCATCATCACTATCATTACAGGAATTTCCTAATTCAATAGTGTAGACATAATTACAGTTTTATTATTTATCCATAACATATTCTGTACATTGTGATTTTTGTGATCTCACTCAGAGAACAAGTAAAAAGATCTATGCTATCTGCTACGTCATTAAGTACACGCAAGGTACGCGTTATAGGGGCTTTACTCATTAGATTGGTCCTACTACTGGGAACTGCCAATAGACGTGGCCGTCGCCTTCGGAATACATAATTGTCGGGCACACACAGGTTTATTTCTTTAAATATACCTGGGTTTGAAGTCTTGTCACGCAATAATTTAAAAATATAGGTAGCAAGAGCTACGTCCCTCCTTGTTTCCAATTTATTGTATCCCACCATGCCTATAACAAACAAGGTTGGATACATCAATGGATAAAATGGATATACACCACACAACTTTAAGTACAGAAACCTAGTAAATTTATTTTGTATACGCTCCAGCATGAGACTGTATTTAGCTTCATGCGGAGCCCATATGATTGCGTTACATTCGAGCTGAGTTCTTACTAATGCATTGTACAAAGAGGTAAGCGCAGTAATGCTTGTAAAACCTTCTGCTCTTCTTAGGACGAACCCTAGGTTCCTATAGGCTTCTTATCAAACATTTAAGATGTGATTACGAAATTCCAGGCCCGAGTCAAGGCGTACTCCTAAATCACACACTGTTTCTGTTCTTTTCAATAACGTTTTGTCCACTCTGTCGTCATATTTCTTGGGCATTTGCATCCTACTAAAAGTTATTACCGAACACTTTGACGTATTAAAGACCAACTTATTCTTCTTTCCCCATTCAACAACCCTGTCTATGTCTTCCTGTAAGCACTCACAGTCCTTTGGTTCTTTCACAGATAGTAGCAATTTTAGATCGTCAGCAAACATCAGGCACTTAGCATTCCTGACGACCTCGGGCAAGTCATTTAACATCATTATAAATTGAAATGGTCCCAAATTACTGCCCTGACTTACGCCTGACCTCGTAAAATAGGGCTCAGATTTGTACCCAGCATATTCTACATACTGCTTTCTGTTAGTCATATGATCAGCGAAGAATTTCAGTAGCTGGCAGCATTTCAGGCTGCCGCAAGCTTTGTCAATAAAATGTCATTATCGACCAAATCAAAGGCTTTTTTAAAATCAAAGTATGCAGCATCAACCTGCACTCCCAAATCAACGCTAGGAACCACATATGCCATAAAATTCAGCAGATTTGTAGTCGTGCTACGACCCGGCCTAAACCCATGCTGTGGGTCGGACAACGTGACTGAAACCTGGTTCAAGACACAATGATGGATTACTGACTCAAATACTTTCGCTGGTACCGACAACACCACCACCGGCCTATATCCACTAACTTCACTTCCTGCTTCGCCCTTAGGTACTGGTATTACTCGTGTAGTTTTCCAGCGTTCCGGAAAGTATGATCAAGAGATTCGAAGACCATGGTGGGAACTGCACAAACATCAGTCAGCAGACTGTCGCAGACACTTTTTTAGATAATAATATCGTCAGTCATCTAGCTAGGCTTTTGCTACGCCTGCTGAAACACGGCATACACCATAGTACTCACTTGCTCCATCAGCTATCGGTTCCTCAACAAAAATGATCAGTCCTCTGCTAGATCAAAAATTTTGAATTATAATGGTTACCTAATTTGAAAGAAGCTCACTCCATAACTGTGAGCAAGCTTAGAACACTCAAAAACCACCACAGAAGTACATTTAGTCCCATCTACAAAAACATTCTCTATTCTATGACCCACATGTGCGTGAGTTAGTAACATAAAGAACGAAGCGCGAACATTCAGGCTGCATTACTAGCTAATAATTCAACACTGGTATTTACTGGTTAGATGCGTGAAATGATAAATGTTGTGCCTTTGATATAGTATAGAATAGCATGGGGTTAAAGAGTTGTTTCCGTGAGGAACGGGGTACCTACTGGATGATAGATAACGGCTATTTGTAATTTTATTTTTTTGGATAAGGTTATGGCGGTTAAAGTTAAATAATTCGAGACTTTCTAATTTATAGCCACATAAATTAGGTAGAACATGAATTGCATGAATTAAGGCTTCCGCAAGACAACCAAGATTATCGACGTAGCCCGAAGAATTGCCAAACTTAAGTGGCAGTGGACAGGGCAGATTGCTCGCAGAACGGATGGCCGATGGGGCCGAAGAGTTCTGGAGTGGTTTTGTAGTGTCCACGAACCGGAAGACGTTGCGTTGGAAGGCCTCCCACTAGATGGACCGATGACCTGGTGAAGATTGCGGGGATCCGCTGGATGTGAGTCGCACGGGAGCGGTCAATGTGGCGACACTTGGGGGAGGCCTATGTCCAGCAGTGGACGTCTTTCGGCTGAAATGATGATGATGATGAAATTAGGTAGTTTTGTGAACAACCAAATTCACATACATTAATAATCACGCATTTTTCTCTTAGCTTCGTTCACTGTCATATTGTCTGCTGATATATGCACACCGGCTCGGAGTACTACTGCACCTGACCTTACTGAAGAACATTACCATGAATCCAACAAAAAAAAAATTATAATACCTAGATTATTTCTATCAGACAGGACGGAACATGATTTCGAAGAAACAAACATTGATGAAGTTCGTGTCGATCAATGGAATCGATCATCGCATGATACAAAACACTAGAATGTTTTTGCAGTCTCTGTCATTTGAGTCCTTATCACCATCAATTTTTGTTCAAAAATTGTAACTACGATAAGGCAGTCTGTGCAACTAACAAGTACGTAGATACAAAGAAGAAAGTTATCGAAACATCTTACACGAAAGTATTATTAACTAATAACGTAGATCGTAGTCTTGTGAGCTGTACACTAAGTAAATTAATTAAACTGAAAAATAAATGACCCTTAAGACCTTCTCACTAAGGTTCAATAAAATGCAACGAAAATCTCTACCACAGCAGCGGCCAATTTTCCTTTTACTTACCCAAACCGAATTCCCAAAGCAACTTAAGTATGTAAATAATAAAATAGACCCAATATCTCCAATTCACCAATAAGTATCTTAGTTTTATACCGCATGTTTTCCAAGGCAGTTAATATAAGTTTTATAGCATTTACTTTATACTTGTGCACAGAAGAACACTGAACGTCTTTGCTCGACTTATGTCGATGTAACTTATTGTTCTTTAATATGAACGCGAAAACTGTGGATTTAGGAAGTTTTTTGTAACTAAGTTATAACTTAATTAGCTTCCAAAGACTTGGTTTGGATGGTCCTTAAAAAAAAGCAGTGCTATGTAGAAGTGAAACTTACTTTGTCTTTTATGCAGTTTGACGTGACCTAAATGTAAAAAGTGCGTAGATAGCAGCGCTGCATGTGGAAGAAGATGACAAGAAGCTGTCAAATACAGAACATCTGTGTCCGACTGCAGTCATGTCATTAACTGTTGTAAAATATTGCTGAAAAACTATTTATATCGTTTGGTAACATTAGGATGAGCAAACTACGGTCATCAATAAGATCGCCATAGACATGATTTAAGAAGAAGCAAAGTGGTACCGCAAATTTCATAACTGCAAGTTATTAAACTAACTAGTAACATTGACGATCATTGTAAATTACCTCTGTCTCTAAGAAGGGCGTACCATTTTTTATGACAGTTAAATACAACGAGTGTGAGTCGGTTTACAACTTCAAGCGCAACCAAAATGCAAATTACCTCAAAACCTTTTATTTCTACAAAAAATATCGCAAGTCCAAAGTTTACCAGACACAGCAATACACCAGTTTGTTAGTTTCCTTTGAGGATTCGGTTTACGACTCCACCGTATAGAGAGCCATCGTAAACTTAAAGAAACTACGTCGGAACGTTTGGTGTATCGCGAAATATCCTATTGGCAACGTTCGATCTGACGGCTACTTTGTTTCGTCTATATTGTTGGGGCTTTCTGTAATAGACTTATGGATATTCTTCTTTGGAATCAGTGGTTTGGAACTTGTTGATTTTGTTTGGAAAAGGTAAACAGGGTGGTAGTAAATGTGAGTAGATACGGATGACGGAGAAGAGCAACTATGGTGTAACTTGTGAAAGACCTTCTTCTTCACACGTCACTCTCGCAGAGTGGTCGTGGTACTCACATCAGGAGTGGTGGCTAGCTTCTTTTCTTGTATATTCGTGGAGTGGACCATTAAGTGCAGTTTTGATTTGGTCGGTCCAAAGCATTGGTGACCTAACGCGCCCTTTTGTATCATCAACCTTTCCCTGTACTACAAGTCGCTCCATAGATGTGTCTTCTTGACGTGTGATATGTCCGAAGAAAGTGAGAATGCGGCATTAGTGTACTTCCAGCAATAGACTGCAAAATTCAGAGTTGATTTAAATGAAATTGAATAAGGAAGACTAGTCTTAGTTACGAAAGAAGCTGCATTTTTTTTACGGATGGGAAATCATTAAATAACTTCTCCCGCTCTGGGCAGAGCGGAAGGGAGTCTCAGACTTGTACTGACTAAAACCCATCCATGTTCCTTCCTTGCCCTTTGTGTTCCAGGGTCGCGGTATCTCCTTCGAACAGCCCGCAGCCCTGGTAGGCATCGGCCCTTGCGGCCCCTTCCTGTTTGCTGACATCTCTTTGAGGCGCGCGTGGAACACGAACGCGCCGTCTACACGGCGAAAGAAGCTGCCTCAGGCAGGCTTCATACTATATTAAAACTCCGTTTAACTATATGCCAACTCAACAACAAAGTGTTGCCATCGTGCAATGGACTGTACTCTGATTTCCCCCATATATTCTCAAGTTTAAGTATTTCACCCTATTCTACCTTATTTTCAAAGTTACTCAACTCATTCATCAAGAACCTCCTTTAGAAGTTCGAAGACAACACCACCTCAATAGACACAAAATTCCCATTACATCCATGATACTCGCGTCACATTACCCACATGCATGAAGACACATGTCATTCCCTCCGTCAGTAATACGTGTAATGTTGAGCTGCATTCCCTTTGTTCATGACTTAATTATCTACGCCGAAATAAGCCGATCACTCAACGCGCATCTTCACGCTAAGTAAACAGGGGGGATTGAGTGTGTGGATGTATGGGGTACTGGATGTGATAGGGTAGTGACATCGAGGTTGAGTGTAGTTGGTTTTGGCTGGACTGATAAAAACACGCTCCAAAATTCAAACAGTTTGTGACATTACAACTACATACTCAGCCAAGATTTTTAAGAAACGATTTGAGTCCCGGTACGGAAATTTTATGAGGAGTAAAATCAAGTGTAACACGAACAGTTGAGGCGTTACGTAGAAAGAGACAAACATCTGTAGGATTGAACGTGTAAAAGAATGAGATGGAAAACATTAGTCAGCTACAGTATTTAAGAATGATATTATAATTCAAAGTGAAAGAAATCAATCATCCTAAAATTGGATTTGTATAAATTTGTTATTATTATTATTTATATTATTTTGTAACATACTTTATGTAATACGCTTTATTGAAGTTATATAAATAATCCAAATAATTACAGATATATGTTTGTTTCTCTTATCATTTTAGCAGATGCGTTCATTTACCCTTTTTTTCTATTCAATATATATCATAATTATCGTTCGTAAGGAGTAAACTCCAATCGTGCGTCGTAGCTGACACACACACACTTTTTTTTAATTTGATTAAAGGGCTTTGTCACACAACGCCCTTACTCAGCCAAGTTCAGAGAAAAAATACACATTGTTTTTGACTCTAAAAATTATTGTAAGAAAAAAGAAACAGTTATAATAATTATTAACAACACCTTTGCCCAACCACTCCGAGAGTGCCGACAAAAGTGAAAACTTTTTTTTCTAATTCAAGATCCTGGACAGTTTAAAAAAAAAATTCATAAGTCTTTTGACTTTTCATAAGACTTTTGACTATACACTGTATTTTTTTGGGCTTGTAATATGCAGCAATACGGCTCATTCTGCAACTGTCGTTCGTCTTTTCGTTTGTTCTTTGTTTTTTTGAAAAACAGGTCATTTAACGGTGTAGTGAGTTCCATTTTTTTCCACATCTCAATAATGCCCAACGCGCCCAAAAGAAGTTTTCACTTCAAAAACTTACTGCTGTAGTAATCTAAGATCCCACCTGAGACCGACCTTGACTTAACAACGCTTGGCTAAACGGCTTGTCTTAAATAAATTCATCAGTCAACCCATTCGCAATATGTTTTTCTTGTATTAAGGTTTCTAAAAAGTATTTTTCGTTCGGTAAGCAAGTCGGAAGGTCGGTCTTACCTCAAAATATAGGGTTTACTGGGGTATTGCTAGCTGTTCTGCGTCAGAGGTCACTTCTAGTCGTTCACTATCTTTACAAAGGTATAAGGCAGGCAGTTGTTTAATTTAGCCATTGATTGCTCATTGTTCGAGGGCTCGTGATCCGATGCACCCATTACCCTGGGACTCAGGACCTGGGAGCATTGTACCAGCCTGTATTCTGTTTGATTTAAGGGTGCATAAGTTTAGCGATATAAAGCGTTTAATTAAGTTTGAAGAAGATATCTCTAAAAAAATAAAAAGGGGTCTGTCAGGGTCTGTCAGATTTCGTTTGCACCGGTGGAAAAGATATTAAATTGTCATTATGTATGCGCTGGAGTGACTGATGTTTAAATAATTTTATGTATTTTGTTTCGCGAAGAGATTTGTTATTGTAGGTACTTATGATACTTATGCTTAAGCCACTTTTGCTTAAGCCTTCGCAGATTATATGAGTGTTATTATATTATTATTCAGATTCAGTAAGTGATTCGTTTTAAAACTATCTACTACAAAATACCGAATGCAACTTGTGCCATAGTACTCTTTTAGTTTATTTTGTCCCAGCATTTGATTAATCTGTGGCCTAGTTAGTCTATCCAATTATTTGTCATATTACCGTCCTAAACATCTTATAATTTGTAGATTCCTCAGGATGGCGCCAAAAATATCAATCATGGACTTTACAAAGAAAAAACACCAGTTACTCGTACCAATAACCTCCTTCCTTTCAAAACAACTCTCCCTCTAAAAGAATGTAAACAAAGTGTGACTTAATGTCAACGCTGCGGCATTTAGAACGCCTACTCGCGTTTACCTGAGTTTTTATTGTCTCAACGTGAGGCTTCAGCCACAGAACACAGGATAGTAAAGAAGTTAAGCTCCATAAAACGAACGAAAACAGGCGCACACACAAAACACACGCGCACGCTGTACGTGAAGCGTGTCTATGTATGTATGTGTGCGTGGCAATCTCAAACGAATGACAGTCGGGAGTGCGCTTGCACTCGCTGTACGTGAAGCGTGTATATGTATATGTGCGTGGCGATCTCAAACAAATGACAATCGCGAGTGCGCTTGCTGTACGTAAATCGTGTCTATGAGTGCGTGCATTATCGCTTACTTTATGGATTGTACCTTCTGCATTTCTAAATTCTGTGTTTCAGCTAAGATATAACACGCCTTAGAATTCTTGTAGGCTCCACGGCGTATTGTTTGAGTAACTATGATAAATATTTCAAGGGAGTTTTTGCATATGTTTTTCGGCAAGAGGCGGGAAAGTGAGTTTTTGTAAGGAATATTATTACACGGGGAACTTTTGCTAGGAAGGATGATTTTTGGTCGTGTGAAGTGAAGACGTGGCCACGCCTCGTTCCTGTTAATACATGATCAGCCTATAATTTTCTCACTGCTGGGGCACAGCACAGGCCAACACTCTGCAAGACCGAATAGGCCCACCACACGGGCCCGGTGTGTATTGGTGATTGAATTTGAATTCTTAACAAAGCAAGTCTTTGTATTTTGTTTTCTAGAATATGCCAGTTTCCACACGGGTTTTACCTCTTCGTTTTGAAAGCGGCGGTATAAATTACACAAAGTAAAACACCTGCCTTGGTTTGAAGGGGTGAACCCACGACTTACAACACGTAAGTCGGGGGCGTTACAACTGGGCTACTTCTATTCACTGGTCCTGGGTACGATTCCCAGGTCGGGCAACGTGTTATTGGGTTTTCCATCCGGAATTTTTTCAGTAGCAGCCACAGAATCATGATTTGTGCCCATCATCATCAGCCTATAATGTTCCCACTGCTGGGACACAGGCCTCCTCTCTAAGAGAGGGAATGGGCTAAATCCAGCACGCGGGCCCAGTGCGGATTGGTACATGTCACATGTCTTCGAATTTTTGGTTCTAGGACATGCCGGTTTCCTCACAATGTTTTCCTTCACCGTTTTTGAGAGCAGTAGTGATAAAATAAATTACACAAAGTAATGCGCCTGCCTGGGTTCGAACCCACGACTTACTGTTCGTAAGTCGGGGTCGCTACCACTGGGCCACCGCTGCTCTATTGCGGGATTTGTGCCCGGTTGATGGCAATAGGCTCACTCCCTATTACAAGGAACTTAAAGATAATATAACCTTTCGGGGAGTACAGGCGGCATGAACTGAAATAAAAGCAACATTTCAGAAGAATGTTAAAAAGTCTTTGTTAATCATTAAACATCCAAAATTGGTCCTAAAAATGCAACATGCCCTTTTAAGTATATCTACACAGGTATTTTACGGCGTCTTTTCCATCGTAACCACGAAAATTGACCATAATCCCACCATACATAGTACGGGGTGATATTTCACGACACCAACAGACACAAGTTTACGATATTTTTTTTTATATTTAAAGATAATGTGCGACATTATATTCTGTATATTCTTGCTTCCGTAGAAAAACGAGAGGAATATTTTGTTTGTAAAATACATGCCCGAGGCACGAAGAGGTGAATTGAGAAGCACCACAACCACATTATGGAAAATCGTTTAGACAAATAGATATATTTATCCTAAGCCACAATCAATTAGTATTGTTATCTATTGGATAAAATTCTCTCCAAAATTTAAAAGAATCATAGAACTAACCACGAACAATAAAACACTCTCAAACAGACAAACATACTCGCTCAGCTATATAATTTCCTTTTCTTATATATTTTTTACTGTTAGCATAAACATATTATATTATATAGTAGACTGACAGTCAACTTAGCACAGTATAATAGCATAATCAGCCTATAATGTTCCCACTGCTGGGACTCATGGCCACCTCTCTATCTATATATCTATGAGAGGGAATGGGCTATAATCCACCACGCGGGCCCAATGCGGGTTGGTAGATGTCACATGTCTTGATATTTTTGATTCTAGGACATACCAGTTTCCATGTTTTCCTTCACCTTTTTGAGAGCAGTGGTGATGAAATTATTTACACAAAGTAATGCGCTTGTCTGGCTTCGAACCCACGACTTACTGTTCGTAAGTTGGGGCCGCCATTGCTCCCCTTGACTGCTCAAACTTTGTAATTGGCTATACAAGTACATTTGTAAGTTTAAATTATACAAATGTAAAAGTTTGTCTAATTATTAAATAAATAAACAGGGGAAGAGCAAAGAAACTCTGGACGGTCGGCGTGAAAGATGATATGGCTAGAAACGGGGTGACTACTGATACGACGAGTAATAGAGGAATATGGCAGACGATATTTTTGTCTGCCATATTATGTTACCCCAATTAAGAGCGTTAACGACTTACGGCATTTCATACAAACTTTCAAGTCGTTTCTTTTTTCGAAATTATTGAACCGATTTTAATGAAAATTCATACGCATAAGCAGGATACATAGGACTAAAAAGTTGACGGAAGACTTTTCGAAATGTCTTTAAAAAAACAAGATAATTGAAAATTTCTGTTACTATATAAAATTTGAAATTGTTCTAATTTAGCTGTAACACTATTTTTCAAAAAGTCCTCTGCCAACTTTTTAAACCTATGTATCCTGCTTATGCGTACGAAGTTTCATTCATCATCATCATCATCATTTCAGCCGAAAGACGTCCACTACTGGACATGGCCTCCCCCTAGTGTTGCCACATTGACCGGTCCCGTGCGACTCGCATCCATCGGATCCCCGCAACCTTCACCAGGTCAACAGTCCACCTAGTGGGAGGCCTTCCAACGCAACGTCGAAGTTTCATTAAAATCAGTTTAATCATTTCGAATACAAAACGAGTTTTTATGAAATGCCGTAAGTCGTTAACACTCTTAAATTAAGGAGGAGAGATATGAAGAGATTTATCTGTCTATACCTTTTATTTTTCTTTTATTTTCGGATGGGAAATCATCAAATGACTTCTCCCGCTCTGGGCAGAGCGAAAGGGAGTGTCGGACTTGTACTGACTATAACCCATCCATGTTCCTTCCTTGCCCTTTGAATTCCAGGGCCGCGGTCTCTCCCTGGCCCCTCCCTGTTTGCTGACATCTCTTTGAGGCGCGCGTCGAACACGAACACGCCGTCTACACTGCCTGTCGTCAAAAGACGGACGGACGGCGAGCTAGCCCATTACTCACCGTCCACAGGTCCGCGTCTACGTAACGGTGGATTTGTCTGTACCTTCTGTCTGTGTTCACATTTTACATGACACAAGTTCACACCTTGTTACCGTTACCTTGAGGTAGGTGGGAATCAGTGTTTTCAGGCCTTACATTTCTTCCACCCTAATATTATCATACACATACAATTTACATACATCTACTTATCTCTCACGTATTCTGAGGCAAAGAGAAAACATAGAATTTCGGGAATCATCTGTCTATCAGCATACGTGTGTCGTTAAATACGATTGAAAGAAAAGGTTGCTTTTTCTGGAAAAGATGGGTAGTCGTATAACAATTCCTGAAAATCCATGATATACTGTGATAATATAATATGTAATGTGATGCTTGTGAAATATAGCTGAAAATGTATCCAGAGAATAAATATCTTCGTCAATGTTGAGCAGATTGACATAGTGCTACGTCAATTTGCTGCATTACAATCTTTTTACACGTTTTACCTGATTATGTAACAGACAAACCTAGATTATGTGACCCACAGTTGTGTTTGAACCTACCAATTTAAATGAATAGTCTATCGAATATTTTTTTAAACATTTTTAATACTATAAAATAATAAAAAAAACAATGCTTCCATTAATTAGGTATTCATTTAGTTTATAATCAAAATTTAACGCATTAAAGAACATCCAAAAGTTAAATAAAATGCAGTGCAGGTAGTGCAGATTCCAATTCCAGGAATAATTATGCAGAATACCTTTTTGTTATTAACATTTTTGAGGCCACAGACAACAAAAATGTTCGTATTAAAATTATTTCTTTAATGTCCTCATAACATAAGTAAAGAGCAGGTATTACACCAGAACTCTCTATAGCCCCCAATTCTCTATGGCTGACGAGTATTAGACTAAGTTAAGAGCGGTAGCGTTTGTGGGGGCCATTTCTATAGTATTAAAAAAATATATATTCGATATGGCTATTTATTATTTATTGTTCCAGTAATATTAATTTGTGTTTTTTATGCAATATTACTTCAAATTATAAAAATCGTGTCCACTCGAACTCATCCAGCAGAGATAGGTAATACGTTGAATAAGAATATTATTGATAGAGCAAACGATGGATTTCCCTTTTAGCTACTTTACCACAATTAAACCAAGAACATAATATATCTTAGCATTATTTATTTTTATAACTATATATTATTATCTACTTATATGTGTATATTTAATATTATAGGTTAAGTTAGGTAAGGCACATAAACGCATTATTCTCTTCCTTTTCTCACACTATTGTCTACGTTTCTTTTTCATTTCTCCAGGTCTGCTGGAAGAAATTTTCTTAACACGTTAACTGCCATGTCAGGCACAGGTACCTGACAGAACCACTATCTGTTCAGGCCCGGTGACTGACACCGAAGCATCAAATTCAACTGACCACAGTGCGCCACCTGGCACGTAGTTTTTTTATTACGGTTTTTTTATCCAAGTAAAGAAAAGGGAACACTTTTTTATACATAACTATTTAATATAAACCAAGAATCAATACGTAAGAAATGAAATTTGGATGGCACAGAAAATATACCTTGGCAGTTAACGTGTTAAGAAATAAGCAGTACCTTTGTATTCATATTTTATAATGTTATTCTCCTATGTTCTCTACTGTGTGTACATCAATAGTAAAATAAATAAATAAACATTCTAATTTTTCTTTCAAACGCTGCGGTAGGTCCATGCCGATCCATGGACCTTTAAATGCGTGCACAATTTTAAAATCGCTATCTCCTATACCTTACTCCTTACCGTAATAAGGGTGCAACACAATAGCATGGGGTGGCATAATTTCACGGGCCGCTGACACCGTCGCACGCTCAATAATACGTACAATGTTTACACAGCGGCTTTGCTCGGATAACATAGTTGTTATTGGATGTTGCTTTAACCAATTTTAGGAATAGAGTTGAAAATAATCTGTGGTGTTCGGATTTTAAAAATTAAGATTTTTTGTCCGTTTATGTCTTTTTCCGAAAATGTGGATAGGTATTAGAGCTAGAAAAATAAATAGAAATGACGTTTTAGGATTTCGTAAATAAAGGGGAGACTCTATTACTTAAAACATTAAAGGACTCGCATCATACTCTTGCCCGTATTCCAAATTGGGGACGGCGCAGGATGTCTTCTTTTTCAAGACTTCTCTATTACTGGTCATTTTACCAGACTATCATCATCTGCTTAGCCTTTTTCCAACTATGTTGGGGTCAGCTTCCAGTCTAACCGGATGCAGCTGAAGTACAAGTATTTTACATGGAGCGACTGCCTATCTGACCTCCACAACCCAGTTAATACTGGGTAATACGATACCTCTTTGTAAGACTGGTTGTCAGACTTTTTGGGTCACTGACTACATTGTATCAGTTTAAAATTGTTTGAGTATAAAATTGGACTGGAGTACGCGCACGTACGCGGGAGGACACGCTTATGTCTGAATCGCCGAATTTTATACTTATAGGCAAACTAGCTTTTGCCCGTGGCTTCGCTCCGTTTATTTAAAATTTGACAATCAATTTGTACTCTGCTTGTAATAATATATGTAATTGAATCATAATTCGAAAGGCACGTGGCGCCATCTATTATCATATGAACGTTATTGTTGTTTTCCTCGGGAAAAGTATTTTTTTTGGGCTGAAAGGTACCCTATGTCCGTTTGTGTACACCTGAGAACGTAAATGCAACATTTCAGGATGATCAGTTCAGTGGTTAAGGCGTGAAAGGTAACAAACAAGTTATATAAATGCGAAAGTAAGTTTGGTTTGTGTGTTTGTTTGTATATAAAAAATAAATAGTAAGGATATAATTAAAATCTTTTCTTCAATGACATCAAAAGAGTACGCTAGGATTTTTCCGTTTGAAATAAATTGAGCATATTGTGCATCTGTTTTCATCGATATAACAGTTATGGGTATGTTGGTAGTTGGCATTTTGAGAAAAAACCTATTCAAGGTTTTCAGAAACTGCAGTTTACCGATTTTTCCTCTATTGTGAAAAATATTAATAAGAATGCAAAATTTTGGTAGTACTAGTTACCAGATGGACGTAAAATGTCCAGATTAACATATTATGACAAGAAGATGGGTAGCTTCACCCTTTCCTCTGCTAATTACAGCGGTCACCAATCCGTCCTACCCACGGACTGTGTAATTGTGGCAATTTACTCTTTGACCGTTCTTTGTAAAGGTCATTGGATCTTTGTAGGCCCTTTTAGGAGGACTGGCATTTATGTACAGTCCAGAATAAAATATGAATACCTAAGTCTCAGAATCAAATTAGACAGTACCAAAGAATCATTCCCGCTGTGTCGATTCCTTTACATCGACTCGTGATTTTTCTTAGTTTTAATGTATTGTCTTTTGTTTCGCCTCGACATGGCTAATGTTTTGATTTTATTTTTATTACTCCTAACAGTTTTCTACACACTTGTACTCAAATTTGAATTTCGATCACATTTTTTTTTAACTTTAACAGCGAGTCCGAACTACCAAAGAAAATAAAATAAAAGTAATAATTTAGTAAACTCATCCCGAGGGTCTCAAATGAGCGGGACCAGTTTACTAAAGAGCCTATCACAGAGTACAGTCACAATAAAAACGAAATACGGCTGTGCTTTTAATTAATAAAGTAGTCTCGCTCATCAGGTGATACAGAATCATACTAAGGCATCTTCAAGCCATAATTTTCACATCATTTATCATTCTAAAAATATTACACCCTAAAATGATTTTTCCATTTCATCCATATAACCGTAATTTTAATGCTTATTTTTGCCGTTACGAAGAAACAGAACGTGACGACACAAAATATAATAGCCCCCAGCACTTAGGGGAAGGTCCACCCCAAGGCATAAGAATCAAATTAATATTATACTAGAACATTTAATAACCCCCTTATCTCACTTGTGCACGAAAGATGTTATTTTATACTAACCATCCTTATGATTTTGTTCTTACAACAACCTATTGGGATTGACCCAGTATTTTCTTTTCTCTCATTTGTATCGACGTATTTTCCTCTTTGTGTATAACATGTCTTTTACACCATGTATATTTTATAGTATAATATACTCATTCCTGTACAAACTAACAAAAAATATATATAATTTAAAAACCGTCAATACCTCTTACATCCTCATTTCTTCAAAAGTAGGGTCAGCTCAGTAAATACGAAAAATGTAGTCGATACAAAGGCCTTTGTAGCAAGGGAAGATAAAAGATTGTCCGTCAAAGTTATCAGAGCAAGGGGACACGAGGTAATCCCCAACAATACTTGTGACGTGATTGTGAAGTGATTGATGTGATTACATTTGTAATTCATTTTATTATATCGTTGTGTTTGATTTTTTTTTGGTCACTGTAGTTTTTTGAAAGTCGAGTTTTAGAAATGTGATATGCCCAATTTCTCACTTGGTCCATAACATGTACATAGCGAAGCCACGTTATTATACTGGAAATGTTAAAACTTGATGTGCCGCCGTGTGTACCTTCACATTAAAGTGTTCGTTTTTCGAATACGTGTTATATGCGTAACAAAAGCTAGCGCAACGATTGTTCACAAAACAAATTCACTAAGCGAATAGTTGCAGCGAGAGCAATCCAAAAAGATTATTGCAATTACGGCCTTCGTGAGTAGGTAAAAATTATTGGATTGAAGTCCTTAGTATGAAACAATAAGGCACAATAATTTTTAGTTGTTTGTTATCATAATGGAAATTACTATTGTCGTTTATCCAACAGCAAATTAACTTAAGCGCTCAAAGACTTAACTTAATTTAGCCATTGGAATAATTATTAAAGTTCATTTGGACTTTGAAGTTGGCCTATAGCGTGAACAAGAATAAGTATTTCAAACGCTAATTTTCTATTTTTGGCGGTCTCTTAGAATAGTTCTAGGTCGCAGCTGCAATTATTTTCGTCATAATTATTAGTAATTTTCGGGATGGAGGATGGCTTGGATTTTCAGATGTGTATCGGTGTTTGCAGTCTGATAATACTGTGAAGTTATATAGGTATACTAGCTGACCTGCGAAACTTCGTCTGCGTCACACAATGCAATTAAATAATATTGGGACTATAAATTGAGTTGTAAGCTATCCTATCTTTCAAGTTGGATCAAACTACACACGGTGCGCAAATTTGATTAAAATCGGTTAAGTAGTTTAGGAGTCCATCGCGGAAACGACTGTATAACAAAAGCAATATTGAAAATTTCAAATCTGCATTAAAGTCAGTTAACTGGGAAGAAATTATTTTAGAAAGGAACAATGCGAATCAAAACTATAATGTTTTTAACGGCGTATTAACTAATATACTAAACGAAACTATACCGAAAATAAAAACTAAATTAAAAACACAATATAAAAAATACTGGCTATCGAAAGGTATAAAGATCTCATGCACCAACAAAAGGTTATTGAAAATTTTAAGTATTAAGTCTGGCAATCCAATTATCAAAAATTACTATAGACAATACGAAAAAATACTAAAGCAGTCGGTGATAATGTCTAAAAGGCAGCACTACATTAAAAAAATAAAAATGTCTCAAAACAAAGTAAAAGCCATGTGGAATATAGTGAACGAACGTACTAACAAAAAAACGCGTACTGATAAGCATAATATCCAATTAGAAATTAATAATATTTTAGTTTCAGATCCAAAACAAATTGTAAACGAATTCAATAACTTTTTTGCATCAATTGGCGAAGAAAGCACCCGCCCTGTCGGCAGTGAGGCCAAAGGTCAGCCTGTACTTAATCCCTCTGAAAATACCCTATTTCTTAGGCCCTTAGACTGTCAAGAAACGCATAGAATCATACAAAATTTAAAAAATAAAAAAAGTCACGGAATAGATGAACTACCACCATCCCTGATTAGGCAATGCGCAGATGAACTTGCTATACCTTTTTGTGTTTTGATAAATCAATCCTTTGCTGAAGGTACATTTCCTGATCAACTTAAAAAGGCCATTATAAAACCATTGTTTAAGAAAAACTCAAAAACTGACCCAAATAATTACCGGCCTATAGCTCTTCTACCTACGGCTTCAAAAATTTTCGAAAAAGCAATGTGCGACCGGGTGTACAGTTTTTGCGAAAGATATAAAATATTTGATGAAGGTCAAAATGGTTTTCGAAAACGTCGATCGACAACCCTAGCCGTCTATAAATATATGCAACAAGTTATAAAAATATCCGGTTGGCATATTTTTGGATATGACCAAAGCATATGACAAGGTACAGTTTAAAATATTACTAGATAAATTATACGGAATAGGAATTCGTGGAACTACACATAAGTGGTTTGCATCCTACTTAAAAGATAGAGAACAATATGTACAAATAGAATATTTCAACCGGGACCTAAAACAAATAATCCAAGAAAGATCTGAAAGGAAGATAATAAATGCATCAATACCTCAGGGCAGTGTCATTGGATGTCTCCTATTCATCATTTACATCAATGACCTTCCCAAAATTATGGAAGAACCATGTGTGCTATTCGCAGACGATATTTCTCTACTTACCACATTCCAAACAAATAGTAATATAAATGACCAACTAAACACGATTTTCAAAAAAACAACAAAATGGATGGACGAGCACAACCTTGAGATCAATTATAAAAAAACCAAACTAATGACTTTCTACCCTCATCAAAAACCCCCATTACCAGTCAGCTTCTCAACAAATGGCACAAAAATTGAAGTAGTTAACGACTTTACGCTATTAGGACTCACAGTAGACACACACATTTCTTGGAAGCCCCATATAAAAAAAGTAAGATCAAAATTATCAAAATTCACATATGCGCTTCGAGAAGTCAAAAAAACTACCGACTTGCAAACTGCACTTACCACATACTACGCCTATGCTCATGCATGGCTCAGCTATGGCATTATAATGTGGGGAAATAGCACAGAAGCGCCTACACTTTTCATTCTCCAAAAGAAATTAATTCGTATCATTGTTAACATAGAACAAACCGACAGTTGTAAACCCTTTTTCATAAAACATAAAATACTCACCTTACCATCCATCTATATCCTGGAAATATGCAAATTCGTTAGAAAACACACGAACTTTTTTACAACCCGCGGTGATAAACATAGCGATCGATCTCTCAGATATAGAAACATGTTAATGTTACCCTCTTCGCGCATGAGCCTACATTCAAATAGTCCCTACGTAATGTCTATAAAAATATTTAATAAACTACCAGATGCATTAAAAAATGAAACTAGTGATACTACTTTTACAAAAAAACTGAAACAATTATTAATTAAAAAAGCATACTACACAATAAACGAATACATACATGACAAACAAATATATTTAACACAAACTGACACCATAGATTATTAGTTGTTTAGAATTCACACTCTCACACACATAGATATATATTATTATATTTTTTTTTTATTTAAAATGTTTTAATGTAATTTTACCAAACAATTATTAGTTATGTTATAACAGATCTCAATAAAATTAATGTTATAATTTAGTTAAATTAATATGTTTTAAAATTGTAAGTTTATTTAGTATTAATTTAATTTCAAATATAAATGTTATACTTTTTGCTGTGCCCTACAGGGTCCATAATTGTACCTTAGCTTTAAGCCCATTGTAAGATCTTCACACATTATGGAATGCAAATAAAGATATGAATATGAAATATGAATATGAAAAACAACGTGACGCGTAATTTATAATTAATTAATTTAATTTAGTAATTTAAAAAATATATATTTTCTTATTATTAAGATAAGATTAAGATAATAACTTGGTATGTAATTAATAAAGGATTGTTTTGGATATATCTACTTCATGGTGATAGACTTAAAGCCACAAAATTTTACCAGTTAACCTTTCGTTTAATTTGGACAACAATGTGAAAGGATATAAATAAAAAAAATACTATTCTTCTGGTAGTATATTTCATAAATTCGGGAAAATACGTGAATCTATGCATGTATGTAACGTTGCCACTATTTGTTTCAAGCTTATGAACAGAAAGAAAAGCTGATACTTCATTCATAGATGAAAAAATAAGGTTCAATAATAAAAGCTGCACAATGTAAACTATATTCCTTAGAAACCAACAGTCAGTACACAACGCCAATCATCAATCAACGTACGAAATTCCTCATTTAAATATGCATTTAATATAGCGAGTGCAAGAACTCGTCAGTGCCGTTCGGGACACGAATGACAAATGACAACGATCGTTTATCTTCCTATCTGTCAGCTGAGCCAATCAACGCACGTGTAGAACTCGCTTTAATTTCCAATCGACACCAAGACAATCGATACCCAACCTTATAAATAACAAAATAAGGTTTAATCGAACCGCATTTTATATTTTTGCCAATTCATTCTAACTACCAAATGCATCAGAGCGGCATATTCAAATGTTTAGTGAAGAACTGAGGGGTCATTCTAAAATGGTTGTAACATGTAAGGTCGGTTGTCATGACGGCGGATTGACGGTCAAGCAATCGCTAATCGCCAGCAATCAATCAAGCATTTGAAATGGGACAGTGCAAGTAGTTGTAAGAATAGCTTTGAAATATTCCAAATGTATTGAATAGGATATTAGGGATGGGTTAAGCGTTGAATCGTGATGGTTATCTGATGTTGCCATTAGGTGGAATATTAAAGCGTGTTTATGTATTTATATGTAACGTTTAACGGAAAGGGTATTTCTATGCAATCGTGGTGAAGTGTACCTAGAATTAGAAAAGGATCATATAAATTAGGGTAAGCGGAACCGGGTTTCGGTCCCATAGTAAAACCGGTTTTTCGCGGGTTTTACTATGGGACTGAAACCGGGTTTCGCATGCTCTAAAATAAACGTGAGCTCACAAAAAGAGGCATGCAAGTACTACAATTTACGCACCTATCACTTTATTATTTTTATCATGCACATAAAAAATATTTTAAGAAGAAAAGAATTAAAATGAAAATCTTTATTTGTAAACATACAAATAAATATAATATAGCGAGTCAAACTATGTCTTGCGTTGAAGCGTTCAAATCAAATCAAATCCATACGTCCAATCAATTATAAATTTCTATGAAAAGTATTTTTTAAGTGAGTACTCGTTAGCAAATACTTTGAAATGATATTTAATGTGATTTGTTGGAAAAGTCAAAGTCAGAGAAATGTCTTAGTCCTTTTATTTCAGTTGCAATGTTATTTAAGAAAAAATATCATTAGGATTTTGATCGTTAACATAAAATACATATTGTGTTTTGATTTTTTACATTCGATTCCCGGTTAAGGCAAGCGATTATTACAAAAACTTGGAACGCAGCAGTGCAGTTCAAATAATTTTTAAAATCGACAGGAATCTTCTTTCAGTACTTTAAATTTTCTTGGAACAAATTGGTAAGTGACCGTTTTGAATATTTTCTATTTTTTAATTATTAATTATATTTTCATCAGACTCTCATTTTTGTAATAATTATGTCACTTATTGTTAAGTATACTTAAATTTACCAACATCATCTTCATTCTTTTGCCTTTACTCCAAACTAATGTATTTGAGGACGTCTTCATGAAAAATGTACCTACCAAAAGTATTCAATAGGAACTTTCTCACAAATTCATTATTAAAGAAATCAAAATAGTAATATCAATAATATAATAAAATCAGAGCTCGTAGAATTATCAAAATTGACAATTATTCTCTTCAAAGTCTTTAGTAGAGCCTCTATGCACCTTTACTGCAGATATGAAGTCCAAGAGTCAATTTATGGATTGCCCGTATGTCCGTGTTTGTCCGACCTGGAGACTAAGATTCTGATCTATTTGCAACAGTCACATGCAGTAAGAGCTCGTGGCTAAATAATAACAGCTGCTCGGGTCGATCTTAGGTTAAGCCGTGCTTGCCTAGGTTGGTCTGTGGATGAGTGACCACTCATTACATACTGAGTTTCCTCCGTGCCTCGGAAAGCACGTTAAGCCGTTGGTCCCGGCTGTCATTTGAAGATCTTTGACATTCGTTAGGTAGTCAGTGGCCCAAAAAAGTCTGACAACCAATCTTACCAAGGGGTATCGTATTAGCCAGTACTAACTGGGTTGTGGAGGTCAGATAGGCAGCCGCTTCATGTAAAATACTGGTAATCAGCTGCATCCGGTTAGACTGGAAGCCGACCCCAACATAGTTGGGAAAAGGGTAGGCAGATGATGACATGCGGTACGAGTAATCGATCAACGGAACAGCTGGACAATGACCTGTGAGAGGTTCATGACCTATAAATCGAATAGTTCCAAACATTGTTTGAGTATGTGACAGTTGGGCTGTGGGCTGTTCGAAAGAGATACCGCGGCCCTGGAACACAAAGGGCAAGGAAGGAACATGGATGGGTTTTAGTCAGTACAAGTCTGGCACTCCCTTCCGCTCTGCGGGGGAAGTCATTTGATGATATCCCATCCGTAAAAAAAAAAAAAAAACTCTAAATAGTCTAAATAGTCCTAAAATAAAATGTAAATAGTGATGGTACGAATTAAAAAAAAAACCATTTGAACAAAGAACGCTGTCGACTAGAAATACTTATGTGGATATTAATCAGGAACTGGGGGTAGGTCAACTGTTTTACTCGAAAAGAGATGGCAAATGTGTATAATACTGTAATGTTTTATAACATACAACCAACCTTAAATTAGGCAGGCTGCTTAGAGCTGCATTCGAATTCTCAAATAATTTTGAATTAAGAACTGAATAGTTTTTATGCAGACACGGAGTGTCAATTAATTTATTTTTTATCCTTATAAAAGTGTGGTCCATTATTTAAAATTTCTAATATACACGCTCAAAGCCCTTTTACTTAAAGTAGATAGCCTCAACGTCTATATTGAAGTACACCCATCCACATTTTTCCAATTATCTTAAATACCCATATAGTTAGGTGAGCCTATCACCACAACCAGTCATAAGTCTAAAATTCTAGACTCCGGATTGCTCCTAAGAATCTATAAATGGAAAAACCTAGTAAAGACGTTTTGTAACCTAGTAAGAGAGTTTCGTCGACCCAAATTCTTAAAACTTTATTATTCCTGTACAAAAAACATACACCAATTCTTAAAATTCAGTTATCTCTATTGAGCCTTTCAATTTAAAGATTCTACGATAGCATTATTCTTGCTTATTATTCGGCATTAAAAACTTTTAAGTATCCAAAAATACAACCGAATTTAAAAATAAATTGAGCATAAATTAACCCTTATCGCTCCTATTACTTCGACGAAAACGATATTTTCAAATTACAGCAGTACTTAAAACAATTATTATAAGTAATGAAATTATGCCTGGAAAAATTCTTAAAACCAAATATAAGACGGCATCCATTAAGTGCTTATATTTTTTATTCAACCTTAAAAAATATAATTTGAGTGGTTCGCTCTCTCGCATTTTAGTAAAAGTAATCAAGAAAAGGGACAATGATTAAATAAGCTGTCGCAGTATATTTTTCATTAGTGTATAAAAATAATAATTAACTTTTTTATTTTAAGTCGAGCAACGCCAAATGTTTTCATTTTAGTTATCTAGGAGAAACCAAGCGGGCATTCGGCTTTCAGAAACAATAGGCGTCATCAAAATGAATAACTGAACATAGCTTTCGGTCATGAATGATCCCAAAAAAAGCTTCCAACAAAAGCTCTTGGAAATGAAAGAACTGGACTATACTTCATTCTAAGAAAACCTAACAAACGTATTCAGAATTCCTACACAAAGATATACAAAAGAACAGTACCTCGAACACAGTACACTCGAGCAGTAATAAATTCTAAACGCGTAATATTTCCTAAAAACCTGTACTCATTGCGAGTGATAACCGACTGTCAGGCCGCAAAGACCTGGAGACCCTAACACAAACGCGCGGTGTAAACGTAGCTTAAAAACGTCGATTTTTTAATCAAAGTACAACTCATCATCTTATAGACCTTGCCTTTTCCCAACTATGTTGCGGTCAGTTTCCAGTCTAACCGGATAAAATATGTTTGAATTAATAGTCCCGGCTGTCATTTGTAGATTTTGACAGTTGTTACAGGTAGTCAGTGGCCCGGAAATCTGACAAACAGTCCATGGGGTATCGTATTTTCTAGTACTAACTGGACTGTGGAGGTAAGATAAGCAGTGGCTCCATGTAAGATACTGATATTCAGTTGCATCCGGTTAGACTGGAAACCGACCCCAACAAAGTTGGGAAAAGGCTAGACAAATAATGAGTATTTTCAGGTTTAAAATTGCTCGTATTGACATTACTAACGTACGTTGTTTTATTAACAGTTTTTGAATCATGGATATTCGATTAATTAAAGAAGATTCTAATATATTCTATTACGTTTACACCGCGCATTTGTCTAGTTCGCTAGTTCATCTGTTCGTGGCCGTAAAGAACCGTCCCGACATGGAAACATCAACTATGAAGTTTCTTTTACAATATCGTGAAACTAGTTCAAACACATTTCTTTGAAAGTGTTCCAGTGAAAGGAAAAATGTAAAAGTGTACTTTTGCATTTTATTTTACAACTTCGCGACTTGATTCGAATCAATTAAAGAAGGTGGTGTAATAAAAGTGGAATTGAATTTTTTAATTACGGTAATAGTTATTTGTCTTAATTAGGTTTTTTCAATTATTATTAATTTATATTATTAATTCTAAGCTATTGATTGACTGTCTGTTTATCAGGCGTACGGATATATTAATGATTTTGGTTAAAGGAATCGCTTTTTGATTTCCATGAGGAATTTCTCAGTAGTCGCCATGGAAATCGAATTTGTCCCCGGTTGATGGCAATAGGCTCGTCCCCCATTACATGGGACAAAATAGGCGAAATATTATTATAAAATGAAAATAAGAAATATTATTAATTATGGTGTGTATTAGTATACACCCTTCACAGATTACAAGCGTGATGTTATGTATTGTTATTTGACAAAAATCATTAAGATACACCCACAAAAAAATAAACATTCAGTTAACTGCTTCCACAATACTGAATTTCCTCGGTTTGCAAACTAGCGAATCTGCACACATTCCGAGCCACTACCTTGTAATAGCCATCCCGAAACATTAAATTAACATCTTAAGACTTGTTTTGCAATAGACTTTCATAAAGACATTAACATACCGTCTCATTGCAAACGACGAGTGTAAAAGAGGGAATTTTCAAATATGTACACTTTTTATCGGTACGTATTTTGTGCAATAAAGTTTGAAAAGTAGCATCTTCGTTCTATCAATTGTGTGGAAATAGATGTGGTATTTTTTATTCAAACATCATGATCTTCCTGTCCTATTATTATTTCTTCCATTCTCTCCTGTCAGACGTCACGGCATAATTTACTCCCTTCTCTTTCATATCATTCCTCTAACAATCCATCCGTCTTTTCTTTGACCTTCCTCTCCCTCTCCATCCATCAACATTCACATGCAAGCTTATGCTTTATGTAAATTCTTTGTTATTGTACATAACATTAAAATATAAGCAATACCCAAGGGGTTCTCCACCCTTCCGGCCCTGGTTCAATCCATGGTCCAGAGCGAGAGGGAATGGGCGCCGTCATCTCCTTTTGCGATGCAGTCATGCTAGCGAAGGAAGTGGCGGAGCGTGAAAGGAAGAGAACCTCACGTCCCAGCCGCCACGGGGGACGCCCCGGGCGTCGGGGGTCACGTGGTGGCTTCCAGCCAGGGCTGCGGAACTGTTCGAAAGAGATACCGCGGCCCTGGAACACAAAGGACATGGAAGGAACATGGATGGGTTTTAGTCAGTAAAAGTCAGCCACTCCCTTCCGCTCCGCCCAGAGCGGGAGGAGTCTCTTGATGATTTCCCACCCTGAAAAAAAATGCGTTCTCCACCCTTGGAGTGCTGAAATATAGACCTCACATCTAACTTCGGTACCATATATGTATAATTATTGCTGATACGTATTTTGGATTGATACTTCTCTAATATTTGGTACATTAGAAAGGTATCAATATAAAAATACGTATCATTGTGGTGAGAAATAAATCATATTCATGCGTTTTTTTTCAAACAATGTAATGGAATTCTTAGTGCAGACGAGTGGCTAAAAAGTTCGTCAACTTAGAACTTTGTACGCCTAATATTTTTAAATCATCAACTGCTATAAAACAGTAGATTCTATCGTGCTCAGAGCAAACAAAAATAGAACGGTGATAAATTTATTTTACTTAAGCGGCAAAAAGTATGTTCATATCAAAGTCAATGAGTATAGAAAAAAATGAATGAATCAAAGTTCTCTGAATAGAAGATTCTAAAGGTAGGCTTTGAACTGAATAGGTACTAGATATTACGTTCAGATATAAAAGAATCATTAGTAAAGCAACAATCAATAAATAATGCCAAATATTGAACATCCCGAAATAAAGCCACAAATTTCATTTTAAAAATTTTAATTTCGACATGCACACAATATTTTTTTAATTTAGCCAACCTCAAACTGCTCTTTGTAATGCTTTTTAACCCGCTTTGTGACTAAAATTTATGTTAAAAAGTCTCTTGACCACAAATTATATTTAATTTTTCGGGATATGACAAAGCGATGCAAATGTGTCTAATTTATGTTGCAAATTGACTGCCTCAAAGAAAGAGTGTGTTTTTCGGACAAAAAACTTACAAGGTTAGGAAAAATGATAATGTTTTTTCGTCGAATAACGCCGAAGGACGAAGGACATGTGACACTTTTGTAAGAGGATTTCTTTTCATGAAAGCGTCAATCAATTTTCTCCGCCTATCACTGCCTATCGTCTTCTGACACTATATCAACATGCCGGTTGTCTTACAATTAAATTCTCAACTGGCACCCGGATTTTGTGTCCAGTTGATAGCAAAATTCTGGTTTCCCATTATACACGGCACTTCTAAGAAAAGTGGCGAAACACGAGGGTTCGTTCATACTCACCTCTGCCTAAGACTTTAGAGTCTACTGGTGTCATGTGTGTACATCCGAGTTTCCTCCGTACCTCGAAAAACACGTCACGCCGTTGGTCCCGGCTATCAATTGTACACATTTGACAATCGTTAAAGGTAGTTAGCGGCCCAAAATTTTGACAACCAGTCTTACCAAGGGGTATTGTATTACCCAGTACTGACTGGGTTGTGGAGGTCAGATAGGCAGTCGCTCCATGTAAAATACTGGTATTCAGCTGCATCTGCTTACACTGGAAGTCGACCCCAACATAGTTGGGAAAAGGCTAGATAGATGATCTAAGGTCATGAATATTTAAACGGCCGTTGCACCCTGTCCTTCGAATTCCGCATTCAATATTTCTCAGCTACTTTTTGCTGGTTATCTGTCTACCTAGCTGAAGGACACTCGATGTTACGCTTACTAATGCCCGATTCCAGAACTCGTTTGCTTCATTAGCTAACGGTTGTTCGATACATACCTTTTTTTACCATAAATTGGTTTGCGTATGGCCGCAACTTGCCTGATGTGAGGTAACGGTGTGATGCGGCCTTTTTTTTTCGGATGGGAAATCTTCAAATGACTTCTCCCGCTCTGGGCAGAGCGGAAGGTCGAGCCAGACTTGTATTGACTAAACCCCATCCATGTTCCTTCCTTGCCCTTTGTGTTCCAGGGCCGCGGTATCTCTTTCGAACAGTCCCGCAGCCCAGAAGAGTCCCGCAGCCCGTGTGATGCGGCCTTGGGTGGAGCACGCTTACCTAAATGAAACCGATTCACTCGAACTTTAAAGAGATCCAGATTATAATGGTCGCCATCTTCCCATTTCTTCTTTCCCTCTCACAGACTCTCGCTAAGCTTATGCAGGCCCACCCTTATGGCAGTGTTGTACAGACTACCGTCTCCATTTTTACAAGTTCTCTCGAACAGCATCTTTATACCACATTAATGTAACGTCTGCTGTGGACCCATTATTCTCGGATCAAATAGGCTATTTGCCTCGGGGCCCGAGACGTTAAACAAAATTTTATTCTCACAATACTAAAAACTTCGGTACCCAGTATTACTTATTAAATCGCGTTCGTTACCGGTTTCATGATTCCGTTTAGTGATATAAACGGGAAAACTGTGAATATTTTGTTTGTGGTTTGGGGTTGGACTAAATGCTTGTCTTGAGTGATTTGAAATAAACATAAACATAACATCACGCCTGTAATTCCCGATGGGTTTGGCAGAGTTATAGGACTAAAACGTAAATTTGGCGAAGAGCCATTACCATCAGCTAGGCACAAATCCAGACTCCGTGGCTGCTACTGTGAAATTCCTGGTAAAAAACTCAATAACACTTTGCCCGACCTGGAAATCGAACCCAAGACCTCATCCTCAGCAGCCGCTCTAGAGCAACGAGGCAGTCAACTGAAATAATGTATAGGATAATAAGCCTGTAATAGTGCTTCTAATAAACCAAAAAATCGAAGACATGTGACATCTGCTAACCAGCACTGAACCCACGTGGTGGATTAAGCCCTAGGCCCCTCTTCTTAGGAGGAGATTTGGGTTACAGAGGTGAGGACATTATGATATAATTAATTATGAAATGAAGACATGTGACATCTACCAATCCGCACTGGGCTTGCGTGGTGGATTTTAGCCCTTTCCCTCTCGTAGAGCACACAGGCCTGTGTTCCAGCAGTGGGAACATTATAGGCTGATGAGATGAATTATGAAATGCGTTGAAGGTCGATGCTGGTATGGATTTTGTTAGGAATAAATCTGCGGCTAAATGGTTCGTTATATTAATAAAACTCTTTCGTAATAAATATTTGTTCATGTATGACAGCCCATTCATAATAATTCATCCATTATTTTATTATTAGATTTAGTCCTATTCTTTTTATTTCATTAAACTTAGTTATTGATATTCTGCTTAGTTATTAGTTTGTGCAACAATACGTTATTGCTATCTGCGGAGCCTTGTTAATGGCTTTTCGTTCTTTGCCTCAATATAAATTTTGGTATTACTAGCTATAAGCCACCCAAATATAATAAAATAAATAATATGTATGTTTGTCGTTAGTTCATGTATTAAGATTAGTAAAAAATCCTTCGTTTAAAAGATTAATGAAGGTTGATCTAAGATGGGATTCTAGACTATTACTATTACCGATGGTTCCTTACATACATACATACATAAACTTACGCCCTTTTCTCATGGGGGTAGGCATAAACCACAGAACGCCACCTGCTACGATCCTTACATACTCCTTTTGCATCGTCCACGTTCATACATCTGGTCATACACGCACGCCGGTTGCGAGTACTACGCACCTGACCTTTCTGAAGAACCGCGTCAATGAGGTCAGCGTATGTTCTTCTAGGGCGTCCCCTCCCGGCGTTGCCACTCACATCTGCCTTGTAAATACCTTTTTTTAGTCGCCTTTCACTCATCCTCTCCACATAAACAAACCATCTAAGCATACTTTTTTCAATTTTTGTCACTACATCTTCTTTTAAGCCGCAACGTTTCCGTATAACCTCATTCCTCACTTTTTCATTCAGAGCTACACCACACATGCTTTGCAAGGAACGCATTTCCACAGCATTAATTCTACTTTCATGCCTCGTTTGCCACACCCAACACTCACTTCCATACATCAGTGTAGGCACCTGCACACCATTGTGAACAGCCAGACGAACCTTATTTGACATCGACTGGTTGGTCACAACCGCATGTAAAGCACCATTCGCTTTATTTCCCGCATTTACTCTCCTTTCCACATCTGCGTCAATCTTTCCACCTCTTGTAAAATGGGCAGTATGGCCCATATATACAAACTCATTCACTTGTTCCACACTCTTATCATTTGTTTTCACATCACACACCGATACATCCTCTTTTCTTTCAAACACCATAACCTTCGTCTTATTCACATTTACATTCATCCCTTTTTTCTTAAATGCTTCACTCATTACAGTTACCATAATTATCTTGCAACTGTTTCGCTGACGATGCAAGAATAACTTGATCATCTGCGTACAGAAGGCATTTGACAAGCAACTCATTCATCCTCAATCCACACTCACTTTTCCTTAAATCTGTCAAACAACTATCCATGTATAGGCCGAAAAATTGTGATGGCAAAAATCGAAAACAAAACATGAATGTAAATGGAAAAATAGGCTTTATGATGATACTCGTACCATTAAATCTTCATAGCAGAGTTTGATGTAGCATTCCAAGTTAATTTACTTTTTATGATTATTAATATGTGGAGTACGTTGGTTAGTGCGTGTAACTTGTTTATGTGTAGTCTAATAGTGTGATGAAGTGCGATTTTTTTAGGACTGGTACTAACCGTTAACGTTTTCATTATTTGCAGGTTTTTGTTATAATAACAAAGTGCAAGAGTGCACACTTCTATATTTAAAATAGTTTTTTTTTTTTGTTAATAACTTCTTTGGTATGATGATCGCAAGCACTCATCATCTGCTTAGCCTTTTCCCAACTATGTTTAGGCCGGCTTCCAATCTAACCGGATGCAACTGAATACCAGTATTTCACACGGAGCGACTGCCTATCTGACTTCTACACCCCAGTTAGTACTGGGTAAGACTGGATACCCCTTGGTAAGACTACATAGTTGTCAGATTAAGATTTTTGGGCCACTGACTACCAAATGACTGTCAAAGATCTACAAAAGATAGCCGGGACTAACGGCTTAACGTGCTTTCTAAGGCACGGAGAAAACTCGGTATGTAATGAGTGGTCACCCATCCACAGATCAACTTAGGCAAGCACAGCTTAGCCTAAAGATCGAACCGAGCGGCAGTAATTTCTTAGCCACGAGTTCCTCATGATCGCAAGCACTAAACCAAATAATTTGACCATCAAGTTTTTTACCGGTTCGTTTATAGGAAACGACCGACCCAAACGGTATGAGATTCTTTTTAAAAAAATCACTATCTTCTGCTCTTGGTCCATGTTAATTAAAGTCGGCGCGACACGTTTTTCTGTCATTATCTTCTGTCAAACGTTACGTTTAGATACTCCTTTATTATTATCATTTATATATTTTTTTTATATTTTTCCTCACACAATCCATCTTTTCTTTGATAGTTAAAAACCAATGATTTCAAAGATTTTTCAGAATACGAAACCTGCAGTTGCTTAACTCTGAACTCCAATACCAAGTAATTATTTATTTCAAGATATAATGTATATTATTTACAAACTAAAATATTTAATAGTGTAGCGGACTACAAAAAGTACTACAGCAACATAGAACAAAAAGTACTACAACGCCATCTATGACACAGCGGATCAACTAAACATTAAATCCTAAATCGCGCAAGCAAAGTTATCCGCAACTTAAGAGTATATAAAAGAACCTAACATTAAATGTCGGGCATTTTCTTACAATTTCTTCCACGAATCACTTACAAATAAGAACAGCTATTCCCAACTAGGGGAAAATGATGCTGCTTGAAAATGACGCTTAAGTATCTGAGGACATTATCGTTACCGACCCCTTTACTCCGCCTTTAACCTTAATTATTAAAGCTAACACTAAATAAAAATATGTCTTGCATCAAATTATAGCTGTGGTGATTAAATGTGCCTAGCCTTTTTACCCGACTACGGCAAAACCAAAAGGAAGGGTTATGATTTTAGCAGTCTATGAATGTTTCTCCGTAACACCTAATCTATTCAAGCGATTTTGATAAATAAGAAGTCAATTGATTTATTATTAGAATTTTAACCGACTTCAACAATAGGATGAGTCGATTTTACCTTGCAAACCCTGAATTCAATTAGAGCGTGATTTTTCAGTAGTCGAGTTTTTAGTTGTTGTATACCAAACAAATTCTTGTTTCAACTATGTTAAGGTCGGCTTCCAGTCTAACCATATGCAGCTGAACACCCTTATATTACATGGACCAAATGCCAATCTGACCTCCACAATCCAGTTCGTCCTGGGTAATACGAAATCCCTTCATAAGACTGGTTGCTGTATATGAATTTGTGCTTTCCGCACCAGCCTAGCGCTTTTCATACAAGAAGTATTTTACGTGAGTAACTGCCTTTCAGACTTCGGCATCCCCGTTACTGAGTAATAGGTGCCCCCTGTGAAGACTAGTGGTCAAGCTTTCAGGCTTGTGCCTCCAAATAACAGACGGGACTAAAGGCTAAACGTGCTTTTTAGGCACAGAGGGATCTAGGTATACAAAGGATGGTGAACCATCCGCGGTCCAAAGGATATACTAATCTTTCGATCGACTCTTACGGGTCTTGTTTTTTAGCCATGTACCCAAACCCTAAAATTGAATGTCTACATGTAAATAGTTAAATAAATTAGTAGTTATGTAAATAGTATGAAGTACTCTGTACTCATTATCTGCTTATCCTAACCAGCTCGGCTGCCAATCTAACCAGATGCAGCTAAATACCAGTATATTACATGGAGCGACTGCTAATCTGACCTCCACAACCCAGTTAGTACTCGGTAATATGATACCCTTTGGTAAGACTGGTTGTCAGAATTTTTGGGCCACTGACTACCTGTAACGACTGTCAAAGATCTACAAATGACAGCCAGGACCAACGGCTTAGCGTGCTTTCCAAGGCACGAAGGAAATTCGGTATGTAATGACTGGTGAACCCATCCACAAACCAACCTAGGCGAGCACGGCTTAACCTAAAGATCGACTCAAGCGACTGTTATTACTTGGTCACGAGCTCCTCATGTAGTACCCTGTACTGTTAGTTGTCAAATAATGACGTGTATGCTGTTTACCGGCACCAGCCTATACTTCCTTTTCATTTATCAAAATGTCATCGCCGTAACTGTACTTTTCCAGACGTGAGTCATTTGACTCAAATAATATTTTTATTTTTTACCAGTCAGCCGCTGCTTATGCGTGATTAATCAACCTTTATCAGCCTATCCACTCGTACCTCACGCGTCATTGTTAAACAAAGGTAAACACACATATTTTTATAGTCACCAAAAACACGTTAGATTGACTGTATCAAACTCGGGGTCGCTACACTACCCACTACTTCTGTACCTCGGAACCGTACGGTAAAACCGTCCCGCGGGACACCGGACACGCATTGCGACAGAGCCGTGTTCGGACTAGTACACTGAGAGCGATACATTTTATTGCTTTCTGCTTTAACTTGGATGGATTGAGTTTTTGTGCTGATGATAGTCGTATTCTATCGAAGTTTCAGTCTCTATGGGGTTAGAAAGAAATGAACTGCCGAGCAATATTTGCAATTCAAATGCGAAATAGAAAGCAGAAGCTTTATACACAAACTGGAACACAAAGGGCAAGGAAGGAATATGGATGGGTTTTAGTCAGTACAAGTCTGACACTCCCTTCCGCTCTGCCCAGAGCGGGAGGAGTCATTTGATGATTTCCCATCCGAAAAAAAATAGGGGGTTAGAAAGAAATGACCTGCCGAGTAATATTTGCAATTTAAATGCAAAATAGAAAGCAAAGGCTTTGCAGTTTTAATACAGTTGAAACGATTATTCACGCCCAATAAATTGTAAAACAACCGCAAAGATAGTCAGCACCAGGAACTTTCTCAAAGTTTCACTACCGCAATATTTTCAAAGTATCCTTTCAACTTCAACTGTATTCATAGTGGCTCTGTCGCCAAGTCCGCACAGCGCCCGTTCACAGTATTCTTGAATATTTCAAAGCATTACACTTCCCACTCAAAATGTTTTTATTATTTATTCAAAAAATTAAGCAACGCAGTCTCGTGTTCATATGCGAGTATTTCCTTAATTTTTTTTGGTTTCGTTTCGTCTTTGTTAATCAAGGCTGGTAGTGGAGGAGTCGCAATATGCGTGATATAAATAATTCAGGTATAATATATTTCTAGATGGAAAGCGAGACATCATTGAATTTGGCAAATGTACTCTGAATTTGGATTCTGTAGGCACTAGGGTAACTTTTTTATTCGTTTATCATTCTCAAAGTAACTGGGACGCGTAGCACCAGCAGCTTTTTCAAATTATTTGACTAGATATTATTTTATTTCAAGCCTAGGCCATCCCGAAACTAAATCTAATTCAATCCCCGGCAACATTAAGATAAATCTCTAAGATTATTTTTAACTCAAATCAATCAATTTCATCTGTGGCACAAACAATATCTTCGATACACTTTTGTTAATACGAGTAAGCTGAAGACTTAATAACATTAACAGCGAAGACGCTTAAAATATTCTCTCGAATTGGTAAACAAGAAACATTTTCAGCTCTCTCTTGTTAATATCAAAGTTTTCTTTAGCAAACATCCTGAAAGCCATTACCCGATTAGTAATATTTGATGGTACGTCACAACGTTTCTATCTTTTACCAAGAAAGTTATAAAACAATTGGATATCTCCTTTCGTCGTCTTCACTCTTGGTATTTTGTCTAGCAAGAGTTCAATCGGCTCAACAAAATTGAGCTTGCTTGGAATTGATAGATCTGGTTTTTCTATTAGCTATGTAATGGCTTTGTCTTAATTTTCCATTAGCAAATTCTGCTGCTCAACTGAATTTCTCCTATCTTTCAATTATTAATTATTCTCTAGTTAGCTCATAAGTAATTTTCCCTCCAATACGAACATAAAATAAGTAGGTGACTAGTTAAAGCTGAAAAAAAAAAATCTTGAGTGCAAAACTTATTACCGTTATTTAGCACTAGTTACATGTGGTCCCGGTGGGTCGACCCATTACTGGGTCCATGGTATTAACACTTGCTAGACTTATGTGATAATCCTTTGTACAGAGTTTATTTTTTTCAAATATTCATAAACTTTTAATAAAATAATGACATGATTTAAGGGGGTATTTCTCAAAGTGCAACTATTTTTGAGCGCAACCAACTAAGCTCAGCGAAATTATTCCTCGAAGCGCATCCATTAGTTGGGTTCACAAACTCAAATTGTTCAAATGGTTGCGCTTCGAGGAATAATTGTGCTTAGTTGGTTACGCTTAAAAACAGTTGCACTTTGAGGAATACCCCGATTTAAGCACTCGGTGGTACTATAAATATAAATCAAATCGTTTGACAAACGATGTTTATTTGTATTGCTATGCATTATATTTAGCGATTTTTATTGACCTAAGCCTTGAAAGGTCACATCGGTCCATCATCTTTCCATAATATATTATTTCGACATTCATCTAATACATACTAAACTTTTATCTCAACAAAAGACAAAAAGTTGATTCATCCGATGTAAATGCTTTTAATCTCGGGATCATAATAATTTTCCTGTCTCCTATTGTTTTAATTTATATTCTTTTCGCGTTGTTTTTGATCAAGCCATTGCTAATTGAACTCCCGGAAAGAATTCGTTAATTATTGAAACGGCCATTTTTGTGTAACAACGCCTAATTACGCCGTGACAGTTTACAGGTCGAAATGAACAGTAAAAAATGCTTCTTTATATTAAATGTCTTTTATCATTAAATGATGAGTAGTTGTTTACTTATTTTTTTTTTTGATAGTAAAGATGATCACATTTTTGTTTGTAACTAGACCTAACATCCTGTACTCTTCATTATCGGCCTAGCCTTTTCCCAACTATGTTGGGGTCGGCTTCCAGTCTAACCGGATGCAGCTGAATCCCAGTGTTTTACATGGAGCGACTGCCTATCTGACCTCCACAACCCAGTTAATACTGGGTAATACGATACCTCTTGGTAAGACTGGTTGTCAGACTTTTAGGGTCACTGACTACCTATAACGACTGTCAAAGATGTGCAAATGACAGCCGGGACCAACGGCTTAACGTGCTTTCCGAGGCACGGAGGAAACTCGGTATGTAATGGGTGGTCACCCATCCACAGACCAACCTAGGCAAGTACGGCTTAACCTAAAGATCGACCCGAGCGGCTGTTATGATTTTGCCACGAGCTCCTCACCTAACATCCTGTACTAATATTGAGTAAATATCTCATTATTTCTTTTTCATATTTTCGGGCGAAATAGCAGAATTGTTTAATCAGTTTTACAGTTATACTTGTATTTTCTTCTTTCTGTAAGAATATATCTAACGAAGCCAGTTATTTGACCAAACTTCAGACCAAAAGTTCCAGTTCTTAATTTATAAAGATTCACATTGTAGCCCCAAGGAAGAAACTCACAACTAATACACACATTCAAATATTCCTCATACATAACCCTAATACCAATACAAGCTAAAGCTGAAGTTGCGCGGTCATCAAAATCCATAAATGTATTATCCACATATGACCTAAAATAATGGTTTTAGGTAATTTGATGTGATTATTACGTATGTATTTCTATTATTCTGTTTACTGTATGTTTTTAATTATTATTATTTTTTATTCTTCATTTTTTTTGTATAAAGTTTTGTGTTTATACATTTTTCAAAATCTAACCTGTAATTCTTGATAATTATAAATAAACAAACTAAGCCTAAATATAAAAGATTTAAGGTATAAGAATACAGCCCCGACAACATTACAAAAACATAAACATTCCACCTTATAAGTATCACAGCTCAAACACCGTCTAGAATTAAGAACAAAATCCATAGTCGAAATACGGTTCCCTCTAAATTTTAGAGCATGCATTTTCCCGCAAAAGAATCTATTATAACAAATAGCCTCTTAGGGTTTGCCTCCAAATACTGTTACGTGTATACTTTGCCGTATAATGGTGCTTTGTACCGCCAACCGACGGCTTGAGGCTTCAGACACACGATTGATTTTCAGTTAAAATGTAAGGGCGGTTGTTTGGTCCGGAATCTGGTTTAGACTTTTAGTACGACGTACTGTACATTGACGTTATGTACCTAATTATGAGTGTATGCTTCTAGACCCAGCGATTTAGATAGTTCGTCGTGTGAAAGTAACAATATGTATAATTAATGGCTTCATTTTTAGGGTTCCGTACTCAAAGGGGGAACGAATAAAAACGGGACCCTATTACTAAGACTTCGCTGTCTGTCCGTCCGTCTGTCTGTCAACAGGCTGTATCTCATAACCGTGATAGCTAGACAGTTTAAATTTTCACAGATGATGTATTTCTATCGCCGCTATAACAAGAAATAATAAATATATAAATTATTATATATTTAAAGGGGTCTCCCATACAAGAAACGTGTTTTTTTTGGTTTATGGTACGGAACCGGAGTCCGACTCGCGCTTAGCCAGTTTTTTTTTACTATAAATGCAAAAGGTTGGGTGGATGTCTCTTACTCAATCACGCCAGAACGGCTAAACATGCTGCATGAAATTCGTCACAGAGATAGATTAAGGTCTAGAAAAGTATTTTTTTTTCTCACTCATGCTCATCAAAATTCGTATCGTCGCGGGCAACAGCTATTTAATTTAAAAAAAAAAAAAAACAAAGTACGGTTAGATTTGTTATGTGGAGTGTGCAAGGTTTTATATATTTGTAATTAGATTATAAATTAGACGACCAGACTCTGTAGTGTACGTGTATTTAGCCATGACGCATGACGGGTGGGTTCGAAGTGCCGCAGGAAAATGAAAGAAGACACAGATAATATAATTTACAAACGTTCGGGTACTTAAGTAACAAGATTAACCTATCAGTAAAATTGTAAAAAAAAATATTTAGTAGGTAATTACTTTATTTCTTACTTAAAATCATTGCATTGGAGAAATATTGAATGAATTTTTAATGAAAAGAAGATAACATAGTTAGCTCTAAATATTAGAGTAGGTAATACTTTGAAAATGTTATTAAGCGAAACAAATCGGATTAACTTAAAGTGACTAATAAACTTCTAAGTGGTTTTATCTCATTCTAACAAATATATTTTTAAAAGGTTCTTTAACGTGTCTTATTAAATACAGAGTGGAACAGACACCGATTCTAAAATGTTTACCACGTTCAGTACATCATTCTGATAAAAACCAGCCACGTGCGTGTCGGGCCACGCACAATGAAGGGTTCTGTAACTGCCCATAATAATAAATAAAAAAAAGTACAGCAGTTATTGTGCCGATAGTCGTGTCAGCCAATGGATTAATAGCTAGTAGCCTCGACCAACATCTAAGGAGGCTCTCGCTTGGCAGCTGGATCAAGGGCTTGATTCAGAAAGCAGTACTTCTGGACACGGCGCGTATTGTCAGGAGGTTCCTCTCTCAACAGCCCTGACCACCGGTAGCTCGGACCCTGTTCCCAATGCTGGTGGGCTACTATTTTTTATATTTTTAAATGTTTTTTTAAGTTGTTTTTTATTTAAATATTTAAAAATGAAAAGAATATGTATATAAATAAATAAAGGAATAATAAAAAAAAGAAACTTAACATACTTGTAGACGAAAAACCCTTGCTCCCATACATTATGTTTAGGAAAATATGTTATCCAAGTACCAGTAGTAGTCCAGGTTGGTCGACTATTACCTACTCGTAAATTTGTAAAGCATACTTAGCCGTGATAGTTTTCCTGTAATCTATAAGCAATAGACTCTTTATGTATAAATCGGAAACTACAGTGCCGAAAATTTTGAAAAAAATACAAAAAATAGTTCCTTGCCTATAGATTACAGGAAAACCTATAAGAAATCTATGGTATTAAAAGTAACATAGGAAAACGTACGGAATCCACTCCACGCAAGTCAAACTCGCACTCGCCCCGGTTTTTTAAATTACTGATGACAAATTTTTAGATGGGGTTCCGAATGATGTACTGAATACGTTGTAATCGTTTTACTGTCATTGATTTAACATGTACAAAATGTACCATACCTAATAGGGAGAAACACACATTTAACCCGTCTGCATTCAAAGCAATAGCGAACAGGCATCTTCAGGGCACGCTCGTTCCATCAAAGACTTCATCTATCGCTTTCCATCAGGCGGGATCGACGTCAAAGGCAGGCCCATCTTGTAATAAAAAAAACAACGGGTTGCACTCCGGGAATACCGGCAGAAGTGAAAATTTGAAACAACGCTATCTAGCTTAAATATCAGAAATTTCAATAGCTTTCTGCAAGAACGAAAGATGTCGCAGAAAACAACTTCAAACAACGCCATCTAGCTTAAACTACACGCATACTCGCGCAAGCGCCCTGCACCGCCGATTTGATCTAACGATCTGACACGAGTTTAACAGTTTTTACCCATCCCAAAAAGTGCACAATGCCGCGCCGGTAAAGAAGTTTTCATTTCAAAAAAAAAAAAAAAAACAATGTAAAATCATCTAAGAGAACACCAGCTCACGAAAGCCACGGACACCGGATACGTGATTATCGAGTTCAGCACAGGCAGATAAGTATGACTTCACAATTGTCACCGACCATTCCAATTACACGTCACAATGCTAACCAAAATCTCTCGCTCAGCTCAGCTTCACACATTCCATTCAAGCTCACAATCTCCTTTCAAGCAATTCCTCATACATTCGCCCTTTTATCCTCGCTCATCTCAATCGCGCTGTTATAAAACAGTCTGCCGTGTCTCAGACAACATCCTGTGAATTAATGGAAGCCGGTGAAACCCGCCCGCCAATATTCACTGGTACGCCCATTTCAATTTCCTGCCAGTTTTCATAACCGTTACCGTGTAGGAACGTTATTTTCCAGTTAAAATTTAGTTTGCGAGGTGAAACCCTTTTGGATACTGATTGGAATGAATTAATGTAGACGAGATTTTTGGATATATTTTTTTTATTTTAATTTTATGAATGTCTTGGGGTAAAATTTTCTATTACGGATTTCGTTATTTATTTCCATCAAAATTCGAATATTAAATTGCTGATTGCCAAAGACATTAATTTAAGATACTTAGGTTATTAGAAGTCTCGGGGACGCCTAAAAGCATAATAATAGCAAAGTTGGACACGTTACACTTGTAAGCATGACAACCAATAAAGTTATACATAACCAGTTTATACGGATCTCTCATTGTACGGGAAATGTATACAAAGCGAGGCCAACATGGCCTCGCTTTGTATACTGGAAACTTATAGGTTGATGTGTCGCCGTGTGTACCAACCGCATTTAGTTGGTTACTGTCAGCAGATAACGATGTTGTTCGATTTGTCACACGTACGTAGTATCTAGGGTTGTACCTAACAGGTTTGCCTGTACAGTCAAACTGTACAAGTAAACCGGAGCGTGTATGCTATAAAACTGTACAGGTTTCCTCTCTTGTAAGCTCAAGGCCACCTGACCGGCAGGATGCAGTATGCAGGGCACACCCTTTAGGTACAATCGAAGACTCTCCCGCCTGATCACTACTAAGCTCATTTTTGCATGCACTATGAGTGCGCATGACGCGTGTCTAGCCGGGCAGGGTGCCTCCGCATGATAAATGATAAATGATGTTCCTTTATTTTGCAAATAGGTTTTTACAAACACTTTTACACGTCATGTTTTTTAAAGCTAGATGGGGCCGGTGTTTCGTACCTGACTACTCTGAGAAGAAACAGCCGAAACAAACTCAGAGGTCATAGTCTCTTTTAAAGTCCAGACATAATCTTGGTTTACTCACATGAGGACTATGCAGATTAGTGACTGAGATGGCCTTTGGAAGAAAGAACCACACTGATTTAAGTGGACCTGTCCAGTCAGTGAGCTCGACTTATTGACATGATTCTAGCAATATACTTTTTTTCAATGATGAAAAGACCATTAGTATAAAATGATGGCAGCTTTGTCAGATCATCAGCATTCTCTTGCCCTTATCACAAGAAGCAGCTTCGTCAGATATAACCAATGATATATTAACTATAGATACGTTACTCGCACTCTGTAGTGGCAACATGAATGCAAGGTAATTACCGAACCTCCATTTAGTCGCGTGCCAACCAGTGCCGCGGCTGTACGTGACATTAAAATAACTTGTGTGAATAACTTTCTTAAACAAGAAAAAAAAATGCTGTCCTGTGTTGTTAGGAAATGTAAAAATTATACTGCAACTGTAAAAGATAAAAAGTATCATTATATGCGTAGGTATCAAGAAAAATGTTTTTATTTTTTATTTTTTCGATGCCTTTTAATGGCGGCTGACTCCTGAGGAGAGTTACGTGCCGCTTGGTCAATGAGCATACACCATAGAATGATTACGTTCTTAAAGAAATATATTTATCTCTAACAACATGAATTCCATAGATGACATTTTCTTTCCCTTTCTTCGTGCGTCTAAGTAGCTAGCTAGCTACTGATAGAATTTACGCTGTTTTCGAGTGGCGTGATGTTCATGAATGACGCCTCTAGATTACGTCATTGGCTAAACACAAAATACTTTTACTGATTTCTTCGAGATCCCTAGTCGTATCCAATTTATACGTCCTATCTAACCTACATAAAACATTACTAGTTTTGCCTAGATTTACTACCAATAAATTTTTATCTTAAATAAATATAAGCCGCGTTCACATAGTCATAAATGAATCTAGGTTGCGGCCGGCCACAAATCAAAAATTCAACATATTGCTATTGTAGTTATCTATAGCCGGGCGCTTGCGTCACAAGTCTGGACAGAAGTATTTGCTCATAGGTTAATTTTAATTTAAGGTGATGAAAAAATCTTTGGTGTTCAGTGTTAGATAATGTACCTGTTATGAAACGTCTTTCAAAGCGGGTTAGTAATTAATGTGATACAGATAGCTTTTCATCATCATCATCATCAGCCTTTTAATGTTCCCACTGCTGGGACACAGGCCTCCTGTGTCCATCACGCGGGCCCAGTGCGGATTGGTAGATGTCACATGTGTTCGAATTTTGGTTCTAGGACATGCCGGTTTCCTCACGATGTTTTCCTTCACCGTTGTTGAGAGCAGTGGTGATGAAATAAATTACACAAAGTAATGCGCCTGCTTGGGTTCGAACCCACGACTTACTGTTCGTAAGTCGGGGTCGCTACCACTGGGCCACCGCTGCTCTAGTCGGGATCGCTACCACTAGGCCACCGCTGCTCGTGAGATAGCTTTTAAATTAATATTTAAAAGAAAGTAAGTTATAAGTATTATCTCATTAAGTAATATCATAACTATCCCGTCTAGGTATTTATGATTCAACAGTATAGTAAATGAATGATATGCTTGCCAGTTTTGATTGTTGTACGATAGTACATGTAAGCTGTTGAAATAGAGGGTGGCACTTTCGGACTCTTAAAATAATTTGTTTTGTTTAGGACATTTATGGAAAGAATTTTAAACATAAGATAAATTAAGATGTCATATCTAATCTCTTTAATTCTTCCTAGCTGTTATATACAAATTGCATCTGGGTTATTTTGCTTATTTTCGTGAAAAGGTAAGCTCTCATTTCCACCCTAATTAGTTCGAGATGAAGAAGGAAGGTTTTCCTTAAAACCTTGAATATGAAATAGCAAACATTGTAATCCTGTTGCTACACCAATTCTATTTACACTGTATTACACTACGGCCCACCTAAGTACCTTAATAGCTCCAAAATTCTGAGTAGGTTGGCCTAAAGACCGGGAGTTGACCCTCCGCAAAAATCCTACTATTTTTCCTGTGAAAATTATTCCGAGGATTTTTTTCCGCCATGGCTCTTGCATTATGAAAATTTTCTTGGTATTTTTAAGATTCCGTAGATTAAAGATTAAAACGCGTAGTGTGTAGGATTCTTATACTGACAAAAGGTACGAAATATATAAATATTCCCCAAGGATCACCCAGGTGGACAAAGGTGCGCCGTTGTAAAAAAAACTTTCCACGGTTCACCCAGTTGATCTCGGGAGGTGGACGGTGGGTATAAACTAGAGATTTCAGTTTTTTTTGCTTCACGAAAACAATAATAACTAATCCACACGCTGTATAAAAACATTGTGTGGTCAGTGATAGACCAAATAGATTTGAACCTTTTGACTTAATGACTAAAGGCGAAATTTGACTAAACTTTCCTATCAAGGGTAATATTCTTATCCTACGTGTTTTTCTTTTGTTTACAGCTTTTCCATTCAAAATCTGACAGATCTCAAAAATGTATTAGCAGGTTATGACATAAAGTGGTATAAAATTATAGTTGTTTCCGCCTTTAAACCAAAATCTCTAAACGTTCCTTAGCACTTCGCTTTGTCCCAAACATGTTCCTGTCTTGACAGTTGTGTGACAGTGACCGACTTAAACAAGTACGTGCTAAGTGACGCTTCTGGCCTTGTAAATAGACGTGGAAGTCAGAACTGTCACTCTGTGTCACAGGACGAATCCAATTTCTCTAACATTCCACCTCCACCAAAAGCTTAGTCTAACTGCTTCGTTGATTTAGTGGTCGCAACTGTGACTGCAGCATGAGAATCTTGGGTTCGATTCTCAGATCAAGCAAAGTGTTATTGGGTTTTCCATCACGACTTTTTCAGTAGCAGTCACGGAATCCGTAATTGTGCCCGGTTGATGGCAATAGGGTTGTCTCCTTTTACATAGGACTTAAGTATAAATGACGGTACGTTGGTTTACTTTAAGGTACACCTCTGTGGGCTGCGCGCTATTCGAAAGAGATACCGCGGCCCTGGAACACAAAGGGCAAGGAAGAAACATGGATGGGTTTTAGTCAGTACAAGTCTGACACTCCCTTCCGCTCTGCCCAGAGCGGGAGAAGTCATTTGATGATGAAAAAAGGTCAACCTCTGCCAAACCCTTGCCAAACTCTTGAATAACCAAAAGCCAAAGGTAATGTTTATTCAAGTTATAACATTAATGTCTGGCGAAATGTGGGTGTACTATTAGGTACACTTCTGCCTAACTCTACAGGGATTACAGGCGTGATGTTATGTTATGTTAACATTAATGTCTGCTCCACTTTTTACTGCAAGTATAGTCTCCACTCACATTTTACCAGTTTTTGTACCACGTAAATATTACAGGGTGTTTCAAATATTTTATCGCGGCCACACACAAACAAGGTTGAAAGCATTACGCTGTAAGATACACGTTGTCGGAACGTGATGTCTTTATAACAAGCTTATTGTTTTTCGAGGGGAACGCAGGATAGGGGGGGGGGGGGGGGGGGCAGAGTGAAAATATTTGATATGTACGCGTGGCCTGCAATTTAGCTGAGGTTCGCGGAACTGGAGTTTCGGATCATGTGTTACAGAATTTGAGAGAACTGTTTTCGGAATCAAGGTCGTTTGTTGTTTATTTTATGTGGGTCAGTTGGTTAAGGATGAAATCACAAGGATATAACATAACACCACGCCTGTAATCCCCGAAGGGTTAGGCAAAGGTGTAACTAATAGTACACTCGCATTTCGCCAGTTATGTTTAAGTACCATGTGATAGAGGGCTAGCCTATTGCTATCAACTGGGCGCAATCCAGACTCCGTGGCTGCTACTGAGAAATTCCTGATGGAAAAATTCAATGACAATTTGCCTGACCCGGGAATCCACCCTGTACCTCATGCACAGCAGTCGTACAAGGATGTGTATAGTATAAAATGAATGGATGCCTATACCATTTAAATTGTTTCTAACGTAATCTATACATCTATACATTTATTCTATATATTCTATACATTGTATACAGATAAATAAAATTGGAGTGTCTGTTTGTAATATTAAAATAACCACTTTTTACTAAGTGCATTATAATATGGATGTATACACGGTACATATACCGAAACAACATTTTTAAAAATTTTTGTCTGTCTGTCTGTTTGTTCCGGCTTATCTCTGAAATGGCTGGAGCGATTTTGACGAAATTTTCACTGGCAGATAGCTGATGTAACAAGGAGTAACTTAGGGTACTTTTATTTTAGATAAATAATCAGGGTTCCGTGCAAAAAAAACCCTTGAAATTGGTAAAAAATTCGATTCAAATAGGGAAATGCTTATAATAATGGGGATTTTTTAATAATAATTTCACGCGAACGAAGGTCGCGGGCAAAAGTAAGTTGTAAATAAATCAATGAGAAACTATGCAAGACTTAAAAAGTTTCAAATAAAATAGGTACCTTATCTCGCAGTTGCAGAGAAAGCAAGACGGTCTAACAGGCTAAGCTCGTTTAGACTACCTAAATATACTTCAGTAATTTCAATTCCATGTTGAATATATCTTCATTTATTTTATTTTGACGATTCAGACATCATCATAATTTAGCCTGAAGATGTCTATTGTTCAGGGCTGCAGGACTGTTCGAAAGAGATACCACGGCCCTGAGACACAAAGGGCAAGGAACATGGATGGGTTTTAGTCAGTACAAGTCTGACACTCCCTTCCGCTTTGCCCAGAGCGGGAGAAGTCATTAGATGATTTCCCATGCGAAAAAAAAAAAGGTGTCGCTTGTTGTACACCGGTCTTCCTTTATCTTGCACATGGACCAGAAATACTAAGGTTAGCATAAACAGTCCGATACTGTTCCTACTGCAAGGACACCGGCATTTTCTCATTTTTCTTCTATCTACCGCGAAGGTCGAGTGGTGTCTATGACATAATATTATTTTTGATTTTTATTGTGCTAATGTAGCAACACTTGTTTTTCCACTGTCAATTGTCAACTCTGTAATGTCTGTGTGTGACCTACATTCTAAGAAATATATCAAAGTTCAGTGTTATACAGTTTTTTCAATAAACAAAGTCCCAAAAGGGCGATGTAATCAGCGGGCATCCACCAGGATGTTACATATTTTCAAATTATTCAGTCCTAGGACGAGTACGTGCCTGTCTGAGTTCAAATCCTCGACCTACAACTCATTATTCACAGCCACACGGTCAGCTCCCGCAAAATAAAACAAAATCTCACAATTTTCTCTAAAAAATCCTGCCAAACATCTGTACTTAAAAAGTAGTACATTGGGGTGAAATTAAGCGGACAAGCAAGGGTCGAATTTTGTCGAGCACACATATACAAGGGTAGGGTCGAAACCCAATTAATTCCTTGGGCACCTCGGCCCCCGAACAAGTTTTTACTTGCCCCGAAGCTCTGAACGAAACTCAATCTCCACGATATATCGGTCTAATGACTCAAGTATTTTTGGGTTAAAGGACTGAGGAAAAGGAGGCTGTTTTAAAATTGCGTCGTAAGATGTTTTTTTGTGGGTAAAAGGGATTACTTTAAGAAGTTGGGCGGTAATATCTTCGTTTGTGAATCATACTGGATTTTGGTAATCCGATTGCGAGTGGATGGTATGGCAACGAGTGTTTTTTTGTATAGGTTTCTTTTTTGTGTTTAGTTTATCAGTATTACTTCTATTTGTATGTTCTTACTGAAATCATTTATTACATTTTATGTAAGGTGGGCTGCATCAATTGGGTACCCCAGTTTGAAACGTAGGTGCTTTCAAGAGGAGTACCCACATCGTGACGCTGACTGTACATTATATACAGACTACAAATGGAACAAAAATAAACCAAAAAAAAGGGGGAAGACTAAAAGTAAGTACCTACATATTTACAACGACAACAATAGGATACTTAGGCGTCAAAGTACTCCTCCGCATCGCTGTCATCCGGAAATTTGTATATTTATTATTGAAAATACAATTGTATAGTTCTGGTTTATTTATTTAATAGTTTATGTACACACTAAATTCAGAAAGGAACAAAAATAGGTACAAAGGTGATGCTTATTTCTAAAGAAATCTCTACCAGCAAACCAAATATATATATAAAAAAGTAAATGAGGCAGGTATATTTAAAAGGTTAACGACTAATAAAATATGATATGTTTGGCTGTTCGTGCTTGTTCCTTTAAATTCTCACCATGTTAATCTGAGTCCCGTATTTTAAGAATGATAATTGAGATTAGAATGTCATCTGTCAGTTATGTAGGATCAAACAAAAAAATCACGTAGCTTAAAAATAAATTCCAATTTTTTACTTTAAAAACTTAACCCGTCCACCGCGGCGTGTAAAAAAAAATATTACCCAACAAAGTACGTAATCTCTGTGTTCATACATTCCAGCAAACGTTGTGGTGTTAACATATTTTTTGGTGACGTCACCTTACCATTTCTTTTGTCCTCCAAAACATACGGAATAATTAAAATTTCAGCCCGTCAACTGCGCTTAGAAAAAAGTCGGCGAGATGGGTCAGGCCGTAAGGCCCGACGGAGTGTCGTGATATTTTAATTCTAACCCCAAATTGCTCGGCCGTTTCGACCTAATTGCCCTGTGTAATTTCACAGCTTTATAAGGGTTAATTTAATTTCTCCGACAATACAATGTGCTGGCGGCATGGTTGCGATGAAAATTCTAAATATTAAACTTGTTTAGGACAGGCGATTTATGATTAGGTTTATTTAAGACTAGCTGATGCCCGCGGTTTCGCCCGCGTGGATGTCGGTTATCGCGATCAAAAGTAATCATGAAATTTTGATCTTCGATTTTTTCCTGTTTCCGCAACAAAAACTTGACAATTTATATACTTTAACCTTCCTCGAGAACCACTCTATCCATTGATGATATAAATAAAATCGGTGCAGTAGTTTTTGAGTTTGTACAAAACAAACAATTTGTCGAAATTATTTATGTAACGCTCCACGCCTTACATAGATCTATGATTTACATTATATCTAGAATAGAATAGAATAGAATAGAATAGAATAGAATAGAATATACATTTATTCGTTAATGGACAGCAGCAACACAAAAGAGCAGCACATACATAAACAAATAACAACACACAGCTAAATAAAGTTGTGTTCAGACTGATCCAACCGCGCTCCGGACTGGCTGTGGTGTTATCTTTGACAGATACTTCAACACATTGTCTGTCAAAATCCGATGTTCCAAATCCAATTTGCAGTCCGGTCCGGTCACTTTGACCCCAACTTTAAATATTAACGTCATACTAAACAAGATCCTTCCAGAATAAATACTCTAAATAGTGATGAACATGAACTCATCAAATGGTATCGACCAAATAGGTCGAATGTTGAAAAAATAATAAAACAAAGTCAGTCTAATACCAACTTGTATAAATAAACAACAACAAACTTCACTCGTATTTAGCTTGAATCATTAATAGTTATCCTAAGTAGGAAACTGAATGGCACAGGAAGTCCACTTAATGCCAGTTTCTGAAACACATTTAAGCAGCTGATCTTATACCCATTAATGTAATCCGATAGTGCAAGTAATAGTAATTACAAAATTGTTTACAGTTCGTAGCGTCCGCGTAGCTTCTCGTAGCACTTCGTAGCGAGCTACGCCGTAGCGTAGTGCTACGATCGAGTTCGTTTAAAACTTAGTGTGCTTTGCTAACTATTTATTAAGTTAGGTTATTTATTGTATAAGTTCATACATTCAATTTCTAAAATTAGTTTCGAATGGAGCGAAATGAACTCTGGGACGTAGTTGCACAATACAGTGAAGCATAAATTTATGATGAATTTGTTAACTAAAACTACGTCGAAGTAGACGTGGAACATTGTTGAGGAATTAACTGTGCATTTAATTTTTTATTTCGATTTTGCTTATGCATATTTTTTTTTTAAAATAATTCTGTATTTCCCAGCAGCCTAATGTACACAGCCCACTTCAATTTTTTTATTACTATTTTTTTATTTTAATTTACTGTCTTTTTTTGTACTATAAATAATTTCTGTAATGGTATCTCACTTGCCCTTATATTATTTTATTTATTTATTATTTATTAAAACTTTATGCACAAGTAAAATTACTGTACAAAGGCGGACTTAATGCCTTGGGCATTTTCTACCAGTCTACCTTAGGGTGATGCAGAGACAATACACAGTAGGTGCAAAAACAGAAAAAGAGACTAGAAAATATTTATAAACATATAATAATAATAAATACATATATACATACATATAACAAAATGTATAAAGTTAAGATAGGGAAAAAAAAAAAAAAACGAAAACAACTTAATTCTGAGACGAATCTGCCAACTTCTTATGAATATGCTCTCGAGCTTTTATTTTGAAAGTGAACCGACTGGTCACCGTCCTGATACTCTGAGGGAGCGCATTCCAAAGGAAGACCGCCTGGACAAAGAAAGAAGATTTTATAAAACCAGAGCGGTGAGAAGGACATCGTAAAAGACAGTTATTGGATGAACGAAGATTCTTGCTATGCACAGAGCATAAGTATTGAAAATGGAAAGTCAGATAAGAAGGAGAAGTGGGTTTGTGAAGAAGAGAAAACAGGGTTGTCAAAGCCCTCAATGCTCTGCGCTGCCGGATGGGTAACCACCTTAACAGCGATCGATGTGCAGATACATGATCATACTTGCGGAGATTGAAGACGAATCGAATGCAGTTATTATTCTGCGAGTGCTGTGCACTTCTATAAGTGGCGAACTCACTATACCTAAAATTGTTTGTGATTTATGTTTATGTATGTTTTAGTGAGTAAGTCGTTGAAGTACCATATAAATAAATTTAATCAAAATTGGTTAATCTATAAACGGTTTGTCCAATTCAAAGACCATTCATGTTTTCGTTGACCATTACCATTAAATTAATCTATGTTGATTGATGAATCGACTTCACAATCATGGTTAATTTACCTAAAAGTTTTATTCTATTTTCATTCACCTTTCCACGTGTTGAACCATTCAGTGAAGTCTGGAAATAAATTCCCTGACTGAAAGTATCTCTTATAATTTTTTATTTTCGTTCCGTTGGTTTTGAACGAGGCGAATGACAGAGCTGCTGTCTATGTAGCAAATTACTGGTGGAACAAGTGCTAGTCAATCGACATAAAAATTAGAAAAAATAAAGTAAATTAGTTATGACCTGCTGTATGGTGTCGGGTACTGTATGGTGTCAGACGTAAAGAAAAGCACCATCCCATACCTTCCCGTGGGTGTCGTAAGAGGCGACTCAGGGACTTACCAGAGAACGGGCCGCACCGTTCTATTTGCTTTTGTAACAACCGTACTGCGATCGCCAACCCGCCTGCCAAGCGTGATGATTATGGCGAAACCCCCCTTTGGGGGAGGTCTATATTCAGTAATGGACGTATGACCTATTCCATTATTTTTTGAGAGAAAAGTTATACTAGTGTACACGATTTTTATACCCGAGCTGAAAGTTATTGATTATTGTTTATTATGGAAAGAGTTATCCAGAAAAAAATATGAAAAAAATCCGTCACGTCTGGTTTTGGAAATATTTGTATACATGCAAACGACGAAATCTTAGTAAACAAAAATAAGAATGGCAAATTTTCGTCTACTTTTTTTAGTATTGTGGATTGCTTTCTTTTATAATGGGCCAATAATCAGCCTTTAACATTATTTTATGGCAAAATCCTTGATAAGTGATCTTCAAAAGTCTTTAAATGTTATTTAAAAACAGCTCCCTGGTAGCAACTCATACTTGCTAAGTTTTCAGAAAAAAACGGTAACTTTTGATGGCCAATGCAGTAAAACGTTTCTAAAACTTTCACAAAACACAGATTTCAGTTTTTATATTGGTTTGCAACAGAAAATGCGGGAATCCTGAATAAACGTAGATATGCAGTTTTCAACGAATCTCTAATGGATCTTCCTATTTTTTTTGATATTATAAACTGTCCGCCAATGTGGGGAAAGAGATCAGAATTTAGTAAACACTTTCTGCTATACATTATAATAAAATTTGAAACAAGTTATTAATCGTTTCTGTCGAATTAATGAACATAAAACTACAACCCCCAATCAGGGTAGCAGAAAAATATGATTAGACAGTAAAAAAAACGTGACGTGATAGAATATTTCTGTTAACACTTTTAGGCTTAAGGAAGGTAGTTTAAGACGTTTATAAAAAAATCTTGCCGGGTATACAAAAAAAGTAAAAAATTGTAAACTAGTGTTATCTGAAGATCTATTGTGGTCTGCTTTTTCAACTTGGTCTCGTAAAAAACATCATCATTCTTTTGCTCTTTTCCCAATTCATTTAGGGTCAGCGCAGCATGTCTTCTCCTTCCATACTTCTTCTCACTCCATCAGTCGCAGTTTGTTGGGGGCAAAGAGTTTCAGATCGTCCATACAAAGGTGATATATGACCTGAACACCTCTCCTAAACCGGTAGTTTAGATCTGAGTCCTCCAGTAATGGGCTTAGAAGATTTAGGGCTAGACAGAACCAAAGTGGACTCAGATTGACTCCCTGGAATATTCCCCGTTTAATCCATACGGGTTCATCGTTCCTCTGGATCTGTCAACATCGTGAATATCGAAGATTATAATAAAAAAATAAAAAAAAACATGTGTGCAATTCGCACGTGGTCGAAGTGAAACCTTCAACAATTTTGGCTTCAAGATAAACACTGTATAATGCTTTCTATCTCATTTTCTCCCTCGTTTAATCTTATGAATTTATGTGTCTGTCTCTTTTTACTGTCGCGTTTTGTTTCATCGACTTTCAAATCACAACGATGCTAAAGAAGTTTTCACTTCAAAATAATTCATCAAACTGTTTAAATCAATAAAAGTATAAACTACAAAACTTTTCAAAACGACACAATGATTTCTAATTTGCCCCACTCAGCTCACATATCTTGAGATATAAACATAGGAAAATCATGGCTCCGAAGACCTGAGCTAAACTAACTCCAATTTCTTTCAATTACTTTCGACTTGGGACCACGGTTAGCCAAGAGATATCTGAGAAATCCACGTTTCGTAAAATGCGTAAATAAAATCCAGTAATCTCGAAATGATTTAAGATACAATAGTTATTGATTTTACAATAAAATTATAAGCACAGATTTAATACATTTAAACTTAGTTTGTTTTGTTTTTTTTTAAATTATTAGCTGCTTACTTGCACTTCGTCTGCGATCTAAGATGTAAAATATTCTTCTACAGGTCCTAGACTATCTGTCTGTAAAAATTTCATAACGATAGATTCAGTGGTTTGGGCGTGAAAAAGTAACAGAGAAACAGAATTACTTTAGCACTTATAATATAAATATGGATTGTAAAAAAAATATGGTAAAAGTAATCATAAATGTGAATTGCAATCGTAAATCTGAAATACCAAAAAAAAGTAAATACATATAAATCATTCGGAATGGACGAGTCTTACATTTTACACAACGAAATAGTATATTTTTACGGATTTTTTACTGTTATTAGAGAATACATTTTTAACAATTTACAACTTTATTGTACTTGGATGAAAACGCTTATTGATTTTGAATTATTAGACGTAACTCATAATTATTCCCCTAACCTTATCCCAATTTTTATTTTGGGGTCGCTGCAGCATATATTTTGTTCCATACTTCTCTATTATTCTGGAAGCCGACCTCAAAAAATTTTGAAAAACGTGGCTCGTGGCTAAATAATAGCAGCCACTTGGGTTGATTTTCAGGTTCAGCCACGCCTGCCTAGGTTGAATGGGTACCCATTACATACCGAGCTTCCTCCTTGCCTCGGAAAGCACGTTAAGCCGTTGGTCCCGGCTGTCAATTGTAGATCTTTGACTGTCTTTAAGTAGTTAGTGGCCCGAAAGAATGAAAATCAGTCTTACCAAGGGAGAGAGTTTAGGGAGGCAGTCGCTCCATGTAAAATACTGGTATATAGTTGCATCCGGTAAGACTGGAAGCCGAGTCCTTTACTGCCAATAAATTTGGGAAAAGGCTAGGCAGTTGATGATGACATCTCTATTCTTCTATCTCACTCCAGTCATATCATATTTCACACAGTCCACCTGTCGTTTCTGTGGTCTTATTAAAGTCAGTTTTCACATCGCCTTTGTTCGCTTTGTCAACATAATAATATTCATTATTGAATATAGAATAGAATGGAATCGTTTATTATTAATGTCACATTTGTTATCTTTTGTTTTTCTATTTAAATAATGAATGTGGACACGCATGTTGAAAACCTGAATGATTATAATGAAGAAAATTACGGTGATAATGGCTTACTCGCATTAAGTAATAATTGCCGACAAATTTGTTATTATTTTTTAATTTTGTATGAAAATATAATGAACCTACACATAGTTGGAAGTAATTATTTATTATTCGTTTATTAATTTTTTAACCAAAGTTTTACATCTTTAAATATTCCTATTTAACATCAATATATAAAAAATGGCCAAGTGCGAGTCGAACTCGCGCACGAAGTTCCGTACCATAAACCGAAAAAACACGTTTCTGGCTGTCTGTCACCAGGGTGTATCACATGAACCGCTTTATGAGATACAGCCTGGTGACAGACAGAAGGACAGCGGAGTCTTAGTAATAAGGTCCGGTTTTTACCTTTTGGGTACGGAACCCTAAAAAGTAACCGACTGGTATCGGGAATAGGGTCCAACCTACCGGCAGTGAAGGCTCTAGAGAGAAGAACCTCCTATCAATACGAGCTGTGTCTAGGTGTACCACTTTCTAAAACAAGCCCTTGATTCAACTGCCTAACGAGAGCCTCAGGTATTGGTCGAAGCTCTTGGCAACTAAGCCATTGGCTGATATTATTATAAGCCTTTTGTGTCCCACTGACAACCGTGAGGCCTGACCGGTTTTCATTAGGCACTCTGTTATGCGACTTGAGTGTAAAAATGTTCACGCAGAGTCTCAGCCCAATGAATAAAAAATCACTCAAATAAAATTCCCGTAAGAAAATGAAATTTTACTAAATCTTTATTAACGTTGATTGAAGTTTGCTTCCACGAGGCTAAGTTCTTTCACAGAAATGTTATAGGCAAAATCTTCGCATAAATAAAGTAACCATGTTTTGCCAATATAAAATAAAAACATATTTCTTAGCTAAACGCCTCGCTTATATAAAATTAATCACAAAAGATTGCGATAAAGCACAAAAATGACTTTAAGTGGTCCAGTAATGGCTTAACAAATCGTTATTACTATCAAGAATATAATAACTTCCAGCAAAACAGCGCTGAATTATGAAGTAATGAATATTGTTCGTAATTTTATAGCGTACTACATTTTATGCTGTATTCGTTTACAAATACTTCTTGACGAACTTAATGGACTTCAGTTTCCCTAGTGACTTAAAGTGGCAGTTGTATGGTTCAAATTACAAGAGAGTTATGAGTCTTTACTTAAACCTACTTATTGAAGCAAATAAAAGTTTAATCAAAATATCTTTGATTAATGTTTCTACACGCATAAAGGGTAATTAATGGCAAATGTTTCGGCTTCCGCATTTATGTATGATACGGCATCCTGGTTAAGGTGGTTGCGTCAGGGTAGCCCGCGAAATTCAAATTTTCGAACGATTTTTGTAATTTCAGGTCGATAACCGATTACTCCACAACTTTTTAGTCACCGGCGCTACTTTCAGACTTCCTCTTATAAAGGGTGCGATTTTTTTTGTTCTAGACCATAGCTGGGAAACTTCTAGTTACGGGGATATTGGTGGTCAAAGTTTCAACTATTACACAAGTTTTTTTTTTTAATTACATGTTTTTAATGTGAGATTTTTACTTTAAACACCTCCAAGACACCCTTACTATTCAACCTATCCATCAGCACAATGTTCTGAGTGCGTTACATTGCAATCACGTTTTACAGTCCTACTGTAAAACGTGATTTTTCAGCCTAAAAAAAAAGTCGTTTCCCAGCACTAATTTTTGCGTAAAGTTACTTAGTTTGATGTACATAATGCTTGGTTAACGGTTTCGTGAAGAGTCTGTTTACACTGTGTATACACATTTCATATTTAACCCATTCGCGTAACACCACTCTTCAATCAATACTTTAGAGAAGATTCTACCATACCGAATTAATTAATCCACACTAATCGAAACAAACAAACGACAGCTTAACCAACTAGTGCAATGACTACGTAACAGAAGTATCCGTTTCCACAAAGACGCGGTTTTGATCCCGTACGGGGCGAAGATCTGCATGTCCCACTTTTGTTTGGCCGCAATGTATGTGCATCCGATTTGTATGTGTAATGCGACGGGGCCCGCGTGCTATGATTCGGTACTTGAAATGCGACTGATTAGAGCTGTGATTATGGATGTGACTTTGTAATGGGGATGAATTAGAGATTGTTTGTGCAGCTGAGGTTCTGAATTCAAATGTGAGTTTTTTTTGTTTTTATAGCAGCTGATTGGTAAGTGGAGAGAGTGTGTATGAAAGAGCCAGAATTTAAAAAAGCTGATACGATTTTCACCTACTTACCAAAATCTTACCATCAATTTATTTTACTAACTCCACAAAATTACTGTTACCCACAAACATTACGATAGTTTTAAAAAACAAAATGGAGGTCTTACTACTGTAACATGTAAGTCTAGTCATAGCGGTCACTAATGCTTCTGCTGAATATGAGTTTCCCAGGTCAGGTAAGCTAATATTTTTTTAATAATCATAAATGAAACATAACCTCACGCCTGGGCGCGAAACGTTATATAGAGGTGTACCTAATAGTACACCAACAATTCGTCAGTTATGTTTAAGTCCCATGTAATAGGGGGCGAGCCTATTGCCATCAACCGGACCCACAATCCGTGGCTGCTACTGAGAAATTACTGATGGAAAAACCCAATAACACTTGACCCGACCCGGGAAACGAACCCAGGTCTTCATGCTCAGCGGGTGCCCTTCTGATCACTAGACCAACGAGGCATAATTATTAAGATAATCATAAATTTCTCAGTAGTAGTACGGAGCCTTTCTATTTGATGGCATTAAGGTCAGCCCATATTACAAGGGATCTAAATATAACTGTTAAAGCCACAAAACCCAAAACTTCGGGGAACTCCAATATGTTCTTATATTGTGATGTTAGCGATACTAAATTTATAACAGCATTGACTTTTAAATACATAGGTCGGTATAATATTATGTCAATGCAAGTTTTTTAATGTTATAACTTTAATTTAATACCTCCATGACCCATGTTCAATGCATTCATCAGCACAATGTTTTGGTACATTGAGTCTTACTGTAAAACGTGATTATTCACCCCCAAAAAAAGTCATTTCCCAGCAAAATTTTTTGCGTAGAATTACTTAGTTTGATGCACAGAATGCATGTATGGCGGTGTAGTGAAGAGACTTTGTATCGCCAAAAAAAAATTATAATTGGGCTATAAATAAAAAAAAAAATATCTGAAAATAAAATCATAAATGCCCTTCTAATAATAAAAACTTCACGTTAAAAATTTCAAGGACATTTCATGCATACTTAAACATAAATACCCTTGAGATTCCTGAACAAAAAGTTCCGTATATATAAGTTGTAGCGATAAAATAGTTATTTTAATATATTTTATGTTTCTGTTAGTGTTTTTAAACTTCCTGCCTCACTGTGACAGTTTTAAATTACATTTTTATGCGACACTTTAAACGGGGACACACTTCCCTGTAGACTGTGGTGCTTGCTGGACAAATTGAAATAACATTTAAATACATACCGTTTAATCGTTATGGTTTTTTAGTAGAAGAGTTCATTTTCTTCTCTCGTAAATGCATAAGAATATATCAAGCCAAGTGAACAATATGTTCAGAACAGCTTGATCTATTTTTACAATACTCAACTACCAGCCAGCTTTTCAGCCAGCAGCGATTCGAAATAGCATCTAGATGGTTTTCGAAAAAAAAATAAGTTCCGCTTGCAAAACTTAAAAAAGTTATTAACAATTAACTAAAAAAAAAGGGGGTTTAGTTTCTTGCAAATATAAATAAGTAAAATAAGTAAAATACTGGTATTCAGCTGCATCCGGTTAGACTGGAAGCCGACCCCAACATAGTTGGGAAAAGGCTAGGCAGATGATGAGTTTCTTGCAAATATCTCATAAACTAATAATGATTTTTCAAATTCTTGACTCCCGAAATTGTAGGACTAATATTAATAATTTTCCCAGAGGGTGGAAAATACGCCCGAAAACGGGTACTCCGGCTTGCGCAAGCCACGCCCCCTTCGGACCTTTAATGAATAAATATTATTTAAACTTATTAAATATGAAAATTAAAAATTGAAAAATTTCAGGTGCCTACAGGACAGATCAATGAAGAATAATCCGTGCTCAATTTTTTTTTATTTTTTTTTATTAATTTTTAGAAGATTATAAATTATAGTAATTGTAAGGATGAAAAACCAGGTAAGAATGACGAAATTACGGACAACGAATAGTAAAAATAAAAAAAAATAAAAAAATCGTTTCTGTTTCTGTGACAGTAAGAATAAGAAAAAAAATTAAAGGTTAAAATTTATTTGCTTATAGCAAATTGTTTATTACATAAACAATAAAAAATTAAAAAAACAATATTTTTTTTTTTTATCCAAAAGAAAAATAAATAATGTTTTTTTTTAAATGGTTCCTTAATGTTAATTAGAAGTGGGAAAAAATAATTGTTAATCAACAAATGCATTTTTCAGCAATATTTTTTTTTTAAGAAACGTTCTTTTTTTTTAAATCATAATTATCATCAAAGATGATGTTATGTATATATATATGTTACCAAAAAAAATATATATCTCATAAACAGCGCATTGTTTAAACATGCTTATAACAACTTTTTAAACAATAAGAGATAAAAATTATTAAAAACATTTTTAAGTAGCTTCTGATCATAAAAAAAAAACGGATCAATAATAATATTATAAAAAAAAATTCAATGTTTAATAAAGCTTTATAATTTTTCACCTTAGTAAATTGTTAATAACAAAATGAAAATTAACAATTTTTTAATTTTTCCAACGGAAATCTATTCTAAAACCTTTGAAAACTAGCTCCAAGAAAGGAAAAAAAATCTTGGATTAATAGTTTAACATTTATCGCACTTGCAATGTTAATGTTCGTGCTATAAAAAATTGTAAGTTAATTAATGGATAACTTATTGAAAATCGCGATAAAAAATTTTTGACCACGGATTATTGTTCATTGATCGGCCTTGTAAGCACCTGAATTTTTTAAATTTTAAATTTTCATATTTAATAAGTTTAAATAATATTTATTCATTAAAGGTCCGAAGGGGGCGTGGTTTGCGCAAGCCGGAGTACCCTTTTTCGGGCGTATTTTCAACCCTCTGGGAAAATTATTAATATTAGTCCTACAATTCCGGGAGCCAAGACTTTTGTTAGGAAATTTCCTCCTCTCTTTGAATCTTTTTTTAAATTTGAAAAATCATTATTAGTTTATGAGATACTTGCAAGAAACTAAACCCCCCTTTTTTTAGTTAATTGTTAATAACTTTTGTAATTTTTGCAAGCGGAACTTTATTTTTTTTTCGAAAACCATCTAGATTCAGCCATTCCAAATCGAATGACACCTCAATCATAATTTTCGGAGACTGCTGAAAAAAGTTGACCAAAAAAGCACTTGTTGACTAGACTATTAGAGCTCTCTCAAAAATGGGGTTTTTACTACACTATTTCGTTGTTTTTTGTCACATAACGAACTATAATGCCCATAATGTTGACGCACAGTTTTTAATTACGCATGCACTAGAAACCATCAACCTAACAATTGACTAGTACTAAGTCATACAAATATTTATTGTTGAAGCCAATCACTCTGCCACTATCAAAAGAGATTTTTTTTTACAGTACAGTAACCGCTGGTTATACTAACAGACGTACGTCGTAATGTTTCAGTTTATCTAAGGCTGTGCAGACCGACTCTTGTGGCTGACTTTGGATATCTCTTCTTCTTCTTCTCTTAACGTGTCGATGGCAATCTAAATTGGGTCAGCCCAGAGCAGCTGAGCCACTAGTTTGGCGCTTTCAGTAGCGTCCGTAGGAGACAATATAAAGTGCCCCATTGTTTGTGGAAGAGCACCACATTTACCCACCAGAGTAGAGTCATTAATGAATCTCATCCTGAACAGGCTTTCCTTGCTTCGGTCAACCGGGGTCTGGAGTCTATTCAAAGATTTCCAGGTCAGATATTATGGTAACTCATGTCTACGTGGGAGATTTTCAGTAGGTGGAACGGATGGGTTAGGTAGGGATGCACTGGATGTAAAATGTTTTGTCACCAGAACGAAAAGTGTGTGCTAAATTTCAGCTCAAATCGGATACCAACAAGTCGAAAAATGGTTTGCCAATATGGTTATGTATGTGTGGTGTCGTCAGTTGGAAGTTTATTGAACGACTGACGTTTCTACAAAGGTAGAGAGGACTTCAATCTAACTTACGAGTTACGTCATACATGATACAATGCCTAAGATTAAAGCTGTATAATAAGCCTACGCGCTACAATGGTTTTCAAATTTTGAAGCTGACGACTTACCTACATTCAAACAGTGCAAGTTAAATAAAACCTTGTAAAAAGGGGGGCTTCTAAAAAGTCTCAGCACTTATTACGCAGTGTGTCTTTACGCAAATTCGTGTGAAGAATAACTTTCTTTGTGGCGTCAGTTAATTAAACCGTTCAGCTTATTATTTCTTAGCATTCAACTTTTCAACTGTTTATTATTTCGCAAAACTCCAGAAATTATAGTGTTTGAAATATGCTTCGTCTGAACTTTTGTTTGAAATGGAAGTTGTTTTGAATTAGATTGGGCAAATATAAAAGCAGTAAATTTTAGGTTTAGGGGTCCAATCATAATTATTAAACTAAAGGAATAAGTTAAAATGTATTTTGAACATTTCGTAAAGATTTAATAACATCTAACTAGCGCTCCGTCTCTACCCGTTTTATAACTTAACAAAATATTATTTTATGTAAATTTTGTATTATGTCTTCGACTTTTCAATAACTTATGTTATGTTACATAAGTTTTATATTAAGTTGCTTTTCAAATTAAGATGAAAATTGCAATAAAATCCGTTCTAAAGTATATAAAAATAACACAATCACACATTAGGAGCGACTTTTTTTACTTAACAGAATTCCAATAGCCTCAGAGATTTCCATGAAAAAATCGAATCATTCATCAATCGAAATCATTTATGCGAATTTGGTCAATTTATTGCACTTGTATGAAAATAAAGATGTTTCCTGAGTAAAAAAAATTAAATTCTATTTAGTCCGTCAGGTAGATTATCGAAAAATATTAGTTACGTATTTTTTGTTTTATCAAATCAATAAAAACTGATGAAGATAAAACGCATCAAAGATCATGAGTGGGGGCTTGTGACGTCACTTTGCCGGTAAAAATGTACTGACATAGTGACGTCACACGAGTTTTCAACGCACTGTATCACCTTATATGTTTGTTTTGAAGAAAAAAGAAAAAATACATGTCCAATAATTTTAAGAAATCTATGTGACGAACTAATTAGATTTATTTGGTAAAATACCCTATTGTTTAGTTTCCCAGAATATCTATAGACGCTCATACAAAGTTGAACACAACACCGCATAGTAAAGCTATCTACTCTCACAGCTGCCAAGAGTTAGCCTGACAGAGGCTTCAGACAAGTTTACAGTAAATCTATGATATACCGAACAACAACAGTAGTATAACTACTAATTGGATTAATTCTAAGAAGTCTGCCTCGTTGGCCTAGTGGTCGCAAGCGCGACTGCTGAGCATGAGGTCCTAGGTTCGATTCCCAGGTCGGGTATTGGGTTTTTGAAGTTATACTTCTTTTGGCGCGTTAGGGAAAAATAATGAGAGTAATTTTTTACGATGCGAGCGCACACCGTCACGAAAAACCGACACCCTGAAGTTAGCTAGTCAACATACACCCTGAAGTTAGCTAGTCAACATTTTAGTTTTATACGCCAGAGAAGTATAATTTCTTACGTGCGTAATAAGTTCACACACACTTTTTTTACCAGGATTTTCTCAGTAGCAGCCGCAGAGTCCGGATGTGTGACCGGTTGATGGCAATAGGCTCCCCTCCTATTAAATGGAACTTAAAAATAACTGGTAAAATGTGGGTGTAGTAATGATTACACCTCTACCCTTCGAGGATAACAGGCTTGATGTTATTTTTTTTATTTATTATTATTATTATAGCTAGCCCATATTGTCCCACTGCTGGGCAAAGGCCTCCCTCCATTCCTTCCAACGTTCGCGATTTTGTGCTACTTCTTTCCAATTCTCAAGGAAGACATCCAGTTCGTCCCGCCATCTCCTACGTGGTCTGCCGCGACTTGATGTTATTTTTCAATTTCTATGATGAAAAATTCGAACGGCCACACGGTTTGTAACGCTATAACTTCCTGAAAAAAATGAACTGATTATAATATTTTATAACAATCAAAATGCCTAACATGAATCAAAGCAAAAAACGCTTGTACATTTTAAGAGCGCACTAAAACAACCAGCTAATAAAAACCGCCTTAAATTTGAAGAAAAAAAAAACTTTATTTACATTTGATATATTTATAGTGAGTAGTTATGTCCCCCCTAACTCTTTATTTTTATTTTACAAACTACCCTGCGGAGTACATTTCATTTTATGTTTGGCGTCACGCGATACTACATAGCTTTTTTGTTTGAGAACTTTTATATGGTCTTTTTATGAGACTTTTAACTTCAAAGGGTTTTTTCCACTCTAGGTTTATATAAATTGTGATGATTATTGTACTATCATCTTTAATATTGTAACATTTCAAATTGAACAGTGAATTTTGAGTATTGATTGCTTTTAGAATAGGGAACGCCCAAATGGCGATGGAAGGACTGTTTGAAGGTTGACATGGCTAGAAAGGTCAGACCACTGAGGTATCGAGCAATGGAAAAATATGAAAGAACAAGGCGTGCAGCGCTGTCGTCAAATAAATCGGGAAAACGTCAAAAAATTATGATGATGATGATAAATTGAATAGTAAAATCCTTAGCAAATTGGTAATATTCTTAAATGAACCCAAAAAATAATCTTTTTCTGGCTCATTCATTTTTATAAAAAATAAAACACGTTTTATTTATTTATTTAAACTTCTAGTGATACGTAGGCGAACTTTATTCTGCAAGGCATCAAAATAATCGCCGCGTTCGTGTTCCACGCGCGCCTCACAGAGATGTCAGCAAACAGGGAGATGCCTGCCAGGGCTACGGGACTGTTCGAAAGAGATACCATGGCCCTGGAACACAAATGGCAAGGAAGGAACATGGATGGGTTTTAGCCAGTACAAGTCTGACACTCCCTTCTTCCCAGAGCGGGAGAAGTCATTTGATGATTTAAAATAACTTCTGGTTTACGAACTTACTCGTATATGATCTAATTCTAGTAATAATATATTAAATAATATTTACTGGATTTTTTTTAACAATGTGAATTGCCATTGAGGCAATTCGCATTTTGGAATTGTGCCCAGTATTTGTTAATATTCTTTGTCACAGAGTACGGGTATGAAATGTGAAAACAACATTACGTATGTCCGTATTTGAGAAGCCTCCAAACTACATGGAAATTTGGCAGGCCAGTTGCACGCGCTCAAAGCTAGAGGCTGGAGTTATCTAAACTGTATTATCTTTTCTAAGTTTTGTTAATGGAGACTTTTGATGCCATATGGAGAAGGGTATGTTATTGAGTAACATACCATATTATAACACCTGTAATATCAGAAAGGTTAGGTGGAAGTGTACATAAGAGTAAACCAACATCTAGCCAGTTATGTGTGAGCCCCATGTAACAAGGGGCGAGCCTATTACCATCAATAAGACACCATGGCTGCTACAAATAACTTAAACACTTTGCCCGACCCCCCTTCAGTCGAACCAAGGACCTCAAGATCGCGTTTGCGACCACTAGACCATGCACTAAGCTATCTTACTAAAACTCTATTGGTATCCAAACGAATATAGTAAAGAGGTAATATTGTATGTTAGTCAGGCTCCTTGCCTGTAGGAGGTAATCTTTGGAAGTATTGATACAATTACAAAAATATTTTGCTGGGTGACACTATGTTATAATAGAAAACTTCTAGTCCAACGATGATTCTTGCATTTGCTAGTGGTTTTATTAACTTATTATATTGTACAGAGTGTAAACAGACTCTTCACGAAGCCGTCAATCAAACATTACGTACACCAAACTAAGTAACTTTACGCAAAAATTAGTGCTGGGAAACGACTTTTATTTTGGCCTGAAAAATCACGTTTTACGGTAGGACTCGGTAGGACATAAAACCATTAACAGATGAGGTATCGAACAAAAGGGTGGCTTATTGCTTTCTAAACAGATTGCCAAAAAAATGATCGCAATGACGGCAAGAACAAGTGCTCGGCTTTGTTGAAGGTCTTTTTACCACCAGAACAGACACTGCCAAATAATGTTTTTGGAATTTTTATTGTTTATTAAACTAGTAGTAACTATATTTTTTTAAAATACCTTCCACAAATCACTTTGATTGTCTGAAACCTATGATTTGTGAGAATCGTTCATACCTTTTCAGTGTAAAATAATCTGCAAATGCTTATCTAGATATTCTACCTTCAAACTAAATTAGATTCAAATCCATTCAGGCGTTACTGACCGATTGATTGCCTTATATCTGGCTTATACAGGTACCTACATAATTATACGTATATAATCCAAGCTAAGCGAGTGTATTATTAATATCAGTGAGACAGTAAACCAAACTAGATATTAGTAATATGCATTAATCTTAATATAGTGCACATTAATAATTTAAAAAATGTTTATTGGATCTTTTGAACAATGTGAATTGCTATTGGAATTGTGCCCAGTATTTGTTAATATTCCTTGTCACAGAGTACGGGTACCTAATATCTTGACTAAAAGACTTACAGCTGTCCAGATGATTAAATTGATGGTTACTATTTAGAACATGTTAAATAATTAACATGCTGAGCAGGGCACATTGCTCGCAGAATGGATGGCCGATGGGGCCGTAAACTTCTGGAGTGGCGACCGCGAACCGGAAGACGTTGGGTTGGAAGGCCTCCTACTAGGTGGACCGATGACCGTTGACCTGGTGAAGAGGTCGGGGATCCGCTGGATGCGACTCGCAGGGGACTGGTCAATGTTGCCACACTTGGGGGCGGCCTATGTCCAGCAGTGGACGTCTTTCGGCTGAAATGATGATGATGATGATGAAATAATTAGCGGTTTTTGGAAGCAATTCGAAAAAAATAAACATTTATTTAAAAACGCGGGCATGTTAATTTAGTTAAAAGTAAAATGGTGAGAGATAGGTCTCACATAGTGAAGTAGACACCTGAGATTTTTCATCAATCAAGAAAAAACCGCCAAGCTAAAGTGGGCGGGCTACGTCACACTAATACAGCCGGAGAAATGGGCAAAGATCGTCACTCAATGGACGCCTGAGGGACGCCATCGCCATCGAGGTCGACCGCGGCGTAGGTGGTGTGCCGATCTGATCATGGATCATGATAGTGAGGAAGGGAAGGAGCAAAGGGAAGACCTATGCCCAGCCAATGGGACATAAAGAATATAGCAAAAGAAATGTGAATTTCGGTGAACGGCATTTGCTTATTAGCAAAACAGTGGTTACCTTACAACCAACATCTCGCGAAATACCAAAGTGAAATTGGTAAACACGTTGGTCTTTTCAATTTTCGGATACGGAACAGAAACTTGGACCTTGAGAAAGGCCGACCGAGCTCGTATAGATGCCTTCGAAATGTGGTGTTGGAGGAAGATGCTTCAGATACCCTGGACGGCATTCCGCACCAACGAGTCCATCCTACGCGAGCTCAAAATAAAGACCAGACTCTCTACGACCTGCTTCCGCAGAGTTTTGGAATTTTTTGCCCATACAGCGAGAAAAGATGGCAATAACCTCGAACAACTAATGGTTCCCGGCAAGGCGGATGGTAAACGACCAAGAGGTCGCAGCCCTTTGCGATGATCCGATCAGATAAGCACTTCTCTCGATACAAAATTTCATGATGCTCTTCATTTGGCCAAGGATGGACAAAGATGGCGTAACATCGTCAAGGAAAAAAAGTTTTCAAGGGAGGATCATGACCCTCATTAATGAGGAGCACGACTTGAGGAGGAGGAGGTTACCTTAGTTAAAATATTAATGAAATATGTATAAATAAAATAGGCTAAATAACAAACAAAACTGTGCAAAAAATGATCTCTATAAATCAATTTACCACAAAATGTAAACAAGCAAGCAACAAAATAACTTCATACGCTTCCACCAATATTAATTCAGGCTCTTAAAATTGAACGCATACGAAATTCTAATAAAACGGTTACATGAAACATTGTATTACTCACAACAATGTAACTTGTGTAATTGCCTGCCTATTGACCACAGAGCACGGAATCAACACGTCAGTTGACTTCAGAAGAAAAAAACAAAGAAAACATAACATAACATAACATCACGCCTGTAATCCCCGTAGGGTTACAACAACAACATACATTTATTTCAGGCTACTTAGGCCCATAGATATATACCTTACCGACTAACATACACAGACACGCAGACGCAGACGCAGAGGACGCAGACGCACGCACGCGGATGCAGACACCCACATTTTGCCAGTTATGTTTAAGTCCCATGTAATAGGGGGCGAGCCTTTTGCCATCAACCAGGCACAAATCCAGGCTCCGTGGCTGCTACTGAGAAATTCCTGATGGAAAAACCCAATAGCACTTTGACCGATCTGGGAATCGAACCCAGGACCTCATGAGTGAGATAAAATTGATTTTTGATTGCTCCGAATATTTCTCCTATTCCTTTGCGGGTTGGAACAGCTCAACCCTTTTTCCTTCAGCCAAAGCGGAAAAGATTGGGGCACTATTATTAATAACTACTTTATACCTGCAGGTTCGCCCGCGTGAAGTTTGATAATAGTCCTTGTACCGGGATAAAAAGTATCCTTTGTGTAAATCTAGGTTATAAACTGTCTATGTGCAAAAGTTCATCCAAATCCGTTTTATAGTTTTTGCGTGAAAGAGTAACAAATACCATCAATTCCATCCTCACAAACTTTCGCATTTTTATAATATAAAAAAAAACTAGCAGCGCCCCGCGGGTTCCGCGTATTTCCCGTTCCCGTGACAGTGCAGGGATAAAATATAGATTAAGTTATTTGCTGATAATGTAGCTTTCCATTAGTGAAAGAAGTTTTGAAATCGGTCCAGGAGTTTTAGACTTAAATCGTAAGAAACAAACAAACAATCAAACAAAAAATCAAATCTTTCCTCTTTATAATATTTATAGTTTAGATTTAGATTATAAGTAGGAATTAAGGTATTTGGGCCTGCGCGATTAGCATTGACTGCTTATTGGTACCTTACGTGTCGCAGGATTTCAATCTAGGAAGATTTTCAGATTGCATTGCATTGTCAGATGGTCAATGGTCGTCAGTTTCTATAAGTAAACAATTTAGCTTACCGAATTGCTTAGTCTGTATATAAAGTGCTGTCAAAACCACCATGGTGGACGCCGCTGCATTCTCTACTCTGTGCTGTTTTCCCAACTGCAGTAAAACTAGACCGATAAATTCATTGTTCTGATGCTAAGTGTGTAAACCCATCGAGTCATGTAGAACGCTCTCGTAAAACCAATCGAAATGGAAGAGGTATGTGTGAGTTTGTATGTATGTTTGTTATATTCTAGATAGGATTACCTAAGGAGTGTAAAAATACCTTTTAAGAAACCGGAAGGCACTTGTTCTCCCCGTAATTGCAATCGTTTTTATTTGTCCTGGACCATACCTGGGAAAATTCTAGTTACGGAGACATTGAATTTCGATTGGCCTGTTGGTCTAGTGGTTAGTGACCCTGACTGCTAGGACGGATGTCGTGGGTTCGATTCCCACACAGGACAAATCTTTGTGCGATGAGTACGATTATTTGTTCTGTAGCTGGGTGTATAATTTATCTATAATATGTTTGTATTTAGAAATATATAAGTATGTTTATCAGTTGTCTGGTTGCCATAGTACAGGCTCTGCCTAGTTTGGGATCAGATGGCGGTGTGTTGGTTGTCCCAAGATATTATTTATAGATATTATTATTTATTGAAGGCCAAAGTTCCTACTTAATTTCGGCTAAGTGTAACTTCGGTAAAAAGTTTTCCGACCAAAAGAAACGTCGGAGTAATGAAAAAAAAAAAAGGTATACATAGATAGGTAACCTCCATCAGCACAATGTTTTGAGTGCATTACATTATATTTTAGGTTAGTGCCTAACATGGTGTCAGAATTTTTATGCCGCCCATGGACCTCTGACTTGACTTGGGTGCATTACATTGAGTCCTACCGTGAAACGATATTATTGACCACAAAAAAAAGTTATTTCCTAGCCTGCATTAAAGTACACATTTATTATCTTTGTTCTTTTTTATGATTTTTTCAATATAAACTATATTGAAAAAATCATCATTTTTTTCTAACGGAAGTGTTCTTTTTTAGTCGGGTACATTCACATTACCCTGCGATTCCACGAATCTGGATAAAAAAATAAAATAATCACTTTCGACAGTTCGGCACTTGTCATGAAGCTTCTGCTTCTTAGCGTGTCGATGGCAATCTATATTGTGTCGGCCCAGAACTGAGCTACTAGTTTGGCGCTAAAAGCTGAAATTCAATAATTATCAGTTACTGCTGTTTCATGTGAATTCAAAAGCATTTTAATTATTTCGATGCTGGGCTGAACTTTTGAATTTTATACCGAAATCATTGGAGTGGATATTGCATGAAATATTTTTAAACAATTTTGCAAGCAAATTTTTTTTTTTACTTTTTTAGGTATTACATTATTTGGTTTGCATATTCACATCACTAAAAATGTATATTTATTTTGTTGTCCATACTAAAGATTTTTGTATGGACAAGACAATAAATATATTTGTAACGAGCAACAAATATCAGGTAATTAATTTATTCAAAAAAACCTCAACAATGATCCTATTACCAAAATGTGAAAGCTAACAGCATGTTCTTGAACCAACCCTCTAAGGCCAGAGTGGTGAAATACAGCCACCAACTCCTCTTTACAGTACTTAAACAAGCCTGTCCCAGCTATAGTTGCAAAAAACTTAAACCGGTTTATTTACATACAAATAATTGAAAAATGGTTTTTAACCGGTTTAAAACGGTTTTTTTTTGCAACCATAGTCCCAGTTGTGAGAACGTTATAGGTTTCTTATGTACCTAATGCTAATGATCATCCAAAACATTCAACCGACCCTTTATAAAGTAAACCAAGATGAAAAAGCTAGTTAATTCTGAAAGTACTAAATAAAACCATAAAAAATCCATCAGATATCGCCCCGGGTCTCATTTACGACGTCGAGTTTTGACACTAAAATTTTTCTTCCGTTTTTATACCCGGATTTGCCATCACCAGCCTTTCATGGAAGATTTGACAAAGCAAATGATCCGTTTAACTTGATAACAATCTCTTTGTCAGCATTATGTAGGCAAATGATAGTTTTAAAAATGCGACAAACTAAATTGATAAATGCTTACTCTGTTTAAGAAGACACCTTTTGCTCGGCAATGGAAAGGTAATAGGCTGGTATTATTTGTGATTGGGTCTTTAACATTACTCGGGACCCTGGGGTCCCGGCCATTTTGATGGCCGTACAAGGGACCTAAGCAGACTCGCTGAAGACACTCACACACATTATTTTTTTTTAACGAGACATCAATCGATGAATTCACAGCTAACTAGCTTTCACCTTCGATTTGCCTGCATTAATTATTTTATTTTCATATAATACCTTCATTATTTATAACCTGTTTAATCTGATGTCTAAACTGAGTTGTGGAGGTCAGATAGGCAGTCGCTCCATGTTACAGGTATTCGGCTGCATCCAGTTAGACTGGAAGCCGACCCCAACATAGTTGGGAAAAGGCTAGGCAGATGATTCTGATGAAAAAGCTATATTACTCTGTGAAGTCTAGTGCTATCCATTCGGTAGTTTTGCTTGAAAGAGTGACAAACACATCAATCTTCTGAAACTTTCGAGTTTGTAATATTAGTAAGCAAGAAATAAAACAAGTAGAAAGAAAGGATTGGTACCTAGTTACAAAAGTCAAAGTTTAAGTATTTATTTGTGTGATTTTCGGTGATACAGTAAGTCTTATAGTTAGGTTATGGTTACTTAAAAAACTTCTCATACAAATTGACAACATAAGAATTTAAAATTGATATAACATACAAATTAACAAGTTTATAATATTTAGGATACAATCAATAATAATAAAAAAAAACTTCTCTTCTTATTTTTTTCTTCTTCTTCTTTCTGCTTCTTTTATTTCATTCTGTATTTTTTTAATGAGTCAGAATTTAGTTTATCAGTAGCATTTTTTTAAATTAATGAACTGTAACAGCAAATATATTATACAAAGGGATTCTTACTAATGGCAAACCTCAACATTTTTTCTTCTTTTCAGAATGAAATAAGCCTCATTTAATTAGACAAAAATATGTTACCAATATTTATTTAAATATGGCTTAAATCAAAAATCGAAGCAGTTAAGCCATTCAGCCGAATGAAATGAATACTATACTTTTCTGGAACTGAAAATCAAATATTCATTATTTTTTACTCTTTGGTAAACTGGTACATTTTAAACCGAACACCATAGAAATTCTACTTTCCAATAAATCGTTAAAGTCGAAAAACAACACAAACGAGCAAAAACAGTGGTAAATTAGAATACTTCCACGAACTTCCAATAACCTTATACGTAGCTTATATAATATGTAAATATGACTTAAATCTCGTATTTCAAACATAATTAACACGGAAACTTGTGCCAGTTTTAAATTCTGCGAAAATGGCTATTATATACAGTGTGACGGAAAGGGTTTTCGTGGTAAATGTCAATTAAATAAAACCACGAAACACCTCAACATAAAGGAAGTATATTCAAGAGAAAAGGAGGTAGGTAGGCTTATAGCCACGAATTCCGTCTGCAAAATTCACTTGGGAGTAGCACGGTACTCTCCTGGCTCAGGCCGGTGTGACGTGACCGTGGCGGTGTGCCATGCTGCAGACGCTAGGAAGGGTGACTGTCGGCAGATGTTCGCACCGACCCGCAGTTTCCCGGCGCGGCCACGCTGGTAAATAGGTATATACATTACAATTTTTGATTCCATGAAGGAATTTGTTCAATTTGTTGGTTTGTCCACCTTTTCGATACAAGCTGTATTCTACTAGGTTTTGCCCACAGCATTGCTCGCTTAAATGTAGTAAATAATTATCCCAGGAGAACATACGTAAACTCACGCCTTTTTCCCATGAGGGTAGGCAAAAACCACAGAACGCCACCTGCTACGATCCTTATACAGTCCTTTTGCCTCGTCCACGTTTATACATCTGGTCATACACGCACGCAAGACCTTTCTGAATAAGATCAGTGTATGTCCTTCTAGGGCGTCCTCTCCCGGCGCGGCGTTGCCGCTCTCATCTGCCTTATAAATACCTTTTGTTAGTCGCCTTTCATTCATCTTCTCCACACGACCAAACCATCTAAGCATACACTTTTCAATTTTTATCACTACATCGTCTTACCGAAATAAAAGATATGCTATGTACCTACCCGGAGTCATAATCTATCCCCGTACAATTTCATTCCAATCCATTCAGCCGTTTAGGCGTAAAAAGGTAACAGGTATACAGAGCTACTTTTGCATTAATAATAGTAGTATGGACTGCCTATACACTGAAAATTATAATGGTGATCTTTTAAATAGTCTTGAAGTTGAATTTTATTAATTTTAAGCATTGTTATGAAAGCTTTTAGATTTAATTTGTCAGCTGGACTGAGAAATTGACCGTAGTGCATGCTCACTGATAACTGGGGGCCTGAAACGGCCGCTTTAGCAGAATTATAATAGGATAATAAGATGACATTAAAAATATTTAAATGGACTCAGACGCAGTTAATATTATGAATTGTCACTTTGTTACCATTTCGGGGTGCACCTAAAAAAAAAAAAGTAGTTACCACAATCAATATTTCGATTAGATAAAATAAGTAACTTGTTTGCATTTGAGCCTATCAAGCATACAGCTACTACTTTTATTTGATTGAGATTTAAAACGGGATCTTGATTGGAGTTATCACAAAACCTATTTGCAAAAATCAAGTCAAAACATAGTTGCTCCAACCAAGATTATTCAGTGTAATCAAAATGCTTGATTGGCACAACTAACTTACTTTGTTATAGTTAACATTTTTTTAACTCTTCTACAATGATTTCATGTTACCGTGTTTGAGCGTTCAATCATTTTGAACTAGAATTGCTGCAATCATGTCGTGATGATCAACTTAACTAAGATTTTGATTAATCTAAACAAGATATCGTCAATCAAGCTAAAAAGTTACTTGAATTTCATTTTTTTCAGTGTATTGTAACGTAATTCATATTATTATCCAATTATTATTCTGCTAATGCGGCGTTTTAGGGCTTCTGGTCTTAGTTATGTGGGCATGCATACGTCACGGGTACAGGATTTGACCTTTGGTAACCTGTCTAAGTGTATCTCCAAAATGGTACGTGCGGATGCCAGGTACCTGATACCGACTATTTGGCAGCCGAGTGTGTGAAAAGGCACTGCAAAGCCAAGCCGACTCAACACGCTTTTAACAAGTTCACGGGAGTTAGTTGGCAGCGATAGGTATGTGATAACTAGCGATTTTATACCTATGTTATCGTGGATAAAGGTAAGGATACATCCAGGTATGTTTATTTTTTTATGGACGAGAAAGAAGTTTTAATAACACTGAGTATAAACAGACTCTTCACAAAGCCGTCAACCAAGCATCATGTACTTCAAACTAAGTAATTTTACGTAAAAATTTTAACTGGAACCGAATTTTTTTTTGGGATGAAAAATCACGTTTTGCAGGACTCAATGTAACGCATTGAAAACATTGCGCTGATGGATGGATTGAATAGTGTCAGGGTCGTGAAGGTGTCTTATGTAAAAAAAATACATAAAAAATGTAATTTAAAGATAACTTGTAAAAAATTTAGAACTTTGACCCCTAATATCTCCGTAACTAGGAGGTTCCCAGGTATGGTCTAGAACAAATAAAAAATATCGCAATGATGGGGAGAACAAGTGCTTTTCGGTTTCGTTAAGAATAAGGAAGTTTCCAATAACATGAAGTAGTGTATCATTGCCAAATAATGAATAGGATCGTAGGACAATTTGATTATCATCATTTTCCTGCCCATATCCCAATTTATTTGAGATCGATGCACCATGTCTTCTTCTTCCATACTCCTCTATTACTCGTCATCTCAGCAGGCACCTCCTTTCTAGCCATATCATCCTTCACACAGTCCATCCATCGTTTCTTTGGTCTTCCTCTACTCTTAGGCCTCTGCCTCGAATCTTGCGGGCAGCGGGGCGGCGGCGGCGGCGGCGCGGGAGCGGCAGGATCTTATGCGTACATTTAAATGGACCGGTTCTCGAAAACAGCGGCGCGGGAGCGGGCAACGAGCGGTGCACTCCAGTCAAGCGGCGACCGCCCGCGCCGCCGGCGCCGCCGCCCCGCTGCCCGCTAAATTCGAGGCAGCAGCCTTATAGCCATCTACGTTCATACTCAAAATTTTCCTCACTACAATAACACTACTTAACTCGAGCAGTATGGTACGTAGAACAATTTGATAGTAAAGAAAAAAATCCTGTTTGCATTATTTCCCCATTTGAACTAAGCTTTGTTTTATTTCCCGAACCCAAAACGAAGACATCTTATCAACCACGAGTCTCGATCTTAAAGATGTTCTAGGAAATGAAAACTCGCAGTTATCTAAACCAACTAACCCTAAGAAGAAAATAAATATTAAGTCTATAAAGGATTTAGCTTCTCAGAAAAATCTCATCTAGCGACAACATCAAAGAGTTTAATATGCAGAAACTGATGCTCCTGGAAATGAAATAACCGCAACGAAAAAGAAAAGCATCTGAGATGATGCCCCGAACGTGTTGTGTAAACGTAACGTATTTACGTTACGTTTTGATATTGATAACTTGAATACTCTACTTAGTTTTAAGACTTTATCAATGTCTATGGAAGAAAGGATAGCGGCGCCTATATTTACAATTTTTCTCCTAGGAAAATAAAGCGATAGAAAATATTTTGGTATTATGTAATCTGTATCCATCCCTACTATGCCTCCATGTTTAGATTTTTTACATATTTAGTTTTATAATAATAAATCAAAACATAGACGACGCCAAGATGTGGAACTGTGTGCCCTCCCACATAAAACCCGTCTGCCTTCAAAGCAAGAGTGAACAGGCATCTTCTGGGTACGCTCATTCCATCATAGAACTCATCAATCGCTTTCCATCAGGCGGGATCAAGGTCAAGAGCAAGCCCATCTTGTAATAAAATATATATATATATTTTTTTTTTTATTACAAGATATACAGCAGGGAGTTATATACAATGTGGTTGGTAATTGGGTGCATTCCTTCCAATCAGGTCAAGTAAGATTTGTCTCTGGTGTATTTACCTATCCTATCAGACAGTTAAAGCTGTAATGTTAGGTTTTTTGCAAAAAAAAAAGTTGGAATATTCGTTTTCAATTTTTTCACCCGAGCAGAACTGGGTCGGCCAGGCACTAAAAGTAATGCATCAATGAATAAACAAATTCATGTTGCAGCCTCATCACTTCGTTGTAACATCGCATTATTTAAATAAATAAATAACCGCTTACTGGCACGGATAGAAGCCTTCGCTATTCTCTTACATCATAACCAGGTCAGCAATATAATAAACTACCTCTGCATTATTAGAGACCAATCTTCCCAGATATGATGTAGTAGACGAATCTAGGAATTTTGTACTCTTTCTAAGGTAAATAATGCAAAATATAATTCAGGCTCCGCAGCTTTGTTAGAATTTCCAATGTAGGTCGTAGCGGAAGATCTGCAATCATCTACATATAGAAACGCTTGAGCTTCACTTTGTTTGTTTGGGATTTATCTCTGTAAACTTGATATCATGGTTTTCATGAGGATTATATGAGGTTCATGAGGTATGACTGAATAATGTCATGCTAGTCGTGTTTGAAAACTGTAGACTCCATTTAAGGCGTTTTTTGGGAGCTTTCATAAATATCATATTTTACATTTCACCAAACCGAATGGTTCATTCTGTTCGATATTTTAAGCCCCCTGTAATTGAGGACAAGCCTATTGCCATCAACCGGGCACAAATCCAGACTCCGTGGCTGCTACTGAGAAATTACTAAAGGAAAAACCCAATAACACTTTGCCTGACCCGGCAATCGAACCCAGGACCTCACCTCGCGCTTGGGAACACTACATTAACGAGGCAGTCACAGACATTAATTAATAGGATTAAAATTATGATGAGATTCAATTGCTTGGATTATGAAACTCCAATCTACACGCTCTGTAAAACATTTAAAACATCATTGGTAAGGGGTAACCTGCTCCTGGGGTTACTAGGCACCAAACGGAGTACTTCAAAAAGTTATAATTAGGGTGTTCGCTGATTGAAACTTGTGTGAATTTAAGAGTACCTACCCCAGGGGTGATTAAAATTCTCGGTACCAGTAACGAGGTTCATTAACTTTGTGTTATTTTTTAATCACTTATGTATTGTAGACAGGTACAGTATTTAAGCCTTTCATTGGTGATATATGAAACCTTTTTAAAAGGTTAAAATAAAAACTATGTTTCATTGTTTTGAGATGTTAATGAAATCTGTTGAGTTTTGCTAGATAATTTGATTTGATATTTTACGATTGAAAATTATATAACTATTCTTTTGAAATTTTTGATCAGTTATTAAAAAAAATCAGATATTCTATACATTTTGACCGTGTGAAAAAAATCTGTCATTTCGTACAAAAGTGAAATACATTCACTTTTGTAGGAAACAGCACTTTTTTTTTTAATAACCGTTGAAAAATTTATATTTAGAATGATATACTGAATACGTGGTAACTGTTTTCGCGTCGGTGTCCCTTCCAAACCATATTATAATATTACTTTTAAATAGGCTAGTTGACAAGGTCAAAAATAAAATATAAAAATACGTAGAAATAAGGCCACTCATCTTAAAAACTGCCATCACCGTACGGAAATTAAATATTGGGGGACAATATAATTGTAAAATTGGATTTACTGATAATAAGTATTACATTTGATCCCAAATAAGTATGACGTCACAACGTGCTATTTCATACAAATCACGTACACATTTTGCGTTTTGACAGTTCATAAAAAAGTAACTATTTTGACTTCCTGTCACATACCCTATTATATGAATCTAAAATTAGTTTAACGAAAAAGATAAAACACACAATGCTCCATTTATCATTTTAATGTATTATTTTTGAAGAATTTTCAAGTATCTTTAACAAAGTTGTATTTTCCAAGTGTTCTTTTAATTGCATCTTTATTAGAGTTTCTTTCTTTCATTTCTTACTTCACAAGTTAGTGTGAAATGTTTTCTAGCGAGAACTGTAATTACAACAAAAGCTACATCATAAGAGAATGTTCCATCATTCTTAGTTTTTTAATTTTATTTGTGCTGTAATGGTATCTTTTTCATAAGTTTTCGCAGACGTTGCACACTTATCATCTCCCTAGCCTTTGGGGTCGGCTTCCAGTCTTATCAGATGCAGTTGAATATCAGTCCTTTCTGTGGAGCAACTGCCTATCTGACCTCCACAACCCAGTTAGTACTGCGTAAAACGATACCGTTTGGTAAGACTGATTGTCAGATTTTTCACACTTCATTTTCTTAAAAGAAATTAATTTACTAAAAATTCTTCTGAAACATGATCTTCGCGGAAATTCGCGATTCGAAAGTTTGAAAATAACTGCCAGGCTGTCTGGAGACTATGTTTTCCTTTTTTGTTTGTTTTTATTACCTGCACGTCCTCCATGAACTAAATAAATAAATAAAGAGTAATTGCGTACTTGTAGAACCAGTAACGGGGAGGTTGGGATAGGCAATCGCTCAATGTAAAATTTTGGTATTCAGCTGCATTTGGTTAAACTAGTAGCCGACAACACAACATAGTTAGAAGAACGCTTAGCAGTTGATGATTATGACGCAGAACTACCACAAAATATGACCAACATTATGTGTTAGTTTAAACAACATTATCTTCAACGTAACACAAACGTATAAAACTGTAATATTATGATGAAACAAAATTTTTTTTCATTTAATCACAAGATACTCAAAACAAAACACTACAAACATTAGAAAAATGAAATTTAAACGATGTAAATATAAAATGCAATTTTTCAACTGAAAATTGAAACGGCTTTGAGTTGCGCCGTTTTTAGGAACAGCAATTCGTTTCACCACTGAATTGAGTTGCGATTTAGCTGCGCTGGGAGTTTCTGTAACCACTACTACTGGTCTTAAAACTTTGTTGTTCTTTTAAACCAATTGAACTTACTTTTTCATTATTTTTGGTACCGTTTTAAAGTTGATGAAATTGCGGTTACGAATATTCTTTTCGAAAAGTATCTAGATTTCTAGATACAGAGCCTGCGCTAATTGATATTCTATCAGTGGTACGTAAAATACCCTTAACGAAACCAAATAGCAATTTCTCCCCGTCGAGTCATCGTGATATTTTTTTTTTTGTGGATCCAACTTTTCACAAATTTTTTTTTAATACAATTTTTTAATGTTATAGGTTCATTATTTTATTCTACGTTACGCTACTTCTTCATTTCATTTCCAACTAATTATGACTATGAAACTCCAAGAAAATTTTTGATACCTAAATATTATACAATCGATTACAAACAAAAAATAGTAGGGTCCATATTTTTACTCCCAAGAACTGGGCCCAAATGGTACAGTCCCACACATCACACGACACAAACCCTGTGCGAGCTCAACGAGCAAGCTTGCCATTGACGCTATTTGTGCAAGTATTTATAAACTGAGCAGGTCTTTGTATGGGGATAATGCATATTATGTCAAATGTATGGTAGCATTAAAGTACTGAGGAAAATGTTGAGTATGAATGTAGATAGCTACAAGAGTAGAGGAAGACCAAAGAAACGATGGACTGTGTGATGGATGATATGGGTAGAAATGAGGTGACTGCTGAGATGACGAGTAACAGAAAAGTATGGAATAAGAAGACATGCTGCGCCGACCCTAAATAAATTGGATAAGGGCAGGAGAAAGATGGTGGTAGCATAAAAGTGAATACAACGTAGTTGGAGAAAAACTTGAAAAAATATGTATAGGTGACTTTATTTTGAACTTAAAATAATTGGGCAAACATGTCATTGATGCTTTTTGTGGTTGTATTTATCAACTGAACTGCTCATTGCATAGGCATAGTGGTACATTGGTACCTTTATTGTGAACTACGGACATTGGGTAAGTTTGCCATCAACGGCAAATCTTCTTGTGCAAATATTTATAAACTGAACTGCTTTTTGTATGGGTATGCGTTTTACAGTGACGTTTATGTGTGATGGGGAAAAGGCATAGCGTAAAAGACTACATTTTGAAAAATGTTTCTTGATACCGCGGAAGAAATAAACTTAAATGTAGTTTAATTTTTTTAAACGATCGTGTGGTAGCGCAGTCCTATAGACCTGTAAAGAAACTTGTAAAATCCAAAGATTTTACAAGTTTTTTATCTTTCAAGATTTTTGATGGTATGGCCCTGTAAAGGTGGGCTGGTCTGTAATTTCCAAAAAACATAGAATCAGACAAAGTTTTTATCTTAGCTATTTATTTAGAAAACATGTCAGAAATACTACTTTTACAAATATCTCTAACCCCCTAATCTATTGCAATAAAAAGGCGACTTTTCTAACATTAACTCACATAAAAAACTTACTGACCTGACGTGATATTTATTTAAAAACGATGCTATCGAACATCGGCATAGATGCAATGCACATTGACCAGAAGCCTGCATTAGGGATCGTAAATATAAATTTATTGCCAGCAATAACTGGTGACCGAAAGGTTGGTAAAACCGTGTATATTGCAAGGGTTCCGTAATGACAATATATGGTTGGAAAAGTGTATAAATTATATTTATCTTTACGCCTTTTTTTCTAGAATGGGTGAATAAAATTTAATGTTCCATCGATGTTGTGATCTTCTATATGTTTTATTTTATCCTTGTTTACTTGTTAAGTAACATACATAACATACCATCACGCCTTAAATTCCCCAAGGGTTCGGCAGAGGTGTGCCTAAAATACATCCACAGTTTGCCAGGAGCGAAGTGAGGATCGAACCCTGGAGCTTGTGCTCAGCAGTCGCACTTGCTACCACTAGACCAACGAAGCCATTAAAAAATAATAAATAAAATTATGAATTTGAAATACGCAAAGCAAACATGTTGTTACTATCCAAATTGTATAATTTTTTGAGTTGTTGACGTATTTCATTACGTAATGCTGCTTGCTTATTTTTTTTAACATAGCTGACTTTTTTAAAGTAAAATATATTTTATTTCTTCGAATCTGTAAAACTTTGTTTATTATAATCATTATTTACAAACTACAAATATAACTAACCTATTAATAAAAAAATAACAATAAGAGTACCAGGTACACAGGCGTCAAAATACTCTTTCGTATGACTGTCATCCGGGAACGTGCCCATGCAGAAGACTGGGAGCATTACCACGTTGAATGGCAATGCTATAATTCTTTGGCCAAAGAAAGAACCTGCCCTCCGGTCACTGGCAATAGCACAGGCTACTTTCCCCGACAACTTTTATGCAACATACGATAAAATCCGCGTAAATGTGTACCGAAGTATATGGCTGAGAAATATACAGCCTGTAAGCTGCTTATCGTTCGCCACAAGAGATGTAACAAAGTTGTGGCTACAAGGAGTAATGTCGTTATTTACCTTTGACTTCGTAAGTCTAGAAAATTATGATTATCTGAGAATAGTTTTTATTTGCTCCCAGATTATGGAAAAATGTAGTTATGCTAATGGACTTTGCTAAACTTTTAAAATACGCAACTTAACAAAGGATTAATAAACTACGACTACCTCGTGGTAGAGTACTCGCAAGTGCGACTGCTGGATGAGTCCTGCGCTCAATTTCTGGTTCGGGCAATGTGTTATGGGGTTCTTCCAACAGGAATTTCTCAGTAGCAGCCACGGAGTCTGATATTATGCCCGGTTGACGGCAATAGGCTATTACATGAGACTGAAAACATAACTGGTGATATAATTATGGGTAAACTATTTAATTAGGTACACCTCTGCCTAACCCTTCGGGGATTACAAGCGTGATGTTATGCTATGTTATAAACTGCCAGTAAAATATGGATTGGTTCATGATTATTCTTATTCTTTAAGTAGGCAGAGGAAAAACTACCTAATACTAAATACACTTCAATCTTATACGAGCAAAATCAACTGTGGATTAAAGTCAATGAAATGTTTTAAAATAATATTTCATTATTGCACAAGGTAAAATACATGGTCACCGAACGATTCGTAATTTATTCCAATACATGAATCTAACATACCACCGTAAACAAAAAACCAGCTGTCCCACAGCACAATTTAGACCAAAGTGTGATGTCGTATGTATGTATGCAAAACATTTCCATACAAGCCTGAAAAAAACAAAAAAAAAATACTACAGAACCACACAGCATTCATACAACGTGCAATTCTATTTACGCGCGTTACATTGCTCGTTTATTTCGTATTCGATTGCGAGGTTCGGTCCGAGCGCGCGTTGAACCCCAAAAACCTATGCATTTGTGAGCACAATGTGTAAACGGTTTTATTCCTTTTATCTTGCATAAATAAAGTTGGTTGGGTTTTTGTTCATGTTTTCTAATAGGAGTGATTATTTAGTATATGCACACTGAACATATTTTTACTCTGTAAAATACTGGGATATTTATGACGGGACTTTCCAGTGGTTGTAATTAGCCACAGGCAACTCTGTTTCATGGAGTTATGACTGTTTTTATGCAATTGTTTGTTTGGTTTCAACACATAGATTTTTCGACTTGTACTGAAACCTGATTGACGTCAATTTTCTTCCCCCTATTACTTGCGACTTAAACATAAGTGACAGAACGTGGGTGTATTATTAAGTACAGCTATACCTGTTATGATATGTGTACTAAAGCCGTCAACCAAGCATTATGTACATCAAACTAAGTAACTTTACTTATAAATTAGTGCTGGGAAACGATTTTTTTTTGAGGTGAAAAATCACGTTTTATGGTAGGACACAATTTAACATTCTCAAAACATTGTGCTGATGGATGGATTGAATAGTAAGGGGGTCGTGGAGGTGTTTAAAGTTATGTCTGCACATCAAAAACAATGTATTAAAAAAAAACTTGTGAAATAGTTAACGTAACTAGAAGTTTCCCAGGTATGGTCTAGAACAGAAAATGATCGCAATGACGGGGAGAACTAGTACCGGCTCGGCCATGCTCGTTAAGAGTCTGTTTACACCCTTTATACAGTATTAATAATCACTGCTTCGCTGATCATAAAATTATTATGCAGAATGGATCAAAATTAAAGTAAGTAAACTATATATTGTGCAATTCATCGTACAGTGCGCTGCTTTACCTGACCCCCTCTTTCCCGATTCTTCTTTGTAAGAGGGGTCAAGTAATGCAGGGCACTAACCGTACATACCTACATGATGAATAGAAGAAACCAATTACCTATGAAGATAATAGATTCCTAGATTACAAGCTCCGGCCGTCTTTGTAAAAATACGTACGAAATTCTTTACCCTATTTTTTTATTTTGGAGCAATAATACCCAGAAGGAAAATTCAAACTGAAAATTCCCGGAACATAATTATTCTGCCTTTTTTCTTGAAACTTGAACCTGCAAACAATTCTCATATTTTTCTGTGACGGACAAACGTTGCACTAGTTCCTAACGCATTCTTTGAACCGGATTCAACTAGAACTACATACTCGTACGTCATAACCTTTTTGATATTTTAATGCAACATCAACATTGTTTCACGAGAAACGCTGTATTTTCAGTGTTTCTCTTGAAAATGTTAGTACAACGCCATTTGTTCACTAAAATAGGAAGTAAAGTTGCTTTCTTCGTTCTTTTGTGTTCGTCCGTAGAACTTTTCTTTTACTTTTAAGGCGATGCATCAAGAACTTGTGCTGTTTGCGGTGAAACTGCCTAATCGTGTCGTGAATCTTTTAGTTTAAACCCTGGACTTTATGACCCGGAAAGGCGGTTGCTAATTACGGTAGAGGAAAATGTAGTGGCTACTACTACTACTAAAAGAAACGGATACATATTTTTCATCCTTGTCGTGGCAACGACTAACAACAGCGCGAAGTTCGGAGAGCATCGTGGACACTCGTACTAATTTTATCAAGTTACCTACGATCACCACTAAGTTACTCATACCTGTTACCCTCTCTTCAGCACGGAAAAACAATGAACAAATGTACTGAATGTAAAGCTTCGATATCAGCGGCGGATAAGGTAACATGCTCAAGGAAACTCTGCGGTAATCATTATCATCTGCTATGTGCTAACTTAACAGCTGATGCTACTGCGACTATCCTTAAATCCTGGAAATGCTCCAAATGCAACAAAGGACCGACTAAAAACCAGGATTCACCAGCTATTATTACTGAATCGCAAGTAACAGAGTGTAGTCAAACCCAGAATGTTACTATAAGGAAAGCGAGTACACCATCGGGCCAGCCTCTGTGCGATTCCCCTCCAGGGTCAAAGGAGGTGCTTGATGCTATACGCTTGGAGCTACCCATTATCATTCGCGATATGTTAACACCGGAGTTTCACAAAATGCAATCACAAATGGCTGGACTCGAGAAATCGGTTAAGTTTATTAGTGCCAAATATGATGACGTAATGAAACAAATGGCATCTAATAACGCGGAATTAAAAGCGTTACGGGAAGAAAACCAGACACTCCGTAACAACGTTCACAACGTCGAGACACGTCTTCATCGGCTGGAGAGTGAACAGGTGCGTCAAGACCAATGGGTTCGCCTACAAAACATTGAGATCTCCGGGTTACCCGAAAATAAGGAGGAGCAAACCGTGGATTTAGTACTGAAGATTGCTGAACATGTTGGAGTTCCTGCTAAACGGGAGGACATCGAATTCGCCCACCGAGTCCAAACACAGCAGCATAACAACTCTAATCTCCCAAGGAACATAGTTGCTAGACTCAAACAACGCAGCACTAAGGACGCGATAGTGGCTGCTGCACGGAAGCTGCGAGGTATCAATTTGCATGACCTGGGTCTACAGACAGTAGCATCACATAAATCTAAGGTATACGTCAATGAACACCTCACCAAGTACAATAAAAATTTGCTAAAACAATGTAAGCTTAAGGCTAATGAACTTAACTATAAATATATATGGACAAAAAACTGTCGAATCTATTTAAGAAGGGTAGACGGGTCTCAGCATATACTTGTGCTGACAGAGGAAGACCTAATAAACATTTCTTAGTGATATATACTGTTATCTCATCCCGTTTTCTGTTTCTATTTTGTACTTGTACTAGTTTATCAAGTTTTGTTTTAATTATGCTAGATACCACTTTGGTTTTCAATTATAATTATCACCACTACAATACATTCATAATAACACATTTACTCCAAACAACACGACACATACACATGTACATACATACTTACATCCATCATACATTCTGCCTAGCCCTGTTGATTTCGTTTAGAGACTTATCTTCACTTGGTATACATAAATATCACAATGTGCGTAGTCGTATCGTTGACTCGGGCGCAGGTGTCACTATCTCATTCTATGAATCATCGCGGCAACTATTCATTAGCGATGGCCAAGTTTAATACTGATTACATACAATTGTTCTATCAAAACGTGCGGGGTTTACGCACTAAAACTAATACCTTTTATGAGAACATACTATCATCAAATAGTGACATCTTAATGTTTACCGAGACCTGGCTACATGACGGCATTTTAGACTCGGAGCTAAGTAATGATAGTTATGATTTATTTAGACGCGACCGCGGCTCGCTAGGTGGTGGGGTAATGGTTGCCTGTGTTTCACGTTTGCAAGCGCGCGTGCGGCTCGAGTGGGACCGACCTGACATTGAGTGCATCTGGGTAACTATTCCCGCTCGATCGCTCGCTGTAAAGCGCAATCTGCACATCGCGACTGTTTACCTACCGCCAGACCGCGCAATACCGGAACGTATTCAAATATTAACGCGGCTGATATCTGAGCTAATTGATCAGAACCCTAACGATTACTTTCTCATATCTGGCGACTTCAACTTACCTTGTATTGACTGGACAAATAGACAGCCTGTAGTGCTGAAAAGGGGCGCCGTTGAAGTGCAAAACTCCGCGTCACACCTTATTAACACAATGCTGCTCTGCGGTCTGAATCAATCTAACTTTCTCACCAACTCTCATAATCATACTCTGGATTTAATCTTTGCCAATTTTCCTAATACTATTATACAGTCGAACTGTCCATTGGTACCAGAAGACGTGTTTCACCCTGCAATTGTTATTAACGCTACAGATATATTAATTCCTCCCTTGAAACACAAGCTATTTCAAAAACGTGCTTATAGGAGGGGAAATTACGAGGCCATTAACGACGAATTACTTAAGTATGACTGGGGATTAGTCTGTAGTAATGATAAGCAACTTGAGCGAATAATAGAAATGTTCTATTCGGTGATTAATACAATTATTGATAAATTTGTCCCAAAAGTCACCATTGGGGGTACCTATAGCTACCCAGTCTGGTACAGTCGAGCATTAATTAATGTTATTAAGGAAAAGTCGAAAGCGCATAAGCAATGGAAAAAATATGAAAACCCTCTTGATTACGCTGCTTTCTCTTTATTAAGGGATCGACAAAAAAGGATGCAAGTGTTGTGCCATAAGAATTACTTAAATAGATCACAAGAGAACATAAAAACTTCACCTAAATATTTTTGGGCGTATGTTAAAACTAGAAAGAAGAATAATAATAGTTACCCTAAATACATGACATATGGTGATAATCAATTAACCGGTGAGGCTGAAATTTGTAATGCTTTTAATGATTTTTTCTATAAAAACTTTAGCACCAGGCTCGGGACTTACACTCCTTTCTCGACTGACTGTGAAACATACGGTGACACACTGCACAGCCTGACCATTGATAGTGTGAGTATCCTGAAACTCCTGGAGAATCTGGATACGTCTAAGGGACCAGGTAGTGACACTATACCCCCTCTCTTCTTCGTTAAATGTGCCAAATCGCTGTACTTACCGATCGCTTATATTTTCAATAGATGTTTTCGTGAAGGTTACTGTCCAACTATCTGGAAAACTGCGCACATTGTGCCCATTCATAAAAAAGGCTGCAGAAACGCCATAGAAAATTATCGTCCAATATCAGTTCTGAATGTTATGGGGAAAGTAATGGAGAAAGTAGTACATAACTTTATCTATCCCACCATATCTAAATTAATACCGCAACAACAACATGGGTTTATTAAGGGGCGGTCTACTAATACCAACTTGGCGGTATTTCTCGAGAGTGTGGTTCGTGATATCGATGGTGGTGGACAGGTTGACGTGATCTACACGGACTTCGAAAAAGCGTTCGACCGCGTGGATCACGACATCCTTCTGCGTAAGCTGCAAGAGCTTGGAATCCGCGGTAACTTGCTCAGATGGTTCGAGTCTTACCTTAGGAATCGGTCTCAAATTGTTACATTGGGCGGCGCAAGGTCTAACTGCGTAACCATACCATCTGGTGTGCCACAGGGCTCAATTTTGGCACCTCTTTTATACTCTGCCTACCTTTACGATATAGGAGCACATGTTCTTGACGCAAGGTTCCTGATGTACGCCGACGACACCAAGATTTTTATGACTATAAGATACACATCTGACTGTGAGAAGCTACAAAATGACCTGATTAGATTATCTAATTACTATATTATCAATAGAATCAATGTGAACGTAAGCAAATGTCAGACTATAACCTTTACAAGGAAGAAAAAATTTATTAGTTATAACTACAATCTTAGTGGTGGCAATGTAGTGCGGTGCAGTCTTATTAGGGATCTTGGTGTCGTCCTTGACTCAAAACTTCTGTTTTCGGAGCATGTGTCCTGTATCGTCGGCAAGGCATACAAAACCCTGGGATTTATTATGCGTACATGTAAATTGTTTACTGATATAAATTGCATCAAGGTACTTTATTTTGCGTACATACGCAGTATTTTAGAATATTGCAGTAATATCTGGAATCCGCACTACTTGGTTTATATACAACAGATAGAATCAATACAATCTAAATTTGTTAAATACATTAACTATCGCAGTGGTTTCAGATCTACAGATTATCTGCTATCATGTAAACATCATAATATGCTGCCACTCGAGAACAGACGTATGATTCTGGACATGCTATTTCTTTATAATATCTGTAGTGGACATATTGACAGTACTGTTTTAAATAATTTAGTTACAAGATTGAGTGCTCCGTCTCGACGGACTAGGCACACGCAGTTATTCGAAGTACCGCACAGTGGTACAAACTACGCTAAAAACTCAGTCATTGGTAGGACGCTAAGTAATTATAACAAAAAATTCTCTCATCTCGATATATTTGATACTAAAAAAGGTTTATTCAGGAAACAACTTATAACGTCAGTATGTGATGAACTGACAAATACATCTAAACCAAATAAATAGGGTTGTACAGAAGGTATACAGACAGACAATCACCACACACACACACACACACACACACACCGCTATAACATACCCACACACCCACTTTAACTCCTCAGGCACACACGCTCTCACATGCTGTATTCTTAGCTATGTATAGTTAGTAAATTGTAAATCCTTAATTGGCTGTAGGATAAGTTAAAATAGTTTAGGTTAATATTGTAAAGAGCTGTGGATTTTGTAATAAATAAATAAATAAATAAATAAATAAATAAATACTGTTTCATTGGTTTTACGGGTAATAGAAGCTTGATTCTTAGTAATTTAATGAGTTATTTTCATCATCAGCCTATAATGTTCCCACTGCTGGGACACAGGCCTCCTCTCTATGAGAAGGAATGGGCTATAATCCACCACGCTGGCCCGGTGCGGATTGGTAGATGTCACATGTCTTCGAATTTTTGGTTCTAGGTTTCGGGTTTCGTCACGATGTTTTCTTTCGCCGTTTTTGAGAGCAGTGGTAATGAAATACGAGTAACTTACACAAAGTAATGCGCCTGCCTGGGTTCGAACCCACGACTTACTGTTCGTAAGTCGGGGTCGCAACCACTGGGCCACCGATGCTCTCACTGTTATTTTAATTTTGTATAATTATTTTGTAATCTACGTCGATTGTGCATGGGCCCTGAGGTCCTGGGCGTTATAGCGTTTTTCTTACAATAATTCTTCGGTAGCAGTGTGGAGTCTAGATTTATGCCTAGTTGTTAGCAATAGGCAGTTTTAGGTCCCATGAAATGGGGTGACCCATTTCATGGGACCTAAAACATGACTGTAGCTACAGAAGGATACCTCTACTTAGGTATTTCGAGGATAACATCACACCTGTAATCCCCGTAGGGTTAGGCAGAGATGTACTTAATAGAACACCCACATATCGCCAGTTATGTTTAAGTCCCATGTAATAGGGGGCGAGCCTATCATCCAGGCACAAATCCAGACACCACAATGCTAATGAGAAATTCTTTATTTGAAAAACCTAATAACACTTTGCCCGACCCTACAAAATTGGATGTTCTGTACTATTTTCCAATGAATTACCAAAATATAATAAAATGTCTGGGATTTTCGATTAACCAAACACAACAGCGACATTATAATTTCATAATGATATTACTGTTATTTCAATTAAGCAAATGGCTCACTTAAGAGATAACTTATTCATTAACAGCTCTGCTTACATCTCCTCCTTTTGTCATACGAACAATATCTCCGTGACAGCTGCGCTAACAAATAAGTCGTGTTGTTCAACTAAATGTAGGCCAGATCATCTGCTGCGAAAACAGTTTTGTAGGTCAGATTGTAGGCGCATTGCGTTGAACTAGCAACTTGAAAATGAGATCTTTTTGCACATGTTTGACAGACGAAAATTGTTTACGTCATCGTCATTATTTAGGTGTAAATGTGTAATGATAATAAAGACAACTGAATGGACAAAAAAATTATGGCGCAATTATCAAGAACTAGCGGACGTCACACGGTTTCACCTGCGTAGTTCCCGTTCCCGTGGGAGTACGGGGATAAAATATAGCGTATGTTACTCGCTGATAATGTAGCTATCCATTGCTGAAAGAATTTTTCGAATCGATCTAGAAGTTTTTAAGTTTATTCGTTAGGTACATACAAAAATAAAAATCTTTCCTCTTTATAATATTATAATAGTATATAGATTAAATAAAAATATGGTTCAACATCCGCCAGGCCTGCAAGGGCCGCCAGACGTTATTAATTTTCTGATTAACTTAAATTAACAAATTTTTGATCAGTATAAACAGGATCGATTGGCATCAATAAAATGGCCATTTTCTTGCTAACTGTATCTTTTTTTGAAAATCAGTGAATGGGGATAAAAATTTCACGAAAAATTATGGACTATCCTAAGTTACTGCCCTTACTGTCCCGTTGAAAGTTTCCACCCTGTATACGATTCTACTATAAAACGACTATCCGTTTAATGATAGAATCTTTTTTGTTCAACCTACATGTTCACTGATAACCATGAAAAGCTAGACAAATAACCACTAATGACAATGCTCCATCAATAAACTAATTACAAACACAAAACACACTTAACAGCACAAAGTTAATAGAAAACGTCTCAATCTCTTAAGTCCCCGTCAGGAACTTAACTTGCCTGCGGTCACCCTGAGGCGTTTGGGCTCATGTAGGACTAACGTATTCAAAACGGACCGGTTTGTAAACATACGGGCCGGTGTAATACCGGACTGAACATGTTGGGTGCAGGGCGATCTGTTTTTGTTTCAGGATTTTCTAGAGATGAGGGTATAGCCTGTGGCTAAAAATATAGCCGGGTCGATATTCAGGTTAAACCGCTTTTGCCTAGGTTGGTCCGTGGATGGGTGACCACTCATTACATACCGATTTTCGTCCGTACCTCGGAAAGCACGTTAAACCGTTGGTCCTGGCTATTATTTGAAGATCTTTGATGGTCGTTACAAATCGTTGAAAATCTGAAAGCCAGTCAAAAGAAGTGGTATCGTGTTACCCAGTACTAACTTGGTTGTGGAGGTCAGGTAAGCAGTCGGTCCATGTAAAATACTGCTATTCAGCTGTATCCGGTTAGAGTGGAAACAGATGATGATGATGAAGTGAATCTTATTCTTATTTCAGTTCGCCAAACCAAACCAACCTATAACCCAACCCCACATTCAAACACTAACTCCCAACGGATTAAGGAAATATACCTTCCATTTGTCACTCAAGAAAGGGCTTTGAAAGGTCCCCATTGTTTGGAAGACACTTACACACAAATCAGTGGATAATAACTCTCGCAGCATCCGTCCTCTTGTCTCAATTAAACTATTCAAGTATTGTGATACGTTGGTCGGAAGGATTTCTTAACTATTTGGGCCACTTTATTGTTTGGTCGGGTTATAAAGGACGGTAATAAAGGACTTGATTTATACATGTAGCTACTGTGTGAGACTGAATTGTCTCTATTATGTGGCTTTAGTAAAACTTTGGGATGTGTTGAAGAGGATAGGTAATAGTTGTCAGGAAGATGTTTAGTTTTTAAAATTAAATAATTTAAGTAACAGAATTTAATGTTAATGCACATAAGTGTATCCACTATTGCAAATCTCGCAATCAAAATTAGGTTTGCTGTAAGAAAACTCAATTCCGGGTTAAGCTCGCCATTGTACATAAGCTTTATATACTGATTTTTAATTTGTGTGCAATAAATAATAAGAATAAGAAGATGTTCATAATTATGGTTGTCAAATGTTATACGGTTGATTTTAATGATATGATCTTAACATTCCCATGTTTGTAATTTCAAAACAGCAGCTTTTTCCTGAATGCATTTTTTTATTTTTGTCTATCTGTTTGTCGGCTTGCCGGCTGGTCTCCAAAAAGGCTGAACCTATTTTGACGAGTTTATTACTGGCAGATAGCTGATGTAATAAGGAGTAACGTAATAATTAAACTACATTTATTAAAAAAAAAAAAACCCTTGAAATTGTTAACAAAATCCAAGTCACGGGCAACTCCTGGTCATGAATATTGCACTTAGATAGTATGATTTTGAACTAGCTTCGGTTAAGAAAAGATAAGGCTTTAAACAACGAAGGTGCATCATCATTAAAACAGCTACCATTTTCTCCTGCTATCTAATTCTTAACTACAATGAATCAATCGCAATGATCTTTTATAATAAGTATATCGATTCTAAAACTTCATCATAATTATTTCATTCCTATCCAGGCTTATCATCCAAACCATAAAGTAGTTAATAGAACTTGTAAAATTAAACTTAAGTGTTCAAAACTTAACAAAACAACATCATACACAACTTATTCACTACAAAAATGTATGTAAGTGTAGTTAATGTGAAAACTAAAACAATGAATAGTCACAAACTTATTATATCAGCTAAGTTCCACAGCTGGCAAACTTCTTATGCATTTACTATCTGTCAGGGCTGCTACAGAAATTGTTTTAAATTTAAACGTATTTAAAAAGATGCGATGAATTAGTGGCCGAGACTGTTACTGATTAATTTGAGTCTGAAATGAATTTCTTGAAATATCTGTTCTATATAAGATAACATCACACTTGTTATACTCCAAGGGTTATGCAGATGTTATGTTGTACCTAAGAGTACCCCCACATTTCGCCGGGAGTGATATGAAAATTCGAATGACGTTATTGTGACGCACGCTATTTCGAAAAACTTTACGAGTGGTACGCCAGTTCAAAAACACATTGACTCGAAAACCGCTATACCTATCGAATGACATAGTCGTGAACACGCTGTTTCGAAAACTGTTTGAATGATACGCTAGTAGGAAAGTCTTGGTATCGAAATCCACATTCCAATCTGAATTTAATATAATATATATAGAGTCCCATTAAAATAGATGGACAAATTTTTTGAAATCATTCAGACCACCAAAATAACTATAAGAAAAAAAAAAACACAGTAGATAGAAATGCCGGCAATTTATTATTTTATGTCAAAATAAAATTACTTTAATCAGTGTTTTTTTAGCTTGGATATCTTTGGTTAGACTTACTGAACGCACTGTTAAAATTTGTCCATCTATTTTAATGGGACCTTATATAGTAATCCAGTCGCTGAGCAACTGTCACCAGGACTGACACATCATAATTATAAGCATCGTATGTGATTGAGTTTATCCATGAAAAATGTTTAGTTTTAGTTGTGTCCATTGATAATTATTATTTTGACGCTAAACGATTAAACACGAAGGGCATTGTCCTTAACATTAACTATTCTTATTCCGTATTTTACGATAAACATTAACTTAAAACATCCCGGAATATTAAAAAAAGATATCTTGAAAACCACTACTGTAAGTAGAATAATCATCATTGTCCTGCCCTTGTCTCATCTTCCATTTCCCTCTGCCAACCATCACGCTAACAATTACTCCTTTCTCTTTCATATCATTCCTTACATGTGTGTGTAACTGTGAATGATGAATTTTTAGCCGCAACGTTTCCGTATAACCTCATTCCTCATGAGGTTATACGGAAACGTTGCGGCTTAAAATTGAAAAAAGTATGCTTAGATGGTTTGGTCAAGTGGAGAGGATGAGTGAAAGGCGACTAACAAAAGGTATTTGCAAGGCAGATGTGAGCGGCAACGCCGGGAGGGGACGCCCTAGAAGAACATACGCTGACCTCATTGGTGAGGTTCTGCAGAAAGGTCAGGTGCGTAGTACTCGCAACCGACGTGCGTGTATGACCAGATGTATGAACGTGGACGAGGCAAAAGGAGTATGTAAGGATAGTAGCAGGTGGCGTTCTGTGGTTTCTGCCTACCCACATGGAAAAGGGCGTGAGTTTATGTATGTATGTATGTATCATTCCTTACATGATACATCCATTATTTCTTTGGTTTTCTCTTCCTCTCCATCCATCAACATTTATATCCATCACTCTTTTAATCCCATGCAATTCGTACCTCGTCATCACATGCCCATACAAAGACAGTCGATTACCTTTCAGCTTTTCGGTAACTGGCGTAGCTTTCAAACTTCCTCTTATACTCATTCCTTACTTTTACCCATTCTCTGTCACTCCACACATCCACCTTAACATTCTCATGTCCACTACAGGAACCCTTTTTTCATCATCATCATCATCAGCCTATAATGTTCCCACTGCTGGGACACAGGCCTCCTCTCTATGAGAGGGAATGGGCTATAATCCACCACGCGGGCCCAGTGCGGATTGGTAGATGTCACATGTCTTCGAATTTTTGGTTGCATGCCGGTTTCCTCACGAGTTTTCCTTCACCGTTTTAGAGAGCAATTCTTTATGAAATAAATTACACAAAGTAATGCCGGCCTGGGTTCGAACCCACGACTTACTTTTTCATAGTTGAGGTAAATAATATGAGAATTTAAATATTGAAACGTGCACGGCTTTAATATTGACATGAGTGGCGATATGCCGACTGCACTTGGTCAACAGCCCTCGTTAAGAGATGAAAGCGTAGAGGGAAATAAATAATTAATATTTCGAAATTTGGAGCAAAACATATCGTATCTCTTTGGATGACTAAGTGACGACTCATATGGTATCTAGCAGTAGCAAAGGGTCAGTTTTTGTAAGAGGTAAGCCGGAGTACATATATTTAATGTGATTATAATATTTGTCTATAGAATACTGACTGTGCCATTTTTAAAAGGGAATCCGGTAAGAATCTAGTTGTAAGAAACCTTCGCCACTGGTATCTGACTGGTAGTTGATAACACCAATCAAAAAATGTTTCGATTATGAGCACAGTAAACTTAAACTGCCCATTTTCTCATTATTTTAGGTATCCCTGAATGGCCATTAAATTCTATTTTATTAAAATGTCTTTACCACTGAACTAATATAATAAATAATACATAGATACACGCCTTTTTCCCATGGGGGTAGGCAGAGACTACACGACTCACCTAGACATTTTGCTTAATTTGATAATAATTTATTTTATCTGAGACTAAACTACACAACCAGTCTCGTTTTAGTTGTCTATAAAACTTAAACTCGCAAAATTATTAATACAAAGTATTGTTTTCAATTAAAATTGAAATATATTGGTACGGCATCCTAGAGGCGACCCTAATCTCCAAACAATTGTTGGCAACTGATCAAACATAAGACTTTGCTGGTTTGTATGAGTTTCAAACCACATTTTAACTATTATTTCGTAAACTAGTGTAATCAAAGTACGTACGTACGTATCTATGGAGTTTCCACAGTATTTAAGCTGTAAAATAATGGAATAATATTAGGTAATTGTCATTTTTTTTTGGTATTTCACAACGAAGTTAACACAAAGTAGGCAGAAAGGAATTAAAAGTGTCCTTTCAGTGGGTTGAAAGTGAAACTACCCGTTAAGGACATAATAAATATAAAATACTACACAATACTAATATTAAACAGTTTTAAGATTATTGTTTGGTTAAGATTTCCTAACCAATAATATGCACGAATATTATTAATCACAACAAACGAGATACTGATTATTATTTATCAAACATAACTGGCGAAAAGTTGCACTGTACACCTCCATTAAACCCAACATGGATACAGGCATGTTGAAATAAATCATTTAAACGAAAGTAGAACCATCTTAGAGTCATCTTAATTTATTCTTCAATGTTCCAATATCCTACTGAAATTATTTGTGTTTTATCATTCTTAAACTACCATAATTTATTTAATTATTAGGGGCTGAATTTGTTAATATTATTGTGCATGCTGTGGTCTCCTATAAGTGAAAGAGAACACCTGCCTAATACCTTGTGTTTTCCATTATCTAACAATGCTTTGTGTATATCTTTTGTTGGAGATCCTTAAATAAATAAAAATAAAAATAAGAACGACGCCACAGTCCGTAAATAAAAAATTAAAAGTTGTTGTGGAATACATAACCTCCTCTTTTTACAGAAGTCGGTTAAAAATCTACAGTATTTAAAATCAGAGATGAGTCAATCAAAACATCACTACTATCCACATCGATCCCAAAATTAAATTTCTAGGGCATAATTTAAGTTTAAAATTAATAACTTCAACCACAAAGCCCATTATAAACCTTTAAAATCATACCATAATAACATAAATGTCAACACTTTAACGCCTAATAATCGACATGAGTATTTAAATTTTGATTAAATTATACAGAAAATTTGCATGAACATGTGTGATGTTATTTATTACCTTAAATTGACATTGACAGTTTCGCCAGCGTCATGTTGGTATTAATTATATTGATTCCAGTTCGATGACATTTTAATTTAGCAGAACGTGGTAGCTTTAACGAGCATAATTATTGAAAGCTGAGGTTTTACAGTTTGTTAAGCTTACTGATGCTGTTTTTGGCAATGTTGAATTGATTTAAATGTGTCGAGTTTATGATGTAACTTTTTGGCTGTCACAGTGTATTTATTTATGAATGTGCTCATGATTTCAATTGACATGCAGACAGTATTGGAAGTTTTTTTACAAGGAAAAAAACCCAGCTTCGAAAATACAACAACCTCAAAAATGCAGACAAAAGAAAAATATGATAAATATTATTATACTAACTTATGCCAGCGGCTTCGACCGTGTGGAGTTCGATAATTGTTCCAAAGGAACACACTACCGGGATAAAAAATATTGTATGTGTATCCAGGTTATAAATTATATGTGTGCCAAATTTCATCCAAATCCATTTTGTAGTTTTTGCGTGAAAGAGTAACAAACATCCGTCCATCCATTGTAACAAACTTTCGCATTTTTTGAATTATAGTAGGATTTCTTTCAATTTTATCTATGAATTTAGAACACAAAATAAACCGAAGATTTTTTTTTACTAAGTATTTTGTAACAAACCTCTTTCTTTTATTATTTTACACAATTTAGTGGTAAAACTTTCGTAACACATGTTACTTGCAGGCTTTCCTATCAGTGCCCAAAGCTGGCTCGAGTAGGAAACTCGTTCTAATTTGGAGAGCCCGTAACTAGTTAGAACCATCCGATTTTCTTTATTTTTATTCAACATTTTCCATGTTTTCGCTTCGTTTGCGGAAAGTCTGTTCGGGATCACACATTTTCATTATTTATTTTGTGACTGTCATGAACATCGCTAATTTGATATCATTATCGATATGCTGACTCCTTTAGGTTCTAGCTAAATTTTTAGCTGGGAAAAGGTTTTTAGAAAAACAAAAGTTGATAATAATAATAATTAATGTTGTTAATGTTGTTAATCCTGTAATTAATGTTTACGATATAATTTTGAGTAAAATCAGAAGAATTAAAGTTGCAACCAGTGAAAACCTACGCTCACCATAAGTCTAAGAACAAGATAAACACGTATTCTTCTCCAAAACTTAAACCACCAAACTTAAAATTGGTCCGTACCGTTATGGACCACGTCCGAACCACTGTTCATCAAAAAGTTCAAACGACAAACGCTACGGGACATCGCTTGGTAAATCCATCGTTGTAAAATTCATTAAAGTACAAGCACTGAGTTACCGCTTACTTTAAACACTACATTATTCTGTGTACTAACATAAAGTATCTAAAGATTCAAAGTACTTGCACAACGAAAATTTCACCAGAATTTTCGTTCACTGAAAAAGGAACTTTACTTTTCATAGTTAAGGTTGGTATTCCTATGTGGGTGCAACGTTTAGGTATCCCTGATCGATGCAACGTTGCATTCGCTTGAAGCAGACCAATTTACTTGATTTTGTTCAAGGCGAGTTTGGCCGGTTGTAAGCTTGGACTCAATTTCTCGGAGCTATTTATAATTGCCTTTCTCCCGCCTGTGCATTTAATCATTTTATGTTGTGATGAGATAAACAACTTTTGGTCGTGTGTAAATAGCTTAAAGCATGACTAGCTTTTGCCCGCGGTTCCACTTGGGTTATGATCAGAAATTATCCCTCGGGAACATCGTAAATAATGGGTGTAAAAGTACCCATAACGAAGCCGAAAGAGTTTTGTTCTCCCCTTCATTGCGATCATTTTTTTTGTTCTAGGCCATACCTGGGAACCTTCTAGTTACGGAGATATTAGGGGTCAAAGTTTCAACTTTTTAAATACACATTTTTAATGTTGTAAATTTACTTTAAATACCTCCACAACCACCGTTCTATCAATGCATTCCATCAACATAATGTTAGCGTTACGTCGAGTCCAACCGTAGAACGTAATTTTTCACCCCAAAGGAGAAAGTCGTTTCCCAGCAATAATTTTTGCGTAGGGTTACTTAGTTTGATGTTAAGATTGCTTAGTTGATGGCTTCGTAAATGGTTCGTTTACACCTTGTATAATCTATGATACCCTGGAATAATGTAGCTTCCTAGTTGTGACAGAATTTTTGAAGTCGCATCAGTAATTAGGAAGATTACCCTCTCCATCCAAACTTTACTTCTTTGTAATATGAGGGTAGACAATGTATAGTCTAGTCCCGTGCCAGTAACCAATAATGTCCACTGCTGAACAGACGCCTAATTACCTGTTAGAATTAACGACCTTAGAGCGCCTGCAGACAAACGACTCAACAATTTCAGTCGTTCTTGATAAATATTCAATTAAAGTTTTTATCAACGCTCAGTGTCCAAATATTTTCATAGGTTTGAACATCATTGTAGAGTTGGTTAGCATATGGCGAATTCCAAATGTTGTTTCGTTTTTTTGCAATTTTAATTTCTCTATAAGGTTATATCATAAATACGTTTTATGATGATCAAGGTATAATTTGCGACGGTAAAAGTATGAATCAAAATTTATTAAGCGTAATGGGCAAAAAAAGTGTTTTTTTTTATGACTCTCGTGGTCAATTTATTGGAAAACAAAAAAAAGATTTAACTACGAACACAAGATAAAACCATTTGAATACGTTCATTCAGATTAGTGACGATAATGTTATCAGTAAATGTCAGATAATAATCACCTAATTGTGTAACAGGCCTTGTGATAATAATCAAACAAAGTGGTCAATGTGACCATAAAGTGAATTGTTATAATTATCTTCATGATTGGGTTGTGGTTCGCGATAATAATAATTGAATTTTGCAATGTGGTAAGATCGTGGATAAATTATTGTTGAGTAGGTTTTGCCCGCGGCTTCGCTTGGGTTATAATAGGAAAATTGCCTATGGGTAAATGGCCTATGGCACTTGGGAATAATGTGGCTTTCAGTTAGTGAACGAATTTTCTAAATCGGATTCGGATTTTCGATGATTTCCCTCTACGTTCACATTTACAAACTTTACGCCTCTTTATAATATTCTATACTATTAAATGTACAATTTTTGTAATCACCTTCTCGAAAACGGCTCTAACGATTTCGACGAAAATTGTATTATGGGGGTTTAGCTTGATCTCAATTCGGGAAAATTTGTTTTCTTTACTTTCCTTCTAGTTTCCTTTTTTCTTTTTTTCTAGTTAGTGGTAGAATGATGTTGATGGCATTGTGGTGTAGGAATTGTTAAGTTTTCTTTTAACTGAACATCATGTTTACATTTTATTTTTCCGACAAGACAACTGATCAGGCCTCTAAGATATTTCTCATTGTCATTCACATTTAGCCGCATATCCCTGAGGGCCTATTTCACGAGGTCCAAATAGCTACAACTTACTAAATAATGGAACAGAATTTGTATGAAATTATCTGCCAAGTAAGCTAACGGGAACTTAATCGTAGATGGTGAAACAGGCCCTTACAATTAATTCCATTACCACAACGTATTAGTTGTCAATAAACTCGAGTCTACTGCGGTATATGTTGCGAACAGATAAAACCACAAACCCAGTTATCTATCCTCTCTGTATAGTCCGTATATATGTGGTATCACTTCCTCTATGTAGATAGAGGCAGTGATACCACATGGTTACGACTAAAGGCAAACTAATTGTAAATTGATTTTCCAAAAATCAAATTAAATCATAATTTATTTGCGATGCAGTTTTAGTTTTAAATAGAACTGCTGGTCAATCTAGAAATTTCTTAACCGTTTGCGGGCCCAGGTTGGCCGCTGCAGAAATAATCTGGTCAAATGGGGTATCATCGACTCGTCCCAAAGACAATGTCAGTGTGGAGCCCCTCTGCAGGATATGCCCCACCTCCTTTCTTGCCCTTCCTGCACAGCCACCTGCACCTTCCAGGATTTAAATGTAGCCAATGACAGAGCTGTGCAGGTGGCTTATATACTGGTCGGGTATTATTTGAGTCTATGGACAGGCAGAGAGGTAGAAGTTTTAAATAACGGAAATTACTTAGAGCATGCCACTAGTCCGTACCGTGACGGAATGGGATGATACGAGTACCCACACTAAAGAAACAAGAAGTTGACCAGCGAGAGGACACGAGCGAGTTGGACTCGCGCACCGAGCGTTCCGTACAAACGTGTAGGTATTCTTTATGAAACTATACATATTTACGGTTTAATTTTTTCCTTTACATGTACTGTAAGACTTCTTACTAAATTTCATGATTTCTAGGTCAACGAGAATTACCCTATAGGTTTTGATTCCTTTGTGAAAGCGCAAAATATGCGACATATGCGGTCCTATCTTTTGATTGCGTTGACTTGCAAGTTTGATTTTTGAAGTTATACTTCTTTTGGCGCGTTAGGGAAAAAAGATGAGAGTAAATTTTTAAGATGCGCGCGCACACCGTCACGAAAAATCGACACCCTGAAGTTAGCTAGTAAACATACACCCTCAATTTAGCTACTTAGTCAACCTTTTAGTTTTAACGCCAAAGAAGTATAACTTCTTACATGCGTAATAAGTACACACTCATTTTGTTTTTCACTGCTTTAAGGTTTACAGAATATTTGATATTAATTTCAGCTTGATACCTCGTCGCATTCTGGACATGGAAAACATGGAGACATGGAAAAGAAAAAATTAAAGTGGTCTCTATAGATTTCCCAAACAGATTCATAACATTAAACAAACAGAAAAACTCAATGAAACTTATTATTGAAACTCGGCCGGGTATTACTGAAATAAGGATAATCTTACAAGAGCTTCGGGCAAAGAGGATCATATTTTTTTAGAGTCAACAATTTTGATAAATTCTTTTCCTTTATTTGCAACTGTTCGCTTCTTGTAAACTAGCTGGGGACTGCGACTGCACTTATTTTTAAGACGACTGCGTTTTATTTTTCTGTAGTTTCCGTATTGTTTGGGAATTTGTTGATTTGTTTCGTCTCTTGGGATGCGGTGAGGTGTGGTTGTATATTGTTATATTTGATGTGCATAAAATGGTGAATTTTTTCCTCGTTGCAGTTTTGACAAATGGGTTTTTGTATTTGCGGTCATCATCATTCTCTTCCCCATATCTAAACTTCTCTATTAGTAGTCAGATGACTAGTAATAGAGTGGAAAATTGACTGCTGATCTCAGCAGTCACCTCCATTTTAACCATAGGTCAATTTAAAAAGAAAAACACTAGGGAGTTCGGTTTTTAAATAGTGATGGACACTGGTGAAGACTGGTTAGAGGAGCTCGTGGCTAAAAAATAACAGCCGCTCGGATCGATCTTTAGGTTAAGCCGTGCTTACCTAGGTTGTTCTGTGGATGGGTGACCACCCATTACATACCGAGTTTCCTCCGTGCCTCGGAAAGCACGTTAAGCCGTGGGTCCCGGCTGTCAATTGAAGATCTTTGACAGTCGTTAGGTAGTCAGTGGCCCAAAAAAGTCTGACAACCAGTCTTACCAAGGGGTATCGTATTACCCAGTACTAACTGGGTTATGGAGGTCAGATAGGCAGTCGCTCCATGTAAAATACTGGTATTCAGCTGTATCCGGTTAGACTGGAAGCCGACCCCAACATAGTTGGGAAAAGGCTTGGCAGATGATGATGGACACTGGTAAATTACATTTAAGTATGTGTAATTAAGCGTCGGTATTAAATTAAGTGTAGGTCTAATTAAGTTTCACTATGACCTAAGATTTGAACCTGGCCGTCTTTTAAAGACATCTCCCGAAAGGAACGGTTTTAAGGTTCCCAAAAGTTTTTGGGCAAGTGTATTCACTTTTTCATTCTTAATTTTCTGTCGTTTGGGTAGAATAGAATAGAATAGAATATGTTTCATTTATGTTACATTATGTCCACAGGTCGGTGGTGTATTCGGCCTGTGGGTGTGTCAACTACTTACAGTCTACTTATGTTTGTCTGTAAGAGATCTATATAAGTGTCGTGTAGTGTGTGCTGTGAGCTTATTAGTATGTACAGTATCAATTTATAATGTAGTTCTATATTGACCTATCCTACTTACACCTAATTACAATCTATGGGGACGTGGAGCGGTGGTTCGCTTGCTGAGCAGCCGACTCCTGTCTTTTCTTGATACATAGTCGATATCACCTAGTCTATTATTAGTGAGGAGGGGGTTGTGCTGTCCGTATCCGAGGTAGGCGTCACCAGGGGTCTCTAGATCCTCGATGTGCATTTCGCGGAGTCGGCCCAGCATGTCCTCGTTTGAGTAGATATAGACTTTGTTATTCTCCTCGACAGATTGTTATCTTGTTACGCTGAAAAAAATGCACGCCAATCAAGTGACTTTTTAGCTTGATTGACGATATCTTGTTTCGATTAATCAAAATCTTAGTTAAGTGGATCATCACGACATGATTGCAGCAATACTAGTTCAAATGATAGAACGCTCAAACAAGTTTCTTGATTACCCTTAACATGACATCATTGTAGAAGAGTTAAAAAAGAGAAAATCTTTATTGAGGTAATCAAAATGCTTGATTGACACAACTAACTTACTTTTGACTTGATTTGCAGCAATGCAAATAGGTTTGTGATAACTCCAAACAAGATCCCGTTTCAAATCTCAATCAAATAAAAGTAGTAGCTGTGATCAATGTGCTTGATAGGCTCAGATGCAAACAAGTTACTTAGTCAATCTAAACAAAATCATGATTGTGGCAACTACCTTTTTTTCTTCAGTGTATCACTTTTGATTACGGTAGCTACATAAACAGGAAGATTCAAGACAATATTCTGTGGTCTTTAATTTTTGTTTAGACCTGAAATGGAGTCAAATACACCCCATGCAAATGAAAATAAAGATGCGCATTTAACTTACTGTAAAAGAAAAATAAAGACATTCAAACATTCGCAGTATAAATAAATCAATCACAAGAAAAAACCATCTGACCACAAAATTTAAATAAGGAAGACGACCGCCGGAAAAAAATAAATTTTTCACTTAATTTTATTAAAGCCTTCTTATCCGCTTAGGTAGGTACTTTTATGGCGGCATAAAAATAGCTATAAATTATACACCTTGAAGAAAATTGCTATTTCTATCTTTTTCTCATCATAATATCGCGCCTGTAAGCCCCGAGGGACTAGGTAGAGGTGTACTTAAAAGTAGACTTCACGCATATTTAGCCAGTTATGTGATTCACCGTACATCGTGCGGAAACCGACATTTTCCAGGCCCAAAAATACGATGAAATGTTACATCTACCAAACCGCACTGGGCCCGTGTCGTGGATAATAGCCCATTCTCTCTCAGAGAGTGGGCCTGCGTCCCAGCAGTGGGAACATTACAGGCTGATTATGGCATCAACCGATGAGTGATAGAATAACTCAATAACAATTTGCCTCGCCTGGTAATCGAACCCAGAAATACAAAATAAAAAAATATAGAAATCTTTTATCAAAAATTTAGTATTTCGAGAGGTTCCCTAGTTTCTTGGAGGTGTTGTTAATGAGTACTTAGGATGTGGTCTGGCTTGGCCAGTGTTCCCCGAGACGATGCGTCCCTAGGGGAACATTGCCCTATATAGAGCCTGTTCTCTCGACCGACAAGATGCATATTCATAAGGAAGTAAAACCACAAACTTATGAGTTCACTGGACTGCAGTCTAGTCTGGAAATTTAGTAACTGGAGAGCCTAGTTTAAGAGTTACCTTACACATTGGTCCACATCCACTAGTTTTTAGGGTTCCGTAGTCAACAAGGAACCCTTATAGTTTCGCCATGTTCGTCCGTCTATCCGCAGGGTAACTCAAAGACTCTTAGTACTAGCAAGCTAAATTGGGCATGAATATACGATTAATTACTCCAACAAAGTGCAATACACGTTTTACACCTATGTTTAGCAAATAAAAACTTTGACTTTGGATTTAAAAAATATTGGGAGTTTGTTAAAATCATTTTTTGACTAGGGGATTCGTTGGAGGAATATTAAGCTGGTGAAAAAAATCACAGTGATAATAGGCTTTACAAGTTTACAAGAAATAGTCGACCAACTTAAAAAATGAACTTGTATAACATATTTTCCTAAGCATAATATATGGGAGCACAGGTTTTTCAACTGCAAATATATAAGTTTGTTTTTATATTACAATAAAAATCATCGTTCGGAGGCAAATCACACTGTAGGAAGTGTCCGCATATTTTGATGGGCAACTACGGAATGCTACATTGTGCGTGCCCCGACTCGCACTTGGCTGGTTTTTAATATTTAGAGAGGTTTATTTCCAATGCAAATGATTTGTTCCCAGTAAGAGAAAGCTTAAACAAATATTTGTCTTTTTGTAAAATTGCTTGAGTTTTATTTCTTCTATCAATCTTGATAAAGTGAAGCGTATATATGGGCTCATTAAAATTTAAAAAGTAGTGCCTGACCGAAACTTCGACTTTCGATCACCTTTGGCCCGAAAAAACACCTTTGGCTTCGGTCAAAATGGGGTGAAGTTTTAGCCCAAGCCTGAACCAGCGTTTCTAGAAAATGCCGAAATTTAACGAACTGTTGCGAATGCGCGAGAGCATGATGGACGAAGCGACGGCTATTATTAAAGCAAGATAACCGTTTAATCAACATCGACTTCGACTTGAGCTTCGGCTCCGGGCAGAAGTCGACCTTTGGTCGGACACTTATATAAAGCCATATAAAATAAGGTTTAACTTATTTAACTTCTAGAATTTTCTTAGAAACATATATCCAGCATGACTTCTCAACATAGAGATTCACTTATTAATAGAATCTTCTCGCACGAGCATGACTTCAGTTCTATTAATAAACGTTTTAGAGAATAACATGAGACATGTGTAGAAATAATAGTCCTTCCAGGAAAAATGATACAATAATGTTTACAATTCCATTTCGCTGATAGGCACAACAGGAAAAAATCATTGCCCGCGACTTCGCCCACGTGGAGGTCAGAAATAATCCTATGGGAACAAAATACATGTATAAACACTTAACAGACTCTTAACGAAGCCGAAAGATACTTGTTCTCCCCGTCATTGCGATCATTTTTTTGTTCTAGACCATACCTAGGAACCTTCTAGTTACGGAGATATTGGGGGTCAAAGTTCTAACTTTTTCACAAGTTTTTTTTTTAAATACATGTTTTTAATGTAAGATTTTTACTTTAAACATCTCCAGGACCCCCTTACTATACCCGTAATCCATCCATAAGCAAAATGTTTTGAGTGCGTTACATTGAATTCTATAGCAAAACGGGATTTTTACGCCCAAAAAAAAAGTCGTTTCCCAGCACTAATTTTTGCAAAAAGTTACTTAGTTTGATGTATATAATGCTTGGTTGACGGCTTCGTGAAGAGTCTGTTTACACCCTGTAGAAAACAATCCCAGGTTCTATTCCAGGTCACAGTTTATTCGTGCGCCAAACATCAAAGTCCGCTCAGCCGTTCAGGCTTGAAAAGGTAAAACAGAGGGTAGACTGATAGACAGAGTAACTTTCGCATTTTTAAAATACTGTTGCCCGCTACGTTCGTCCAAAACCGATAAATCAGGGTTTCTTAACAATTTCATAGGTTTCAATTTTTTTGCGCGGAATTTTTTTTAGAAAATGGAGGAAGCTCCATTTTCTTAAATAAAAGTAAAATATCCGCCAGTAAAAATCTTGCCAAAATCGATCCAGCTGTTTCGCAGATTAGCCGAAACAAACAGACAAAGACAAAATTAAAAAACTGCTTCAAATTACAAACAGACACTTCAGTTTTATTTATTTGTATAGATATGTACAGTATAAATAATAGTTTTTATATGAATGAATCAGTGACATTTTCCTGAAAGATTCCCGTCTCAGAATCGCCAGTTTCTTGTTCGTGTGGAAAGGAACATCCCGAAGCTTAGTTTTGTATCCCATTGTATGCTGAACTTTGAAACTTGATTCTAAGGAGCATTTTCGTTGATAGTTTGATCAAATGGTCACTTAAAAATAAACAAAAACATTGGCGAGGTAGATGACCTTTTTTGTGAAACAGTTTGTCCGGGGTTCTTCTTTATTGTGTGGTTAGTGCCTAAGAGTTTTTTATGCCAACTGGCATGTAAAGCCAAGTCAGAGACCCATCCTCTGACTTGGCTTTACATGCCGTCAAGAAATATATTTCAGGCATGCTGATTTGGTTTCATCACGATGTTTTCCTTCAACGAAGGAAGTGATACAATAATAAGCGAATCCAAAAACCAGTAGTGCGTGTCTCCGGTTCGAACTCGAGACCTATGACTAGGCAGTCCGACAGTCACACCACTTGGCTATTACTGCTAAAATCTTGTTTGGGAAATTACTACTTTTATTCAGGGTGTAAACAGACTCTTCACGAAGCCGTAACCAAGCATTATGTACATCAAACTAAGTAACTTTACGCAAAAATTAGTGCTGGGAAACGACTTTTTTTTTGGGCTGAAAAATCACGTTTTGCAGCAGGACTCAATGTAACGCACTCAAAACATTGTGCTGATGGATGGATTGAATAGTAAGCGATTCGTGGAGGTGTTTAAAGTAACAATCTTACATTAAAAATATGTATTTAAAAAAAAAAAACTTGTGAAAAAGTCGGAACTTTGACCCCCAATATCTCCGTAACTAGAAGGTTCCCAGGTATGGTCTAGAACAAAAAAATGATCGCAATGACGGGGTAAATAAGTGTCTTTCAGCTTCGTTAAGAGTCTGTTTACAACCTTTATAACATTCATACTTACATACATAAACACACGCGTTTCACATACATTTTTTATATTTAGTTTGGGAAAAGCAAGGCAGATTTTATGCCTCCAAGTAACATTGCTCTGGTTTGAAGAGGACCTGTAACATGGCCCACGAACATTTTTAAATCCGTCCTTTTTAGGGTTCCTTACCAAAAGGGCAAAACGGGACCCTATTACTAAGACTTCGCTGTCTATCCGTCCATCTGTCCTTCCTTCTGTCTGTCTCTAGGCTGTATCTCATGAACCGTGATAGCTAGACAGTTGAAATTTTCACAGATGATGTATTTCTATTGCCGCTATAACAACAACAATATAAATTATTTAATTTTTAAAGGGGGCCATACAAGAAACGTGTTTTTTTCGGTTTATGGTACGGAACCCTTCGTGCGCGAGATCGACTCGTACCCTGTTTTTTTTATATTCAGTTGGGGAAAAGCAGATTTTTTGCCTCCAAGTAACATTGCTCTGGTTTGAAGAAGACCTGTAACATGACCCACGAACATTTTTAAATTCGTCCTTTTTTTTCTATTCTTTTAAAGCTTCACATCTTTATCAAGATTTAAACCACCAGGAAGAGACCTACATTAAAAAATACATATAAATTGGCTCTTATGAACCAAAACAGCTTAATTGGAATAATTATAATAATAACAATGATAGGAAAATGTAATGCAAGCGGGCCATATTAATATGACCTAGAATAGTAAGGAGCCGTGGCCCCGGCAGTAAGCCGCACCGCACATTGCAATCAAGTTATATAACTAGGCTACTGTACTGTAGAACTGGAGTACTTGAAAATACTCATTATAGGTACATTTTTGGTTTTTTCATATTATTATCGAAATTCTTTTTAGGGTTCCGTACCTCAAAAGGAACAAACGAAACCTTTATAACATCACTCTCTTGTCTATCCGTCTTTCTGTCTGTATGTCCCTACCGATTTTCTCAAGAACGCGTGGACCTAGTAAATTGAAATTTATACGAGATACAAGGTCCTGAATCAACAAGATAAAAAGATATGGGCAAATTTAGATTTTCGCGAAATCTCAATTTTTTTTTAATTGTTTGGACTTTTCCCTTTACTTGTGCTGTAAGACCTTGCTTTTAACCAAAATAGACAATTCTAGTTCAACCGGAATAGGTTTTGGGTCGAAAACCTATATGGTAGTTCCCGTTGACCTAGAATCACGAAATTTGGCAAGAAGCAAGGTCTTACAACAGCACAATTAAAGGGAAAAAATAAAAATAGAAGTTGAAAATTAAGGGTGTCCCCATACATACACAGTCTAATGTTGTATAGATAATGGTAATTTTTTTTATTGTAATGTAACTGTCTAGTCTATAGATACTTGACTTGCGATAACTTTTATGGTGACTGCACACTGGTGCCGATTCCCTTGTTTACAAACTAAACCAAATTTAAGTTCAGTGCATCTTCTTCTTTCTATTTCGTTATGAAAAGGACAGAAGATAAATTTTAGTTAAGTCCTGTCAAATTAACCAGCGCCTGACACAAGTTTGGACATGATTAAAAAGTTGACTACTAAAATTGCATCAAATTACGTCAGGTGCTGACTAATTCGACAGGACTAAACTAATATTTATCTTCTGTCCTTTTCATAATGAAATAGAAAGAAAAAGATGCACTCAACTTAAATTTAGTTTAGTTTGTGAACAAGGGAATCGGCACCACTCTCGCACTAGTCGGACGAGTGCGAGAGTGTGCAGTCACCATGAAAGTTATCGCATTTCACTATGGGACCAAACCTGAAATTGCAAAAAAAAATCAGCTGTTGCCTACATTTTGACAAGTTAGGCAAACATAAATGTAGGCAGCAGAAAGAATGAATTTATAAGTTAAAATTATCAAAAAAAAATCTTTTACTGGAGACTACTAATTAACAAAAAGTGCGCTAAGTCATGTCAGAGCAAAGGGTGTATAATTAAGTATAAAACTAGTCAAAAAGGTTAACTTGGAGAAAAATTTGAAGAAAATTTAAGCTCGCCTTGGACAAACACTATTTCAAACGCTATCGTATTTTTTTGTGTAAATGCAACTAATAAATCGTGTATTTTATGTATAAACCTATAAAAATAAGCCCTAGTGCAAGGTGAGCCTAACACACCGGTGACATATTTCGATATAATGAATTGTTTCCGGCGTTGAAACGTGCCACGGAAAACGTGTTCACTGTCCGCAAGCAACTGCTAATAACTGTGACATGGCTAATATTAGCTTACAGTATTATAATAATATTTTATAACTTTATTAATTAAGAATTTTGAACTAGAAAAAGTTGTGATACATGTTTGAAGACTTTTGAAAACATGCCGTATATTTTTGTGTGCTGACGTTGTTTTTATTCGTAACTTATTAATTTGTTACTCACATTTTTTATAAGTTTTGTACATGTTTTGTATGCAACAAGTTTGTACAACATGTTTTTGATGTAAATGATAAAAGAAAGCAGTAGGCAAACATGTAAAACAGTGTGTTGTAAACACAAGTATAGAGTCGGTTCTCTGCAGAGTGCTGACCACTAGTAGCTTTAACTCTCGTTTTATATTGAAATAAAGTGAATTAAATAATAACAGCATGAAATAAAAAAAAAACACACTGTGGGCAAAAATGTTATGGTTTTGGAAAAATGATTTAAACTGTTAAAAAGTTTTCAATCAATAAAGTACTTACAAGGTTTTCATTCTGATCATACCCTCTACCTGGTTCTTTAACATTTTTCTGAATGAAATTCCAAGTAAACGTTGTATTTCTTACAAGTAGATTTAAGTTAATTATTTTTTTATTTTTCTAAGAACAACAGCTTGTTATGAAGGTCTTGAAGGGAACTTGGCAGTTGCCTGAAAACTTATAATTATATGAAACTACCGTCGCTCCATAACAAAATTTTAATCAACATAATTGTCCGACCTGTTTATTAGACCGCGCCCTGTTCCCTGAAAAGAAAACAAAAGAAAATTACATGTACGTGAATAAAACGCATTTTCCATTATCCAAAACATACCCGAAATTCCGTAACGAGAACTACAGCAGACTAATTAATCAAAGCAATTATAAAAATGTTAGAAAAAAGTGAAAACGCGGCTACGATAAAAAAACGTCCCTTTAAAAATATATATACACAGTGTGACAGTATGCAAATAAGCCAGAAAAATTGAGGAAAACTCTGTGTTTTTAGGGATCCGCGCATGGTAAACCAAAATAAATATTGGTTTAAGGAAGTTTCAAAGTTTTTTTGCAGTCAAACCCCTGAATACGTATTCCGTTCGCAAAGGATGTTTGAGGTGGTTTAAAGTTATGTTTTTGTAACCAAGAGACTTTTTGTTTAATTTTGTAATTATTTCTTCAAAAAATCTAACCTAATTTGATCTTAAAAAATCTTTTGGAGCGGTTGAATTTACTTGAACTTCGAATACTTAGTCACATTTATTTTTATTACAATGTATCTACGACACTGAAAAACACCTACTCGAAATTCGCAACTCCTACAATTACAATTTCAACAACTGTGTAAAAGAAAGTTTTATGAAAGCGTATCTGCTAATGAGTAAACCACCATACCATAATTTTGTACAGCAATCATCCACCTAATTATAGTACTTAGACACTTGTAAATTCACAATCAAGTAAAACAGCAAACTAGTATATGTTATCCGAGAAAACACAGAGATTCTAACGGTACCAAATACAACTAAATCGGTTAAGGCGTTTAGAAGTTATGGTGGACTAAAGAAACACACAAACATACATACATACAATGAAACCTGCAAACACTCGTTTTTTGGACAGTCGTGTGATGAGAAACACATCCTTTATTCAAACCCCAAAATTTCACACCAAACAAACGAGACAAACCACAATTCTAAATAAAACAATTTAACCTGTATACAGAACCCTACTACATAATTCAGCGTAAGTCAACGTAATTAGCGTGTTGGAAACAATTTAGACGCGCGTGTACGCAAATGAACTTAAATCATGTGATTATGATATATCACGGGACGCTTTAATTAGGTACAGGCGCGCACTGCATGTGCAATACGGACTAATTATTGGGAGTTATGGACGCGACTGGTGGTCCTACCTTAAATTGTTGAGTTAGCGGTATGAGGCCCGGTTTTATGCTGAGTATTAGTGCTGTTACCTTAGTTGGGAATCATGTGCCGAATAGCTTGTGGTTGTATAGGCTTTCAGTGACGGTGTACACTAACAAGTGTAGGGAAATATTTCAGTAACATGTGCATCGAAGATAGAACTGGTAAAGTTGAAAAGCAACGTGGTAAACACACTAAAGCTAGGGTAGGCAGAATCTACAGTCACTACCTGCTACGTTACTAAAATAATCCTTTTGTATCGTCCACGGTCATAAATTGTGTTTTAAGCTTGATGTGCTGCTCAGGGATCGCTGGGGCTGGTTGTCTTCCTCAGACAGTGAAAGTCAAATACTTGAGGGGCACAGTTTATTTACTCACAACACACAGTATTTATACAATTCATCACCACTAGGTTATTATAAGGTACAAAACGCGCACGCCGAGAGAACGGAGAAGCCATAGACAACTCCTTGACAATGTTGCCAAAAGCAAATATTAATCATATTTTTGTTGGTGTTGCCAGCACATTGGTTGCGAGTACCACGTACCAGAGCTACGTGATGTCTTAGTTAGTAAGTACCTGCCCCCTAAGATACAGGCCTAGCCTAGTTTAGGGGACTTTTGTACTTATCTACCGAACGCTAAATTGAGAACTTTAATCTGTCTACAGTGATGAGATGACGAGTAATAGAGAAGAAGACATGCTGCGCCGACCCCAGATTAATTGGGATAAAGGCAAGATAATGATGATGAGTCTGTTTAAAGCGCACTTGAGCTTGATGTTAATATTTTCTTTATTTATTTATGGAAGTACCATGAGGTGATTAGACGTATGTAGAAAAATCTTCCGCAAGAACCAAGGTTACCAACGTAGCCCAAAGAATTGCCAAACTTAAGTGGCAGTGGGTAGGGCACATTGCTCGCGGAACGGCTGGCCGATGGGCTCGAAGTTCGAAGAGACCGGTCAATATGGTGGCACTTGGGTGGCTTATGTCCAGCAGGGACGTCTTTCGGCTGAAATGACAATGGTGATGATGAAAAAAGTCTTTCGTCAATGAAACTGAGACACAAGAGAAGATAATGTTTTTCTTCCTGGCTACATATCTATTTAAACTAGACGAACTCGACGGTCAGAGTAGGTAGCCTAGCTATTCCCAAGAGCCGCAATGCGTGAGTTAGCCGTTCTATTTCGGTATATATTTCATGCACTTATGCGACGAAAGTTTGGAATAGTTTCAGCTCAATGCCAACATATGGTTCCATACTTCCATGTGCTACTTATAAATGTAATTAGGTTAACTACGTTTGTTTTCTTTAGGTAAAGTAGGTTTTTCTTGCAAGTAGGTTAAGAATGCATGGTATTAAGAGGTCAGATTTTTTTCAAAGGAATTGAGGGTATTGTTAGTATAGTTGCATCATCGTCATTGCAATACCTTGAAGGTTGAATATAATTGAGGAAATATAACACAACATCTTGGTTGTAATCCCCGAAGGGTTGGGCAGAGGTGTACCTAATAGACCACCCACATTTCGCCAGTCATGTTTAAGTCCCATGTAATAACATCGGTAGACCGGGCACCGGGCGCAAATCCAGACTCCGTGGCTGCTACTAAGCTTCCTGATGGAAAAACCTTTGCCCAACCTGGACGTCAACCCCAGGACCTCATGCTCAGCAGTCACACTTGCGACCACTAGACCAACGAGGCAGTTGTGGAAATATAGACAGAATAAAAAAAACGGTGGTTCTGGTAATTTGTCCTACTATCTCCTTCTTGGCTTGCCACGATGCCGTTTGCTGCTCTTTGGGACCCATTGTGTGGTTACATTAGCCCATAGCTCCTCGCACATGCAACAGATGTGACCTGCCAAGTTCCATTTTAGCTTGCAACCCATAAACCAACCAAAAAACTCATTAACATTACGAAAAACAACAAAACATTTTATTTTAATTTGTACCTCCGCGTATCTATAGAAACTTTGTAAACTAAAATAAAACCGCGCAGAACGAATGTTTTAAATTTCGCGATAACGTCAGAGTGTACAAAGTTGAGCATATAAATTGTGTACAACATCTAAGTTTGACTTTTTTACTGCTGGCTTCCCGTATGAGATTGTAGCCCCCACATCAGTTGGGGTGCTCGAGGGTTTTATTTATTGCATTCCCCGATTGACTCCTGATTTTTTGTGTTAACAAGTGCTGGGAACGTATGAGAAATGTTAGAAGTTTGAGTGTTTACTTTGTAAGTGATGTTTCTTTGGTGTGTTGTGGGTTATGAATTGAAGCAGAGATTTTGGTGTTCTCTGCGTGATGATATTGTGGTGTACTGTAAGGTGGCGAACGTAAAGAATAGTACCATCCCGTATCTTCCCGGGTGTCGTAAGAGGCGACTAAGGGTACCTTACTTACCAGAGAATGGGCAGCCGCGTTCTCTGTGCTTTTGTAACAACCGTACTGCGATCGCCAACCCGCATGCTAAGCGTGGCAATTATGGCAAAACCCTTTAGGGGAGGCCTATGTCCAGCAGTGGACGTCTTTCGGCTGAAATGTTGATCATGATGATTGTGGTGTAACTTTTGAGTAGTAGAGTTTTGTGGAAAAGAAAAAGTGGGTGATGACATTGAGATATGGCATAATTACCCTAGGACTGCCTCGCCTCTTTGGTCTAGTGGTCGCAAGCGAGACTGCTGAGCATGAGGTCCTGAGTTCGATTGCCAGGTCACGCAAAGTGTTATTGAGTTTTTTATCAGGAATTTCTCAGTAGCAGCCACTGAATCTGGATTTGTACCCGGTTGATGGCAAGAGGCGCGCCCCCTATTACATGAGATTAAACAGTGAGTGTACTATTTGGTACTCCTCTGCCTAATCCTTCGGGAATTATAGGCGTTTTGTTATGTGTATAATAACCCTGTAACGTTCTCGCTTTTGGAACTCTGGCCTCTTCTTTGTGACAGGAAGTCCAAAACACGGGTCCAGAACGGGTTAAAGGAAGGCGGCATGTCTTTGAATTTTTGGCAATCATGCCAGATTGGAAAATGAGAGAAGGTTAATATACCATTGAAACTGTATTTGTTCGTTTATTTACTAAAGACGGAAGGTATATAGTTAGCATAACGGTAATAAAAATGAGCAAAAATTACTTTTGTTATTTTTTATCTAATTTAATTCAGTAAAAACACAAGGTAGGTTAATTATTCAATCTAGATAGCAAAATATATTCAATGAAGAAATTATACAAAGCCCTGAAATAAAATACAAGGTTTTATTCATGAAATCAAAGCGTAACGATAGGGCAGACCTTCAAATGAAATGAGCTGTAATCAAATTCGCAATCATGAAATAAATATACTTTTTTCCCTATTTTGGGTACTATTTTCAAATGCTGATCAGTATCTTGACTTTTTCAAATAGGAATTTCGCAGTAGCAGCTGGCGTCTGTATTCGGGTCCGGTTTAGGGCAATAGGTTCGCTTCTTATTGATTGGGGCTTGAATACATACATAAACTCCTTTTTCATACATAAACGCCCTTTTCCCATGGGGGCAGGCAGAAACCACAGAACGTCACCTGCTACGATCCCCACATACTCCTTTTACCTCATCCACGTTCATAGATCTGGTCATACACGCACGCCGATTGCGAGTACTACGCACCTGATCTTTCTGAAGAACCTCACCAATGAGGTCAAAGTATGTTCTTAAACTGGCAAAATGTTACTGTACCTACAAAATGCTAGCTGCCTATACTTTGAAAAAGCATAAGGCTCTTCAGATCCTAAGCAAGTTCTTCTTCAATGGCTTTCAAAACGTTTCGTATTTCTATAAATACTTTTAATAGAATGAAACAGACTAACTTTAGCTTTTCGGTAGTTTAGTATAATAAGCCAATATACTGTTCCTACTGCTGAGACACACAGCTTCCTCCCTATGAGAGGGAATGAGCTATAATCCACCACGCGAGCCCAGTGCGGGTTGGCCAAAGACGTTCAAATATTGGGATTTGTAGATGTCACATGGCTTCGATTTTTTGTTTCTAGGACATGCCGGTTTCCTGACGACATTTCTTTCACCTTTTTTGAGAGCAGAGGTGATGTAATAAATTACTGCTTGGGTTCTAACCCACGACTTACTTACTACCACCGCTGCTTTCGACAGGTACCTTATGTCAATCCATTTAAGAGGTTTCCTTCATCTTTATCGCTGAAAATTATCACCTCGCCTAGGTCCTCTGGAGACCAAGCTTGTGCCCCGTTTGCGGCAAAAATCTCTTCTTCTATCACATGGTGCGGACTTGAGGATATCTTGCAAAATACAGGTAAACCATACCCTTCTGCCCAACTATCCAACTTTTAAGGGAAAATAAACCTGTCGACATATGTTGTGTTTTATTATTACTCTCCTATCCTTGTCGTTTTCAGTGTCAGACTTGTACTGACTAAAACCCATCCATGTTCCTTCCTTGCCCGTCGTGTTCCAGGGTCGCGGTATGTCTTTCGAACAGTCCCGCAACATCCTATCCATGTCTCAATTTATTCGGAGTCAGCGTAGTATCTCTTTTCTGCCATACTTGTCTATCACTGGTTATGGCAGTATTCACCCCCGTTCTAGCCATATAATATTTTACGGGGTCCACCCATCAATTTGTCGGTGTTCCCCTCATTTTGAGGTATTCCTCGAAGCGTTACCATTTTGAGGCGCACCTAATGAGGCGCTCCTTTTTTATTCCTCGGAGCGCACCTTTTAGTAGCGCTCCCAACTATGATTAACTTTCGAATAGAGATAGTGTGTAAAGTGGACAAAGTCAACTGTACAGTCAGTACGTACAGACGCCAGCACATCAAGCTACTACAATCTGACAAATTTATTTAATAGATTTTCGACATTAACGTCAATGCTTCCTAAAGCATTGACGACACTGAACCGAACCAAAGAACTGTCACATTTTCCCAATCAACCTTGAACCTATTCAAGGTTGATTGGGAAAATCTGACAGTTTCGGGTAGCTTGACCTGCTGGCGTCTGTACTTTAACCTCTGCCGATGCGGCGCGCGCGTTGCGGGAACACTGCAAACATAAGCCGCAGCCCCGCGTCCCCATTGTATCCTAGATTTTGCAAATTGTATAAAATAACGTGCTTTACTTATTATCGATAGTTTCAGTTAGTATCCTATCTCTATTCGAAAGTTAATCATAGGTGCGCTTCGAGGAAAAAAAAGTTAATATTTTTAATTGCTATCGGGAGCGCTACTTAAAGGTGCGCTCCGAGGAATAAAAAAGGAGCGCCTCATTAGGTGCGCCTCAAAATTGCGCTTCGAGGAATACCTCCTCATTTTTGTTACTTTGTTTATCTGGTACCTACTTAGGTTCCTTGTTTTATTTTAAAGCATAATTATTCACTTTTAGCCACGAATGCATGACATTCGTGAAAGTATGTGCTACCCCTCGAGACGGTAAATTAATAGAGCGTTCGTAATATGAAGAGACTGGTCATAATTCTAGCTTGACAGGCCACAGTCCCTAGAGAACACACCACATTCATTAAAAATTCTATAATTTAGGTTCAATGAACTTGCATTTAATTAAGAGAATAATTAAAAAAAAAAATGTTAATTGGCTTTCTGTTTTTTTTTTAAGGTTTATTAAAGGTATTCTGTGAAATACAATGCACAAGGGATACCATAATGATATTAAATCAATCGCACTTAAAAGCTAAAAATATCGTAAGACGAAACATGCCTTACACAAATTAAAAGAGCTAGTTAATGAGGGAATGGTATGAACGTAGGTTTCTTTAAATGCAGAAGCACAGTAGGTCTCAACGTACATAAATTGTAGCAGTCTTGCTATAACTAATAATATTGTAATAAAAAATAACTTAAAACACGCTTTACAGTGACGTCAATTTATTTCTCGTATTCATCTCAGCAAACGCTTTCATTTGATCTCCATGTCATGTGAATGCATACAACATAATTAGTACACCATCTTTGGGAGTCCCCCATACTAAATTTAGAATGACGTCACTTAGCTAACTATGCATTGTCATCCAAATTAAACATGTACGCATAATTTCAGCTCAATCGGAAACCGGGAATTGGATGAAATTTAACTTTTAAGATTTTGTACTTAGTTATAGGTAAAGGCGAATCTCTAATCTGTTGCAAAATATTTTACGCATCATTAATCTATCAAGCAGATACACACACAAAATACGGTAAACTCGTTAATTAGATTTAATTAATACAGAAATAATATTTGGTGGTACATTATTGCAATTATTATTGGTCAAATTAAATTTTAATAAGCTAGAAAATCCAGAGAACTAGCCTATTTTTTGGTCAAAGAAACGGCACAATAAGAAAGAATCACTGCCACCCAACGTGGCAAGCCAGCCTTTTGGGCACAATTCTTGTTGAGGATATACCTGTTAAGACTAAGATTCTATATCTGTTTGATCTCTTAATTTAATTTTCTTATTTAATATTCGTAATCATTTTAATTGTATTAATTAATTAATTAATCAATCATAAATTAATTATAATTTAATGAGACATTTTGATGCAAATGTTTTTTTTTATGTTTATTTAATGTTCTGTATATTAATTTAATTTTGTTTTTTGTATGTATATTAACTTTTTACGTACCTATTTAAAGCCGTTTTTATTCTTTTTGCATGTGGTGTTAACCTTTAATTAATTGTTGCACTTGTAAATGTTACCCTAGTAATTAAATTAAAAATGTATGTGTGAACAATTGTTGGTTAACCTAAATAAATAAATAAATTGACAAAATTTTTGAAGCCCTTAAATGCATTTCTTCTTTTCCATATGTACAGTCAAAAACAATAAATAAGTAACCAGAGTTGAATGATATAGTTGAAGTTTATAGTAGAAGTTTCCAATTTAAATTAAATTAAATGCATAAAATTAAATAATTAGTTAAATTAATTAAATTTCATTTAAAGACGTGCTTATCTATTCTGTTAACCGTATATATTTTTATTACTATTTCAAGATCATTATAGAAAAACTTAATAAACATTGTATAATTAGAAATGAAGTTGTACGTTGCATTTATATTTTTCCTACTTGTACTCGACTGCGGCGAAATCCAAAAGGAGGGGAGTGAATCATCTACGAAATCATTCACGTTATTAAACTAAAAAGCTGCAAATAAAAAAAGTAGCTGAAAAAACTAAAAAACCCGTTTGAAAAAAATGAAAAGCAAAAAACAAGTAAATTTTAAATTAAATAAAAGTGGAAGTAGGCGGGGCACATTCTATTTTCATAATTTTATGTTCAGATGGGCCCTGTCTGCTTCCTAATTTTGTTTAATTTAAATGTGCTTGTTTGTACCTACCTTTCTAAATAAATACGTGTTAATTTATTGTAATAGTTATGATTTGTGGTCATTTCGGTTAGTATCAGTGATTGATATTTTGTGACTTAATTAAAATATTATTATTATATTATTATAGCTAGCCCATATTGTCCCACTGCTGGGCAAAGGCCTCCCTCCATTCCTTCCAACGGTCGCGATTCTGTGCTACTTCTTTCCAATTCTCAAGGAAGACATCCAGTTCGTCCCGCCATCTCCTACTTAAAATAACAATTGTTTTTATGATTGTGTGTGTCTTGTTGTTTTTTGTAAATATCTTCGCTTCTGTTTTCTATAAGTATAGTTTTACATCCATCGAAATGAAATAAGATTTCTCTGTATCATTTGTACATTATTTATTTTTAATCTTTCCTAGTGAATAATTCTAAACTCACAACCTTCCTAACTATGCTTGGGTCAGATTCTAGTCTAAACCCGTGAAGATCATCATCATCTGCCTAGCCTTTTCCCAACTATGTTGGGATCGGCTTCCAGTCTAACCGCATGCAGCTAAATACCAGTATTTTACATGGAGCGACTGCCTATCTGACCTCCACAACCCAGTTAGTACTAGGTAATACGGTACCTCTTGGTAAGACTGGTTGTCAGTCTTTTTAGGCCACTGACTACCTGTAACGACTGTCGAAGATGAACAAATGACAGCCGGGTCCAACGGATAAAAGGGTCCAATAGCACGGCGGAAACTCGGAATGTAATGGGTGGACACCCATCCACAGACCAACCTAGGCAAGCACGGCTTAACCTAAAGATCAACCTGAACGGCTGTTATTATTTTGCCATGAGCTCCTTTAAACCCGTGCAGATGAACACCAATATTCAAGATGGAGCGAAAGGCCTATCTAACCGACATAATTACTGGGAAATACGATACCCCTTTAAACCTGTATAGGTATCACCTGTAGGAATGGTTTTCCTAAAAGTTTTGTAAAAATAAACAAAGACATCACCTTTTTTCCTTGGAGGTTGCAAAAGCCACAGAACTCCACCTGCAACCAAGCCACGATTACAATGTTTAATTATATGTAGAATTAAGTTCAGGCCAATTTCAACCTTACTAAAACCTGACGCCAACCTAATCTTTACCACAGTTCTATGAATGACGACCCAATATCATACGGCTAGCATTAATTTGTCAATAGCTATTCAACGGCAGCGGCTAATTCCGTGCACATGAATAGACTTGTTCTATTGTACTCTTAGATAATGGAGATTAATACTGTACCCTTTGAATCTAAACCAGTATCAATCAATCTCTTTGACCAAGATATGTTGGACAGATAGGTATATTAGTCGTTATTCGGCAATGATTAAATAATTAATTTCTAAATAGTAGTTTTTTACTCAGTAAGTATATACGGTATTTATATCAAAAAATGTTTTCTTTTTAAATTTATCTGTACGTCAGTTTGTTCCGGCTAATTTCCGAATCGGCTAAACTGATGTTACACTTACTTTGTGACTTTTAATGACTTTTATTTTAGAAAAAATATTTTTCGAGAAGATTTTAAGGGTTTTATTTTTTCCCTTAAAATTGTTAACAAAATCCGATTCATATTTGAATCGACATATATGTCTTGTTGACTTGTTGTTGTTATGACTTTTATAACTTGTTTGAAATTTGAGTTCCCTATTGGGAAGTCATATTTTAATAATAATTTCACGCAGATGAAGGGCGCCGGGCATAGCTAGTTTTAACATAATAGAACACCCAAGAGCAAAACAGTGTTGTTCTTATAGTACACTTCAAATTTTGCTTATCATTTTGAAGTCAAATATAATAGGGACAAACCTATTGCCATCAACCGCAGTGAGTGATACCAGACTGATGAGTCCAGACTCCGGTTCGTTTTCATAAAAAATACCAATGGAAATCTTAATAACACTTTGTCCTCACGCTCTATAGTAAGCGCTAAGACTAACGAAGCAGAAAAAAACAAGAGAGTGAGTTATAATCACACAGTACAACTATAAAAAAAAAGGAATCAGGAACATTTGCTGAGCCTAGAACTGATTATTTTAAAACAATTTTACGCAAACGGATAGCCTTTTTTTTTTTTACGGATGGGAAATCATCAAATGACTTCTCCCGCTCTGCGCAGATCGGAAGGGAGTGTCAGACTTGTACTGACTAAAACCCATCCATGTTCCTTCCTTGCCCTTTGTGTTCCAGGGCCGCGGTATCTCTTTCGAACAGCCCGCAGCCCTGGCCAAACGGATAGCCTCCCTGATGCTTCGGGTGCGTGTCAGTACCAGCAGTGTCTTAAACACCATTATAGATAGGGTTGATTGCCCTCTTGTGCGGTACTGGAACAGTGTTCACACGGGTTCCAGCCCAATAGTTTTTAGTTTTAGATAAGTTTTACTAACATAGTTTTAAGTCTTTACTAAGTACTTATGGATTTTTTAATCAGAATTAAATGCTTAATAATATATACGTACAGACACCAGCAGGTCAAGCTACCCGAAACTGTCAGATTTTCTCAGTCAACCTTGAACCTAATGTTTTAGAGATAAAGTTGAAAATCTATTAAAGAAAGTTGACAGAATGTAGTAGTTTGATGCGCTGTCGTCTGTACATTATGTCTGTAGATCTCTTGCCGGAGAATTATACGTTTAGTCCACTCTCGGCCTCTCAACCTATAAAAAAAGTGTGTGTGTACTTATTACGCACGTAAGAAGTTACTTCTTTGGCGTATAAAACTAAAATGTTGACTAGCTAACTTCAGGGTGTCGGTTTTTCGTGACGGCGCATCGTAAAAATTTACTCCCATCATTTTTCCCTGACGCGCCAAAAGAAGTGTAACTTCAAAAATTAAAATACACCAAAAATGAAAAAACACAACAGCCGACCAATGTATGACAATATTAAAACCATCGCGGTATTTAGCTTAACATCCAAATTTGCATTACAGCGACTCGTGAAATCCGAACCAGCTAACTTTTTCACGGATGCCGCACTTTTAATCTCTACTAGTAACCTAGCATTGTTTGTTCATGATCTTGTTAAAGCAGTTTTGTAACGTTTTAATGATTTCAATGATTTATATCAGCATGACACTTCTCTTCACTTTCATGCGGTTAGTGTTAACTAAACCTAACCTGGTGTCAGAGTCTTATGCCGCCCATGGGCCTCTGACTTGGCTTTACATGCCGTCGAGAAATATCTCTCAGGTATGCTGGTTTCCTCACGATGTTTACCTTCATCGAAGCAAGTGATAATTATACAATACGCACATGAATCCAAAAAATCAGATAAGTGTGTCTTTGGTTTGGACCTGAGACCTGGTACTTGACACACCAACGGCAATACCATTAGGGTATCATTGCTACTTTGTAGAATCGCTCTATACCATCATCTGCCTAGCCTTTTCCCAACTATGTTGGGGTCGGCTTCCAGGCTAACCAGATGCAGCTGAATACCAGTATTTTACATGGAGCGACTGCCTATCTGACCTCCACAACCCAGTTAGTACTGGTATGCGATACCCCTCGGTAAGACTGGTTGTCAGACTTTTTTGGGCCACTGACTACCTAACGACTGTCAAAGATCTTCAAATAACAGCCGGCAACAACGGCTTAACGTGCTTTCCGAGGCACGGAGGAAACTCGGTATGTAAAGGGTGGTCACCCATCCACAGACCAACCTAGGCAAGCACGACTTAACCTAAAGATCAACCCGAGCGGCTGTTATTATTTAGCCACGAGCTCCACCAGAACGCCAGAATGACGCTATACAAAATTAAAAATAAAACCCGGTTTAAAGTATCTCGTAGTCGTTGAAAACTCTTTTCGTATTCCCACGGTACCAGAATGAGACAGTATTATCATCATTCTCCTCCACTTATCTCAATTTATTTGGGGTCAGCGCAGCTTTGTTAATTTGGGGTCGGCGGAGCACGACTTCTTCTTCTATACTGCTCTATTACTCGTCATCTCACCAGACACGTTTTGTCAAGCCATAATAATATCATCCTTCACACGGTCCATTCATAGTTTCTTTGATCTTCCTTTAGGCTCTACTCTTATAGCCATCAGCATTCATACTCAAAACTTTCCTCATAAGGAATTAGTATAATATGTACTCATTTTTTTTTTATCAGCCTGTACTGTTCCAATTCTAGGAAAAGGTCTTCTCCAATTCCTTCCATGTGCTCTTTTCACATGCTTCCTCGAACGAGCCGTCTCGCCACCTTTTTCTGGGCCGGCCTCGGCAGCGGCGCCAACCGTCTTCCGGCAACCATCGTGTGGAGACTTTTACCCAGCGGTAGTTATATGTAACAATAATATTGGTCAGTGATGAATGACCGTCGGAGTTAACATTTTTTTGAATGGAGAACTGGAGACCGCGAATTCGTTATCTATAGGTATGACGTCATCAAGCTAGTGAGTATGTATGTAGCGGGTCGATGTATTTACACCGATACCGCACTTTTATTCAGGCTCATTGAAGCGAGAAAACAAGTTTACACGCGTTCACAAGTTGCGTTAGTTCTGTTGTTCTGCCTACCTTCATGGGCAGAAGGCGTGAGTTTATGTATGTACTTATGAGCGTTTACGACTGCCGCCGGCATTTCATACAAACTTTCAAATCGTTTTTTTCCGTAATGTTTGAACTGATTTTAATGAAACTTCATACGCTTAAGCAAGATACATACGTCTAAAAAATTGACAGAGTATTTTTCAAAAAATTGTGTTTCTGCTAAATTAGACCAATTTCATTTTTTTCATAGAAACAGAAATTTCCTATTACCTTTTTTTTTAAAGAAATTTCGAAAATTCCTCTGTTTCATATGCGTATAAAGTTTCATTAAAATCGGTTCAATCATATCGGGAAAAAAACGATTTGAAAGTTTGTATGAAATGCCGTCAGTCGTAAACGCTCTTAAGATGATATAGTAAGTACGCCAACACCACACTTTTATTCAGTCGCATTGAAACGGGAGAACAAGTTTACTCGCGTTAACAAGCTGCGTTAGATCGGACGTGATTTCGCGCACGCCAACTGATTTATTTGTGCTCCACTTGGGCTTCATTTCGTTACCGCCCGACCCCTTTTTTTCAGGTTATGTTATTGCTTACATTTCGTTTTTTAGTGTATGTTAGTTTTCATTTTTGTTTGATTGAGTAGGGAAGTTATTTCGGTGTTTATGTTTTAACAATGCCAGCTATAGCTTTGTTGTGTTCATTACTATTCACTAAATTAGTTAACATTATTTCTACTCGCTCTTTGTCATCGTTTTTCTCCTGGTATGTGGGATCGGTTATACTTCTGTATGAGTAGTCCACAAGCTTTTTAGCCATGTAATCTTTCACAGAGTCCATCAATCTATTCTTTGGCCTTCCCTTATTATTTTTGTCAGACATAATTATTCATACATAGCTGGCAAAATGTGGGTGCACTGTAAGGTTCACCTTTGCCTAACCCTTCGGGGATTACAGGCGTGATGTTATATTCATACTTCTCGTAAAGGTGTTGATGATAATCCAAATTGAGTCAGCCCAAAATTTGGCGACGAGTTTAGCACTCTCAGTAGCATCCAATAGTTCCTGTGATGTGCCAAAACAGGACATATCCACACTCAAAAACTTTTTCACAACATTTTCACTCCATTTTTTAAACTCAATTATTTACATGAGGTCATTTTCAAAACTCATGTGAGGAGCTCGTGGCTAAATAAAAGCAGCCACTCGGGTCGATCTTCAGGTTAAGCCGTGCTTGCCTAGGTTGATCCGTGGATGGGTGACCCCGATTACATACCGAGTTTCCTCCGTTCCCCGGAAAGGACGTTAAATCGTTGGTCCCGGCTGTCAATTGTAAATCTTTGACAGTCGTTACAGGTAGTCAGTGGTGCCAGCCAGTCTGACAGCCAGTCTTCAGTCAAGGGGTATCGTACCATCAGGTACTATCTGGGTTGTGGAGGTCAGATATTAAATAATAAAAAAATAACATAAAAATAGTTTATTGGTAAAACAGTTTAGGTATCAACAGAATTTTTTGTGATTGGACCCTCCCTTTAGGCAGATAGTGCCTGTGTTGGAAGAGTCCGCTGTTCCATAGCAAGTTGTGTTATACAAAAAGCAAAGCGAGAGTGGGTTTAAGTATGTGTGTAAGATAGGTAGTTACTCCATGTGTATTCAGCTGCATCCGGAGAGACTGGAAGTCGACCTAAACATAGTTGGGAAAAGGTTAGGTAGATGATTCTCAACACCCATATAATTCCCACAGCAACAAAATATTCGCGAGACACTCCAGTACAATTTTACCTAACGTGGTAAAGTTACCTTAGGTATATTATCCAGGTAATTACAAATACATTTAAGCTTAATACCCGTCTTCTCAATTTATTCCTCTCATTTTATTGTTAGGTTTATCGTTTTCGATCTCCTGTAATTCCACTCTGAACAGGTCACTGACCTTATTTTCTAAGGTGGAAATGTGGAACATTACTATTTATTCCCAGTCCTTTGGAAAATTTTATTTCTTCCACTTCGATGTGCATACGTAAGTACGTTTCTGCTATCCTTGATATTTTTGATAAAAGAATAGAAATATTCCATAGTGTAGTAATTTTCTTTTATCTATGTCGAGTACCAACTTGCCCGATATGTTCTAGAAGAATAAACAATCATTTTTTCGTCGTTATGTACTTAAGTAGGTACTTATTTGGAAAATTGTAGGCTTGTGGACTTCTTCAATTTCTTTCTCTAACGGCCTTCTAAAAGTTATTTACGTTCTCTTTTCGACTTAGGTATTTCTGTTACTTACATACTTGGCACACCCTTCTGTAACTTTTTATACGGCGTCTACGAGGACCAACATTATTCACCATTTTATACCTTGTCATAAATACTATTAGTATGTGATGTAACATTTATTTTAAACTAACTTACCCGCGACTTTGCTCGTGTTAATTTAGAATTTGACGATCAGTTCGGTTTGTACTCTTCTTGTTTTAATATATATAAATTACGTGTCACGTTGTTTGTCCGCGATGGACTCCTAAACTACTGAACCGATTTTAATCAAATTTGCACACCGTGTATAGTTTGATCTAACTTGAAAGATAGGCTAGCTTACATCTCAATTTATAGTCGCAATATTATTTAATTGCATTATGTGACGCAAACGAAGTTGCGCGGGTCAGCTAGTAATAATAATTATAATTAATAAGCGGTACTCCTGGACACGGCTCGTATCGTTAGGAGGTACCTCTTTCTGGAGCCCTGACCGCCGGTAGCTTGGACCCTGTTCCCGATACCGGTGGGCTACTATTTTTTATATTTTTAAATGTTTTTTTTTATGCCGTTTTATATTTAAATATTTAAAAATGTAACAAATATGTATACAAATGAATAAAGGATTATAATTATAATTAAATCATGATTAGAAAAACACGTGGCGTCATCTTTTATCTTATGAACGTTATTGTTGTTTTTCTCGGGAACAGTATTTTTTTTCGGGATGAAAGGCACCCTATGTCCGTTTCTGTACACCTGACAACGTACACAATATAATTATGCTATTTTTTTAAGGACGATCAGTTCAATGGTTTATGTGTGAAATGGTAACAAACTAACTTACTTTAAACTTACTTTGCATTTCTTCTTCTTAGCGTGTCGATGGCAATATATATTGTGTCGGCCCAAAACTGAGCTACTAGTTTGGCGCTTTCGGTAGCATCCATCAGTTCCTGTACTTTGCATTTACAATATTAGTAAGGTAGTTAGAATACAGACGTATTAATATTTGCCCATTTCAAGTCAAAATATTTTTTCTACTCTGGAATTTCAATTAATATGAAATTCGCATCCTCTTTAACCAAAATACTGTCCCAAAATACCCTCAAAATATTCATAATGCTCTTTCAAACCAGTTATGCCCAAACGGCTACCATAAAAACCATATGAAGGATATGTGAGATTTCATAAATCGCTACCACCATTGTGGTCTGTTTCAACTGAATCGCTTATGATAAATGTATTGCGATCCTCTAGGACAATAGATGCTTTGTGGTTATGATTAATGACAGTTTTAAAATGCCCGATTTTGGCCCACCCCTAAACGGCAATAAAAAAATGTGTCCCCAGCAGATTTCTTTCTGCCGGACTGATAACAGATTGTGCTGTTGGACTGATTAATTGATATAAATTGTGTGGATTTAAAATATGTGGTGAATGGTCGGTCTTTCGAAAGACTTTACGGTACTTATTTGTTTTACGCGGTGATGCTGTGTTATGTGCTCGTGTTATTTATCTTTCGTAGTATCACTTTATTGCTACGGCGCGCGGCGAGACTTGTCATTTAATGTCTTTTTTTAACATGTACTTTTGTATAAAATAAATCTTGATTGATTTACACAATGTTGTTTTGAATACTTTGATAAATGTAGGTACTGCTTACTTTTAATTGAATTACGTCACCTAGTAGTGTTACGAAAAAGCACCTAAGAGCATCTTAATCTACCTAGCCTGTTACCAACTATATTGGGATTGGCTTCCAGTCTAACCGGATGCAGCTGCATACCTGTATTTTAAATTGAGCGACTGCCTATCTGACCTACACAAACCAGTTAGTACTGGGTAATACGATACCCTTTGGACCCTGCAACGACTGTCAAAGATCGACAAATGACAGTCGAGACCAACAGCTACCCATGCTTTGCAAAGAACGGAGGAAACTCGGCATGTAATGGGTGGTCATTCACAGACCAACCTAGGCAAGCGCAGCTTAAACTGAAGATCGGCCCGAACGGCTGTTATTATTTAGTCAAAAGTTCTCCCTCAAAAAAGTCCAGAACAAAATAAATTGTTAGATGTGTTCTAACCGTATTTAGGTTACGCAAGAAGTAGTATTCACACTGAGAAGACTGAGCTAACAAATCCCGCATATCACGATATAATACGATTGTCACCATCTTTCTTTATCGTGTGGTTAGTGCCTGTTGTCAGAGTTTCTATGGCCCTGCAGCGGCACTACAAAAAGTACTAAGCAACATAGAACAAAAAGTACACAGCGGATCAACTAAACATGAAATTTTAAATCGCGCAAGCACAGTAATCTCCGACTTAAGACTATATAGGGTGACTGGTAATTAGTGACCGATACCTAAACACATGATTGTACTCATGATAACAAACAACTTTTACTATGGGACCAAACTTGAAATCGCGAAAACAAAATCTGCTGTTTAGTACATTTTGACCAGTTAGGCGAACATAAATTACTGAACAACAGATTTTTCTTTCGTGATTTCAGGTTTAGTCCCATAGTAAAAGTTGTTTGTTATCATGAACACAATCACGTGTTAAAGTATCAGCCACTAATTATCAGTCACCCTATACAGAAGACCTTCACAGGAACTGTCGCGCAGTAGACATAACACCCGTCTGGTCGAAGGATCGTCCCTTTTCTTTGGGGGATGATGAATTTTCCACCCTGTTCTTCACACTCCCTAAGCCCCATGGCCCTCTGAGTTGGCTTTACATGCCGTCGATAAATATCTCTCAGGCATGGTATATAGTTTCCTCCCGATGTTTGTTTTTCTTCACCGAAGCAAATGATAATTATGTAATACGCACATGAATCCAGAAAATCAGAGGTGCGTGTCTTGGGTTTCGAACTTGAGACCTGTGCCAAGGCAGTCCAACGGAACCACCGTATCCTTCATGAATTGAGCGAAACAATATCTACTGTTGTTAACGAAACAGAAACGTAATATTTTTATAAAGCGATATTCATTTGTTTTAAATCTTGAGATCGGTGACTCTCACGATTTGAATCAAATGAACAGCTGCTAAAATATTCAGCCCCACATGCACCACAGTAAATCAGAATATCTAAATGTAACTACAAAGCCACCCCATTCAAAAAGTGAACTAACTCTGTGGACCTATTTAAAGTTATATCTCTAATAACATCAATCCTGGTGTCTATGTGAACAGTTTCCATCCCAAAATTGTGTTTGTGCTGCTATAGTGACTTAAAACAAGAATATTAACAAAGGTTTCACATAAACATGCATGTATTACAAACATTTTACAAAAATAATTGCTCAAATAAACAGTGAACAAAACTTTCAAACAGTGCGTCGGTTTTTGAATCCAAATTTTTTTATAACTGATTATCTAACGTACTTTTAAAAAATAATCACATGCACAACCATAATTTCAAGAAATTTCTTAACCGCACCTTTGGCTTCGGTTGTTGAAGCGCGCCTGTCGCGCGTGAGTGCGTGAGTTCGAACCGCTGTCAATACATTCACTTTTTGTAATGGTATTATTACAGAATTAATTCTGTCTATCTAACTAGATTGATTTGAATTATTTTCTACAACAATATTTGATAAATACTATTATTATTACATTTCCGTCGGAGTATAAATGCCTCTTAAACGGACACCACCTTCAACACCTAAGACGACTAAGATGTCAAAAAACTGTGCATCTGACAGGACTACTGGCGTTGGCGGTACCAATACAGAAGCTACGGGCTCAACAAGTCGCACTCGATCGCGCAAACTGATTCCTGAACATGAGAATACGGATTTTATGTCTGAAATAAGGAACATAATTGCAGAGTTTAAACAAGAACAGAACAGTAAGCTTGACGCTCTCCAAACAACGATTAGCGATATCAAAAAACAAAATATTGGCATAATACAGTCGATCGAGCACCTATCGGAAGATTATAATAATCTTAAAAAACAGCTAGAGTTAATCGAAAAGGAAAAACGAGATAATTTACAATACATTCACACCCTAGAGACTAGAATTGAAAACCTTGAAAATGCGCAAACAATCTCCAGCATAGAGATTAGAAATATTCCCCCAAAGAGAGGTGAAACAAAAGTTGATCTCGCCAAGTTGATTAATACAGTCGGTCAAGCTATAAACCTTACTATTCAAACTAGTGACATCAAAGATGTCTTCCGTATTAATACTAAAACCGAAGAAAACAAACCGATTATCTTGGACTTCAACTCAGTTCTACTTAAGGAAAAGTTTATAGAACACACAAAGAATTTCAACAAGCAACATAAAGAAAATAAATTGAATACATCTCATCTACATATCCATGGTTCCAGTAAACCAATTTTCATAGCAGAGAATCTAACGAGCAAAGGCAAAAGGCTGTTTTTCTTAGCGCGTGACTTTGCTAAGACCTATAATTTTGCATATTGTTGGGCTGCGTACGGCAAGATATTTATTCGGAAAAATGAAGGAGATATTCGTATACGTATTAATTCCGAGGCTGATATAGACAAGCTTAAATCAGAGTATAAACTCTGACTAGGCACCTTTTCCTTGTTTGTTTGTGTTTTCTTTATTATCCAATTTTATGTGTCTTTGTTTATGTTAATTCTTAATATTTTGTTAGTAGCTTTAAAAAAAATATTGATTACTAGTCAATACTCTAAAATGTTGATTTTAATAATTTTAAAAAATATGTTAGTAATTACCAAAAATGCCTTGAATTATGATAATTCCACATTATTCAAAAAATATTCTCTTACTTCATTTTACTCATTCACACACACAAACACACACACAAACACACTCAATGACACAACATATGAAAAAAGAAACTCTTATCTTGATAAATTAGATAATTTATTCACTTCTGTTAAGACTTCATGCGAAGAACGTAGTGCCACTCGTTGGTTATTAAAATATTTTGATGATTTAAATTGCACCCATACAAATGTTTTCTTGAATAATGGATAATTTTAACGTGATATTAAATAACGATTTGGATACTGTAACTGTAGCTCAGTCAGCGACTTGTGATATTGAAGACTGCCACGTTTTGTTAAACAAACCTCATAATACTCTAAAAATATTAACTCAAAATATACGTAGTATTCATTGTAACACACCCAACTTTCAAACATTACTAGCTAGGTCAAAAGTTGATTGGGATATAATTGTTCTAACCGAATGCTGGTTGCAGCGTAATACTAACGTTCCTGAACTCAATGGTTATATTTCATTCGCTACGCGCAATAATCAAACTGCAAATTAAGTAATTTACTGCAAAAATATAGAACAGTACAATATTGATGAACCGGAAATGGCGGACTCAAATTGCCTTATTTTAAAAATAAACACAAACACTGTAATCATTGCTGTCTATCGACCACCTAGTCATAAAAATATAGATAACTTTTTATTATCCCTCAACGATTGTTTGAGTAAACTATCATCCTTTCAAAATATCGTATTAGTTGGCGATATTAATATAGACATTGTTGATAATTCCCAAGACAATAGGTCATATGAATATCTTAACCTTATTGCTTCTCATGGTATGCTTCCAGCTCACACAATTCCTACTCATAGTCGCACATGCCTAGATCACATAATGTTAAAGACAAGATTATCTGCGCTCTGTTATGTTGCTCAAACTTCGGTCACAGATCACAATAGCGTCATTCTATTTTTAGATCGCACCACAATCAAAAACCAACGTCCCAAAACTATTAAACGATTAGACGACGTAGGACTTGAAACAGATGTCAAGAATATAGATTTTAGTAAGATTTACAGCATGTCAGATATAAATGACGCAACAAATTTTTTTGTAAACTCGCTAGGTCAAGCTATAAATGATAACACAAAACAAATTCCGACACCGAGACGTAAAATAATTTTGAAGCCCTGGATAACACCGGGCCTACTTAGATGCATGCGTAATCGGGATCAACTACATATCAAAACTTTAAAGAATCCAAATGATGAGGTAGCACTTTGCATTTACAAAAGGTACAGGAATTCCTGCAACGATATCTTAAAGAAAGTTAAACAAAGTCACGAGCAAGACATCATTAAAAAAGCAGGGAAAAATAACAAAAAACTCTAGGAAGCAATTAAAAATATAACGTATACTAATAAAACCAAACAGCAATCCACACAGCTTATTTCAATAGAAAATCCTACTGATTCAATCAATAAAGTAAATTCATTTTTTGCAGGTGTAGGTAAAACATTATCAGAAAAATTACTTTCCCAAAATGTTAATTTGGTCAATGCAGAACCCCATAGTCAGCCAACAATTTCTTCCCAAAATTCCTTGGTTCTTCTACCGACCGACGAAAAAGAAATACGGTCTTTAATTTTTAATTTAAAAAACGAGTGTGCAGTTGGCGTCGATAATATTTCTGGACCTTTCTTAAAACGATTTGTTGATATAATTGTTCCTCCACTTACATTCATATGCAATCTCTCTTTCTCTTCCGGGGTATTTCCATGTGCTTTCAAGAAATCCAAAATTGTACCCATATTTAAATCCGGAGACAGATACTGTGTCAACAATTATAGACCAATCTCTATACTACCAACGCTATCAAAAATCTTAGAACGATTAATGAATTCCAGACTTACTAATTATCTTGAACATAATTCCCTCTTATCTCCATCACAGTTTGGTTTTCGATCTAGTAGGTCTACTGCTGAAGCCGTCCATGAACTAACTGATCACTTAGTCAATAAAATTGATAGTAAAAAAAAGACCTTAGCCATTTACCTGGATTTAGCTAAAGCATTTGACACAGTATCTGTTCCCATTTTAATAAAAAAATTAGAAAATATGGGTGTGAGAAGTCAGTCACTTCAACTTTTTACAGACTATTTGACCGACCGTACGCAAATTACTAAAATAGATAATTGGATCAGTGACGAACTACCCATTCAGTACGGCGTTCCACAGGGCAGCATCCTCGGCCCAACTTTATTCTTAGTTTATATAAATGATTTATGTAATATTAAGCTACAAAACGGAAAAATCATTACTTTTGCGGATGATACTGCTCTGGTATTCGATGCTGATACGTGGGTAGACGTCCAAAATTTTGCTCAACAAGGCTTCAATACAGTGTATAAATGGTTGTATGCTAACTTACTTACCCTAAATGTCGATAAAACGAAATACATGACTTATTCCCTTAGACCCCAAGATCAACCAAACTTCCGCCTGAAAGCCCACTCATGTTATTCAATCAACCATTGTTGTTGTCCTGTATTACAAAAAACGGAATCTATCAAATATCTTGGCATAATTATAGACTACCGTCTCAGCTTCCAACAACACATTGAAACCTTAGTTAAAAGAATCCGCAAATTAATCTACATATTTAAAAATCTACGACATATTTCTGATACTTCAGTAATTAAATTAGTTTATTTCGCATTATGTCAGTCCTTGCTAGCCTACTGTATCACCACCTGGGGTGGTACTTCTAAATCGTTTTTAATTAATTTAGAGAGAGCTCAAAGAGCTATATTAAAAGTTAGTTGTTTTTTCCCAATACGCTATCCAACCTTCGATCTCTACCAACACTGCAAAGTTCTAACAGTCCGACAGTTGTTCATACTCATGACTGTATTAAAAAAACACTCTGAACTACCCATAGATAATGATTTCCTTACTCAAAATAGAAGATCAGCAAATGTTTGCCCAATCATCCGTTTTAACACCAGTTTTTCCCAAAAAATTTTCGCCTTTCTTGGCACTTTTCTTTATAATTCAACTAATAATAAAATATCTATTTACACACATACTAAAGCTATTTGTAAAAGAAAATTGCGCACCTGGCTATTGAGTCTTGACTACGCTTCTACAGAAAAGTTACTTAAACCTGTGTCTTAACACTCACACGTAAACACTCAAACATTTACTCTCTCACCTTCACACACACACATTTACACACACATCCACTCACGCATTGCATACAGTTTCACCCCATTTCCACTTTGATCCTTTTGATTAAAATGTTTGTTTTCTGTTTAAGTATTTACCTATAAACATTTTAACCCACTTTTTTGTACAATCAATATCTTTTATTATGCTTGCAAGCATAATTTATAAAAATATATATTATTTTTTTCTTGTTTCTACTTTAGAACTATTATTATGTCATACATAATGTTTCAGTTAGTTTATGTTTTGGTATGTTTAAATGTAAAATTTTAATTTTAAATAATTAATTTTAAGTACTTGTTTACCTACTCCCAATTTTAACTTTAATATCTTGACTACATTTTTTGCTATATATTAAATGTTATATATAAGTCGGAGAGGTGATCTGTAACTCAGGACCTTCCTACCTCAGACACCTTTCTCTATATAAGTTTGTGCATGCATACCAGCGCCTGTAATTTCTGATGTTGAGATAAATAAAGATTTATGATTATGATTATGATTATTTAAATTTTCTGACAGAAGTAGTTAAAGTCTGACACGGTACAATTAAGTCACTGTAAGTCGTTCTACTTTAACTGCACAAGGCAAACGGCCTTGACCTTATAACCGTGACCTTCAACAATGCTACGTTGAATACAACCCTAATGTGTATATTGCAAAGTATGAATTTAATAGTAAATGGATCTTTTCTTTTTGTGTAAGTATTTTTGCCTATGTTTGCATGTTAATGTTCTAAGAAAACTCATGATAAAAACCAACCCTACATCTCATTTTGATAGTTGTGGAAGTTTGTCTTCAGAACATTTTATTTTTTTCTTTAGTAGCTCGTAGAAGCATTGTGTCTAGTGGCAGCTAGTCACGCTTTAGTTTGTGAAAATAGAGGTGCAATGTGGATATCACAATGTTTTTAAGAACGGAGATTTTTTATCAAACTTGGAATCTTTTTATGAATATTGTCATATGATCGGTATGGATTAAGAGCAGATTTCACCAACGATATGGATACGGTCAGCATTTATACGGAATTCAAAAGCCGTTAGTGTCCATATTTCACAGCAATAGTGTTACTAATAGCTCTAGATCGCATGTCCAAAATTATTACAAAAGTAAGTAAGTGACTCCTGAGCAAGATGTCGTGGTTTCGATCCGAGCATAGTGTTATTGGGTTTTTCCATCAGGAATTTCTCAGTAGCAGCCACGGAGTCTAGATTTGTGCCTGGTTGATGGCAATAGGCGCTCCCCCTATTACATGGGACTTAAACATAACTGGCGAAATGTGGGTTTACTACGTATTAGGTACACCTCTACCTAAACCTTTGGGGATTTGACGTGATGTTATGATGATATATGACAACAAAATTTTTTGTAATAATATTTTTATTTACCGATAACCTGGTGAAGGTTGAGGGAATCCGCTGGATGCGAGTCGCACGGGACCGGTCAATGTTGCGAAACTTGGGGAAGGCCATGTCCAGCAGTGAACGTCTTTCGGCTGAGTTATGATGAAACAACAATGACAAAATTATCACAACGGTACCTATCAAGAATTCGGAATGAAACTACATTGCAACTGTATTGTCCAAGTAAGAACAAACAGTCCCCTAAAACAGCACTCAGAGCTCCAAACAATATCACCATCCTGCAGTCGAAACAAAGCCCATTCACATCATTCTTCTATCATTGCTAAAAGAAAAACTCCTCTGAAGCTCCCACTAAAATACCAGTCAGTCCATTGATTGAACGGCCTATAGAAAAACTTTCTGGAGACCGACAGGACAAAGTTTTTAGATGGCCCAACGACTCAGCGAAGAGACGGAAAATTAACGGCAGAAAATTTTATTATTTACTTACCAACTTTGAAAGTAAACTAAAATGCTTTTAGCTATAGTGGAGACTCTGGGAAGGATTTTATTCTGTTTATTGTTTCTGGACTTTGTTTTGCGAGGCTTTTCTATTTTTGGAGATTTCGAGCTGCTCCTAATGGCGGATTTTTTCCATTCGCTGTGAGTACTCTTCTTTTCCTTTATTGTTTGGATAGTGCCTAAACTGGTGTCAGAGTTTTTATGCCGCCTATGGGCCTCTGAGTTGGCTTAACATACCGTCGCGAAATATCTCTCAGGCATGCTGGTTTCCTCAAGCTGTTTTCCTTCACCGATGTAAGTGATAATTATAAAATACGCACATGCATCCGAAAAATCAGAAGTGCGTGTCTTGGGTTCGAACTCGAGACCTATGACTGGGCAGTCCGACGGTTACACCACTAGGCTATCACTGTTTTCTACTACTGTGAGTACTATAAAAATGTTACGTAGCTTTGAAAATTTCTTTCAACTTTTTAACTGTTTCTTCACTACTTTCTTTGTTTTATTCACAAAGTCTCTAGAATCTAAAAGGTCATAAAAAAATGATTTACTAATCATCATAAAAAGGATATTTTCAAGCTAGGAAGACATAAATACACGATGTTTTCTTCGTGCATTATTAAATAGTATTACATACATACACCGACTCTTTTAGATTTAAGTGTTCTTTCTCTTACCCTTTTATACTTACAACAGTCTTAAAATTGTTCCCAGAATAATAGGAACACGTTCCATTAAATATTCAAATAAATCTCTCACAAAGAGTTAAATGTATGCCATTGTGCCGGAGTACCAAACTCACTTCCCGAAGGAGGAAGTTTCAAAGTTGGATTCGCACTTTCGATAATCCGTTAGTAGTTCGTGTAATAGCCTCTGTGAAATCGACTAAGTTCAACTAGGAAAGTAAATCGTGGAGTCAGCTATCATAATTATTATTCCTCTCTTGAAAGAATTTCGCACAATTAGGACAGTCGGAACCTTTATAAAATTAACTTCACTGAAAGAACATTTTCTTTTCATCATTCTTAAGCAAGAATATCTTTCGCGTCTTTGACTAGTCACAAAGTTTATCTGTCATATCTATTATAAATCTCACTGACTATTTACTTCCATTCCATCCTACGAATTTAACATTTAAAACATTTTAACTTTACAAGCAAAAACATTTCTCTGACATAATATTAAGGTTAAAAAAATCTTAAAAGCAGACACCGGATTATATTTGCTAAAAGAATTACGCAGAAAAGCTTACCTCGATTTACGAAAATGAGCTCAGGGTTTTAAGACCCACGATACATATAACTACTGAGATTTTCTTCTTCATTTACATAAGCTTGCGTAATAATCGTATCGCAATGTAAACGATAAAATATCTAAATCCACTCCCAGAAATCCAGCTTCACGTTTATCCGACTGACGGAACCCATAAAAAGAGGGTTCTGAACAATTATTTTTACATCAGCACCGGAACCATTCCGGACACGATAAAGAATCTCCCGGAAAAAGATATTTATTCGACCACGCTAACGTGTTCCTCAGCAGATTTTTCGGGGATCCATTTTGGACTTTAGCTGTCTAAAAATAAGGTTTTGTATCTTTGTATATGCTAAGGTCTACATTAAATGTAACATTGTTGTGGAATGTTAGGAACTTTCGGGTGTGAGCGCAATAAAACACCGTAAATCGAAGCGCGAAATCACTGACTAATTGTTAGTCTTGTTCCGATAAAATTAACTACTTTCGTGCAAAAGGTTGGTGAAGTTTCGAACTAGGTGTTGAGTTACGTCAGCTAACATTTAGCGGTCAGGTGGAAAGCTCTGAAACTTTTTTGAGGCCAGCTCTTGTTTCTGGGTCCCTCAGTTGTTAAACAAGTTAGATTGAATTATTGGACACCGGAGCTGTCCAATAGTAAGTTTTGTTATAACCATTTTCGTAAAGGACGACTCTAAAATTAGATTCAATTCAGTGAACCGATTTAAAGATAACTTTACTAGAAATAGCACAAGGTATTATTGGAACTGATAATGAAATCAAAGGTACCAAATGAAAGGATTGAACATCCAGTCTGAATACCTATGATCATGACGGTCATTCAGGACCATTTCACTTCCAGGCAAACAAATCCTGTAAAGCAAACATGTACACATTGATATAAAGCAAAGCCCACAAAAGACATGAAACGCCTACATACATATTCAAAGCCAGTACTATCGCACAAACAGCTTTCAACGAAGACATGGCTGCCATACTTGCCATTGATTTATGAAATTGTGTGGCAGTGACCGTCAGTCATTCCAATTATGTGAGAGTATACCGTCGGCAATACATCAATCTTATAGACAAGGGAACAAACACTGCTCACGGTGATATTGCATGCATTAATGCGCTTGGAGATAGTGGTGTTATGCGAAAAGTTAAATGAGTATAGTTTATTGGTTGTGGAACTCTTCGGTGCATCGTTAACATAATGCATGTTTATGTTGTCGATCCTGGAGTTCTGTTTGGTGTTAGTCTTTTGTTGTTGTGGATGGATTTTGAGCGCTGTTATAATCTGGGGAGTTTTTGTTTGTAAGGTGGTTGCGTCAGGGTAGCCAGCGAATTTTCAAGTTCATGTCATTCGATGAATATTTCATGAAAAAGTCATTCAATAGGGTTAAATTAACTTACAGGGTTATATTGATGGTTTTCATGATTGTGGTTCTATAACTACATACGTGTTACTGGCGCGACTCATTTTTCATCAACATACAACCTGACACTGACCTGCAAATTTCAAAAAACTTATACGTTATACGAGTAGGTATTTGTTTTGAATTCAACAGTTTTATTTTGCAATTGAGACGTAATTTTGCTACTGAACTTGAATTGCTTATATTTACTTCAATATCAATAATGTTTTTTTTTTTTGTGAAATCAGCTGATTTAATACTTTGATTGATTGGAGGCCGATCTCAACATAGTTGGGCAAAGACTAGGCATATGTTGATCTGTCTTAGTTTTCTTATTGCAGGAACTATACAGACTACCAAATGTAGTAACGATTCTAACATAATATTTTGATAGCTTCCTCCACGTGTTCTGACATTTTATTTCGGTCAGAAAAACAATCTGAAACCATTTCTAAATCCGGCTCACCTGCAGTGACTTCTGCAGTGAAAATCGAACAAAATAATGAGAACAATATTTTCTAGGGCGTTTGCTGCAAAATTATCGGGCACAGTTCGCGGGCGAAGTGTGATATTACCAGTTAGGGGCGGTTCGAACCGATTACAGCGACAAGTGCACGCGCACCCAACCGTATCACGCTATTATGAAATATTGTGATTATTGTGTACCAGTGACTTGTTTTGTTTTTTTTTTTTCTGGAGTTTCTAATTTTGGAGCGTCATTTTGAAATATAGGTTTGCATTTAATTATGGAAGAATGGTAAGGTTTTTTTTCATACTGACATAGTTTTTTTATGGTGTTGTCTTTGTTTTTCGTCATTTTGAGGAATTTCTCCTGTAGCGTGGGTGCGTTTACAAACATTTAAACTCACATACACAAACAGCCAGACCCGGAACATATACTGTAGGCCAAACAAATATTTGTTCCGTACGGGGATCGAACTCGCGACACGAAGCGCAGCAGTCAATCGCTCAGCCACTGCGCTAACTGTGCCGTCAAATCCATTATCTTCGTCTTACTTGGAGCCCTTATCCCATTTTACTTGTAGTCGTAGAAATACATGGTTTTATTCCACTGTTGCCCGTTAATTATTGTAATTCGTTATTATTGGTCTATTGGCCGCAAGCGCGACTGCTGAGCATGAGGTCCTGAGTTCGATTCCCGGGTCGGGCAGTGTTATTGGGTTTTTCCATCAGGTATTTCGGAGTTTGGATTTGTGTCGGGTTGATGGCAATAGGCCCGCCCCTTATTACACTGGACTTAAACATAACTGGTTAAATATGGTTGTACTATTAGGTACACCTCTGCCTAACCCTACGGGGATTACAGTCGTGATGTATTATGTAATACATTATTTTTTACTTGAGTCTTCTTCTCCCTCTCCAACCAACAAAATTCACTCACTTTCTTTCATTCTCTTAACATAAATTGTATTCAACTTTTATATGTTTCTATTCTATAAAGATCAGACTATACAGGGTGTAAACAGACTCTTCACGAAGCCGTTAACCAAGGGTTATGTACATCAAACTAAGTAACTTTACGCAAAAATTATTGCTGGGAAACGACTTTTTTTTTTGGGGTGAAAAATCACGTTTTACGTTATGACTCAATGTAATGCATTCAAAACATTGTGCTGATGGATGGATTGAATAGTACAGGGGAAGTGAAGAAGTTTTAAGTACAAAAAAAAAACATTAAAAACATGTATTAAAAAAATACTTGTGAAAAAGTTGGAACTTGACCCCCAATATCTCTGTAACAAGAAGGTTCCCAGGTATGGTCTGGAACAAAAAAATGATCGCAATGACGAGAAGAACAAGTGCCTTTCGGCTTCGTTAAGAGTCCGTTTACACCCTTTATATTTACGATTAAACCTCCCTTTTCCTCAAACCCAAGTGATTTTCAATTCCTCATTATTAATTTGTGAAATCCGTTATCGAATTTCGTACCGTTGATTACCTACCTTTTAATATTTAATTGGATAAAGAGAAAATTGACGAAAATCAACGAAATATTCAATGTAATCCCCATTGCAATATTTTAAGCTTGTTTTAATACAAAGCCCTAGGTACTTTTAATGAAATTAATGCCATTACGTGTGAAACTTCATTTAAATAATGAAAATACAGTTTCGGAGAAATATATTTTAAATGATGGTTTTGTTTAAATAATGAATGGGGAGAGAGGGTGTGGTAATTATTTTGTTTAAGAGTGAAAACGATTATGAGTACAGCAGGCCGCACTTCGGAAGTTACAAAACTAGTACAAGCTGGCGTCTTGTCCTTTTTAGGGTTCCGTACCTCAAAAGGTGAAAAAGGAACCCTTATAAGATCACTCTCTTATCCATCTGTCTGTCCGCGTGTCACCACCTATTTTCTCAGAAACGGGCAGACCTAGCAAGGTGAAATTTACACCAGATACTGAGGTCTATAGTTTCTATTAAGTGTATAAAAATCAGGGTCCTGAGTCAACACGATAAAAAGATATGGGCAAATTTAGTTTTTTTATATGGGAAAAAATGGCCGTAACTGGAGCACACCTACACCCACACACACCTATTCACACCCACACCACACACACCCACACACACACCCACCCCCACATCCACACCCATTTTACCTAGTCTGTTAAATCGATGCTGAAAAGATTTGGAAAAACATGTTATATTATAAAAAGTTCTAACGAAGCTATTACTTTGCTTTGATTCAATTTTAGTTTCGGATAGGATTTTTATCATCTATTATTTTCATGATAGAATGCAGCGAGCAGTGGTGAACAGGAGAGCAGTGGTGGCCCAGTGGTAGCGACCCCGACTTATGAACAGTAAGTCGTGGGTTCGAACCCAGGCAGGCGCATTACTTTGTGTAATATATTTCATCACCACTGCTCTCAAAAACGGTGAAGGAAAACATCGTGAGGAAACCGGCATGTCCTAGAACCAAAAATTCGAAGACATGGACATCTACCAATCCGCACTGGGCCCGCGTGGTGGAGTATAGCCCAATCCCTCTTATAGAGAGCAGGCCTGTGTCCCAGCAGTGGGAACATTATAGGCTGATGATGATGATTATTTTCATTCGAAACAATAGATACTTTGAATGTAATTCTACGTTTCCCTAGCTTGATGATTCATGTTGAATCCAATATTTTTGTATCTAAAAGCTGTTTTTTACATCGACTGTGCCATCATATTATACAAAGATGATTGGATCAGACATAATACGTATAACGGTGATATGTATAGCGTATGAAAATATTCAATGTAATGTTCCGTAGTTTTTGTTTGTTTGGGACCTTATAGGCGATGTTCCAGAAGATAATTGTTTATGTAACCCTAATTCAATTTGTTACAAAAACATCATGTTTTTATTCCGTGATTAATTTTGGTCCAGTTACTTTTTGGCGACTTTTTTCATAAAAAATCTGACATCGTTTTAAAAATTTGATATTTTTATTTCGATTTTAGCATTAATTAATTCAAAGAATCCTTAAATTGGAATACGAACTTTTGAAATCCCTTCACTGATAACCATAATGATTATTCTTATTTCAAATTCCTGAAGGAAATGCCCTAAAAAATAAAATCAACAAAAATAATTGGTTACCCGATACCGTTTGTATTGTAAGGGCTTGCGAATTGGACATGTAAACTCGATTCATTAGCCACACAACTTTGCTACATGTGTGACATGTGTCTACCTGTAGCAACAGTGCTTCGTTTCCCACTTGGACACGACCTACATGTGAAGCTACAGCAGCTGCGGAGAAATCAAATGAAAGAAATTGCTTAGAACATTCTTCGAATCACCGCGACTTGCAACGCGACGATGACTTATGCCCGACTTGTCACTGATCAAACTCGACTGCAGCGATAGCCACGCGAAGGAAACTACAGCCCTTTTACAATTGTACCAATATTACAAGTGGCTGAGCGATCGGCTGCTGCTATGCGGGTCACGAGTTTGATTCCCGCACGGAACAAATATGTTCCTGGTCTAGCTGTTTGTGTATGTGAGTTTAAATGTTTGTAAACGCATCTACGATACAGAAGAAATTCTTAGTGTGGAGGCAACGATAAAAAGAAATACCACTGATTTTGCATCTCCGTCAAGTTTTTTATTCTCGTTCCAATAAGTACTCTGTTGATACTTGCACACTAAAAATAAACGGAAAACTGAACTAAAGATTACGTTGTGATAAGTTTGCTATTGGTTTGCACCAATTAGAGGTAAAATAACTGTGCAAGAGCTGTACTCACGCGCAGTCGCGCACCTATCACTCGTCACAAGTCGCAAGTCGCCCGAGGTCATGAATGTCCGTACATATACCTGGCTGTAGCTACACTTCATGACGTCATATCTTAGTTGGTATGAATGTTTTCTACTGTGGCACGGACATTGTGTCTGAGTGTCACAGAGCATACCATGACGCACCTCAATATGAATTGTGACGTGGTGATACTGACGCGAAGAAAACAAGTGAAACAATCGCGTGTCGCATCACCTTTTTTTTCGGATGGGATATCATCAAATGACTTCTCCGACTCTGGGCGGAGCGGAAGGAAGTGTCAGACTTGTACTGACTAAAACCCATCCATGTTCCTTCCTTGCCCTTTGTGTTCCAGGGCCGCGGTATCTCTTTCGAACAATCCCGCAGCCCTGGAAGGGTGTCGCATCACCTGAAGTTATGAACGAGGCCTGATTGTAGCAACACTTCATGACGTTATATCGAAGTTGGTATTTATGTCTTCATCCCTCATCTGAGTGTCACAGAGCCACTTCAACATGACTTGTGACGTGATAATACCGTTGTGAGTAATGCCGTTAAGGAACACAAGTGAAACAAGCGCATGTCGCATAGCCCGAAGTCATAAACGAGGCCTAACTGTAGCAACACTTCATGACGTCATATGGTAGTTGGTATTAATGTCTTCATCCCTCATCGCTCCTGTGGCACGGACATTGTGTCCGAGTGTCACTCCTGACTGTTTCAGATAGCAGCTGTTGTAATATTGTTCTGTTAGCACGTGTCTTGTTTCGGAGGAGCTCGTAGCTAAGTGAGGAGCTCGTGGCTAAGTAATAACAGCCGCTCAGGTCGATCTTTAGGTTAAACCGTGCTTGCCTAGGTTGGTCCGTGGATGAGTGAGCACCCAGTACATACCCAGTTTCCTCCGTGCCTCGGAAAGCACGTTAAGCCGTTGGACCCGGCTGACATTTGTAGATCTTTGACATTCGTTAGGCAGGCAGTGGCCCAAAAAGTCTGACAACCAGTCTTACCAAGGGGTCTTGTATTACCCAGTACTTACTGGGTTGTGGAGGTCAGATAGGCAGTCGCTCCATGTAAAATACTGGTATTCAGCTGCATCCGGTTAAACTGGAAGCCAACCCTAACATAGTTGGGAAACGGCTAGGCAGATAGATGATGAGCACGTGTCTTGTCTCAGGAATACGATTTGTTAGTAATTGAATGGCTACTTAGTGGTTAAGTGACTGTTACGTTGGTCTAGTGGTCGCAAGTACCGACTGCTGAGCATGAGGACCTGGGTTCGATTCGCGTTTCGTGCAAAGTGTCATTGGGTTTTCCAACAGGAATTTCTCAGTAGCCGCCACGGAGTCTGGATTTGCGCCCGGTTGATGGCAATAGGCTCGCCCCCTATTGCACATGGGACTTGAACATATTTGGCGAAATGAGGACGTACTATTAGGTACACTTCTGCCTAACCCTTGGGGGATTACAGGCCTTATGTTATCGATGGCTTCTGTAGGTGAAATTGGTTTATTAAGAAAAAAAGTTATGTAGCATTATCAGCCTTTTGACGCTTCTACTGCTGGGGACACAGGCATCGTCCATAAAAGAGAGAGTGGGCCATAATTTACCACGAGAGGCAAGTTTAAGTTGGTGGATGTCGCGAGTCTTCGTTTATGTTGAATCGATTCGAGATGAGCTACGTAAACATTCGTTATGTATGACACTGTGGGAATTGGAAATATCTAAATACAATTTTCAAGAGTATCAGACGTTAAACAATTTTGCTCAGGCCAAATAAAAAACCAAGACATAGCACTGCGAACAATACAATGAAGCATGCCCAAAACCACATCTCGCTCTGTGCATACACGCTTACACGCACACATTTATATCATACTACAACTAAACTGCGCTCAAAAACTAAGCTCACAGTGCACTCATGTTTACGAAACTGGCTTCACGTCACTTTTGACAGTGCTGTGTCTTAGTTTTTTATTTGGTCTGAGCAATTTTTTTACAAAATTCTGTGTCTCGGGGTGGGTCAAATTAGACGCAGTACCTAAGTAGAAAGTCACGATCGAAATTCACGACTCATTAAACTTACAAACCTAAAAAAAAAACTGTTCAATACACAAACGCAAACATCAAACACGAATAACATTTTTGTTTTCGAAGTTTCAAACAAACCCCGAGTACACTTGAACCCTCAAGCAACCCAGAAATCGGATACTTGGAAGTTAGGGCCCCAATTCACCCGCAAGGCACCTCAAACTAATAAAGGAAACATTTAATTAATGTAATTCAAAGTTTGGTCAGTCGTAAAGTTATTAAATCAAAAGGTCAGGACTTGAAGAACATGAGATTAGCCTTCTGCACATGTTAACTAGTTACACACATATTGGGTAGGGTAACCATATTTTCCTGTTCAAGGGACAAGGTGGTCCGCCGCGGGAGCCGCCCCGGGCGTCGGGGGTCACGTAGTGGCATCCGGCCACCGTACACGCGGACCGATGGACGGTGAGTAATGGGCTAGCTCACCGTCCCTCCGTCTTTTGACGACAGGCCGTATTGACGGCGCGTTCGTATTCTACGCGCGCCTCAAAGAGACCAGCAAACAGGGAGGAGCCCGCAAGGGCCGATGCCTGCCAGGGCTGCGGGACTGTTCGAAAGAGATACCGCGGCCCTGGAACACAAAGGGCAAAGAAGGAACATGGATGGGTTTTAGTCAGTACAAGTCTGACACTCCCTTCCGCTCTGCCCAGAGCGGGAGAAGTCATTTGATGAATTCCCATCCGAAAAAAAAGGGACAAAGAGGTTACCATGACGTTTTGAAGCAGTATTGTTTTAATATCACTCTAGTGTGGGAAAGAGACAGAAGTATCGAAGACGTCTAGTGCAATCTCTTTCCCACTTGGGAATAAGATCAAAACAATAATTAATAATTTAAAAATACCTAAATTAAAAAAAATATCACGCCCTCGTTGGTAGAGTCACCGCAAGCAAGACTGCTGAGCATGTGGTCGATGGTTCAATTACCGGGTCGGGCAAAGTGATATAGAGTTTATATAGGCGCAATGTGATTAGGTACACCTCTGCCTAACCCTTCGAGGATTACAGGCGTAATGTTATGTTATACAGTATATTTATGTTAAAAAAATATTATTCAAAATTATTCTTGGTGACTGAAGTTTTACCTATTCTTTTCACGCTCCGCCAAAAATACAGCAAAACCATAAATCATCCAAAGCCAGCCATTTTCATGGACACAGTAACAAAACAGCAAGTCACACGTAGGGTCTACATGAAGGAGTATTAAATTCGGTTAATGCCCGGACAAATCGCGTAAGTTTACAAGTGGGGTCCAAGAGACCCTAGCAATAGCACAAATTGTTACCAACTCACGACACTAGAGGGTTGAAATGGACTCCGTGCTTTGATTCGGATGATTTATGGTGTTGTAAGACTTGCCGTATATTAAATTATATTGATTTTTGGCGCAAATTAACTATTTTAATGATCAGATTTTTACAATGCAATTAAGATACACACGCTTATACACGCTGCAAAAGATCGTCACCATATCACGTTTTTTACTAGCTGATGCCGATTCAAGCTGATGCAGTTAATCATCTGTCTAACCTTTTCCTAATACCAGTATTTTACATGAAGCAATTGCCTATTCTGACCTCCACAACCCAGTTAGTACTGGATAATACGATATACCTTAGTAAGACTGGCTGTCCGAATTTCGGGTCACTGACTATCTGTAAAGACTGTATACGAATGACAGCCGGTACCAGGCAGCAGTTTGACGTGCTTTCCGAGGCACAGCGGAAACTCAGTATGTAACTCGGATTAACCTAAAGATGGACCCGAGCGGCTGTTAGTATTAAGCCACTAGCTACTAAAAGAACTATTAGACATTATTATTTACCTATGGCAAGAGACTGTATTGTCTTGGCTTCTAAAATATTTCTGAATCGCCTATAATAACATTGCAAGGGTTTTTCGTCATTATCCAATATGATTTATTATATTTGCGTAATATTAGATACATCACGGTACCTGTACCTATAAAATTTCCTTTGAACTCTCGGTACTCATCCTGACATAAAATTAACAAATCATTATATAATATTTCCATACTTCGTGCAATATTCCGTCTATTTTCGGCGTGATATGAGAGCCAATATTTTATTTAATTTTTGATGAAATAGGTTCTGAAGGAGCAATACAATATTCCAAAATGTTATAAAATTACTAAGAATTTCGTCTTATCCAATACGGAAGTAAATGGAGCGATGTTTTCTGGAATTTTCCGTAAATAAGCATTAAAATTTCTCAGGTTATAATAAGAATTCTATCTAATTTTGTCACTTTTGTCACGCCAAACTTATAGCGATATAAGTTGCTGTACGATAACTCAAGTCTCGGTTAAGTTCGCCTAAACATAACTTATCGTAATCTTTGTTTGGTTGATGAGTAGCTTCGATACATTTGTTTTTGTGATCGCTTATCTGCTTGTTTGGCAAAGGGCAATGGAACGCAGCATTCTGAGTGTCAGAAGACAAGACAGGGTTCGAAACACCACGCTGCGTTCCAAAACAGGCATAGTGGCCGTAGGCAAGAAGGCTGCTAGGCTAAAGTGAGATTAGGCGGGTCACGTCAGCCGCATGCATGAGGACCTCTGGGCAAAAGTCTCCACACAATGGTTGCCGGAAGACGGACGGCGCTGCCGAGGCCGGCCCAGAAAAAGGTGGCGAGACGAACTGGACGCGCACGTGGAAGGAATTGGGGGAGGCCTTTGCCCGGCAGTGGGACAGTACAGGCTGTTGAAAAGAAAAAAAAAAAAAGAAAAAATCCTCATAAATTTGTTATTTTTAGGGTTCCGTAGTCAACAAGGAACCCTAAAAATAACAAATTTAGTTAATACAATAATAAATTCAATGAATATTTCTTGACAATGTGAATAGTTACGGCAACAAAGTGGTAAATAAAATCTGGAAAAGTATTTTTTTTAGGGTATCTCCTGTACACGTAAAGGGTATGTAATGATATGTTTATTTTTTCTCGCGTACACCATAGTCTGGGATGTCGTTGGATAGGTCTTTATAAAATATTGCGAGTTTGTCCAAATAATTTTTCGATTAAAGGATTCGCTTGTGAAATATTAAGCTTTAGAGTATAAATTTTTGTTAGACTCAATTGTGTGTGCTACGAGCTAAATGGTTCTGTTTGGGAGTGTGAAAAAATTCACGGTGGACATAATTTTCTAAACATACTGTGTGGGAGCACAGGTTTTTCAACTGCAAATGTAAGTTTGTTTTTTATATAACAATAAAAATCATCGTTCGGAGGCAAATCGGACCGTAGGAAGTGTCCGCATATCTTGATGGGCAACTACGGTACCCTACACTGTGCGTGGGCCGACACGCACTTGGCCGGCTTTTTAGTTATTAAATTTAGTTTCTCAGTGAGTTATTTTTAATTCTTGATGAGGAATAATATAGTTTTTAAACCATCATTTTTCATCAATTATATGGACTTTTTTTGGGTGTACAAAAAAAGAACTCTTAATTATTAACAAATTTCAATATTTACTATAAAAAATAATAGAAATAATTTGCGGTAGCTTTTGCAAGTTGAATTTATTAGCACAGCAATTTTCACACACCACAGTTTCCTTTAAAAAGAGACCGTTAAAAATCCTCTTTTTTTCGTGCAAAAAATTGTTCCATAGTGGGATTTAATTTCAAAGCTTCTCCATAATACAGTAGACTCGAAAAACCATTTTCTGGGCCGTCAGTCAGCCCACATCAATGCAGCGGCCGTTCAATTATTCAACTGGAACTACATCGATAGGTATACCTATGTTGTGAATTGACACGATTTTGAATATTTTGATGGGTGAATAGAAATATTTTAATGAATAGAACACATTGGAATATTTTGCCAGGATTAGGTCTATTTTTTATTATTGTTAAAATTTGTAATGAAGGAATTTTACTTTCAAAGAGTTAGTTATTAATCAAATTTTTCAACTTCTCAAAGACTTTGAAACTGCACTCTTAAATTTTAAATCTTCTGATGTTAGGTTTCCTAGATAATTTCTATATCCATTCACTTAATCTCACTCAACTCAACCTCGTAAGATATGTCTGTTGTTCCCAGCTTGGGATGAAATCCATATTTGTTCCAAAATACAAATATTTGGTCCAAGCTTGGGATCCAAACTGACTTTGCGTTGGCAAAGTCAAGCACTTACCAACTACGCCAATAGGCTCGACAAATATTGCCTCCACATAGCTTTTGTGGGACCTTTACGCATTTGTAGGTTGTTCAGTGTCCTGGCAATACCAAATCAATGGGGATCAAGTTGTAGCCAGTGCAAAACTGCTATGTGAATTGCAGCAGGCGGGAAAAAGTTTATTCTGTTTAGCACCGATTCATTTTCCCACTAAGTTTTGCGAGCGTTTTTCATTAAGCAGATACTCATATTAGCATAATCTTATATTACGGGTATTGAAGAAGGACCAAATGATATTTGGTTGACCCGTTGTTCGAACCCAAGGCCCTAGTCTCAGCTCAGCTGAGGTCATACGACCAGTTTACCAAAGAGCCATCATGTAATTTGAAGAATAATGCAACGTTTCAAATTACCTAATTTAAAAATTAATCTAAAACAAAACACAATTGCGCAACATGCAATAACACTGCATTTTCTTTTGCTTTTCTAAGCTCAGTATAACAAAAAATTACTTCGGGCTAGTGTTTATTACGATAAGCATATCGCATGGCGTCATTACCCCATAACACCATCGATTACACCGCAGAAAACTATTAAGGACCGTGCAAATTACATAGGCAACGGTTTGACGTGTACTGGCCATATTACGTTTGACTACGGATAGATGGCGTTGTACAAAATTATGATTGAAGGAACAAGCTGAATCGCGTTAACGAAATTTGCAATTTTTATTTTTCTGCGTATCTCTTTTTTTTCTATTCGCTGAGGATAGAGCGACACTTTTTGGACTACAAGTGTTTAGATACTCTCATACAATTGAATTATCGCTTTAGAACCACTGCAGATTGCAAAGGTCCTTATACTTACTAATGTGCAGTGCAAAGTTTTGGGCGCCCGCGAGCCCCTAAGTTACTAATTATTTATATCTGTATCAATTTAGTATGAGTGAAACTGTCATAACATAACATTATTATGTCTATGGCGTGACGAATACTGGTGAGTTTATGGCCACTAATAAACGAACTGGTTTGTGCAGTAGTTTTAACTAAAGGCCATAAGACTTTTCATTCTCCTTGAGTAGAAAGAGTTTCTCCATTTACAGATCCTCAATTTCAAAACTTATCACCACTGACCCAGCCTGTTCTAGCTCACTAAACTAAACCGTCCCAAACGTGACTTTAACCCCACTTTCAGAATTAAATCCTCCTCTTACCAGAGGAAAAATATTGCAACGATAACGCTAACTTTGCATTGCAAGAAGTGCAAGCGTTGCCAATTACGGGCCGTCGGCTACAAGCCTTGAAAGCGTCTTTAGCTTAACCACGTCAAAGCATAGAAGTTCAACTCCACACAATGAACGAAAACGCACGCACACATAGACACGCTTTATGAACAGCGAGTGCAAGCGCACTCGCGACTGTCATTTGTATAAAGATGGCCATACGTTCGCTTCTATGTATGCGTGCGCTTCTTTTTGTTCGTTGTAAGAGTGGGTTTTCTGTACCCATCTTTTTCATGCGAGTCTCTCCGACTAGAAGTCAGTTAATGGCCAAAGTGATTTATCGATTAGACGCCACACAAGTTTACTGTTAGCCAAACAAATAGATCTTCGTTGATCCTGTATGTATGTATTACGGTTTAGAAACAGGAGTTATGATGATGTGGATTTTGAAATTGGAAAGGATAAAGATTGATAGATTATTTTAGTTTAATTTCAGGCTGAAAAAGATACCCAATTAAAAGAATAAGCACTTCTATGGTGCTTCAAATAAAGTTGATCAAATGTCTTGAGGATTCAAGGTTTAATGAATACCTTTTATATCTTGAAGAATGAAGAAAATTCTTTGTAGTAAACACCTAGTTCAGTAGTTCACTGTCAGTGTGCACTGTTTTTTGAATATTAGTTCCACATTCGCAACGTCGAGTGCATAAAACCATAACAGTTACAATACAACATATCAAATGCTTACATACGAGTTTGGTATTTTCCATTCCTTTTTTTGAAGTTATACTTGTTTTGGCGCGTTAGGGAAAATTATGAGAGTAATTTTTTACGATACGCACGCACACCGTCACGTAAAACCGACACCCTGAAGTTAGCTAGTCAACATACACCCTGAAGTTAGCTAGTCAACATTTTAGTTTTATACGCCAAAGAAGTATAACTTCTTACGTGCGTAATAAGTACACATATGTACATACTTTTTTTGTTACCAAATAATATCTTAACAATACATTAGCTATTTTCACAACGAATGTTTTAAGACATGCGGATCTAAGCCAAGTCCATTAGACTTTCACGTGCGTCGACCTAAAAATATGAAAACATAAGACGGGCTTAGTCCTTTTTTTTTCTAGAACTTGTCAGATTACAGATTACCATAGCGACCTAAAAATATAAGAGGTGAGGTAAAGATGTTTTTTATTCTAAGTTGGGTCTGAACTAAAAAAGCTCCTAGCTTATAAATTGCGAGGGAGGTATGTACATATATTATAGAGTGGGGTGTGACGATAAAGGGGATATTAGTGAATAATAAATATTGAACTCTTCTTGAGAGGTTAAGTGTTTTGTTTTTTAGGTTGAATTTATGAGTACGTCTCGTTTGGTAAGTTTCCATGGGAATAGATACAAAAATATTCATTTGTTTTTTAGGTATCACATTCTTTGTTCAATTTAGATCTAGCGACGGCTGTTTATAGGCAGAATGGTTGTATAAGATTTCGTTTGATCCTATAACAGTATAAAGTTACACGAAATTAGCTAGCGGCACTCCGCATTCATGTCTGGTATCAATATTTCTTTTAGATTCATACTCACTATTACTGGATTTATTTTTTAAACCAGACTTTTAAACATATAACAAGTGTGCATTAAATTAAATGTTTACATGGGAGGAGATAACAATAAATGGATAAGTCCACACTTACAGGATATTTGTAATTAAATTTTACTGCCTCCTGCATTTTCAGAAACAACTTGAAACATCTCAATAACAACGTTCATAATTATAATGAGTTTCCCGCAGAGCAATGAATTACGCGGTAATTATGAAACAAATTAGATTACCTATAACATTCACGTACTTTCAGATGTTTTGCGTTCCTATTCCGTGGAAGTGATTCGATGGTGAAACGAGAACGAAACGATCTACATTAATCCTTATTAATCTCTTTACGAAAACGAGGACTACGGTTTATTACAGGCAGGCTTTTATCAGTGTTGTCAGAACCACGAAACCTCGCCATCAAACGAAAAATTTTGGCGAGTTAAGAATTAAGCAACACTTCTGTACTATAATTTTCACCATTTTTTTTTTTTTTTTTTCTATTTCATAATATTCTGAATGGTTTATTTTCAGTCATAATAGTTTTTCAGTTGATCTATGTACTGATTGATTGTTTGTCTGTTTTGCTGTTTCGTTGTTCGATATCATTGGCTTCATAGGGCAAAGTTCTGTCTTATAGATAACTAGCATAGTATCGAGGCTTTGCCCGCGTGTATGGTAACTATCCCACAGGATTATACTCTCGGACTACTGCTACGTGTTACTCCAGGTTATAAACTATCTGTATACCAAATTTAATTTAAATCCGTTCCGTAGTTTCTGCGTAAAAGAGTAACAAACATGCATTAATCCATACTCACAAACATTTGCGTTTATAATCACTAAATATTATAAAACAAAGTCCTCCGCCGCGTCTGTCTGTCTGTTCGCGATAAACTCAAAAACTACTGCACTGATTTTTATGCTGTTTTCACCAATGGAAAGACTGGTTCTTGAGGAAGGTTTTTTTTGGCCGCGATAACCAACATTTACGCGGGTGAAGCCGCGGTCATCAGCTAGTAATAGATAAGATAAGATCGAATCAAATAATTCCACCCAGCTATTGTTTAATGTCAAAAATATGACAGAGTGGAATTGACTAATGACATGTGGACATAATAAGCATGTAACAAAATTGCTGGTGGCCTACCAAGACGTCCACAAGCAGTATTGTTTTAATCTTTTTCAAAATTTGGAAAGAGATGGTGCTACACGGCCTGTATAGCTCCGTTTCTTTCCCACTCTGGAATAAGATTAAGGTGAAAGCGTCAAGGTAGCCCGCGAAATTCGAATTTTCTTACTTTACTTACTTTTTTTGCAATTTCCTCTAAGTTCATGTAACCTCATTGATTCACTATTTCATGAAAAAGTCATTTAATGGAGTTAAATGAACTTAGAGAGTTGTATTGATGATTCTAATTCTGTCAGACGTGTTATTGGTGAGACTCATTTTTCATCAACATACAACCTGACACTGACCTGCAAATTGCAAAAAACGTAAGAAAATTCGAATTTTCCGGGTTACCCTGAAGCTTCCATCTTAAAAAAATTCTGCTTTAAGACGTCATGGTATCTCCTGGTTTTTCTGACTCAACAAAATCCAACACGCTTAGTTAAAAACTAAAATAAGCCAATCCATAACCAATAAACTAGTATCATCCATCGATCGTTCACAGAATACTCTCTCCAGTAATAGCTTCGGCTTTCCGTTCTGAATAATTTATCAGGAGGCAATTAATTATGAAAGTGGAGAACATAAGTAGCTCATTACGCGAGTTCAAGTGGCGCGAGAATTTATCACATACCTTATAATTACGAACACGACTTCTATTTGAAAGATATGTGGGGTATTTATGTCGGGAATTGGCTATTTTGAGGTCTTCGATTAGAAAGTTAAATTAACCATTTATTAGTGCACACAAAAGATACAGCATAACACGCAGAAGCACAATTAAATGATGATTAATGGTCTCCATGTGTGTTTTTGGTAAATATACAAAGTACTTTCAGTAAACAATGGATACGATTTTTGTCCTACGAGAGCAGCGGTAGGCCCAGTGGTTGCGGCCCTGACTTACGAACAGTAAGTCGTGGGTTCGAACCCAGGCAGACGCATTACTTTGTGTAATTTTTTCATCACCACTGCTCTCAAAAACGGTGAAGGAAAACATCGTGAGGAAACCGGCATGTCCTAGAACCAAAAAATCAAAGACATGTGACATCTACCAATCCGCACTGGGCCCGTTTAGTGGATTATAGTCCATTCCCTCTCATAGAGAGGAGGCCTGTGTCCCAGCAATGGGAACATTATAGGCTGATGATGATGATGATGATTGTCCTACGCATTTTGGGCATTTATCAGAGGTTTCAACAATCTGTCAATTTGAGTTTTAGAATTTCTTTTTGTTACACTAAATAGGCTTGCATTTGGCCGCAACTCACTTGATGTGAAGCGAAGATACGGGCTAGAGTGGAGCACGCTTGCCTAGAAGAAACCGATTCACTCGAACTTTGATGAGATCCAGATTATAATGATAGGAAGACGTAGAAGCTCTCAGTGAATTCTACAGACTGGCAAATCGCACAATTAATGTGGAGGAAAAGCGGTTTGTTTGGGTCCAACGTCAACCATATAACGGTGATGCTTCGTCGTATCACTGCATCTCTGTTAAAATGAGTGAAAAAATCCACCACTTCGGCCCAAAGAGGTTAGTAGACCACGAAAATGATATGGTAGGATAATCCGGACGTCCGTCTTATGACGACAGGCCGTGTCGACGGCGCGTTCGTGTTCCACGCGCGCCTCAAAGGAATGCCAGCAAACAGGGCTGGGAGGGGTCCGCAAGGGCCGATGCCTGCTAGGGCTGCAGGACTGTTCGAAAGAGATACCGCGGCCCTGGAACACAAAGGGCAAGAAAGGAACATGGATGGGTTTTAGTCAGTACAAGTCTGACACTCCGCTCCGCTCCGCCCAGAGCAATAGGGGTCGTTTGATGATTTCCCATCCTAAAAATAAAAAAAGGATAAATCGGACAGATTCTGCCAAAGCCAAAGTTAGAAGTTCCGTCACGAAAGATGGAAAACTTGGAAGGAGGCCTTTGCCAAGGAGTGCGACAGAACAGGCTTACAAAAATAAAATTACATTTAACTAATAAAAATAAAACCTTTTAAAAATAAATCTCGTTATCTTAAAGCTTGATGGAAACACGAATTCATTCCAGTATCTACATTTTTTCTTGGCTTTATTATCTTACAGCGTTGCGCCTAGAATTCCCACCTGGGACTCAGCCTATCTGTGTAATGAGCACAATACAGATAGGTGCAGAAGTTACACTCCATACGAAGGAAAATAGGCGCACGCACACATTGACACGTACGTGAGGCGATCGCAAACAAATGACGCGAGAGAATAAGTGCGCTTGCACTCGCTGTACGTGCAGCGTGTATATGTGTGCGTACGTTTTCACTCGTATTGTATGGAGCTGACCTTCTTTACCGATATATTTTGTGGAAATGAGCTTAGTAGGTCTTGTGTTCCGTTAGCGGCCGTTTGGCTATTTATATTATACGTTTATAAGTCTAGATTCTAGGAACCACTCGTGGCTTTGTTCGTATTATTCATAAAAAAAGTTTTTATCGACAAGGTTGGATTCGATGACAGTTAAAACTTTGAATGTAACTTGTAAAACAAAAGCGTAACAGTAGTTCTAATGCCCTGTTTTTCTTGAATATAAATCTACTATGTATCTATAAAATCGATTTGCGAAACGGACAAACACAATAGGCAATTATATGAAAATCATCACTTGGATTCTATTTTTTTTAACTAACGGGCACTGGACAAGTCTTTTTCATTCTTTGTTTTCTAAATAAAGTTTTCTAACTTTAATATTCATAACTTTTACCTTCAACAGTGTCAAACTCAAAATGTGAATCCATCATTATCATTCATTTCTAACTGAAAAGCTAAATAGATATTTGCCGTGTTGCACCGTCATCCTCAGTATGGGCTTCTTACAACGATACAGCTGAATACTAGTATTTGACATCGAGTGGCTGCCTATCTGGTCTCTAGAACTGAGTTACTAGGTTACACGATGGTCTTAGTTTAATTTAATTGAGCTCTGTAGAGCTATTTTTACATTCAATTAATTGTAACAGTGTAATATTTCGAAGTAACTGTAGGTATGACAACGATTGGCAAAAATATTTCTGGTCGTATTATTACGCATTCAGCGATCCGTATTTTCAGCTTATTTTTTTTTTATGTTATTGCCTAAAAACGAGTTAAATATAAACTTAACATTTGTAAAATGAATGTTATTTAATTACATAGGTATTTATAACTACTCCTCTTTTTAGTCCTCAGACCACTGTCATTCTCCTATAAACTGATAATAAATACGGAACCCTAAAACAAAAGAAGAGCAACAATAAGCTGATATGGTGTCTACGATAATGCTTCTAAAAAGTACAATTTTTTTTTCAGAATGTAGAAAATATTGTCTTTTAACATAACATAACATAACATCACGCCTGTATTAGGCAGAAGTGTACCTAATAGTACACCCACATTGTGCTACTTATTTGTTTTTAGGAAGCCACGGAGTCGGGATTTGTGCCCGGTTGATGGCAAAAGGCTCGCCCTTTATTACGTATGACTTACACATAACTGGCGAAATTTACAATTAGGTACACCTCTGCGTAACCCTTTAGGGAGTATTTATTAATAATAACGATTGTAAAATGTTTCATCACTTACTTGCTTGTTTACTTAGACTTTGAGAGTGTATCTAAATAGTTTCCGAAAACTAAGTTGTAGGCTTTCCAAGTTTAGAAGTGGAGTTTGACTAAGTGAACTAAGTCAGTTACAAAGTGACTTTATTTTAATTACAAAATCGCTTCCGTCTACGTATGTACAGTCAACAAAATAGATAAGTATGCATGGTCGTTAGATATAGTTGCAGTTTTTTTAGAAACTGTTGCACATTTTCAAATGAAATTGAAATAATTTAACTAATTGTTTAGTTTTCTTCATTACATTTTAATTTCATCCGAAAACATCCATCGGTTTTTAAGAAAAAATCAATTATATCCTTCGACCCTGGATACCTATCTGTTTTATTGACTGTACATTAGACTACGTTGAGGTAAAGAAATGTATTTCCGAAAAATCTTAAATATTTTTCGATAACATACAACGTATTATAACGCTACTTTTGAAGAAATGTTGTCATAATCTCTCAGACCAAATAAAAAACCAAGACATAGCACTGAAAACCATTCAGTGAAGCATGCGCAAAACCACGCCTCGCTCTGTGCATACACGCTCACACGCACACATTTACATCAAACTACAATTGAACTACGCTCAAAAACTAAGCTCACAGTGCACACATGTTTAAAAAATCGGCTTCACGTGACTGTTGACAGTGCTGTGTCCTAGTTTTTTATTTGGTCTGAGCATAATCTATTATTATAATTTTTTTTTTTTTCATTAGCCTGTTCTGTCCCACTGCTGGGCAAAGGCCTCCCCCATTTTCTTCCAACTCTCCCGGTGCTTTGCCTCCTCTGGCCAATCAGTCAGGAACGAGTCTAAATCGTCACGCCAGCGTTTCTTGAGCCTGCCTCGGTAACGACGACCGTCTTCAGGCACCCACTGTGTGGCGATTTTGGCCCACCTGTCCTGACCCATCCTGGAAATGTGACCCGCCCAGTCCCATTATAATCTATTATATTATGTTTAAAAAGACACAAAGTCACTAACATGAAAGCGATGTCAAAGCTAAATTATAAAGTTAATTCGTTTCGTCGCTGTATTAGTTATGAATAGTTATGATACACAATTCATAAATTAGCTTTTAGGAAGCTTGCAATTACATATCGAGCTAACTGAGTATTGAATACATTATATGAGTGTAACATATCACAACATCACGCCTGTAATCCCAGAGGGGTTAGGCAGAAGTGTACCTAATAGTACACCCACATTTCGCCAGTTATGTTTTGAAGTCCTATGTAATAGGGGGCGAGCCTATTGCCATCAACCGAGCACAAATTCAGACTCCGTAGCTGCTATTGAGAAATTCCTGATGGAAAAACCCAGTAGCACTTTGCCCGACCCGGAAATTGAACCCATGACCTTATGCTCAGCAGTTGCGCTTGCGACCACTAGGCCAACGAGGCAGTCCAATCAGTGCAAATATGACGTAAAAACTATAATGTGGTTCTTCTCCATAGGAAATGACCAAACCGAACCGTGTACCTTTTTTTGACGTTTCATAAGTGGGCACCAAGTAGGCCTATGTAAAATAAAATATTTTCACAAGCTTGATATCTCGGTACCTCATTAGGTACCACTATCAGAGCAAATACGCTGTTTTTTTTTTCTTTAAAAAAGTCGTCCCACACTAGGAATTTCTCCTGTATCGTACAAACATTTAAATTCACATACACAAACAGGCAGACCCGGAACGACTATCTGTAAGCCATACAAATTTTGTTCCGTGCGGGGATTGAACCCGCGACACACAGCGCAGCAGTCAATTGCTAAGCCAATGCGCCAACCGCGCCGACAAAAAAAAAGTTTACTTTATTCTCATTCTTTCAGAATTGGGTTGTCTTACAGAAAACTTTACTTCGATTGCGAGATTTGCAAAAGCTTATATACCTATGTGCATAAACACTACATTTAAAAAATTAAAATAAAAAATGTATGTGCTAATCTGCAATTAGCACACAATACGTACATATAACATTACATTATACTTTCTAGTTCACTGCCATAAACCACTGAATGACAGTAAAGAAAAACATGGCGCACAGTGGAACGAATGTATGGGAGCGGTTGGACGTAGACATGTCCGAAAAAAAAGAGTAAAATTATGCCAAACTAATGATGCCATCTTATTCGATTACTTAATGCCTTCATAACTTGTGGTGATGAATTTCTTCATAACTCCCATATTTCGGGAGTAATTTGAGAAAATGTGAAATTTTACTATGAAAATGAGTGTATCGAGCTCTCTCCCTCCTGATTCCGGGCTTGTTTCAAGTAGCGGTCTCTAATATCATAATGCTAATACTAAGAGCTATATTTAATACTAAGACACATAGTGCGCCAAATGTGCACTTTCTGGGATAAAGAGTGATGTTTATTTTATAACACAATTTTTTTATTTTTTGTTTATTTTGTTGATTAAAACCGTTTTTCTAAAGGTTTACCTTATTACAATAACATTTCTGAGCAGCCAATTAGAGAAGATATAAGCTAATTAGGATATATAATTAGGGACTTAAGGTTTACATATAAAACTGATGCACTAATGATTACTGATAAGAACATTGCTATTATTTAATTACTAAATGGCTCTTAATACACTAATTTAGCATGCATCATTTACTAATTATCACAATAACTAATTACCTTGCAATATTTAACAAAGGATACCTGGGATACCTGGATTTTATATAAATAGGTCACTATTAGTAACTTTAAAATCAGTGTTGATTTACACCTCGTTGTATCCAAGCTAATCTCGCAATGTATTTTCCAAATTTTAATACAAATCTTGATATTCACGTTGCTTTATGCGCACGCGCACATAAAGATTTACGCGACTTTAACTATTTGTTCAGTGTTTTAAAAGATAACAGTTGTGTTCAGTTATGTGAAAGTGCTGAAACAAGTTTAAAAGACTGGTGTCGTCGATTTTGCTACCGCATTTATGCAAAATGGACACAGTCTGGAAGAAGCACAGATAAGTTTCGGAAGAAACATGAGATTTGGCTACAGGCTGCAATTCAATGGCCGGAATTACAGAATGAAAATATGGAACCTTCTACAGAAAATATAAGTGACGTCATCGAGCCCATAATTTCTCCTGCTAAATCTGATGCTTCAACTTGTACACATCCTAGTCCTCGTAAATCTTTTGAGGACCTTAGTAACCGGCAAAAAAGAAGACGCACTGAAGATAGTCTTTCATGCAGCAGTAGCAGCGCTGAAATTATGTTTTCGGCCGAAAGGGCGCTTCAAAAGGCAGGACAAAGCGATACAGCTTATGTTATGAAATACTTGACGGAGAATCCAGAAGAGGCCTCAAAAATCAAAGCCTTCATTGAAGGTAAATCAATTCAGGTACGGGAAATATCCCCTTTGAAGGCATTGGCTCTTTATGTATCGATGAACTTATCGAAATGGCGCTATAACACTCTTCGGGATTTCAACACTCAAGAAGGAGCTCTTCAATACCCGAGTTACTACATGTTGGTTAAAGAAAAAATTAAGTGCTATCCGGCCAAAGAAGATCTCACAGTTACAGAGAGCTCTGCAAAAATCAAATTACAAGCCTTGATGGATTTAACCTCAAGAAGACTTATTAGGTCGTTAGAAACCCCTGTTGATCCCAATCAACAGCTCGTATTGACCAGCAAATGGGGTTTTGACGGATCATCTAGCCAAAGCATTTATCATCAAAGGACGAGTGAAGATGAGCAAATCGATCTTGCTAGTAATTTTATGATTAGTCTTGTACCACTGCGGCTCGTCTCAAAAGGTGTAACAATTTGGGAAAACGAGCGACCATCTTCCACTTCATTTTGCCGGCCAATATTGTTTAAGTTTATAAAGGAAACCAAAGAAAATGTGCAGAGAGAGATGGCTGAAATCGAAGCAGAGATTGAAGCCTTAACTCCATCCACCATCACTGATGGAATTAGTGTCAAACACCAACTGCTGTTGACAATGATTGATGGTAAAATTCATTCCATTATATCCGATACAGCAGCTTCAGTGTGTGACATATGCAAGGCTTGTCCTAAAGAAATGAATAATTTAGAGTTAATCAAAGATAAACACGCAAACGAGGACATGTATAAATATAGCTTAAGCACCCTTCACGCTTGGATTCGCTCAATGGAATGCTTATTACACATTTCCTACAAATTAGACATAAAATCATGGCAAGTAAGGGGTGATATAGCAAAAAGGCAAGTTGATGACAGGAAGAAAAGAGTTCAAGAGGCTGTAAGAAGAGAAACGGGCTTACTTCTCGATGTTGTGAAACAAGGCAGTGGATCCACCAACAATGGCAACTCGGCAAGGAGATTTTTTGAAAACTACACTAAATCTGCTGAACTGACCGGAATAGATGCTATGCTTTTAAGAAAAATCTGTGTGATCTTGCAGTGTATTTCATCAGGAGAGAAGATCAACGTAACTAAATTCCGAGAGTTCTGCTTTGATACTGCTAAGCTTTACGTGGAGTTATACCCATGGTATTATATGCCTTCTTCACTTCATAAAATTTTAATGCATGGGCCAGACATAGTTCAGAACATGTCAATTGTGCCCATTGGTTTTCTATCCGAAGAGGCATCTGAGGCTAGAAATAAAGATTTTAGAAAATATAGAGAGGGGCATTCTCGAAAGCATAGCAGTATCTCATGCAATGAAGATATTATGCACAATCTTTTACTGTCTTCTGATCCACTTGTTACAAGTATCCGTCCAAAAGGAAATAAGTTTATAAAAAAATCTTCTTTTAAGGAATTTTATGAGCTTACGGATTCTGAGAAAAGTGATATCGAATTTGTTAACATAAATGATTTAGCGGACATCGATTCTGAATTTGAATTAATTGATGATGATGATGATGACGAAGATAATTAAATGATGTTATTGTTTTAAAATGTGTAACTTAGTAAATTAGAGCTTACATCTTAATTATTTATTGTACTTTTAATGAAACTAGGTAATTTATTATCAACTTACTTAAAAGTCATACTCTCATCAGTTCTTGTGAATATTTTTGTTAATATATATTTCTGTATATATATAATATATTTATAGACCTCTTAATAAGTCTGTCTGCGGTTTAAAGTAAATACAAATGGGGAAAAAACGTTTTTTTTTTTAAATTTTCATTTCCTTTTATCCCAGAAAGTGCACATTTGGCGCACTATGTGTCTTAGTATTAAATATAGCTCTTAGTAATAGCATTACGATATTAGAGACCGGTACTTGAAACAAGCCCGGAATCAGGAGGGAGAGAGCTCGATACACTCATTTTCATAGTAAAATTTCACATTTTCTCAAATTACTCCCGAAATATGGGAGTTATGAAGAAATTCATCACCACAATTTATGAAGGCATTAAGTAATCGAATAAGATGGCATCATTAGTTTGTCATAATTTTACTCTTATTTTTCGGACATGTCTACGTCCAACCGCTCCCATACATTCGTTCCACTGTGTGGCGCTCCAATAAATCTGAAATCGCCAGCAAGCATGGTGATCATTAAAATTGTATCAATGCTTTTTCCTTTTTGGCATGGGAAAACGAAGCCCTTGCCACTCAATTGGACAATTACATCGACGTCATGAATGACATGATACAATAGATGATCATGTTTTGTATGGAGTTTGTGAATGTAATTGAATTGAATGATTTGTCCTAGCATCATTCGTATTTGTACAAGATTTTAATGGAATATCGTTTCTCACCTGATAATTGGCGAATTTTTAGACATCAACTAATAAATCCGAGCGTGTAGCTAATGCTAGGTCTATTAATATAGACACCTCTTGCTTACTTATATATCTACTAATACGTACAAAGAAATGACCCCAAACTGCCTCATTGGCATAGTAGTCCCAAGCGCGACTGCTGACTTTGAGGTCCTGGGTTCGATTCACGGGTTGGGCAAAGTGCTATTGGGTTTACCATCAGGAATTTCTCAGAAGCAGCCACATAGTCTGGATATATGGTGGAATTTTGGTCAAATATTCAGCAATTTACAACTTACTGAACATCGGCAAACATAGTGCGAATCGACCGCCAGTTAGATGACCCAACGACCTTAAAAAGATCACTGGGACAGACTAAATCTGGAAAACAAGAAACAGACGAAGAAAAGAACAGAGGGTATTGATGTTTATTTTGCAAATAGGTTTTTACAAACACTTTTACACTTCATTTTTTGTTTAAATTAGACCGGTGATTCGTACCTGACTGCTCTAAGATTAAACAGCCGAAAGAAACTTTTTTTTTTTCGGATGTGAAATCATCAAATGACTTCTCCCGCTCTGGGCAGAGTGGAAGGGAATGTCTGACTAGTACTGACTAAAACCCATCCATGTTCCTTCCTTGCCCTTTATGTTCCAGGGCCGCGGTATCTCTTTCAAACAGTCCCGCAGCCATCTGAAACAAACTCAGAAGTGACATAAGGACTATGTAGATTGGTGTCTGAGGTGGTCTTTTGAAGAATGAACCACACAGATTTGAGGTGTTGCGGCACAACTTGTGAGAGCCGAAGATGGATAGACTTACTTGAAGTTAAGAACTTCTTTATCGTGTACTTGAGTCAAACCTGGTGTCAGAGTTTATATGCGCCCATGTGCCTCTGACTTGGTTTTACATGCCGTCAAGAAATAACATTCAGGAATGCAAAAATTGCTTCGGTTGAAGAAAAACTTCTTTAACCGAAGCAATTTTTACTTTAGAACTGAAAATTTTCTTTTATTATGGAATTCCAAAATCGCATAATATGTTCTATCCAATCACCGTACCGTTAGTACCTACATTTACTATACACAGAAAAAAAACGATCACACTGACAGCTAACAAATCGGTACTAACGATACCGCTTTGTTGTGGCAAGTCGAGGTGTTCTAACAATGAGGACTTTAATTAATCACTATAATAATAGCTAACTGGTTTAGGTACTGTCACTTGGCATACTGTACGATTTTTCGGAATTAATTTTCTGCTAAGTATGTGTCGGTGAAATATTGGGACTTCTTTTGTATACCTACTTACTAAAGAAATTTCGTTAAGAGGAAACATGGTAGGTATTTGAAGAACCTATTGCTATCGCTCTGCGAGCGTGATTTCGACATTGGTGAGATAAAGACAACTATAGTAAAATGTCATAATTCGAAGTTGGCTTTCGACTATTTCCCCCTCCAATATTCGACCAATTTATAAGATATTACAGAAACTGAATAAGAAGGATTTATACCCTATCTTTTACGTTTTTCATTAATAGTTGTCAATTTTGTACACTAGGCGTCTATTGACAGGCGATCTAAATAGGCAATTTTGAGCCTTTTGTAAATGTTCTAGTGCTTATACAAATTATGTATCATCAAAAAAAAAAACAGAGAACCTCTTCGATGTCCATAGAAGAGGTTGATATTTATTAAACCGTAAAAAATCAAACCTTTAATGTCATAAAATAGACGAGAGCGTTTGTATGGACAAAAGACCACCCGCATTTCCTTTTAAGTGATTTTGCTAGTAAAATATTTTTACAGTCATTTCGTAGATACGCCATTAACCTCTTAATTTTACTTCAATGCCAAAGTAACAATGATGTTAACTGTCGCTCTTACATATGTGGTTACTGTTGAGTTGCTGCCATTAACAAACAAGTCTGTCAAAATAGCAATGATCTTTATTTTCTTAAAAGCAAGGTTGATGTTGGATAACTATTATCAGAGGTTAAATAACTGTTGAAAGTGCGAAGTTTTATACATCAACGTCAAAAATAATTGCACCTTTATATCCTTCTTTTTAGCGAATCGATGGCAAGAAGTTCAAATGTGTTTAGCCAAAACACAACCACGTGAATTCCGCTCACTGAAGCAGTACATAGATCACTAAGTGTGCAGGTGATACCCTATGGTATGCGGTGCAAGGTTGAAGGATTATTTATATTGATTTCATATAAAATAATTGACAACGTGTGACACAATCCCGATTGTGTGTGAATAGCCGCTCAAAACCTGATTCAAAGTAAAAACTAGCTGGGTGAATGAATAATGTTTGAAATCTAGTTCATTTTCTTGCAAAATACTTCTTCGCTACTCTTAGTTCCGCGGGATTACAAACAGCTAACGGCCCAACACTTCAACTCCACCTTTATTCCAAAATCAGGACAAGACCCTACTAAAAATTAATAAAGCATTTCAATCACGCGTCCCAATTAAAAACTCTCAACTCAAAACTTGAAGGAAGAAAATTGAAAACCGGTTTGAAACCCGGTTTTAAAAAGTCCTCGCCGATTTGAGTAGTGATAGTTAGTCGGTAAAACTTGCCAACTTTCTACTAAATCACGTCGTTAATCAACCGATTAAGCTCGGCTTAAACTATAGTTTCAAATTACACAAAGTTTGATCCACTCTACTATGGAGAAGGATTTTAGTTCCATTGACGTTTTTTACGACGTTAAAAGTATTAAAATGATGGACTTCCCTCTTGCAATTTTATTCTTTTCTCGTTTGCTTCGGCTTTGAATACGAAACTCTGGTTTATAGCCACTTGGGGATGTATCAAGTTTTAGTGTGAAATTTTAAATGTTTGCAACGTGTGTGTCGTAATAAAAATGAGAATACTGAATGCAGTACTCATTTTGAAAATGAGAAACTAAAAAATGAAAATGTGTTTGAATTAAATTATTCTGCATAGACTTGTTTTTTCCTATTAGGTTGTTTTTTGTAAATTGCCGTGGCTCACGTAGTGAACATTCCAACTCATTTTATATTAAAAAGCTTATTTCTCTAGAGTGTATTTCTTTTCTCTTGAAACCTTCTAATTAACAATAATATAGTACTTTGAACTGAACAACCAACTGTAATTACTTAAGTCCTTCTGGATCAAAGTTTTTGATAAAAACTCGGTAATCAATATCCGACTGTATCGATTGACCTTTTTTTAATGATCTATGAGTTAATTCTATAGTTTATAGATTTTAATATCCTTAAAAGAGATACACGTTTTTTTTTGCTATCGCAATTACTAAAAAATTTCCAAAATAACTATATTGACTAAAACGAAATCCTTGTTGTCCACCTACGTATATAGAACCCTGTCAAAAATGACGCAATCTTTTCAAAATATTATTTCCAGCCATAGAAAAATAATGCATGTTAAAAATATAAGCACAAAAATGCGGAGCCGAAGAAGCGAAGTGAAGTTTTCAGAAATAAAAAAGTTGACACCAATACAAAAGTTAGTCCTGACACTTCACAATATGGGTTGTTGCCTCTGACGTACCTGCGGCAGTATTCTGGAGAGATCTCGACGATGAAGTTCATGAAAATATGTAGTTATTGCAGTGACAAAGGTGGTGAGCAAGTATTTGGCTTGTTCTTGACGATTTAATGAGTAGTATTTGGTGTTCCTATTTTAAGTCGCCATTTTGAAATTTAGCTTTTTGCTTATTTTTAGTAAAATACCATAACCATCCTTCCTCTTTCGTTCGTTTTTCCTGGATAGGAACTACAGTGGCCAACCTAAAAATCTCTTAACCGTTTGCGAGCTCAGGTTGGCCGCTGCAGAAATAATCTGGCCAAATGGGTTATCATCACCCAGACCAGTCCCAAATACAATGCCAGTGTGGAGCAGGTCTACAGGATATGCCCCACCTCTTTTCTTGCCCATCCTGCACAGCCACCTGCACCTTCGACGAAGCCAACGAAAGAGCTGTGCAGGTGGCTATATACTGGATATTGTTTGAGTTCATCGACATGCAAAGAAGAACTAAGGGGAGTCAAGACCTGCAGGACTGTTTGAAAGAGATACCGCGGCCATGGAACACAAATGGCTAAGAAGGAACAATATTCAAATCTGACATTCCACTCCACCTAAAGCGGGAGGGGTCATTTGCAAAATGAGTGAGCGATGAGTTCCCATCCGCAAAAAAAAAGAATTTTATAAGTAAACATATCAGAAGTGTTGTCAATTTAGACAAGGCGTAAAATAATCAAACCTACTGAAAACCATTTTTTCAAACTGACAAAATCCATTAAAACACACATTTCTACTATCTAAATAAAACATAAACTACAAATCCAGCACACAACAAGCAATCATTCATAAAGATAAACTGTTGTTCGCATCGCGTCGACATTCAGATCCATACATTTTTACCACATGAGCGCCTTTGACGGGCACTCGCTCAACAGAATAGGGCCGCTAGTTCGGCCGGGAATAAATTGCAAGTTATTTTCCACTCCGTCGGCGACCATATTGACGTTGACACTTAACGGCACATAAATCTCCCGGTAGAAATAATTAAATAAAATCGCCGGATAGACAGTTTTGATCGAGGCGTTGCCGAGATTTTTTTTTAATGTCATGTTTACGTAATTTGGGAGTTCGTCCGGGAGACGTCATCATCTGCCGAAAATTTTCCCAACCATGTTGGGGTCGGCTTCCAATCTAATTAGATGCAGCTAGAAGTATACCAGTATTTTACTTCGAGCGACTGCCTATCTGACCTCCAAAACCCAGTTAGTACTGGTTAATACGATACCACGGAGGAAACTCGGTATGTAATAGGAAGCCATCCACGGACCAACCTAGGCAAGAGCGATCGACCCGTGCGGGTGTTATTTGTTAGTTACCTACTGTTAGCTACCTATCCTTTTGAACGCCATAGTCACATATACATGACAAGCAAGCGTGTACTGTACGCCCAACGACACAAATATGTGACAAAATTGTAGGTGACATTGTGGCTTGGCGTAGCACGCGCGTGCTTTTATGCTCTGGCGTTCAAAAATTGCATTTAATTTAACATTCACTCACGACAAGTCCTCAAGCCAAGTTCACAATTTCAGTCATCAAGTCAAGTCAAACCAGGTCATCAAGCGAGTTATTCAAGGCAGGCCATCAAGGCAGAGCATCAAGCCAGGTCATGAAGCCAGGTCCTCAAGCCAGGTCTTCAAGCCAAGTCCTCAAGCTAAGTCGTCAAGCCAGGCCACCAAGCCAGGCTTGAACTTGGCTTCAGGACTGGCCGTGAGGACTGGTCGTGAGGACTTGGGACTTTTCAATCTTACCCCCTAGAGTAGCCAGTCAGTGATAATGATAATATACAACTTATTCTCATTACACCTTATAGTTCGATACAAACGTTAGTATTAGGTCCGGTGGGTACCCCAGTTGGGAACGTAGGTGCTTTTAAGGGGGTTACCCACATCGTGAATCTGACGTACATGCGTGTGAGTAAAATCTCCATTGAAATAATCCTTTGTTAAAGTAATAATTTGCCAGACTTTTCTTTAGTATCATGAGGTAAAATTTACGACGCCCAACGGAGTTGTAGCATAATGCGACGGCGAGACGATTAAACCACATACTCAAGAAAAAAGACTAGCGTGAAGTTAAGCTTCAGCAGAAATATAAGTCTCCAGCTGTTGCTCGCGACTTCGTCTGCGATCCAGGATAAAAGTAGCATAATTATATCCTTCTCCAGGTCTTAGGATAACTAAATATATATAATTATGTCAAGCATAAAGATCGGTTCAGCAGTTAAGGTGTGAAAAACTAACAGACAGACAGAGAGCCAGACATATTGACAGTGATACGAACACAATACACAGAACGTGGCCTCGCTTTGTATAAATCTTCTGTACAATGAGAGAGCCGCATTAACTGGTTTTGTATAGCGTAATCAGCCGTTGTGCGTACTGAAACATATTAAAAAAAAATCTAAATAAGGAAGTATTATGAAGTTTATCAATACACGTTGCCTATATAATTAATTCAGTGAAAGATAGTAAATGAAAAAGTTCATGAAAAATCATATTCTGTGAAACCTCCTCCCCCAGTACCTATTTCAATAGATCATTATGTATAATCAGAACAGCCTATGATGCAACAAGGCCGTTGAACTGAAGTGGCAATCATTTTCAAAGCGTAGTTTGAAGCAAAGTTTTTTATTTCAACAATGACCGTTTATTTTTACTTTTCATCATTGTACTGATAACATATCAGTTATTTTAGAGTCTAGACCCACAGGATTACTCAGGATTTGTGAAAATAATGAAATTGTCCTTCATCTCGGTAAAAACTAACCTTAAACTTTATTGCATGACTTTATACCAAATAATATCGACCAATACCAAACCATAAGCGTCACTATGCATATATATTGATCCAGCTAGAGTTAAGAGCAATACACACGTACATAATTAATTATTTATACGGCAAAGTGGCACGAAATGACGGGAGCCGGTCAAAGGGTTCACTTGCCCCAAAATTTTCGGTATGACAAATATGTCCAGTGCGTGACGAATTCAATATGAAGGGATCGTTTCGGGTTCCGTACCTAAATTGATACGAAATATTTATGGAATCCCCGGCTAGGCGGCTGTCTGTTTTGAACGTGGGTATTTCTAGCTCAAACATTTTTAGTAGAAGTTTGTATAGGTATGTAGAAGATAATTCATCTTTGTTTATATTAGGTACGGTATTTCATTAATACAATTTTCTTTAATAAAACGTACTTATCTTATTTACTACCACTTTACCGAATATTTGCTTTAGTTTTTGAAACTAAAAGCAATTAAAGAATCCTATATAAAACACATTCATGTGAACCATGTACGCATTTGTGTACCCTAAGTTTATTTTAAAATGTCTAATGAATCCTAAAATAAAAATCCAAAATTTCCTTTGATGACATCAAAGTGCCACATACCAGCAAAAGAACGAACTTGAACATTATTCTGTTATCATTACTTCTAAGTTAAATTGAGTTCTTTAAAAATAACAAATTGAAAGGAACTTCTTTACAAAAATCACTTCACAAAGTCATTGAACCGCTATTGACACAGTGACATAACAAAAACACCCTCCGAAATGGAGACAAAAATTGTTGAAAGGAATCTTTCGTTTTTAGAAAGAAAACATAGAAAATTTAAGCAAACAATAATCGAATACCTAAAGAATTCTAACGTCTTATATCAGGGATGGTGAACCTATGATACGTGACAGAAAATTCTGGAAAAGACATTGATTTAAAGAAGAATGATTTCTTTCTATTGTTTTTAGTTTTTATTTTATTGTTTTTTGTTCGTATTTGTCTGCGCCATTCGCATTAATTTATCTATACTTATTTTATCTATACCTAATTATAAAATCATAAACGCATACTACATTACACTTCACTCATTAACTCATCGAGAAGGATCTTCCATTCAAAATGGTTTCCTTTCGTACTCCCACACTTCCTGTTCCGTTCATGTGAACCACTATTCCCGCACTCTATGACTTGTAAATCCGCTTGCTTACTGGCGACACGTATGTCTGTGCGCCCGCGCTCCCGCCAAAACTCTAAAAGTGAAAAATTATTGGAGCTGTGTGGTGAATCCTCAAACTATCTCCTCTCGTGAAGCTTGGTGGAAATATCGCCTGAACCAGCGTGCTGGAGGCTGCTATCGAAGGGACGCATCATTTACATCCTCCTGTAAGTTCCTTTTCCTTCCAGTATTAAGTTCCATTTTTATCAATATCAAAGACAGCAGTAACTCGGTTGTTAACGCTAGTTAGACAGTCGCTTTATATTTATAAATACTGGTATTAGCTGCATTTGCTGGTGGTATTCAGCTGCATTTTATTACACTGAAAGCCAACCTCAAGATGTTTGATGTTTTTTCTGATTTTTATTTCACCTTTCTTTTTTGCACGTTTGTAAGGCACTAGTGTCGTAAGGAAACGTGCCAAGTCAAAAATACACATTGCCAGTACACAATATCAAAAGTTGTTAGTAAAATATCATTATTTGGTTTTTGTGCATCAAAAACCAAATAATGATATTTTACTAACAACTTTTGATTGATGAACATAACGATACAATAAATAAAATCATAAATAGTGTTTTACTACAGGCCAAATACCCATATATGTACATCATAACATTACCATCCCTCCTGTAATACCCGAAGAGTCAGGCAGTATAGCGTACCTAATAGAAAGCTCACCTTACGCAAGTTATGTTTAAGTCCCATGCAATAGGGAGCGAGCCTATCCAGACTCTGTGGCTCCTACTGAGAAATTCCTGGGGGAAAAACCCAATAACACTCGAATCCAGGATCCTCACTCCCGCTTGCGACTGCTAGACCAAAAAATATAAATGCAAGCTACTTGCATACTTTATGCAAGTAACTGGCAAGTGAGAGCAGCGGTGGCCCAGTGGTAGCGACCCCGACTTACGAACAGTAATTCGTGGCTTCGAACCCAGGCAGGCGCATTACTTTGTGTAATTTATTTCATCACCACTGCTCTCAAAAACGGTGAAGGAAAACATCGTGAGGAAACCGGCATGTCCTAGAACCAAAAAATCGAAGACATGTGACATCTACCAATCCGCACTGGGCCCGCGTGGTAGATTATAGCCCATTCCCTCTCCTAGAGAGGAGGCCTGTGTCCCAGCAGTGGAAACATTATAGGCTGATGATAACTGGCAAGTATATTACTTACTTTAATATAGCAAAAGTAAGTACGTGAAAAGGTTCACCATCCCTGTCGTATAGTGTAACTATTTCAGATTGGGCGCTCCGTGCGTGACAACGCGTGTCAAGTGTGTAACGCTCCTTAAATATCATCCTTTACACCGTGCCGTAATGTTCTGTGTTTATTTCGGTTAGACATGCGAGGCTTAGTTCGGATTTGGGCTTAGATTATTATGTGGAAAAAGCGTGTATGAAAGCATTTAAAAACAAAATATTGGCTCTTGAATGTAAACCATTAGTTTTTTTTTTTTTCTTTTTATGATGCTGTCTGTCCATTTACTGACATTCAGCATCTTTTGTGTTAAGCATTTGTTTAGTCATGCTTGGTATGCGCCCAGTGGTGCATCCATATCTATCCGTTTTATGGTGTATCAGCTGTCATAGTATTAGATCTTGGAGATTTAATGAGAAACTTAACATTTTTAATGTTTCTTAGTTGAAATGGTTTTGGTTTTGTTTTTCTTTGAAATGGTTTATTTCTAAAACTTGAGATTTTAGAATTATTTTAATCCTTACATGTAATAAATTTAAACTTGCTTTTTGTGTGTATCTGAAGTCTTTTGAACTCAGCGACACGCCTTGCGTTGTTAAATTACAAACTTATTATTTCAATTTATAATTGTAAACCTAAAATAGGTTTAAAACGATTATTAGATCTAAAAACAGAGACAATGACACAACACAACAATTAAAAACTTTTTGCTGTAAATTGAAATCTACACAATATTGCACTTTGAAGTTATGAACTTTAAACACGTATTTGAAAACACCGATTCTAGTAATCATAAAAACTTTATAAAGGGTGTAAAAAGACTCTTAACGAAGCCGAAAGGCACTTATACTCCCCGTCAGTGCGATATATTTTTTTTGTTCAAGACCATACCTGGGAACCTTCTAGTTACATATTGGGGGTCAAAGTTCCAACTTTTTTTTTTCACAAGTTTTTTTGAAGAAAAACTTCTTTACGCGGCTTTACTTGGGGAGTAATTATTACTGGTGAATGCGTTACGTTACGAGGCGAATGAAAAAAGGTAAAAGAGAAGTTTTACGTCAGTCGTGTGGCACACTCGTTTTTTTTTTAAATACATGTTTTTCACGACCCCCGTACTATTCAATCCATCTATCAGCACAATGTTGTGGAATGTGTTACATTGAGTCCTACCGTAAAACCTGAATTTTCACCCCAAAAAAAAGTCGTTTCCAATAATTTTTGTGTAAAGTTACTTAGTTTGATGTATAGAATGCTTGGTTGACGGCTTCGTGAAGAGTCCGTTAACACCCTGTGTACGGGTACACATGGCGACACGTCAAGCTATATTTTCAGTATAACATGGGCTCGCTTTGTATAGATTTCCCGTGTGAGAGATCAGCATAAACTGGTTTTCCATGACAGCTTGACTGGTCGTCGTGCATACCTTAAGGCACATACGTTAAGGCTACGCACGTGTGTTAAGCTTCGCTCTACAAGAAAATGTATGTGATTGTGTCTACAGCAAACCACGGACACGCTATGCATCAATTGACGTCTTTATTACATGCGTGGTTTGCTCGAATAAGGCGCTCACATAGCTCAACGCTGTCAACGCCATGCACGCTGTGTATGCGGTACATGCTATACACGAATATGGCATGTACCACGACTATGGCGCGGTGAGTCACGCACGCTATTGTTGTACATATTTGTGAATGTGTAGCGTGTACTGCAGTGGAAACGTAGACCCACGTTGTCAAACAAATGAATCCACGCACCTAAAATGCGCCGCGTGGCCGTGCACAGCGTGCGCCGCGGTGGTATTGCGCCTTTACCCCACATACGAACGAGTGCTCCTTTATAGCGTCGTTTTTTTATTTAATTTTTCAATCGTATGATACGAGTCCCTCTTTCCCCTTGAACCATAAAAATCCCCCGTCTTCCGTAACTCCATTGAAAACTAGTTGAAGTCATAAGTAGTAACGTTTTCTTGCACCATTTCAAAAGTTATCTCCACTGCTCAACCCACCGGAAATTTATAGTACCAGCATAGATTGCTTGCTTATTTTCTCAGCCGTTGCTCGCGTTTCTTAGCAGAATTACTTACCGTGTTCTAGACGCTCTGTTTTTATTATAATATACTTAAGTTTAATATGCTCAAAGTTTTGACGAGTACTCTTGTAAGGGCACGCTTTGGAAAATATGTTGTAATAGACATTTTCGGTGTTACGTTTTTATTACATTGAATAAAATTATAATAATAACATTAAATAAAATAAAAAAAACTAATTATGTGTGATTAATCAAAACCGTACAGTCGTTCTTGATTTTTTCCTTTTTCTGTATCATAAAGTCTATTCGTTTTATCTTAGAGATTTTCTTTCATAGGAAACTCAGTACATTATAAGTTATTTTTTACTATCATGAAAAAGCCAAGATTACCGAAGTGTATAGCTGCATAGTAATATAAGCAGAATAATTATCAACCGAAACGAACCAAGACAAAAAAAAACTGAAAAGAACAATAAATTCCTTTCCATAAAGCTCTAAAGCAATTCGATCAAAATTCCGGTGTAAATGCGGAACAAAATCAGAGGAGCTGCGTTGTCGGGACCATCTTTACGCACGTACGGTGACAAAAATGTCCTCCCTCAGAGATCCAGCAGACCGAACGTAAGGAAACGCACACCACATATTGATAGTGATCAGTTATTGGGGGTAGGTATTTGTAGACTATGTTTTTGTCTCATTTGAGGTGTTTGAAGAAACTCGTTGTTGAAAAATAAGCGAGATATTTTGAGTGTGTGATTTTTGAAGTTTAACTTCTTTAACGGCATTGTACACTTTTTGGAATGGGTGAAAACTGTTAAGCACGCGTCAGATCGTCAGATTGATCGGCGGCGCAGGGCGCTTGCGCGAGTGTACGTGTAGTTTAAGCTAGATGGCGTTGTTTAAAGTTTTCACTTCAGCCGGCACTCCCGGAGTGCAACCTAATTTTTTTTTACATAACATCACGCCTAGTAGTCGCCGAAGGGTTAGGCAGAGGTGTACCTAGCAATTACATCTACATTTCACCAGTTATGTTTAAGTTCCATGTAATACGGGGCGAGTCTATTGGCATCAACCGGGTAAAAATCAATAAATAAATGAATTCTTGATGGAAAAACTTAAAAACACTCTGCCCGACCCCGAAATTAAACCCAGGAACTCATGTTCAGCACACGCGACCACTAGACCAATGAGGCAGTGTTTTTTTTAATAGAATCTAAACTGGCAATGATGATGGTGATTAGGCCATCCATAGATACGTTTGGTAGCACTTCAACTTTGAGCTGGCATAGCACAGTTCGAAGTTTCAATGAAATAAGAGAGCAACTTATACTGGTTTTGGTACCATTGATGTGCGGCTTGTTGTACAATTTTGTTTCATCTGTCATCTTATACGGTTGCTGAGGTTTCGTTCCTTGTTTTTTAATGACCTACAATTTTGTTAAGAAAAAAACAGAGAAGCATTTCGTAAATTAATCTACATGAATATGAATTATCGTACACAGTAGTCGGCCCCACAGAGTTGTTTTAGTATTTAAATATAACGCATAAGCATAGCTTAAGTATAATAAACCTATAATGTTCCCACTGCTGGGGCACTAGGCCTCCTCTCTTTGAGAGGGATGGGCTATAATCCATCACACGGGCCCAGCGCGGGTAAGTATATGGCACACGTCTTCGAATTTTTGGTTGTAGGACATGCCGGTTTTCTCACGAAGTATAGATAATTATAATATATATAATAATAAATGTATTATTTCTAGTTTTTTTTTTATATTTTTAAATGTTTTTTTGTCGTTTTATATTTAAATATTTGAAAATGTAAAAAATATGTATATAAATAAATAAAGGAAATAATAATGTATTATATTGATTTGATTTTTTTTTTTTGTTTTATTTTTATTGATTTTTGTTGTTTGTTTTATTTTTCTTGTATTGTGTTTGTTTGTGTTGTTGTTGTGTTTGTGTTATTGTTTTATTTTGTGTTTTGTTGTATTTTGTTTTATGTATTGTGTTGTATTTTTATAATTATTATTTTATATTATATTTTTATTTATTATTATTATATTTTAATACATTGCGGCTTAAATGTGCTCCTAGTTTAATTCATCGTAAAACCAAAATATACGTAATTGTTGTTCATTTCATAATATTCTCAAAGTTCTGACGACAGATCTGCCTACTAATTGGGTCATTGAACGACGGTAAAATACTGATCAAGTCTATTCAAAATTCAGTTATGGAAAGTGGACTTAAGTGGGTGCCGAGGTAACAAAAGACAGTCACCAAAGTCGACTTCAGCGCTTCCTAGTATCTTTACAGTATGGAGAGAAATGGTATACGTAAAATATGCAAGTTTCTTTCTTAATAATTATGCAACATTTAGCTGAGAGAATATTATGAGTATGTATGTTGTTTATTTAAACCTCTTCCACTGCCAAACCAAAGTTTGGCTGGTAGAAAACATCTTATGGTATTTTAAAACATGCTGTAGGTAACACCATGGATCATAATAGTGTGAATATATATATATTAAATGTTGCCCCACACTAGGAATTTCTACTGTATCGTGGGTGCGTTCACAAACATTTAAACTCACAAACAGCCAGACCCGGAACAACGATCTGTAGGCCATACAAATATTTGTTCCTTGCGGGGATCGAACCCGCGACACGTAGCGCAGCAGTCAATCGCTCAGCCACTGCGCCAACCGTGCCGACAAATTAACACAAGCACGGATATAAATTTGATTTACCTAGTATTTGCCCGTGACTTCGCTCGCGTGATTGAGAACGTTCCTAAAGGTTAAAAAGGGTATAGGATACCCTACCTTTTAGCCTAGGTCATGGTTTACCTGTATGCTGATTTAATCGAAATTCTTTGAGCCAGTAAAGCGTGTTAAAGTGGCAGATGGACAAACAGACAGATTTATTTTCACATTTATACGGAAAAGATGTTCAACAAAAGGTACAATTTAATGACCTGGCTCGGTAATCTGTAAACAAAGCTCAAACAATGCCACAAAAGAATTAATGGATTCACGACTTTCTATTTACGTAAATAAGGCCCACAAACGCACAATATTGATTCTGATACCCAATCAGGAAGGTAAACGCACGCAATGTCGGATGTCGCTCTCTGACACAGAAATTGCATGTTTATTGATACCATGTGGCTTTTGGTACGATTTAAGTAGGTGGATAGATTTTATATTTCCTGTAAGAATGTATTGTTTAGTATAAGCATGAATTTAATATGATATTACGTCATTGACGCAGGTAATATATATATGGACGTACTTTTTATCGCATAGGAGTGTCATTCAAAACTAAATGTAGAGGCAACATTAATGCCTTGCCTGTTATAGATAGGTACTGTGGCGGTTGCGCCTGGATAGCTTTTCCAACCGACTTCTACTATTATTTACCAATTACTAGCATACGAAGAGATGAACCCTATTTTGTATTTAGAATATGCGACTTCAGAATCAGCTGGGAAAGCTGGCCAGTTTAGATTTGTTTTTTTTTCTAAGATTCATTATTCCAAAATCAAATAATAATTTCGTTCGAATAGTTAAGGTCCAGTTATTATAGTATAATAAAGACCTGAGAAGTATACCGATGCAGAAGGAGAAATAAAAGGCTTTTATAACATTTCAAAGGTATAAGGAGCTTAAAAAACATAGATTTGACAACGAAACTAATTAAACAAAGAGACAAATCATATTTATCTGGCAAATATCACAAATATGCACGTCCGTAGTTGTTAGCTCGTTCCTCTAAATATATAGCACATAACAGAACATCTGGCGTGTAATCCGCGAAGGGCTAGGCAGAGGTGTACATAATAGTACACTTACATTTCGCCAGTTATGTTTTGACCTATGTAATAAGGGGCGCTGTTGCCATCAACCGGGCACAAATCCAGACTCCGTGGCGGCTACTAAAAAAATCCTAAAAAAATAAACTCAATAACACTTTGCCCAACCTGGGAATCGAAACCAAGACCTCATGCTCAGCAGTCGCACTTGGGTCTACTAGACTACGTATTGTATTTATATATTTGTTTTTTAAATTCTCAATAAGCTTACCTGGAACAGACTGCCGATGCCGTTAAAAAAAATAGACGAATAAAAAGTGCTCCACTAATCAAATAAAGAACACATTATTTACACTAAAAGTCAACACGACGTTCAAACAAAGCTCAAAACGGACCAAAGTTAAAGTGTTGCACATATTTGCGTTTCACGTATCGCGAAAAATAAAAGACTAACAATAAATGCGCTTTTATCATTATTTGAGTATAAAAAAAATGTGCAACGAATATCAGCGAATTTTAAAATTCGAAGTAACAAATGTCTGTCAAAAATATGATGATATTGACGTAGGTACAGTTTCCTCGTCATAATATACAATATATTTTTTCTCTTTTCAATGTATTTTAATATCACTTTCGTATTTTGTATTCGTACAATGATTCTTTATGGAAATTATTGAAACGAAATCAGATTTCTAAATTCTTTATTTGTTACTTCAATATCACCATTAGTTTTTAGGGTCCCATACCCAAAGTGTAAAACGGGACCCTATTACTAAGACTCCGCTGTCCGTCCGTCTGTCTGTCTGTCCTTCTGTCACCAGGCTGTATCTCATGAACCGTGATAGCTAGGCAGTTGAAATTATCACAGATGATGTATTTCTGTTGCTGCTATAACAACAAATACTAAAAACAGAAAAAAATATTTAAGGGGGGCTCCCATGCAACAAACGTGATTTTTTGCAGTTTTTTTGCTCGACATTAATAACGGCGACAGGTAGACGCTTGAAATATTCACAGAATATTTCGTTGTATATTCACTTTAAAAATAAATAATTAAAGTAAAATTAAAATAAATATTTATGGGAGGCATTTATACAATAAACGTGATTTTTTTTTCGTTTTTGTTTAATGTTGTTTAGATACGGTACGGAACCCTTCGTGCGCGAGTCCAACTCGCACTAGGCCAGTTTTTGACTAGGTAAAGATCAGCATTTAGTGTACTTTAGCTTACTCATCACCCTTTTACCGTCTTTGTTGGGTTCGGCTTCCAGTCTTTCAAGATGCAGCTGAATACCAGTATTTTAAAAGGAGTGTCTGGGTTCGAAAACACGACTTACATAAAGAATAGGCTTCGCTTTATCTTTGCTCGCTCGATGATAAAATGCGGAATTACCTCACCACCATTATTCGTCTCCTCTCTGAGGCTGACACGATAAGAACTTAACCTTATTGTATGTAAATAAAGTTTAATTTCCTCAATCGATTCAAAATCACAGCAGATACCAATAGCACCGCACTAGTAGTACAATAAAATCGATTTTACAAAAAGCACTCGATAACATCAAGAACTTGTTGAACTACCGGTAAACAGCTAACAATAAAAAAATATCGAGCACGTCAAATTAAGAACTTCTCGTTAACTGTGAGCAGTCGAGCGGAAAATTGTATTAGTATCGAAGGAGACGTTATTTCTAGGGTACCGTGGCAAAACTCGAGGGGAGAGAAACCCTTGGAACTACTTACGTAAGTATGAAACAGGAAAACATTCAAATTAAAAAAATCGTAAAGAGACCGCAGGACAAACGACTTTTTAGGTAAGTACTTCGCACCCGTATTTTGTTGCGAAATCTTGAGATCAACTTCTTTCCTGTAATTTAAGGCGTAATCGGTGTTATTGTGAAACAAGAGCATTACGTATACCTAAAAAACGTTACACCCGTAACTTGAATAATTTTACAATCATTATTTGTTTTGTAATAATAATGGTCGATTAGATACTGATAGGACTATTGTAGCCAATAAGCCTGATAATTATAGTGGTGGTGGATCGATCAGAGCGGCGCGCAATGATTATTGACATAACGGTTCCGCATGACGAGAATCTCGTGAAAGCCGAAAAAGATAAGCAAATCAAGTATCTTGACTTGGCTTGTGTCGACATGTAGGATGTAGACCCAGCAATCATTGTGCTGATTGTCTTATCAGCCCATGGCTTAATTGCCAAGAGCCTCGACCAATACCTGAGGAGGCTCTCGTTAGGCAGCTGGATCAAGGGCTTGATTCAGAAAGCGGTACTCCTGGATACGGCTCGTATTGTTCGGAGGTTCCTCTCACTGGAGCTCTGACCGCCGGTAGCTTGGACCCTGTTTCCGGTACCGGTGGGCTATTATTTTTTAATTTATTTTTTATATAATTTTTATAAGTAAAAATATTTAAAAATGTAGATAATAAGTTAAAAATATGAATAAAAGAATGCTCTAATAGTTTCTACACTGACCAATGACACCACAGGAATAGCTTTGGAACGATGCCCTCGCGGGACGTCGTATAAAAAACTGCTGCAAAGCCAACCTACTGTTTCCAGGAATCATTAATGCAACACATGGAGTTATTCGCTTCTGTTACATATCTTGGAAGAAGTCCACAACTCCCCAGCGTAGACATTTGAGTTATAGCTCGGATACGTCTTCAACGCACACGTCTGATACTGACCTGCTAAAAACAAAAAAAACGTAAGAAAAATTGAATTTCGCGGGCTATCCAGGCACTTCCATCTTTTTTTTTCGGATCGGAAATCATCAAATGACTTCTCCCGCTCTGGGCAGAGCAGAAGGGAGTGTCAGACTTGTACTGACTAAAGCCTATCCATGTTCCTTCCTTGCCCTTTGTGTTCCAGGGCCGCGGTATCTCTTTCGAACAGTCCCGCAGCCCTGGCGCTTTCACCTTAAATTTGAAGATAAAACAGTATACCTACGTATATAGTAACCAATCCACTTCCTAAAATTTAGAAACTACCTCCATTGTTAACCGCAAACATGACAAGACAAGCATAAATAAATCAAGACCCGATACATAATCAAATATTAAGGAGCTTTCCCCAAATAGTGCCTTCATGGGTAAATAGTACTGTAACAGGCCAAACAATCTACCTGAATATTATACACGCACCTTAATTAACATTTGACGTACATATTCTGAACGTGAGTAGGGTAATATTAATGAATATCATACAAATTATTCAAATAGACACTTCTAAAGAAGGCTGATTAATGAATTTCTGTAGAAAGTCTGAGAAAGAAGGAGTACTATAGATTAGGTATCTATAAAATTACAAGGAGCGTTCTCACGGAACACACAGATTTTATCCGTACTATGTTTTATAATAGTAAAACTGCAAGGTTTTATTAGATTTAGCTGAGATGTTGTAACTTTACTGGATTACTGACAAAACTAATAAAAATATTGGTTTTCATAGTCCTAAAGTCTGACTATCAGTCTTACATCGGGCATCGAGGATCGTGTTTTCCAGTAACTGAGTTATGGAGGTAAGATAAGCAGTCACTTCCATGTACTGCATGGTTTTCAGTTTCATCTGGTTGGCGCAGTGTCTGACCAATTGACTGCTGCGATGCGTGTCGTGGGTTCGATTCCCGCACGGAACAAATACTTGTATGGCCTACATATAGTTGTTGCGGGTCTGGCTGTTTGTGTATATGAGTTTCAGTGTTTGTAAACGTAACCACAGGGAAATTCCTAGTGTGGAGCAATGTTTTATTAAAAAAGAAAAAGAAGGAAAGAATCTGCGTAGCCTTATCGCAAGTATGTTAGTCTACATGCTTGCGACAAGGCTACGCAGATGATGTTATCTTAATTATTGCTTTGTACGAACCACTATAGTACATTATTTATTAAAAAGCTTTACGTAATTCAGTTTTCCAAGCCGTACTTATTGTATGGTTTCCCACTGTGCCTGCGGCTACTTAACCTGTGGTAAAACTTTTAATTTACCATGTTATTTAGGGTACCAACTACCCTCCGACGAACTACACCATAATTGACGACCATTTTTTTGTTTTTGTTTTCTGTTAATAAACATAATAATCATGGTAATAAGAGAAACTATACAGAGTGAAAACGGACTCTTTACGAAGCCGGCAACCAAGCATTATGTACATCTAAGGAACTTTACGCAAAAAATATTGCTGGGAAACGACTTTTTTTTGGGTGAAAAATCACGTTTTACGGTAGGACTCAATGTAACGCATTCAAAACATTGTACTGATGGATGGATTGAATAGTACAGGAATAGTACGGGGATCGTGAAGGTGTTTTTAGTAAATAAAATACATTAAAAACACATATTTAAAAAAAAAACGTGAGAAAGTTGGAACTTTGACCCCCTACATCTCCGTAACTAGAAGGTTCCCAGGTATATTTCAACCAATTTACACAAAACCTTATACAAAGTTTAGACCTAAGCCTTTCTCATGAATTACTCTATCTATTGGTAAAAACCGCATGAAAATCCGTTCAAAATTTTTTGAGTTTATCCCAAACAGACAGACAGACGCGGCGGAAGACCTTGTTTTATAATATGTAGTGAAGTTAAGTGATAGTGTGCGATAAGTTCAAAAGTTAAATGAGGCGCAACCCCGAGGAACATGGAAGTGCCCAGGAGTCGGACAGGAGGCTAACAAAAAAAAAACGTTCAAACGCGGTTCAGAGTTGAAAATGCGCGGTAAAAACATCAGAGCGAACGTGGATTGCGCAGAAACAAATAAGCAAAAATAACTAAAACAAAAAGCAACTAAGTGGACGGAACCCTTTCCAATTCGTACTGTTCGTTTCATCGCACTTTCCGTATCATTGGCGATGCGAAAGCCTTTACAAGCGATATGCTCCCCATTACAGATACTTGCTACTTAAAGTTAGCAATAATTTGTTTTGAGTTAAATAGGTATCTCTCCTTTTAAATTATAAATCTTACTTTTGAGGAACTCCTAGTTAAATAATAACAGCCGGACGGTTCGATCTCCGAGGTTAAAGTCACTTTCATAGCTGTGTACCGATCGGATCATGTTCACGAGGCAAACGTGGCCCAAAATGGCAAAACAACAAAGCAATTTGGAAGGATAAAGGGGAGGCCTTTGTCCAACAGTGGGACACGGTATAAGCTATGAAAAAAAAGAGCTATTCCCGCTTTAAAGGCCGCAATAAAAGATACTCAATACTTTTATTGCATTCCACATGACGTAGGTATTCTTAGGTGGTAAACATACTGTTAGATCATTTATGGACCATGTTGGGCACAGCAAAATAAGTGAGTTAGGAGAGAGGAAGCATTTGTAAATTATATCTACAACATTACATAGGTATTTCCTGAGGTAAATAGCTTTCATACAAAATATAAACAGGAATTTATCTATTGGGAGTTGTAACAATAATTTAAAAACAAAAAAAATAGAAGGTTAATAAAAAAAAAAAAAAAAATCAAATAAAAAACGAATTAATAAATCAGATAACGAATAGATGAGCCAAACGAGACCATCATTAAGCCCATTTTTTTTAGAAGTAGCTTTTTCATCATCGGTCTGTGCTGTTCAAAAATACGACAAAAAAGATCCTACCCAAAAGTTTGCCAAGCAAATGCCATCCGGTTACTGTCTCCGTTAAATAACTAGTCCCGAAGCAATATGGCTCAGTTACAAACTAAGTTAGCGCAGATCGGTTCAAGCTGGCCAACTACAGTGAATCTTAGAAATCATGTTATTTGAAGTTAGTTAGTTGCTCAATTGATGGCAAATCAACTGTGTTATAAATTATTTATTTGTAGAATATGTCGTTGTTAATAATTTAACAATTGATAATACCCCCCCCCCCGCCCCCCATGACTCCGTGTCGCTCCTTATTACATGGGACTTAAAACATAACTGGCGAAATGTGGGTGTACTATTAGGTACACCTCTTCTCAACCCTTCGGGGATTACAGGCGTGATGTTATGTATGTATGTTGATAATAGTCGCCCACCAGGAGCAGGAGCTTGTGGCTAAATAAAAACGGTTGCTCGAGTCGATCTTCAAGTTAAGCCGCGCTTGCCTAGTTCGGTCCGTGGATGTGTGACCACTCATTACATACCGAGTTTCCTTCGTGCCTCAGAAAGCACGTTAAACCGTTGGTCCCGGCTGTCATTTGTAGACCTTGGATTATCTATAGTAATAAATTAATTTTAAAATTTAAAATCGAGGTAGTCAGTGGATCAAAATCGTAAACGAAAAGACGTACAGACTCGTGAATTAGGTGAAAAGAAAGAATTTAATTTTAAATTGAGTTACAATGGAACCTTTATTTGGCTAAAAAGTGAGTTACCATGTTTTTACTTGTAGGTGTCGATATGTCCAAGCCATGTTATCGTTGAAGTGTTCAGCCAATAAGCCCTTAGACATTGTAGGTTACCAAGCTGGAAGGTAAGGCTTAAGGCCTGTCACTGGCTAAAATTTAACACAATGCTGTCAGTTGCATGTTACTGTGAATAAGTGTTCCAAATCGAATGCCGTTTTAGGAGATATCTTATGATGATTTAAATATTGTGAATTTGTGACAGACGAACACATTAATCTCACATAATTATTCTAATCTCAGTCTCGATTTGTCAAAAAAACACTTAAAATTAATTTAATATGTTGATAAGTTTTTGACATTGATTCTCGCTGCAGTGAGATTACGATTTGAATTTTATTAGAATGTACCGTCCTACAAAGTTGTCTGTCTACTTAAAAATGTGACTCCAACAGAAACATAAGCAATAATATTTTTCTGTATATTGTTGAACATTGAGGTCGTGAACTGCTACAAAAAGTAACTTCGGTTATGAAATAATTGGCAAACTTCTTACAAAACAACGAATCTTAACTGTTAGTAACGACGTCTTGATAAAAAAACATTCACACTTCGTAATAGTTCAAAACTAATGGAATTTATTAAACGCCGAAAGAAGAAAAAATAATAAATAATCTGTAGATACTTTACACATAACATAACATCACGCCTGTAATTCCCAAAGGGTTAGGCAGAGGTGTACCCAGTAGTATACCTACATTACGTCAGTTATGTTTTAGTCTGGCTGGGGCGAGCCTATTGCCATCAATCGGACACAAATCCTACTACTACTGAGAAATTCTAAGTTATTGTCCATCACGACAAAATCCAATAACAATTTGAACAACTCGGGAACCGAACCCAAGACCTCATTGTCAGCAGTCGCGCTTGCCCTTGACCACTCAAGCAACGAGGCAGTCAACCTAAAACCTAATCTGCATTCACTTTAGCAAGAACGATAATCCTGTACAATCAGTTAGACATTATAAACCGGGTGTTAGTCTCCTTTGTTTTATCATCACAACCAAACCTTTGAAACTTACAAACTACACAATGCATTAACATAATAATACTCAAGCTAGCGATATAAACTATCCATGTCTAGTTATTATAATATCTTATAGCCAAGTTATGGAGCGATCTTATTCTTGGCTTACACTTAAACTAACTTTACATACTGAAGTTGAACCGGTTGTCGGCTAGGAATACCGCGCACGGATCGTCTTACATTATCTTGACTTGAGCATGTTCTACCCAACTGTTGCGAGGCTTAAAGGAGGGTGATGTGTTTTGCGTGAGTGTATGTATGATACCGCCGACAGCCTAAGCAAAGAGTGATTTAGAATAAGCAAAAACAGATTTTATGAATTATTCTGTGTAAAGCTTTACAAGCTTTTATTTAACTTGCACTGGTGGCCAACCATGACTTTTTGTCATTCCAGTGTGGGAGAGAGATCGTTAGACGACCTGTATAGCTCTGTCTCTTTCCTAAACCATTTTTCGACCACTTGTTGGTATACGATTGAGCTGAAATTTTGCATATACCTGTAGTTCTGGTGACAAGTCGCAAGCGCGACTACTAAGGTTGAGGCACTTTTTTTTTTCGGTTTAGAAATCATCAAATGACTTCTCCCGCTCTGGTCAGAGTGAAAGGGAGTGTCAGACTTGTACTGACTAAGATCCATGTTCCTTCCTTACTCTTTGTGTTCCAGGACCGCGGTATCTCTTTCGAACAATCCTGCAGCCCTGAAGGTTGAGGTCCTGGATTCGATTTCAGGTCAGGCAAAGTGATATTGGGATTCTTCCTTTTTCCTCAGTAGCAGCCGGGGAGTCTGGAGTTGTGTCCGGTTGAAGTTTATCCGTTTATTTATTTAATTTTTGGAATGTTTTTTTTTTTCATGTACATAGTATATAAATTCTATAAAATAGAAAATCCTTGATAGACCAAGTATAACACCAAACAGTAAAATTACTATTTACGCTCGAAGAAGCTATTAGATAAAGTAAAAAATAAAAATATGAAAATACTATTTGAAAACCCAATAGCGAACAACGGGAATCGAATATTTAACCCTGACACTCATTCACACCTCACCCACGCACACACATACACACACAAACTTCCAAAAACACCAAACCTCTAATCCTCAAATTTTACTTTAAAAATATTGTTATATTATAAAAGTTTTTAGTTGTTATCTTAATCACTATTTTTCCTATTTCTTTTGTTATTAGTTCAGCATGTTACCCTTACTTGGGAAGAGACTGGACCCCACGACACAGGGTATCCTAGTGTGGAGTCCAGGGGATGTGTAAAACTATAGCGCTTAAGGATCATTTTCTTTTGTTACTAGCTTTTTAATGCTGTACCGTGTTATGCGAACTGAATAAAAATATAATCATATATTATTATTGTTATTTAAATAAGGTACTCGGGAGTATTAGGAGTTCGGAGATATTTACGAAATTCGCAGTAAAAAAGGTGTAATTCATTTATGGCATCTGATATAAACATCACCTTTTTAAACCAATTCACAAAACATCACCCTACCACACTGTTTCATTGACCCAATTTAACAGACTAAATAAAACCTTGGAACCTAAAATCTAATTTTCTCCAATAAGAAATTACAAAGTCATTCAATTTCGTAAACCGTTTAAACTTTCTTCTAGTGATGTAACACCATTGAAATTAAATGTTTTATTCATAAGTATTTAAAAATTTTAGCTCGACGATAAAAAATGTATCATGATTTATTACCATGGTGTTTCGCCATGGGGTACTTTATGTAGCCATGATGTGGGGCTTATGGTAATGAGTGTGTCATTAATTCAGTCTATGGGGCGGTAAAAGCTTTTAAGTTTTAGTTTGAGAGGTGCTTTTGTACTGAGCATAAACGTATGAGAAGTTTTAAATAGTCGGTCGAAACGACATTAAGTAATTCATCAAACTTTTCGCTACTTACTGTCTACTACAGAAAGTGTTTCTATAATAATGATAATATCTTGGGACAACCAACACACTGCCATCTGATCCCAAACTAGGCAGAGCCTGTACTATGGCAACCAGACAACTGATAAACATACTTATATATTTCTAAATACATACATATTATAGATAAATTATACACCCAGATACAGAACAAATAATCGTACTCATCGCACAAGGATTTGTCCTGTGTGGGAATCGAACCCACGACCTCCGTCCTAGCAGTCAGGGTCACTAACCACTAGACCAACAGGCCAATCTAAGATGTTCAAAGCAACCCCTTAAACGACAGTGGTAGCCTAGTAGTGTGATCTTCGGACTGCCAAGTCATTGGTCTCGAGTTCAAACCCAAGATAGGCTCCTCTGATTTCGGATTCATGTGCGTATTTTATAGGTATCACTTGCTTCGTTGAAGGAAACCATCGTGAGGAAACCAGCATGTCTGTGAGATATTTCTCGTCGGTATGTTAAAGCCAAATCAGAGGCCCAAGAGCGACTTAAGAACTCTGACTCCAGTTAAGGTACTAACCACAAGATAACGATGAAGCTAATCAATTAATATCTTAATCATTTCCTTAATTCTATACAGTTATAAAGATACATAAAGGGTGTAAAAAGACGCTTAACGAAGCCGAAAGGCACTTGTTCTCCTCGTCATTGCGATCATTTTTTTGTTCTAAACCATATCTGGGATCCCTCTAGATATGGAGATATTGGGGGTCAAGTTTTTTTTTTAATACTTGTTTGTAATGTATTTTTCTTACTTAAGGCACATTCACGACCCCTGTAGTATTCAATCCATTCCATCAGCACAATTTTTTAAATGCGTTACAATGAGTCCTTCCGTAAAACGTGACTTTTCACTAAAAAAAAAAAGTCATATCCCAGCAATAAGTTTTGCGTAAAGTTAGTTAGTTTGATTACGTTTTACACCAGTTAGTAGTTAGTAGTTATACACCATTGAATTCTAAAGCCGTAAACAGACACACGCTCTTCCACTCACACATACACACAACAACAAAGAGATCCCCGACTGTTTCATATTTCAATCCAGCCATATAAATAGATATAAGTGCCTATAAAATAGTGTGCCTATAAAATGCATGCCCAAATCCCGGGCAGAATCACAACAGTTTAATATCGGAGTCATTGTGCGCATTTGGCTCGACCGGCATTAGGGCCTTCGCCCACGGTGACTTTTTGTAGCGGCGCTATCGCGCGTTTCGTAAACGCGCCTTAGCATCGCTACTGTATGGTACAAACGCGCGACTCTCTTGCGACATCGGAGAAACAAAGATTGGAGAACGGAAAGACACACGTTTGCAGTTGTTTGAAGCAACGCATTAGCTTCGCGACTGAAGCGCCACAGCATCGCGATTGTAGCGATACAGTTGTGGTTACGTTGGAAGGTACACACAGCGACACATCAAGCTATACATTTGCAGTATAACCTGGCCTCGCTTTGCAAAGATTTCCCGTACAATGAGAGATCCACTTATACTGGTTTTGTATAGCATGATTGGTCGTCATGTGTGCAGTCAGCAACAGCATTTTCTGACATTCAAAAGTGCCTGTAATGGTCTAATGGAAATAAATGCTTTTGAGTTTTGAGTTTGAGTTTGAGTCATTGCGTCTGTATTGTGGCTGATTTGCATTTGCATCGCTACGAAATCGCTGTAAAACGTCGCAATGGACGAGGGCCCTTACGCGTTGCCATTCCCTGTGGAACTATAATAGCGGTCCATACTTAAATTCATTGGCATCTAATCTCATTTAATTTGTGGCTGTTTAAACGTTTGATTATAATGATTATGATATTTTGATTTATGGCGTCTGTGTAAAGGCACGGAAAAAAATACTGGCAGTTTAGTTTAGACTAGTTTTAAAAACTTATTGTGAGTTTAATTTGAATTGTTGTCCTTTACTTGAGTAATAATGTTTTTTTTTTTAATAAACCTACTCATTTTTGATAAAGGAAGATTAATTCTAAATTTTTTATTCGAATTTTTCAAAAATATTCTTATTCTCATCGAACGCCTAACAAATCTGGATGATGCAGAAATATATCACTAATAATCTTTTAGCTGAAAGAGCTTTTTAACTGTTAGAATCCACACAATCATCTAAATAACACAGAAAAATATCAAAAACTTCGTAATTAAACTTTAACACAGCAGCCTTTCAATCTAACAAAAGATAATTAACGAAACTTTAGAAAACACTACTTAATAAAAGTTAATTACATTAGAAATACAATTAGTGAAGTTAGGTAGTTCTAACATTCCAACTTTCGAGTTTGGACAAGTTTTTGTTAGTAAATGCAATTGGTAGTGTTGTGCCATTTATGATTCAGAAGCTAACATAACAAAGCACATTGTTGATAGATGCAGAAGGTCCACACAACTAGCGTAAACGCACTCGCGACTGTCATTTGTTTAACGCGGGTTCGTACCGATAGATGGCGCTTTCCGATTAACGGAAATAATCAGTGACTTGACATGTTAACACGACGATTGTGAATTCGCGCTACTGGACACTAGTAAGGTTTGGTGGAAGCACCAAAGTAGCCCGCAAAATTCAAATTTCATTACTTTTTTAGCAATTAGCAGGTAGGTGTCAGGTTGTATGTTGATTAAAATATGATAAGCGGCCGTAACAAATATGGTTTTACAGAGTTATATTAATTAGAATTATCCATACAACCCCTTTAACTTCATTTAAACCCCATTTAAACCTTGCAAAAAACGTAAGATTTGAATTTCGCGGGTTATCCTGGCGATGATCGCCATGCGTACGTGGCTGTGTGCGTGCACGTGATTTCGCTTGTTGTATGGAGCTTACCTTGGAGGGTTCGTGTCTCAATAAAACCCACCGCACGGGTCGATTTTCAAGGTTAAGCAACGGGTGCTGAAGTCAGTCCATGGATGGGTGACCATCCATTATTTTTATTTTATTTTATCAAATAGGAACAACAAATAGCTACATTATGCGATATTACAACACGATAACATAAATAACTTATAAAGCCCACAGCGCTGTTTATAGATTATCATTATAATAAACAGTTAAAACACATATAATAAAAACAAAAAGAGAAAAAATGAAGTATTATAAATACTAATGATGAAATTACTTAATTATACGGCTGAGAACATTAATTAACCCAAGAGCTCAAGTGTCTCATACGCTTCGAAATCTTTTTATGGGGCATGTAAATAAGTCTATGCGTTCGAGTTCTTTACTGTATGATGCTGCCATTCGCTGAATTGGTGACCATTCGCCACTTAGATCGGCAGGTTGAGTATGCACCGAGTTTCCTCCGTGCCACGGCACGTTAAGCCGTTGGTCTCGGTTATTATTCCAGAATTTACAGTCGCTGCGGGTTGCCCGGAGTCCAAAATCGGACTTCCAGTTTTACCAAAAAATGTCGTATTGCCTAGAATCGTAGAGGTCAGATAGAAAGTCGTTAAAATGCATGTGAAATTTTAAATACTGGTTTTCAGCTGCATCCAATTAGACTGAAAGTTGATCCCAATTTCGTTGGAAAGAGCTAAGAAATTGTCCTTCTGTGCTTATTATTTGTATGCAAACAGAATATTGTCTATATGAATTATCCAATTAGTTTAGAATCCGCGTCGCATTGTGTTGGGCTTAGCTCTAGTGTGTGCTCGACTAAAAGTGCCCTCTTTGCTATTGGAAATGTATTGGTATTTGTTATTGAAGTATTGTGTTGTAGAGAGGCATTGGTTTTCAAAGGAGTTGGTTGGAAACGATAAAGCGTTCGATAGATTCACATAACATCACAATGTAATCCCCGAAGGGTTAGGCAGAGGCGTACCTAACAGTACACCCACAAAAAGATCAATCGATGGATTCAATCTTATTTTTAACCGACTTCAAAAAAAGGAGGATGTTCTCAATTCGGTTGTATTTTTTTTATGTTTGTTTCCTCTTATGGCTGTCATTTATGAGCCGATTTGAAAATATATTTTTTTATGTGAAAGGATATAATTATCTTCGATTGGTTGCATAGAGATTTTGTGATCAAATATTTTTATTTTGTTAAAATTAAACAGAGTCTACCTTCTCTGTACAGTAATAGACTGGTATTACTAAGCATAGTTCTCAGTAGTAGACACGAGTCTGGATTTGTGCCCAGTTGATGGCAATAGGCTCGCCCCCATTACATGGAACATAAACATAACTGGCAAATGTCAGTGTACTATACTCTATTAACTCAACATAATTTACCTTTTCGATGAAAAGCAGCATAGTTTGTTTGCATTGTTGCTTTCACAAGGGTTTTATAAATTGCTACCCAGCTCTTGAGACCCAAATTCTGGTTAGTACACAGTAATTAAAAGATCAGGTAGTCTGAGGGCCCACAAGTCTGACAGTCAGTCACTGGATTGTGGAGATCTGATAGGCAGTAGTCGCTCCATGTAAAATACTGGTATTCAGCGGCATCCGGTTAGATTGGAAGTCGACTCCAATATATTTGGATAAAGGCTGATGATGAAGACGAGACTGTAAAGGATCTGTCAAAACGAAACGGACAAATTGTGGACACTTCTTATAAACACGATACTGATATATCTGTCAATGTCCGTATCCAGAGCTGAATCCGCGATGCCGCACAAGACCGTACCTGAACATGATTACTTTGAAAAACAAAGTAACTACACGAGCATAGTACCAATTTATCCACATCTAATATTAACGAAATTTGTAAGCATTATTAATTCAGAAGTCGGTAGGGTACAGTTTAAATGAATTAACCAATTACTTTGGAATCCGCGCGGCTTTATGTAGGCTTAGAATACACCAGTGTCCTTTGCCGCTAAATATGTGAGTATGTTTATGAAAGTTGCTTGTTTAGTTAGTCTTTTTAGGGTCCTTTTGTTAGTAAATACAGAAACAATTTTGTTATTTTTATCTTACAGATGAAACCTTCATTTTTTGTATAACAACAAAGTTTTCTTGCGATATGTAAAGCAATTTCCACAACCTCTGTATTATTTTGGATATAACGAATATCCTATTATATATTATATATATCCTGTCGCTATTTAATGGTGGTCATTTACAAAAAGTGTGAAGATTAAAGTTTCAGATAAAACACTTATCAGTCTTGCAACCTGTAATAAACCTACTAATGTTGTGTGTACATAAATAAATAAATAAATAATGTTATAAATGCGAAAGTTTGTGAGGATGGATGGATGGATAGATAGATGGACGTTTGTTAGTTACTTTTTGCTGTTTCTGATACGTGACGACGCCGGAGCCATTGCGGTACAGTGTGGGAAAAAAACCAAACGGGTCAAATTAAGGCAATGCACTGAACAAACGCATACTTTATAGTCAACATTTTCATTTTCAAAATTGACGACGCTAAACAAAAAACTATCCACAATAAATAACCCATTCTGAATAGCTGTCGAAATGAAACCATAGAATCTAGTTCAAACAATGCGATGGTTTTAACAAAGCAGAACGTAAAACAATAATAGGTTCGTAGAAAACTGACATGTCGCCGGGATATAATAGCCGGCGTAAATCGAAAGCCACCACGCTAACGACTCTGTTAATAATTTAACTAGACAGTGAAGTTTGCTTACTGAGAAGTGTTACACTTGTGGGGGTTTGGGTTTGATAATTACTTCGGTGTATTGTCCCTTTATTGTGCATTCGCCAGTACACCAAGTTACGAGTACCACAAACTGTCTTTTTCCAAATGATTTTAAACCAATAAATGTTGACAGCTAAGTTCAAAATCGAATGAGAAAATTTGACAGTTTGTGGTAAGTGTGGATGCGCTGGCGAATGTACGCAAACGCTTTATAAGGATACTAGTTGATGCCCGCGGTCTAGCCCGCATGGATTTCGGTTATCACGACCAAAAGTAATCATGAAATTTAGATCCCGTTCCCGCAACCAATGGGATATATCTATATATTTTAGCCAATGTATACAGCAAACTTGACAAATTATCCTCAAGAACTTCTTTATCCATTAGTGAAAACAGCATGAAAATCGGTGCAATAGTTTATGAGTTTATCACGAACAGACAGTCAGACGCGGCGGAGGACTTTGTTTTATAATATGTAGTGATGGTGATGATGAACAAGGTCTAACATTCTTCATCCGCCATAGATAAGGGAGGGTTCTCGCACCCGACGGATGCTGTCTGGTAAGCTACCGCCAAGCAGTTGTCAGCCGTGGTGGAAATCGCGACGCCCCCTGCCCTGGTACCGCTCGCCACGCAGGGTGCGTGGCGAGCGGTACCAGGGCTTTTTTGCCCTCTGGCCGCAGATGCCAACCTGGGCCCTGTTAATACGGGACCCGACCTCGCGGTGGCCGATATAGGCCAAGGTATCGAGCGCACGTTAGGTAACGTGCGCTCTGTGTGTGGTTGTCGTATGTGTGCTTTAGGCACGCCTACAGTGCTGCACGCAGCGCTGTTTGTTTCACGACACCTCCGCGGTAGCAGTTGTCAGCTGTCGGGGTTTTCTAAATGGTCTTAATTCGCGGAAAACTTTAATATCACGATCCAGAATGTTGATGTTAGTTTTTCATTCGTCGGTACTTTTTGTACTATGTTGCAGTAGTACTTTTTGTAATGCCACTACAGCTTTGTGTAGTGTTATTGGGTTATTCTATCAGGTATTTCTCAGTAGCAGCAATGGAATCTGGATTTTTCAATAAAAACCTTTTTTTTTTCAATTTCTAATTCAACCCCCAAAAGTGGCCCCCATGTTTAAAATTCATTCATTTACGTTACACGTCCGTATTAGGGTCACCGACTTACATATGTGTACCAAATTTCAACGGAATCGGTCTAGTAGATTCGGAAAAAGTAGGCTGTGACAGACGTACAGACAGACAACCGAATGATCCTACAAGGGTTCCGTTTTTGCAAAAAGGTACGGAACCCTAAAAACCAGTAATGGTAAACTAACGGTGAATCTCTTTATTATCATCACAGTAGTTCCACTTATTGCTCTAGTCACAGCACCCATCACAACTATAATAAACTCCTCACTGATTTGACCCCACTCCGCATACATACTTAGTTTGAGCGAATAAACACTGACCCCTGTAAGTGAATATGTAATATGTTTACTTCGCATAGGTAAAGTAAATACGTTGGGGTTTCAATATTAATTATTCAGTTGTGTGTTTATTGATTAGAATCTTGATACGGTGCATATCTTGGCTTGTTTAGGTCTCACATGGTGAGGTCTGAACCTGTGTAAATACGTTTATGTGTAGACTGTTTCTAGGTCAACTTTGATCAAAGACACCCAGTGTAAATATTTAGTTTTCTTTTATTGATGTGACTGTGTTGAAAAGCTTGGTAAAACATCGTAGCAATTATATTTTTAGCAAGCGAAAAGGATCTTTTTAGGGTTCCGTACCCAAAGGGTAAAAACGGGACCCTATTACTAAGACTCCACTGTCCGTCTGTCTGGCTGTCAGTCAACAGGCTGTATCTCATGAACCGTCATTTCTATCGTCAATCGTAAACTCATTACAATTACTTCCGCAAATAGGAGAAATTTTGATTTGTCCCATTTTCCGATCGATGGAGGTTGGTACCTACGTTTTGACAGAACTACGCTCAATTATGGTTTAGTTTTATTGAATAAAAACACTCTAAGTAATTTAAAAAAATATGTAGTATTATATAGTACCTAAACCACTTGTTATACAGTTCAACGATAAAAATTCGACCATACAATAAATTACCCCAAGAAATTGACTGAAGCTCATAAATTCTAATTCTAATTACATAATTACAGCGAACGCGATAAAAGCATAAATTTCACGTGTTCCCATTCACAATATAATTGCCTACATTAGCGATACACATATATTTAAAAACATTTGCTAGCATTAGTAGGGTTTTTTTTACTAGTTATTGTAGTAATTGATCGAAAGCATTCGCTTGCATGTGCACGAGTACGCCTTGCATTTGTAACTAGTTTTACAGTTGTAAAATTTATTATATATTTTTTTAGGTTCTAAACGGTTTTTCTACGAATTAAAAGGCAACAATTATATATCCGGTTATCGTGAAAATTGTTTTATTACTTAGGTTGTTTATTTAATTATACTTCATTCATTTATTTTAAAAAATATATATAAAAGGCATCAGGAACAAGGTTCAGAACCGCCTCATTATGCGCGCCGTGTTCAAGAGTACTTTTTTCTGAATCAATCTTTTGACCCAGTCGTGCAATGGGATGTCAACATTACAGTGATATCAGCAATCATTAATTATACTTATTTTTATGTACCGCCATAAAAGGCTTTCCAAGAAAAGAACTGAGAGTTTGATGATTGCATCAAACTCTCAGTTCCTTCCTGAATTGGACACAGAAACAGAATATCTCATGCTGTAGTAAAAACACTAGCCAGTCGGCAAAATGGCTAATTAGCCTAGAACTTGCAATAATGTTCATTAGGCCATAGGAAAATGGGCACGTTTGTCGCTCCCGTGAATTTTGCACTTGAACAAGAATCATTAATACAAATGCATGCTTGCCAGGATTTATTACGTTAGGCTCGTACGTCATGTGGGCAGAAAATGGGTTTCGTGCAATGAAAATACACAGGGTGAGATACTGACACTGTCTCTATTAAACTAACAAATTGGGCACAAAGAATCGGGTACAGTTCTAGGACGTTTCAACTCTGCTGCGATTAGATACTGAATGTCATCCTAGCGTCGAGTTGAAAACATCAGGGCTCTGTAGAAGCACGCTGTGGTATTGGTAAACTTGTAATTAGTTCGCGTGATGTCATGACTGGCGCGCTTGCGATTCATTTTACGTCCATACCAGTGATCGGATCCGACAAATATATAATTATGGACTGTTTTCGGTGTTGGTATTTAAAAATTGCTACAAGTAATACCCGTAAGAACACGATATAAAAGAATTGTCAACACTTTTTAAACCTTGGTGTTTTGTTACATTTACCAAGGCTATCTTAATCTATAATCTGACCTGGCTTTATAAAATTAAACGAATTTAATATAAGTAACAATATTATGGCAGATATCCATATCATGACCAAGAGGCCATTGCCCTCTCAATGTCACTCGACACATCAATATAGCAGATTATTTATTCCAAAAAATAAACAGAAGGATAATTTCGTACAGCAACCGAAAACAGGCGCGCCCACACATAGATGCGTACGTACGGCGATTTGAAATGAATGCCAGTCACGAGTGCGCTTGCACTCACTGTACGTAAAGCGTGTCTAAGTGTGCGTGCGTTTTACTCGTTGTATGTACCAAACCTTCTGTACTATTCAGGGACAATACTTGATGTATTTTTCATTTAAGATACGGCTGGTTTGGGAGCGACAATAATGTTACATCGAGAGTTTATTTTCGCTTATCTTATTTATTATAAATACAATTTAATAGAGTGGTAGCTGGACAAACTTTTTGTCAATCTAAGTTAAAATAAATGGTCTCTGTATTTTGGTCTAAAAATAACTTTTTTTTTTGTGAGATTATTTTATTTTATTCCAGATAAAAATATATGGGCCGCTGACAAAGGCTCTTTAAAACTTAACTAAACTATTTAGATTATCATGCCATTTTAAACCGAAACTGGAACCTTTAAACAAATTCTAAAGGTACCTATGTAAAACATTTATAAATACATGCCTATCTAAGTATGATATCCTATACATTGATTTGCCTTCACAACTCACACATTTATAGGTTGATCAAATACTATATTCGAGTATTTAACACCTATAACTTTGACCAAAGATTTTTTCACTGACTTTGAATCGACTTTACTGAAAGAAATGTTCCAGTATAAATTCGCACTTCATCACGATAATAAATAAGAATACTTGCATGACATTCTGTCGTGTTATCGAAACCGAAAAACATTATTTTTATTTATTTATTTCACTTTTTCAAACTTATGTTGCGTCCATTTGTTTTTTTAAATGACTCATAAATCTTCAGTGCATTACGCTCGTATACAATTTTCTTTCTGTCTGTACCGAGTAAAATTATGGGCGTTAATTCGTTTTAAGCTGTCTCTTCATGAAAAACATTAAGGCTGTCGTATCAATTTATAATGAGGGAAATAAATTGAGTATACTTTTTATTTTTTGTGACTACGTAGGCTGTTTGAAATAAGTGCCTCTCCACAACCCAGATAGTACTGGGTAATTCGATACCCCTTGGTAAGACTGGATGTGACCTTTTGAACCACTGACTACCTAACGAATGCCAAAGATCTACAAATAACAGCCGGGACCAACTGCTTAACGTATTTTCCGAGGCACGGAGAAAACTCGGTATGTAATGGGTGGTCACCCATCCACAAACCAACCTAGGCAAGCACGGCTTAACCTAAAGATCGACCCGAGCGGCATTATTTAGCCACGAGCTCCTCACCAAAAAAGATTTCCGAGTGCCGAAAATAAAACCTAGACATTTCCTGTCTGACAATCAGCAAAGATAAACTTATGGAAAATGGAAAAATATTTTATCAGAAATATCTCAAAGATGTTGACTTGAATTTCATATTTCGATTCTTTGAGATCCACCGCTGCCAGTAGTTCCTATGGGATGACAGAATATCTTTATTCTATCATTCCGGAACAAAACTGGAGACTAAGAATAATATTTATACTCTTAAAAGTATTTTTTCGTTTATGTATTATATTTCCCTTGTGGTTAAAAAGTAATGTCAGAGTAACGTTTTACTTATTGGACGTGGGTGTTTGATACATTAAGATATATTATTATTGTATGTGGTTGCAGTGAGTAAAACTGACAACATCATTGACCAAGTTTTTAAAACAATAATAAATAATCCATCTTGATATAAAACCGTAGTTCACGTGCTACGCGTTTCGTAGCACTTTACTACGAGCCTGCTACGACGCATCCGTAGCAACGTAGCACTTCTACGAATGTTATTTTCGGAGACAAACGGGTCGAATCTTTTTAAATATATTAAACTTCGTCTATTTCTTATCAGCCCACAAACATGCTGAATATAACAATTTTAATAATATTACAATGTTTTTCGCTCCTTTCCTTTTCAGATGAAAATATGTTCTATCGAGTTTAAAATATTTTTCATTCTCGTCCCATTTTAGAAGATAAAGTTAACTAGATAATGAAATGATGTATAACTACGTTATCTCGTCGTTTGATATAGGTGTAAACAACTACGTGATGTGTCAAACCTATAAAGGGAACCTGTAAGTTTTGGGGAAGGTTAAATGCCTTAAATAACAAAACATCACGACTGTAATTCTTGAAGGGTTAGGCATAGGTGTACCCATTAGCACACACACATTACGTTTTAAGTTATGTTTAACTCCCATGTATTAGGGCCGAGCCTATTGCCATCAACTGGGCACTAATCCAGACTCCGTGGCTGCTACTGACAAAATCCTGAAGGAAATACACAATAACTCTTTTTCCAATCTGGGAATCGAGTCCAGGACCTCATGCTCAGTAGTCACGCTTGCGATCACAAGACCAACGACGCAGTCTTAATATAAGGATGTCGCTTTAACAGCTTAGATTTCGTCATCATGAACTGAAGTCATCCACAGCTGGACATGGACCCCTACCAATCAACGCCACGTCATCCAGCCCTGTACGCTCGCTTCCAGTACATTGACTTGACAACAGTAAATATTTTTTTTTTTTTATATTAGTACTAAATTGCCATCCAACGTGGCAATGCTGCCAGCCTTCTGGGCACTTTTCCTATTGACAGCGATGTGGACGAATTTTATGACGCCCTGTAACCCTTTTGATAAGTGTACGTATTTTTATTACTATTATAAATTTGTAGTTTATACATAATGTACCAATAAATCATAGGACTACTAAATTCACTTAACATAAAAAATATTAATTCAAAGCATAAAATCTAAACACCAAACAACGTCAACTAAAATTAAAAATTCCTTGAACATCAAAACCTCGTGCAGATAAACGCAGGCAACACCAAAGGACGAGACGAGTTAAACAATAAGTTTGCAGCTAATACCAGTAACAAGTCGGACTAATTGTCGGTTAGCGTGCGAACTCCTTAGTTAAGTGTACGTCGTACAAGTTGCTTTGCTTTTTTTGTTCTTGTCACGTCGTAATGTATCGCTCGGGTTTCGTTTTAAATATGGTACACGATATGGAGTAATGAATTTTTGTTTAGAGCTAAGTTTTTTGTTGTTGTCGATACTTCCACTTAATCTATTGTCCCGGGCTTTGATGGTCTATTTATTCTTCTTCCTCTTCTTCTCGTGTCTATTGCGTCATTTTAGCCCTGGAAATAAGATGCAGTAGATATCTTCGTCTTTATTATTACTTTATTTTAGTTTTTACTTCACTACATATTATATAGAACAAAGTCCTCTGCCGCGCCTGTCTGTCTGTTCGCGATAAACTCAAAAACGACTGCACCGATTTGTATGATGTTTTCGCCAATGGATAGAATGGTTCTCGAGGAAAGTTTTAGTATATAATTTGTTATGTTTTTGTTGCGGGAACGGGATCAAAATTTCATAATTACTTTTGGTCGCGACAACTGACATCCACGCGAGCGAAACCGCGGGCATCAGCTAGTAATATTATATATGCGAAAGTGGGTTTGCTTGTTTCTTTGTTACCTTTTCACGCCTAAACTACTGAACCGGTCATCTTGAAATTTTGCATGTCAGGTGTACAGGAACGGACATAGGGTACCTTTTATCCCAAAAAATAGTACTGTTCCTGAGGAAAATAACAATAACGTTCTTATGATAGTAGATCACCACGTGTATTTCAAATTTTGATTGAATTACATAAGCAGAGTACAACAGCAGAGTACAACCCAAATTGATTGTCAAATTCTAAATAAACGCGAGTGAAGAGCGCGAAGCCGCAGGTAAAAACTGGTATCGTATAATGATCCTCAACACTATTGAGTGTGTTACATTGGAGCAATGTTTGGTTCCGAACTGGTTACTTATATGGAAGACAAGTTGTCTCCCGCGGATTCACTCCCGTCAACTGGCTACCCTACCCACCTACCCTATCTACCTACCAATCCCACCTACCTCACACTACCTACCCTACCCTACCTACCCTACCCTACCCTACCCTACCTACCCTTCCTACCTACATACCTACCTACCTATTTCTTTTTATTTTTAAACTTTCCCTGCATTCGGACGAACAAAACAAAAAAAAATATTCAAATCGGTCCAACCATTCTCGAATTTTAGCGAGACAAACAAACAGCAATTTATTTTATATATATAGATTTATTTGCTACCTTTTTGTGATGTCAAAGATTGAGCCAATCTGTCAGCTGAGTGTCAGTGACACAGGCAAATAAATTTAATTAGTGCAACTCTTATTTACCAATTGGTAGTTAATTCAAGGCAATTAATGAAAATTACATTGCAAAAATGGTAGGCTAATCCTTTTAAGGATTTCACTAAACAAAAGTTTAACTCGCTACTACTTGAACGTAAATTAGAGTTTCATCTTTAAACCAGTAATTAACAGCGTAATATTTGAACAATCGAAATCTAGCTATTTTAAACTACAGTCGGTACCGCAAACAACTTTGATTTAAAAAAAAAGTGCCTATTTGTCCGTATTTCGACCCCAAAATATAATTAACCATAATTATTATAATTATAATCGAATTTTCCTAATAAGAAAAACTTACGATATTTTCATTACACGTGTTTCTCACAGTACCTTGGCACAGAAAGACAATATACACAGATTAGCTCCTGCCAAGAACTTTCTTAAGAACAAAATTCTGAGTAATTAATCTAATTAAAAGGAGATACAACTGTTATGTGAGTTTTCGAACGTCTTGTTTTCGACTTTCGATTACTGTACTTATTAATTGTTTCGTCGATGTACGAGTTTCGGTATAGCGAAGTTTTGAGCACGAAAAGTCACGGCTTTCGAATGAGTTTCGGGATGTTTTTGAGAGTTTTTTTGTTCTTTTTTTTGTCATAGGTTCAACTGACCTGCACCTTAACTTTATAGGTATAAGGTATACCTTTAAAGAACCTAATTTTAAGGCTATTTTGGTCAAAATAGTCCGAACGAAGAAGCCCTAAAATCCAACTTTCGAAAAAACTCGCATGCTTGTATTAGTTCAGTTAATTTAGTATTGCAGAATGCACATTCGTTACCGGTTCCTACCAATTTTGGGCACGTAAAATGGCGCTGTTTGAAAATTCATCTTAATTATTATACAGAGTGAAAACAGACTGTTCACAACGCCATCAACCAAGGATTATGTACATCAAACTAAGTACCTTTACGAAAAATTTAGTGCTGGGAAACGACTTAAGGGGGCCGTCGAGGTGTTTAAAAATCTTACATTAAAAACATGTGTTTAAAAAAAAATCTTGTGAAAAAGTTGGAACTTTGACCCCCAAAATCTCCGTAAATAGAACCGGTATGGTCTAGAACAAAAAAAATAATCGCAATGACGGGGAGAACGAGTGCCTTTCGGTTTCGTTGAGAGTCTTTTTACACCCATTAGATACATTTAACAATTTTGTTTTCATTTGAAGATCTCTTCTGTTGTTTGGGGTACATTTTAGTTTCGAATTATTATTTTTTTGGTATTTTGGTGGTCGTGTTGTAATATAATTATGTACACTCAAGGATATATGACTTCATTTTTATTTCTACTATATCAAAAGATATAAAAACCTATCCTATCTGTCTTCAACAAAACTCGAAAAGCTATTTAAACACAAAAATAACCTTTTAAAAATAATGTTCCTATTGGGAATCCAAAAATGCCATTTCCCGTTAATGTAATTTTAGCTTCGATTACGTTCTATTCTAAAGAAGTTCCAGCAAAGTAGGTACGCACACTATGTAGGTACAGCCTGGTGCTTTGTTAAAATGTTGACAATTTGAATACAGAGCCTTTTAAGACAACTACGTTTTATAATAGAATCCAAGTTTTTTTTTTGGTGAAGTAATCACAGATCTCATCCCACCTTCTTGAAGAAATATCTTTAAGCCATAGAAAAACTTTCTCCTAACGGTAATCAAGCCCACGGCCTCCTGCCGTGTAGACGGCGCGTTCGTGTTCCACGCGCGCCTCAAAGAGATGTCAGCAAACAGGGAGGGGCCCGCAAGGGTCGATGCCTGCCAGGGCTGCGGGCTGTTCGAAAGAGATACCGCGGCCCTGGAACACAAAGGGCAAGGAAGGAACATGGTTGGGTTTTAGTCAGTACAAGTCTGACACTCCCTTCCGCTCTGCCCAGAGCGGGAGAAGTCATTTGATGATTTCCCATCCGTAAAAAAAAAAAGAACCCCACGGCCTCCTTAAAATACTACCATGTCCGTATCACCGTGAATAATCTTTTACATATTAAGGAAAACATCGTGAGGAAACCAGCATGCCTGAGATATTTCTCGACGGCATTTTAAGCCAAATCAAAGGCATATGGGCGACATAAAAACTCTGACACTATGTTAGGCACTAACCACACGATAAAGAAAGAAGATCTTTTTAATGTTACTTGTTTATGGTGTCTTATTTCACAAATTGTTTTTTATAAAAATTACATTTCCCCACCACTTTTACATGCTAAACGTAACAATTTCCATCCAAATAGCACGGTAAGCACCTCACTAAACTGCGCGTCTGACGAATTCAGTTCCTAAAGTGCAGTGCCCAAGCAAAATGCATGCAACTAGCAGTAAGGCGACACCGAGAAATATGGTCCCCACTTTGCCAGTTTCCGTGGAAAAGCTGCTCTTGAATTTATGTCTATCTATCCAGATATTGTAGATCAAGGAATTATTGCTAGTTGAATGGGTTATAGGATATAGACCAGTGGCGAAGGTTCTATATAGCTCGATTCCTACCGGTTTCCCTTTGAAAAATGACACAGTCAGTATTTTATAGACAAATATTATAATCACATTAAAGATATGTACCCCGGCTTACCTCTTACAAAAATTGACCCTTCGCTACTGATATAGACATATTGTATATCGCCAGAATGTACTTGGTAAATTTTTCAGAAGTTCACTGCTTGTACAGGTTATTTTTTGAATCTGCGATTTTTTATTATTTTCTAGGGTTTTCCATTTAGATTACCTAGGTACACAATCATTTCATATCGGCCTGAAATCATACACTGCTGGGTATAGGCGTCCCCTTTCTTATGCCACCGTTCCCGGTTCGGTTATGGCTATTTTAGGTATAATAGGTAGACAATGGTGCCGATTCCCTTGTTTACAAACTAAACCAAATTTATATTTCATTAAGAAAAGGACAGAAGATAAATTTTAGTTTGGTCCTGTCAAATTAACCAGCGCCTGACACAAGTTTAGACGTGATTAAAAAGTTGACTACTAAAATTACATCAATTTACGTCAGGTGCTGACTAATTTGACAGGACTACACTAATATTTATCTTCTGTCCTTTTCATAATGAAATAGAAAGAAAAAGATACACTCAACTTAAATTTAGTTTAGTTTGTTAACAAGGGAATCGGCACCAATGCCAATTAATTACATACCTCTTTTCCTTGAATTCACTTTCATACCCAGCATAGACTTAGTTTGGCGAAGATATCAGAAAATAAGATGTAAGATGTTTTTGAAAAGCTGTTCAAAATTTTTGACCGTTAATATATACATATATATATTTTTTTGACAACAGCCTGTTAAGCTATACAAGCCATTACTTGGATTGTCTAAAGTAAATGTGTACTACTACACATTTTTTTTTTATCACACCTACATTTCTCTGTTAATACATCACAATATTTTAACACTCAATCACCATATTATTTTCTAAACAAACAAGTGCTGACCCACTTGGCCGGAAATTTTAGGTAGTTTCACAAGAGTTACGAACTGGATTTGAGTTTTACATGTGATTAATAGCTGCTAACACTTTGTTCGAAACCATTAGAAGTCGTATGCTTGGTCAAGCACTAAGGACAATGTTTGGCGCTGACTGGAAATACAAAAACAATATTTCTCTTTACCGGTTAAATCATAACATCATGCCTTATAATTCCCGAAGGGCTAGGCGCCCCCATTTAGGTGCACCTCGCACCTAAATGGGGGCGAACCCATTGCCATCAACCGGGCACAAAACCAGTCTTAGTGGCTGCTACTGAAAAAAATCTGATGGAAAAACCCAATAACACTTTGCCCTACCCGGGAATTGAACCCAGGACTAATGCTCAGCAGTCGTGCTTGCGAACACTAGCTCGACCAACGAGGCTATCAACGTAATCATATAATTGTCCTTATCCCAAAAATTTACGTTTCCTGTCTATAGCTTTGGTTCGATTCCCGGGACGGGCAAAGTGTTATGGGGTTTTCCCATCAGATATTTAGATGATACCACGGAGTCTGGATTTCTACCGGTTGATGGCAATAAGCTCCCCTCTTATTACATGGAACTTAACATAACTGGCGAAATGTGAGTGTACTATTAGGTACACCTCTGCCTAACCATTCAGGGATTACTGGCGTGATGTTATGTTATATTATGGTTACCTTAAAAGCATGCAAACAAAACCATTCATAGTTAACTACTAAGTAATAACGATTTTGACAGTAATAATTCATTTACCTGAAAATCTGTCTTTTATAATAATTTCAGCAATCTAAAAATAGCTAGTAATATAATAAGTCAATAGTACAACTAGAATAGTACAAACTTCTGACCTCTCACTATTCAGTTCGATGACTCGCAAAGCCACTCTGATTAAATTGTTAATATTTCATAAAAATATTTAATACCATCTTGTTTCGTCTCCAATTATTTATCCCTGTAAACGTAAAAGATATTTGTGTAATTCTTTTGTATGTTTTCTTTTGCGTTATCTTTCTAATCTTTTTCATTCTGACTAAATAACTTAAGGCCGCCCACTCATTCAATCTCGTTTCATTTAATTATATTTACTGACTTTATAAATAGTTTGTATGGAGGTTTTAGATTTCAAACATTATGAAACAGATAGCCTTTAAAAAGCTTAAAATAAAGTGAAAAGAATCTTGTCTGATCAGATGTTTTTTTTTTATTTTGTCTTTAGTAATGTTTTGTTCCTGTTAAGAAAATGTTTGGTTGTTCCTGTTTTAAAGGTTAAAGAAAATTGTAAAGGAAAATATCGATTGTATGTGACATTGGTCACGGTTTGGGTTATGAAGAACAGGGAGTAAAGTTCTTCATCCCCCATAGAAGAGGGAGGATCCTCCGACCAAACGGGTGTTACGTCTGGTGGGCTAATACTGGCTAATTCTGTACACCCTTAAGTCGCGGATAACTTTACTTGCGCGATCTAGGAATTAGGTATTTCGCCGCTTAGTTCCTCGTCTGTGTAATAGATGGCGCTGTAATACATTTTGTTCTATGTTGCGTAGTACTTTTTGTAGTGCCGCTACAACGGTTTCATAAAAATAAATATCAGGAGTGGTAATTGTATGATTATACTAAACACATCATTTAGCCACGGTTTTACTCTTTTACTTAGGTCATGGTCTATTCGCATACCAAATTCAAACGATCGAAATAAGCTTAGTTTAATATTTTTAATATAATTTACATAAGAGTTTAAAAAACTTTGTTTTCAAAACGACTTGCATTTTTTTATGTTAAGAGATTTGCTCATTTTTTTCATCCTATTTAAAAACCTAAAGAGGCAAAGTATAGAGTAAAAATTATAATATAGGTAGGTATTCATTAGCCAGCGCCATTTTAAGCGCCCCACTAAGTTGAAGCACACTTTGGTAAGTAATTTGGGTGTATTAACCGAGTACTGTCTAATGAGGCTAGTGGTATCGAGGCTAATTTGTGCCGCAACTTGATTTGTTTTTATTACATACTCTTAACTTGCCAACTGGCTATAGGCGGATTATTTTTTGTACATTTAGAAGGATTATGATGAAAAACTCTAACTACTCTATTTTTTTATGAATACAGAGCATTATTAGTTTTCCCATTTAAATAGATGGACAAACTTTTAGAAATCATTCAGACCACCAAAATAAGGACAATGGTAAAGAAAAAAAAGAAAAAGCATTAGATACTTACAAGAAAAAAACACAGCTAACGAAAATACACTAAAAATGTATTATTTCAGGTCAAAATAAAATCACTTTAATTGGAGTTTATTTTGATATCTTTGGTAAGACGTACTGAACGCTGTGTTATTTGTCTATCTTTTTAATGTGACCTCCTGAATATCTCCCAATAAGAAACCAAACACACAAATCACAGTTATTACGTCAAACTATTATCATAACAGATGCAAGCTGATACGATATGCGACGAGCCTACTCCACAGCATCTGAGTGAGCAGTAAATATGTATTTTTCAATTTCAAACGTAATGGGGAGCTTGGAGCAATACCAGCTTATAACGTTGTAATAGAATAGTTTGGCTTGCCAGCGGTTCATGAAGACCACGCATGGCAATCCTGAGTACAGATGTGTGCCAATTTTTTTTTATATAAGTACTGCGCCCGTTTCAATGATGACTTTTAATTTTGAACGTTAAGCTGTTTGTCCCGGCAGTGTTTAGTAGATTTTTGGCAGTTGCTGCAAACCAGCAACTGCAGAAGCTGCTTGGCAATTGTTGGTTGTTGTTGTTGTGCAGTGGCTGATTGTCAGAGTTCTGACAACCAGCCACTCCATAATGCAACGCACACATAAGTGTTGTGTAAGTTACTTCTGGCATCGCTCCGAGTCGGGTTCAGCTAATTTTAGTTCAAAGACTTTCTTCATATCTATGTATGGTACTTGTTGTGTTTGTTGCCAGAATTTTAACCTAAATCCTATTGGAAAGTTATTTTTTTTTTATTTTAATACATAATATAGTAGTACACCCACATTTCACCAGTTATGTTAAAGTCCCATGTAATGAGGGGCGAGCCAATTACAGCCAACCGGGCACAAATCGAGACTCCGAGGCTACTACTACGAAATTCCGGATGGAAAACCTCAATAACGTCTTGCCTGACGTGGGAATCGAACCCAGGACCTCATGCCCAGCAGTCGCGCTTGCAACTACTAAACTAACGAAGCGATGTGTTAGGATACTAGGGACTTCAAGAGACTTAAGGCCTGTTTCACCACCTACGATTAAGTTCCCGTTGACTAATATACTCGTAATAATACAGATAATTTCATACATATCCTGTTCCATTTTTGAATTTATTCGGTAAGTAGTGGCAATTCGGACGTCATGAAATAGGCCTTTAATAAACAAAACTTCTTAATAAACAAATTAATATTCCCGTCTCGTTCTCACATTTATCACCACCCTCTTACTTCTTCTTATAATTACGTTCACAAAATACTGTCGTTTAGTTACAAATCTCTTAACACCACTGCTAAAGTTGGATCCAATATCAGTGTTAATGTGTAGAACATCTGGCACCCCTCATCCGTCGCTAGCGTGATGATAATCGAGCGAGACTAACGCGGCCATTCTTTGCCCTTTAAATAATGTGTCTTGTTAAGGGGGAGCTGTTTTAATAGTAACATGGAAATGAAAATCTGTTGCATTTTTTGTATTGTAAAAAAAAAATATTTTTATGGAGCTGTAATTTTTTTTCAGTATCAAAAATCATTTTTAAAACATTTGTTTTACAACTAGATCGTTCTGTATACAGGGTGTAAACAGACTCTTCACGAAGCCGTCAACCAAGCGTTATGTACATCAAACTAAGTAACTTTACGTAAAAATTAGTACCGGGAAACGACTTTTTTTTTTGGGCCGAAAGATCACGTTTTACAGTAGGACTCAATGTAACGTACTCAAAATATTGTGCTGATGGATGTATATAATAGTAAGGGGGTCCTGGAGGTCTTTAAAGTAAAAATCTTGGATTAAAAACATGTGTTTAAAAAAAAACTTGTGAAAATGTTGGAACTTTGACCCCCAATATCTCCGTAACTACAAGGTACCCAGGTATGGTCTAGAACAAAAAAATGATCGCAGTGACGGGAAAAACAAGTGCCTTTCGGCTTCGTTAAGAGTCTGTTTACACCCTTTATAACACCAATAGGTCATCAAATCAGCTGAAAGACCACGTCAACTGCCTCTCCCATGGCGACCATTCTTATGCTTCTCGTATCCAGTAGATTCCCGCTGCCTTCAAATAGGTCATCGGACAGTGGTACGGGGGGCCTTGTAACGCTACACTTTGCGCCTGTTAATACGTAGCTATCTTCTTCTGCTTCTTCTTCTCCGTTGTCAACCTTTGGCCACCCCATGCTGAGTATAGATCTCTTTAAAATCTTACCATATTTGGCTGCACTTTCTGGCTATCCAATTTCTTCCGACCAATTTAATGACCCCATAATACAACACGACAACTGTTATATTTTAAATCGACTACACATCCTAATTGCCATTAATTAAACATCACTGAATTAGTTAATAGAACACAAAATAATTACTATCATGGCGGTAAAATTCACCTGTCATATTGCAAAGAGCATAAAACGGTCGCTCAATTTGACCGTAAACAGTTGGTAAATAATAAAAACAGAGGTAATTGAAATTTCCCAAAACAAATTAAATAAAGCAGCTTTTAATAAAAGATTACCGAATCGAAATTATTGTGGCGATTTAATTTTATACATTTAAATTATTTCCATCAATTGAACGGTAACGCTGTTCATTGGAAAATTTAATTTGTATAGTGAACACAATAAAATACTAGTTTATTTGGGAAATAATGTTTTATTGTATTTTTTTGTTCGATATAAAACTACTAGCCTATGCCCGTGGCTTCGCCCGCGTGGAGTTCGATAATTATTGTCCCACGGGAATGAATGGGAATATCCTATCTGTTAATCCAAGTTATAAACTACATGTGTGTCCTAAATTTCATCCAAATCCATCCATCCCCACAAATTTTCGCATTTATAATATAAGGAGGATATAGTAGGAAGTAAGTTAAAAAATCTTACTAGTAAGTAAGAAAACCCAATGCCAAGTGGGAGTCGGACTCGCGTATGAAGGGTTCCGTACCATTGTAGTAGGGGAGCCCCCTTTAATTTTTAACTTATTTTTATTATTTTCTGTTATAGCGGCAAAAGAAATACACATTCTGTGAAAATTTCAACATGTCTACCTATTACGGATCATAAGATAAAGCCTGCTGCTGACAGACAGACGGACGGACGGACAGAGAAGGCTTAGTAATAGGATCCCGTTGGTTACCGTTCTGGTACGGAACCCGAAAAATATCACAAGAACTAAACAAATTCTTTCTACGTAACACTTTCACGTTCTAATCTCACTGTCTATGAAAATATAACCATTTACAATCCTTTATTTCCACTTACCTTCTTTCACCGAGATGAAAGTCAAAATATTTTTCCCAGCTCAGTACAGCGCTTCTCCTTAAACTAAACTATACATTTGTAGTAACAATATTCGTTGCACGTCTTTTGCAGCCCGCCTGCCTCGAGAAATAGTATGTGACACCTACAAATATAATATTTTGCAAGTGTCGCTATTATAGGGGAATAGTCTAAACGTCCAATTTCACTGTCAAAGTGACTCTATAAATTAAATGATATTAAATTTTCTAAGAAGGGGATAAACGTTTCAAGTAGCATGGGTTTTGTAGGTTGAGCTGTTAATTGTAATTGGTATGCACACAATTTATGTGCATAATAATTAATATACTTGGACTCTGTTCCCGATACCGGTGGGTTACTATTTTTTTATATATTTTTTTTTTTATATAATTTTGGAAGTAAAATATTTAAAAATGTAAATAATAAGGTATGAAAAATGTAAAAAGGACAAAATACACTTTAACACAAACTTTTACAATATCCAGTAAATTAAAATACAACTCCATATTTGCAAACAATTATTATTTTTTGTGATGTTAAATACATCTTAGAGAGTAGCGGTGGCTCAAAGGTTGCGGCCCCGACTTACGACCAGTAAGTCGTGAGTTCGAACCCAGACAGGTGAATTACTTTGTGTAATTTATTTCATCACCACTGCCTTCAAAATGGTGAAGGAAAACATCGTGAGCAAACCGGCATGTCTTAGAACCAAAAAATTCGAAGACATGTGACATTTACCAACCCGCACTGGGCCCACATGTTGGATTATAGGCCATTCCCTCTCATAGAGAGGAGTCCTGTGTCCCAGCAGTGGGAACATTATAGGCTGATTATGCTAAATATATAATTTTCCTGCTATTACTTTTGGTTTATAACTATTATCTTGCTAATCAGGGTCTTTAGAAGTAAGTAAGATAAGTGCACACCCACACCTTGTATTCAGATTCTGATATGAATGTGACCCCAATTATCAATTTCGCATATCGATAATTTTGTTTTGCCGATAAATTCATACGTAGCAAGAGTGTGTCGCTTGTTTTAAATTAAATAGCAGACAGGCTGATTTAAGGGAATAGATGAAATATCTCATTTGTTTTAAGACTTTGATTGAAATGAATTAATAATTCTTCATTCCATAAATAAAACACCATCTCACAACAGACTAAAACCTTTTCTCATTGAAGAAGTAACCCATTACCACACAAACAACACTACCGTACCGATGCATATCCATGCGTCTTATTCAGATTCTGATATTAATGCGAGCCCAGGTGTTCGTGCAAGCTGCGCTAAAATACTTTAAGACTTAATGAGGAATTTATACCCGTGGTAGTTTGGGATTCTCTATTTACATGTTAGATTCAATATGGTGGTGTATGAGGGGTTTTTGGAGACCGGTGTGATGAAGAGGCACTCCATCTCAAGATGTCAGTGAAGAGTTAGGTTGAGTTTTTGTCCAGTCATTATTACCGAGTAGGTTGGAAGGTACAGAATATATTTTTCACTGGAAAAAGGTCCATGGTTTCTCCTCCTGTCATCATGGAGACAATCTGGATTTGTGTCTGGTTGATGGCAGTAGGCTAGCCCCTACCCTTCGGGGATTACAGGTTTGATGATATTTATATAATCTAAACCCAGGTGGCGTAGGTGTTAAGAAAATACTTATTTATTTATTTAACACTTCAAGCACAAAGTACACAGGCGGACTTAATGCCATAGGCATTTTCTACCAGTCAACCTTTGGGTGATGGAGAGACAAACAGTGGTAGGTGTATTTACTTTGTTATTAAAAAATAAATTATGAATTTTAATATGATTAAGTAAGCATAGATTTTGCTAAAATATGAATTCATATTTTAATGTACATTGAACGTAATTATCTTAAAGATCTGATCATGTTTGCTCTTTAGTCCTGAATTTAATTTTGTGCTGATAAAATACCGTGATTTTAATTAACATCAATAATTTAACTGAATAATTAATTTTACGACTACGCACCTCGATCGTCCCTTTGTTCGTATTAAACTTCTAATTACATTGACGAATTTTAATTAAATGAAATAAATAGTCTTGATTGTAAGGTTTTTAACAGGTTGTTATGAATTTAATTTTTGTTAATTAGTAGAATTTTTTAAAATTCAGTTGCCAGGTAGTCTATGAAATTGCAAACACATGAGATATAGGTACCTACTTGTTTCATGTTTATGTTTATGACAAAAATCAAAAAAACAGGATGGAATGAACGCCGACGTCAAAAAGGTCCAAGTACATAACTTTTAAACTACTGAAAAAAATAAAAATTTTCATCATTATTAACATACATCATCATCGTTTTTTTCAATATTAACGAGCGCCTAGAGGAAAGTATTGACATAGTAGCTTATTTGTTTTGATTTTTTTTTTTTTGTGTTTCCCAATTTACAATTGAATAGTTTCGTTATTTTTGGATCTTTAATTATTATTTTATTTTTATATGATTGTTTACATGATTATTGTATACTTATCACTCTTAATAACTAACTAACATCATCATCATCATTTCAGCCCGTTGCTGTCCACTACTGAACATAGGCCTTTCCAATAGATTTCCAACGTGTCCAGTCCAATACATTAATAACTTATTTTGTTTTTAATGTTCTGTTTTATTTTTGCTGTTTTGAATTTATTACAATATTATTATTCTTTAATTACTTAATTTATTGTTATTTTAGTAGAATGTTTTACTTAATAATATTTCTTGACATTTGCACGTCACATCATGTGGCAAACATGCCTGTTCCTTATATTCTTGTTACCATCTTGCTTGCATGTATTTTCTTGTATGTATGACAACAATATTATCTAATCTTATCTTAAAAAAAGCAGTTGTTTCCAACAAAACTGTAAAACTTACACGGTGTATGGAACAGCTGATTTTTTTTAAACTTTCCAATGAAAAATTTCTATGTGGAGTGATGCACTAAATACGTGGTAACCATTTTTTTATTTTTTATTATTACAAGATGGGCTTGCTCCTGACCTCGATCCCGTCTGATGGAAACCGATGGACGAGGTCTATGATGGAACGAGCGTCGGTGTCCCTTCTACCTTCTACCAACTCTGAATAACCTTTCAACTGCCTTTTTTTTTTACGGATGGGAAATCATCAAATGACTGCTCCCTCCTACATGACATCATATCTTAGTTGGTATCTATCATCACTACTGTGGCACGGACATTGTGTCTGAGTGTCACAGAGCATACCATGACTCACCTCAATATGAATTGTAACGTGGTGATACTGACGCAAAGAAAACAAGTGAAACAATCGCGTGTCGCATCACCTTTTTTTTCGGATGGGATATCATCAAATGACTTCTCCCGCTCTGGGCGGAGCGGAAGGGAGTGTCAGACTTGTACTGACTAAAACCCATCCATGTTCCTCCCTTGCCCTTTGCGTTCCAGGGCCGCGGTATCTCTTTCGAACAGCCCGCAGCCTTCAACTGCCTTTTGGGTTTAATAATCATCTCTCATGAGTTCGAAGCAAAGTGAAAAGTGTGCAAGGATTTTAACCAAAACCAAAGCGAAACAAATGTTTAATTCTCTTACGGAATTTCTCAGGTTAAATTAAACTCACTAGAATAAACAATCGCGTTTGTAATTTATTCGTCGCCACGTCGTACAATATTAAACTTTTTCCTTTTACGAATAGAATTCAAAATATTTCTGAACAAAAATAGAATACAAGCTGCAAATTGTCTCTCATTAGGATTTTCATCAATTATCTTGGACTCTCTAAATAGGACGATTGGGAATTGGGTCCGATAAAAAGAGGTTCCGTACCGTTTTTTACGTACTTTAACGATTTAAAAAAAAAAAACAAATTTAAATCACTAAATTTTTGCAATAATTCTTTAAGTTTTAATGAACGAAAAAAAGGCAAGCTCATTTTTTTTTTAACAACAAGTTAATTCGTTTTCTATTCGCATTGTAACGCAAACAACACCACCATTCTTTGTGGATAAAAAGTCGTGCTGCTTCCAAAGCTGCAGTTGCAAAGAGTCTTTCACATGATAAACTTTTCACATTCTTATATTCATAAATTGTTTGCTATTGTGAAGTTTTGAGCAAATCCAGTATACAACACTCGCGGTACCCTAGTACCGTACCTTACTAAGGATGTCGAGAGTGGCTTTTACAAAATATAACCGGTGTATATCATCGTTATCCTGGACCAATTTGCCAGGCGAAACGTGCCACGGATTAAATCAAACTGTACGAAAGTTACTCAACAAATTCCACCTTTTTTTTATCAATCCCTTGGATTTCAGAATTGGTCAGCGTTGTGGATGTGAATTATACTCGTTCTAAATTGGAAAACGGAATTTGTTGCCAGTTTTCAGTTTTGACTCGCCAATCTTCGGTGGGGTTGGATGCGGCAATTTGAATGTAAAAGAGAGCCTATATGAACGTTTTAGCTGATGGAATAGAAGCCAGAATTTTCTAAAAGGTTAGGTTGTACACTTGTAGGATAGATTTTTTAATTCTAACAACAGAATAGGGTAGTTAACCAAAAAAATCTAATTACTCCGTTACCTAGATTTCCAAAAAATATTGGACACTACTTTTTTTTCTTGTAAACTAAAAATGAGGACGATGCAGTGCGTTGTCATGTGATGTCACATTCCGGTACACTTTTTAGCGGAAAGTGACGTCACAAGCCCCCACTCATGAACTTTGATGCGTTTTATCTTCGTTATTTTTTATTGATTTGATAAAACAAAAAATACGCATCTAATATTTTTCGATAATCTAACGGACAGACTAAATAGAATTATATATTTTTTACTCAAGAAACATCCCTATAGCAATGATCCGGTGCAGGGTCAAACTGACACAAGTTACGACCAACGACCAAATATAATTTTTGTGACCTATACTAACTGACCACTGTCTTGTCACAGTGAAGCAAACATCTTGAAGAATCCTAGAGCGTAATTATAAATGTCTATAATGTCCTCACGGCTGGGACACAGGCTTCCTCGGTTTGAAAAGTAAGGTTGGTAGGTCTTTAAATTCCTTACGATGTTTTTCTTTCACCATTTTGAGAGCGGTTGTGATGAAACAAATCATATAATTTTAAGTGCCCTGTTTCGAATCCACCTTAAGGTGGTTGCGTCACCAGGGCTGCTGGCTGTTCGAAAGAGATACCGCGGCCCTGGAACACAAAGGGCAAGGAAGGAACATGGATGGGTTTTAGTCAGTACAAGTCTGACACTCCCTTCCGCTCTGCCCAGAGCGGGAGAAGTCATTTGATGATATCCCATCCGTAAAAAAAAAGGTGGTTGCGTCAGGGCAGCCGCGAAATTCAAATTTTCTTACGTTTTTTGTAATTTGCAGGCAAGTTGTACGTTGATGAAAAATGAGTCGCGCCAGTAACACGTATGTAGTTAGAGAATTAAAATCATCAATACAACCCCTTAAGTTCATGTAACCCTATTCAATGAATATTTCATGAAAAAGTCATTCAATAGGAGTAAATGGACTTACAGGGTTATATTGATGATTTTCATGACTGTGATTCTGTAACTACATACGTGTTATTGGCGCGACATTTTTCATCAACATACAACCTGACAATGACCTGCAAATTGCAAAAAACGTAAGAAAACTTTAATTTCGCGGGCTACCCTGACGCAACCACCTTAAAAACTTAACTTAGACCATTACCACCGTGCCACTAATATTTCTAAACTTATATGTTAACACTTAATTCACACAGACCCAAACATTCAACACATGTCTTGCTGTCACACAATTCACAGGGTGATACAATTCCAAATTGTTTATTCCCTACCACAAATACCTACCAATATATCTGCAGTAGTAATTCCAAGGTGATCCCATCGACACGGCAACACTGGATCATGACAAACTGGATCGCAGCCAAGTCAATCCGTTACCGTTCGGCCACGAACTGCACGGTCGAGCGAGTCGCGTGTTGCTATAGCTATGCGGAGAAAACAAATGAAAGAATTGGCTTACAACCCTGTTTGTCAATGGCATTACTGCTGAGCATGAGGTCGTGGATTCGATTCCTAGGTTGAACAAGCTAGGGTGTTTATTAGGTTTTTCCATCTGGAATTTCCTAGTTGAAGCCCGGAGTCTCGATGTGTTCCCAGTTAAAGGGAATTAGCTTGGATAACTGGTGAAATGCGAGTATACCTATTATTGTACATCTTCGCTTTACCCTTCGGGGATTACAGTTGGAGGTGTAGGTGATGCTACCGACGCGGTTTGCAGCGTTAAAGTACTTACGAAGGACACAAACTACATGCACTTGTGTCACTTTACGCGAGTCGTATCATTTGAGGGTGTGAACAAGGCGTTAGTGTTAATGGCGCCTTCACCTGTATATATTATGTGGTGGTACTTGAAATTGAAATGGATGTAGTTATTCGGAGTTATAGAGGGACCTGACACTAGATTTTGGTAAAGTTTTTGTAGTTAACTGTTTTTTATTTTGGGATATAGTGTGTCTAGTCGTGCGAGGCAATTTAGCCGTGTTTTTATGTAGCCTGGAAACTGGAACTTTTTTTTTGTTTCTGACATTAATTTGTCTTTTACTACTTTAGTTTTAATTTAAGACTTATAAAATACCATACACATGGTTCGAGGTGGCGCACGAAAAGAGTCCCTGGAAAGATAAGAGGCAGGCCTTTGCCAGCAGTAGGACTTTAAAATAGGACTAATAAAAAGAAAATACCAAAGTTACCTGCCTTAAAGAACCCTGTCTTACTTTATTGTGTTCAAATACTTGGTTCTTTTGTTTCTGTATGGCAACAACGCCTTCACTCCACCAGATGTTAAGTGCGCAGTGCTCACTGCTCACCTATCATCATCATCATCATTTTAGCTGAAAGACGTCCACTGCTGGACATTGGCCTCCCCCAAGTGTCGCCACATTGACTGGTCCCATACGGTTACGGTTCGGTTTTATAAGTAAACTTTCTAAAATGGACATAAACCCAGCATGATAGCCTACTGGTGTGACCGTCGGGCTGTTTAGTCATAAGTCTGGAGTTGGAACCCACCACACACACCTCCTACCTAGAACCAAAAATTCGAAGACATGTGACATCTACCAATCCGCACTGGGCCCGCGTGGTGGATTATAGCCCATTCCCTCTCAAAGAGAGGAGGCCTGTGTCCCAGCAGTGGGAACATTAATAGGCTGATGATGATGATGATGATGACACACACCTCTGATTTTTCGGATTAATGTCCGTTATCACTTGCTTCGGTGAATAAAAACATCGTGAGGAAACCAGCATGCCTGAGAGATATTTCTTGACGGCATGTAAAACCAAGTCAGAGGCCCATGGGTGGCATAAAAACTCTGACACCAGGATAGGTACTAACCACACGATAAAGAGGAAGAAGATGAAGAAGCCTTAAATTGTATAGGTACGTATGTAACTTCCCAGTGAGGAGATGAATATCCTATTCTATTTATTATAAAAACTAACACTTCGCCCGCGACTTCGTCCGCAAAAATTGTGATAACTCGTCTAATATGAATGATATAAATATAATTTATAGCCTATAGTACCTACAAATAATGTAGCTTTCTGCCAGTGAAAGAATTTTTAGAATCGGATCATTAGTTCCGGAGATTACCTCCTACATACAAACTTACAAACATATTTTACCTCTTTATAACATTAGTTCATGAGAGCAGCGGTAGCGCAGTGGTAGCGACCCCGACTTACGAACAGTAAGTCGTGGGTTCGAACCCAGGCAAGCGCGCATTACTTTGTGTAATTTATTTCATCACCACTGCTCTCAAAAACGGTGAAGTAAAACATCGTGAGGAAACCGGCATGTCCTAGAACCAAAAATTCGAAGACATGTGACATCTACCAATCCGCACTGGGCCCGCGTGGTGGATTACAGCCCAATCCCTCTCATAGAGAGGAGGCTTGTTTCCCAGCAGTGGGAACATTTATAGGCTGATGATGATGATAACATTAGTATAAGTATATATAAGTATAGAAGTGTAGATAGTATAGAAGTATAGATAATAAAAAGTAAGAAACTCCTCGTAACTTAGTTTATAACATTACGATTCACAATTTTATAAGGGGTTGTTATAAGTTTGAATGAACAAGACTAAGTTAGCTAACTTCCAATCTATGCGAGTAGGCGTATTTAAGTAGAAGTTATACAGAAAGCTAGTAAATATAACCCAATTATATTGGTTCTAAACAATTGCGAACACTTACAGTAATCTTAAAATATGAAACCAGATTTTAGACAAAAAACTTAAGTACAAAACTTTAATTTTTTTTTTCTAACAAGTATCGTAGCTAAGCCCCGCGTACTGAGACCGTAATTTAAATGAAAAGACAAACAAATAATTTTAAAGGCTGTTAACCTAAGTATGCAAACATACATTTTATGTATAATATACATATACAAGCAAATCTTTAATAATTATTATAACGTAACAAAAGAAAACTCTACTTTTCCAATACCTAAACTCTATTCTACTCTGTATTTCTTTCTTCTTCTTTAACAATTCTATCTAACTTATAAAATAGCACTAAAACTATCTAACTTCTATCTAACTTGTAAAAAAATAAAATAGCTTATATAATTTGCACCATAATCTTAGGTCAAACCTAGCCACTACAATGCGTGACCTAACGCGATCCGATTTCTACTTTCAATCTAAGCCAGCCGTCTCATCAGTCCAACTACCAGTGGGCGTTTCTCACTGCCTACGCCTATTCAAGATTTTAATGTAGATAGAGTATAACTTTTAAGAGGGAACAGGGCCCGCCAGGCATTTGAAAAATAGGTATTTGAAGAAACTATTGCCGTCGCTCTGCGTTAAGCTTGCCCCCGTAGAGTGCGATAAAGACAGCTGCAGCTCAGACCGATTATAACTCAAAAATTTTGTCGAAATCGTCGTTTCGTATTTCCCTTTTTTCTCTTCGAAAACAGAGCTGATTATTTTTGCCATTCAAATTTTAGAAAAGAGTATGCCTAGGTTCCAATAAATTTCTTTTATGTTTAAGCTTTTCAAATTTGTCTGTTAGTCCTCTAATCACGGGCGATAAAATGGGAACTTTGTCATTTTTGGAGAGTCATATTTTCTTTACACAGGCGACAGGGACCTATGTACAGTAGACCTTGATTTTATAAAAAAAGAGATTACTCTAGAGGAATTATTCTGGAAGAAAAAAGAGGAATACATTTGTATGGAAAATCGCAGCCCCTGTTTCCTCTTAATTACTTTTATTTGAAACAAACAAATAAAAAAAAAATGTTCTATCAGTATCCTTTTGTAAATGAAATAAATTAAAAACCGTTTCCCGAAAAGTAACTTTCTATTATCGTAATCAACAGTTCATCTACTTTAACAATATTTATATTAAAAACAATTGAACAAAGTCGATCAACAAAGTGTTATTATTGTTGTTTAGTGTTGTGGCGCTCATTTATTAAAGGGTGCACTCGAGCGAACCAAATTGTTGGTTAAGTAAAGTAACAAACTACCATTGTCGTTGAAAGTTTTGTGTTCCGTGTATGGCTTTGAATGTATCAGTGCCCCATTAAGGGTCAGTTCACACTGAGACGCGAAGCAATGCGACGACGACGCTTGAGGCCAGTGGTTTCGCACTGCGCAGCGCACCACTGCGAGACGCGTCGTGGAGGCGCAGCGTGACCTGTTTCTCACTATAGCACTCGACTGTACTGTCAATAAAATGTGTATGTGTGTTTGTGTGTGTATGTGTGTTATCTCATAAAAATGTGTATATTTTTGTGTAGTAAGGTAATATTTTGTATCACTAAAATATCTTGAAAACTGAGCGCCGCGTCGCGTCACGTCTCGGTGTGAACTGACCCTAAGTAACTTTGAGTTGCTGTTGAGTTGTTGTTGTTGATGATAAGTGATTTAAAAAACATTTTGAGTCCAAGTCCAATTGATTAAATTCTAAATCCTGGTTTCTAGCAAGAAAATTATCGACACTTTATAATGTTACACGCAAAGCGAAGTGATGCGTTTGGCTGTTTATAATAATTATTTCAATGAATCACAGCATGTTACGAGCACTTGGCAATTTATAAAGTTAATTTATAAGAAGATTTTCGTTCCAGAAACGTTCTTATTTCAAGCTTTGTTGTCTGTCTACTTCAAGCGATTACCCTCTTTGCTGGTGTGTTTACGATTATCCATCTACTTTCCTCTGATTATCTCGCAATTTCAGCAGTACTTACGTCATTTCACCTCAGCTTACAGAATACTAAATCAAAGAAAATCGTCGCGGGACATGACAAGCGTTCTCTCCACCTGGTCAGCTAATATAGTGCATATAAAAATAAACAATATGAGCTACGTTCGTATCGTCCTATTTCTTTCATGTCCTGGATCCTCAATAAAAATAATTTCTGTTTTAATTTTAGGTTTAATTCATTATCATTAAGTGTCTCTGTGTCCCATTACAAATACTCACCATGTTTTTTTTACATGAACCAGCAAAGATTCAATACACACATCTTTTTTTCTTGGCAATCCATTTTCGCTATCAGATTAATACGTTTATTTACTTATCGCTTGAATTAAGCGTCAACTGTAGCCGCGCTATAACAAGACACTCAAGTAAGAACCACATGGCTTACCTTACTTACCTTAAACATTGTACCATAGGACACAAGTACAAGTAAATACCGAGCTACTTATGTAGTCCACAAGACTCGTTTTACCATGCCAGTCAGATCATGCCATTATCAAAGCAATCTGGCCAGACCACCCAGATCTACTTTAGCATCTGTCAAAAGCACACGACAAAGGTAAGACCTGATTTCATGTTCTGTATTTTTTTCTCCTTTTTTTTCTTTGATGGCCACAGACATTAATTATGTATTCCGGCCACAATTCATTTCGTACGTTTTTACCTTTTTGGTTTATTCTGAAGACAATTATATGAAAAAAGATTGTACCCGTTCCTTTTGGTGTGGGTACCTGTATTTTTGTATCAAAATTATAAATAGGATGGAAAAAAATATTCTTGTTCCTTGTAAGATTTTTCACAATTTTCTTTTAATTTCGCTGTGTGGAAAATTTTAAGAAGGTTTTATAAAAAAAATATGATTTGTAGTGTAAAATAAATTATGTTATCCAAGTTATTTTACTAACGTCCATACTTGCTTTGTGTAAAAGTAGTGAAAGGTTTTCTTGTACCCATTTAGGTCGTAGGAAGCTAGTGCGGAACATGAAACTTCTTCATAGCTATTGAAAGAGTACGCTTCAATGATGGCAATGTACTAACGGCTATATCGAACAAAGGGATATTGTTTTCTGCCTACGCTATGGCCACTACAGCTACAATCGATCATGTTTTTTTTTTTGTAATTTGAAATTGGCTATACGATTTTGACAGTAAAAATGACTCAGCCATACCGGTGCTGCAGGCATCACGCATCTTCTGGCACTTAAATGACAGTGAAAATAATTATACAATTCTATTTAAAAACAATATAGTTCGATAGTTTCGATTTTCAGCACGCGAGAAAGTTTTTTGTCGTACTATATCGTGGTATAGTATCAAATAATCTACTTACAATTACCTACAGATATTAGAGCATTTAGTCGTCAGTCACAAGGCTGAGTAATAAAGAGTTTAGCCTACTCAATAAATACAAGGCCTATACACACATTAAATGATTTATTATTTATCAAAACACGTGTAAAGACAAGGTATGTTGACTATGACTAGCTATCAATATTTATAATGTATCGAGAATTCCAATAAAATAAATAAAACAGCCAAATTGGAAAAGTATCAATTTATTGTTTCCACACTCTGAATAGAATAGATAGATAAATGTTAATTTTGATGTGTTTATTTACAATGTGAAGAAGAAAACTTCTGAGACTAAAGCTAAATTATAAACTCGTGTTGAAAAAATCTTTGGTATTTAAATCACTGTAAACAGTAATGAGATTGGTAGCAAAGGATCCACTTTGCATCTTCAGAATCTAAGGCCGAGAAAAATAATCGTTACTCAGCATTAGCTTTAGCTAGGCATGAGTTCTGTCACTGTCATACAACTATCAAACCACAAATGCAAGACAGACATAACAACATCATATAGTATAAGCCAAAGCACGTGCTAAGTAAAGTTTACTAGTCTAGGCCTAGGTCATGTTGAACAAAAATAGCATTTGATATGAGTACAGAAATGACATATCAAAGGTATCAACTATGATGAAACGTTTGAGAATGTTGTTAACTTCGACTTAGATTTAAATGACTTAAGCCATTCATTAATAAGAGAAACTTAGAAACCGTCATCATCTTAATTACCAGGCCTTCAATTGTGTAATCAATACAGTATATTTTTTTCATTCAGCATTTGTTTCAATAAAATTCAAACAGGTGTTCCACAGGGAAGAATAATGGGGTCAATATTGTGTACGTTGAGTTTAAATTAGTAGACCTTCACCTACTCTTTTCTGTGTATTACCTTATAAATAAATAATTATTATCTTAACTATAGTAATAAAGTAGTCAATAAACTAATACATTAGTACTAAGAAAGTCTTGTAAGTAAAACAGGAATAATCTATCAAAATTATTGAACATTTAACAAAATTCAAGCTATATTAAAAGTGACACACTATATCTTTCAAACGATACAAAATAATTAAACTTATTTTGTATTTTCAAGGATTTCACATAATCCTGACAGAAAAAAAGTCATTTTAAATAAATACACTTTTAGAAAACAAAACAAAAACAATAACATGAATTAAAAATATGCATTTGTTTCACTGGATTGCATCAATAAAAGAAGAATTAAGTATCAAGCACTTTTTGACCAAGTTGCTTTAATAAAGCCAAGTGAGGTTTTGAGGCAAACGAAAAAATAAAAAATAGAACAACATTAAGGTGTATGTGATATCAAAATTAACTCATAAAGGGAAAACTTGAATAACTTCGTTACTATCAAATAATTAATTCACTATAATGAAACAAAATTATGTAAGTGTTACAAAGTTCTCATGAGCATTATTTAGAAAACCGTCACAACCCCAAGATCGCACCTTCTTGCTGCAAGCGATGGTATGCAGACGACCCGATGAGGAAAGGTGATTTTATATGCCAGCAGTACTTATACGTGTGTTTTGACCTACGAGTATAATCGTTATCATGAATGATGGAAGTGATATTTATGTGAAAGAACCTGTAACGCAACGTTCATATACTCGACAAGCTCAAGGGAATATGTATGACTATGACCAACAAGAAATACAAACAACGAGAAGCGAATACATACGAAACAATTTTGTTTGCATGTTTGTTTGTATGTACTCGGCGAGTATCTGAACGTTACATAAAGGTCGATACAGAAACGAACATAGAACTAGGGCGCCTAGACACAGTGACATAGAGAAATGTATGACACTAACTTAAACTACCAAAAAGCTAATATCTATTCAGTTGAAAATCTCATAAAACACTCTGTCTTTAAAGATCACAATAACATATCCCAGTCCTTAATAAATTGAAATTTATAATCAACTTTCTTTCTTATTATATGCAAAACTTACTTAAATGTTATTTACAAAGAATTAATGGTGACTTACATGAGTGTAGAATATTTACAGCATTAGCTCTTTGGGTCCAAATTCACCTAAATCTATCAATTCCTAAAAATAACCTAATATCTAAGAATGAAAGCAGTGACAAGGATGATTATAATAATTTAGTAAAAAAGTATTTGTACATTTAAGAAAATAAGCTTGTAATTAATATCTACTACCCTTAAACTCAGGTCACGTTAAATATATACCTACATAAATATTTGTTGTTATTAAAAAGTAATTTGATGATAATGCTATAAATTCCCATATGAATTTATAAATATCTCTAACGTAACTTATTAAATAGGTAAGAATATTAAAAATACCACTAAAGATACTTAGCAGAATACAAATCATAAGTCAAAACAATCTAAAGCTGTGAACGATAAATGGATAATGAAATCACAGAATTATTTACAACTCAATTCATACGCTACAACGTTGCTATGACGACTACTAACAAATTCACCGTTGTAGCTACCAGCATCCGACTTGATGAAGTCTTGTAATATTTGACCTCGTCCTGCGTGGGTGGCGAATACGACGCCTCGTCAATTAAACGGTTCGGACATGGGAGCATCTCCGCTGGTATTTCGAGCAGTTTCCTTTTGTATTCAATTTTAATATTAGTATCATCATTCTCAGTTTCCTGGTCTTGCATTGCGTCGTCATAATGCTTCTCTTCAAATTCTTCTTCTTCATAATCTAAATCTTTTTTGTATGAACCTTGAATGCTTTGGACAGCTTTTTGTGGTTTTTCAATTTTAACAGTATTTATGATCATTTTTGTATCCATGATGCAGTTGAGTCGGGACAGTGAAGCTTTGACGCGTTTGCTTTTTGTTTCATTTCGGAGTTTGTGCAGCCAGGATAGGCGGCAGTCACAGGTCAGCTTGTTACCTGTGAAAAAAGGATAGAGTTATAAATTTCCTAGGAATGGCACCAATTTTTTTTTAATAAACTGCCTAAGTCCATAAAAGCATCAAGAGCAATACTTTCAAAAGAACATTACAAACATTCTTAATACAAAAAGCATATTTTTCCATCAATGAAAACTGTTTGATTTTATATTTTTAATACTTTTTATTCCCTAATCATAAGCTTTAGTTCATAAGATTGTTATTAACCTTGTATTGTTTAAAATTTGTTTTTGTTTAATGTATATTTTATTAAAGATTTAGTGTTAAGTAATTAGTTGTAATTACAGTATTTTTTAAGTTCAGTTAACGTTTTTATACTCACAAAAACGTAACCTGCAGTGATTAATGTGTAAACATTATTTGTACGCCTCGTAACATAACTTTTTCTTATGACACCATGCACAGTCAACAAAATAGATAAGTATCCATGGTCGTAAGATATAGTTGCAGTTTTTTAGAAACTGTTGCACATCTTCAAATTAAATTGAATTAATTTTAACAATTGTTTATTTTTCTTCACTTAATTTTAATTTCATTCGAAAACATCGATTACCTATGTGTCACAAATAAACATATTTGAATTTGAAATATTTGTAAATGTAATAAATACATACTACCTATCTGTTGCCCTAGACATAATGAAAATTATCGCATCCAAAAAATTACCCTACCGTATTGTATTAAATACGGTGATATGAAGCTATATTTCCTTCTGTGGCCATTTCTTAAATATAGCTGGCCATAGGAACCAAATTTTTGTAGCTATTCACCTAACGAGCAGAAAGTAATATTTTAAAATATCATGACACAAATCCAGCACTTTTACAACACAAACAAAAGTCCCGCCACACAGAACTGGGATCATCTCTACAATAAACAAGCCAGGAAACCAAATTAACAGCGGACAAAGAGGAGTATTAAATCATAGCTAACAGCAATGCTCGACCAGTGCAGAAAATATAACATTCTAGCCAGCAAAATATAGACGCTATTAAATTGTCACAGAGCACTTAAACACAGTATTTCAAGGCCTGATTCATTGTAGTTGGGGGTAGTAATGTCCCCGGATGGTTTAAGTGTGCTGTAGACTGTGGTCTGCGTTTTTTGGGGTGGTTAGTTAGTAGTAAGTAGATTTTGTAGGAAGATTGATGACAGTTGGTAGTGGTTTACGAGATTATGCACTGGTGAGAATTTTCGGTAGCAAAATTACTTTAAATAATAATAATAATAATTCATTTATTTCAGATAAATTCAATCCATAATCTTAATTAATTCACGTGTTAGTAACAATATACTTACAAACTATGTTAGTAATACACTGACAAAGCCAAAAACAAAAAAAAAAAAACAAAAAAAACAGAACCAGATTGTGGCATCACTGCTGCAAGGTAACAGGCCCAGCCGAGACCTTGCAGCAATGATTCATAAACCTACAATCAAGCCTGCTCGCTATCATAGACAGGATGCTGTTGGCGCTGCCCCGTACCCTACGGACCAAGGATGCACACCGCTTCCGCATCACCGCGTAAAAGCAGTCCAAGTGAGCTTCAGCAAACATACCTGATGCGCTGCAGTATCGGGGCAACCCCATCAGCACCCTGAATGCGTTATTGTATTGGACGCGAAGGGCGCTGTATGATTTTTGAGTAAAATGAACCCACAGACTGCAAGTGTAGAAAGCCGTGCAATACGCACTAAATATAGTGCGCTTGACTTCCTTAGAAGCACGCCTGAATCTGCAGGCAATCATGTTAGCTCTCACACACAGCGCCCTCCGCTCCCTATCAATATCCTCATCATCTTTGAGGTCAGTGGTCAATAAGTGACCCAAATACTTAAATTGCTGTACCCTCACAAGGGGTTTACCATCTATTTTGACTGAGGGTACTGCTTCTGGGTATTTACCCCTGGCCCCAAAGACCATGACTACACTCTTCTTACCATTATATGCCAGACCATGAAGTCTTGCATATTGCTCGCAAGTGGCTACGAGTGTCCTTAGCCCACAGATTGACGCGCTCAGCAGCACCATGTCGTCGGCGTAACTAATGTTATTACAACACACGCCATCAACATGACACCCGACACGCATGCTGCTAAGCGCGCCAATCAGATCATTCACGTATAGGTTGAAAAGCGTAGGGGAGCATAACCCCCCCTGCCTCACCCCGCACTCCAACCCATACGGTCTAGATAGGGCACCTGCCCACCTCACACTATTGACTTGGTTTCCATACCAGTACTTTAGAGTATTTGTGACTTCTGGTGGCAAATTTACCTCTTCCATCTTCCTCCATAAGATGTCGTAGGAAACCAAGTCAAAAGCCTTGCTCAAATCGAGGAAACAGGCGTAAACTGGAGTGCAGCGATCCGTGTAGTACTTCACAGTGTGCTTCACACTCAATATAGCGCTGTCAGTAGATAATCCAGAACTGAAACCAAATTGGTTATCGTGTACACGTATATGACTGCTAAGTTGAGCGCTAAGCACACCGTCAAACACTTTCGACATGATTGTGGCAAGAGATATTGGCCTGTAATTGTTCTTATCACCCATATCACCAGTCTTATTTTTGACGATGGGTACCACTGTTGATTTGATCATGTCACTCGGCATATAAGCATGACCCAGACAAAAAGTGAAAAGCATAGCCAACACTCTTGGCAAATGCGGACCAGCAAATCGGAGATGCTCAATGCTGAGACCATCATGACCAGGAGATTTTCCTCGACGCATTGCGTCAATCTGTTTGAGAGCATTTTAGCGGTTATTCTAACTCCTAGGTCTTTCCGTGGTTCAACATTGAGCGTCGACCTAGATGGGCCTAATGGTGACCGCACACTAAAATGGTCTACAAAAAGGTCAGCTATTTGTCTAGCATCACTCACGCCATCGACGCAAACAGGGAGTCCAGGCTTGCCCTTAAGTCTATTTGTATGCTTCCAAAAAGATCGAAAATCGTTCTTTGAATGCTGTGAAGCCAGAATATCCATTTTAATTTGAGTCTCATGATCTTGACACCACTTTAACCGAGACTTAAATATCCTTCTGGCTTCACGCATTTCTTCAAAAATACGTCCTGATGTCGGCATACCATTATCTAGCCAGCATAAAAATTTACGCCTAGCCTCCCTATGCGCGCCGCTCACGTGCATGTTCCAGCCCACGACTGCTCCTCGCTTTCTAAGACTTCCCTTATAAGTTATTGTCTCGGTAGCCGACTCGCACAATACACTAACAATTTTACTATACATTGCATCTATTACACGAAAGTGGCGAGGGTCATTACAAGTCTGACCACTACACTCTCTAAAGTCATCCGGGAAGTCAATAAGTCGCAATTTTTCATGACATTTTGCCCTATAAGCACGAACCTGTTCTTGACTTCTTTCTCCCCAGATCACCCTATTCACTACATTGCAAACATTTGGTTGTTGAATCTGAACAAAACTAAGGTCACACATAATAATCAACGGAAAGTGGTCAGACCACTGCACGTCATATTTTACATAAGAATTCACAACAGTAGGTACGGCCGCCCTTGTAACTAAACAATGATCAAGCCACCTTTGCGATCCATGAGCATCACTAATAAAAGTGTGGGTATCCGAACCGAGACCTAACAACTCAGTGTCAATGCATGTCCATTGTTGTTCAACACAAAAACTTGAGAGTTCCGTATAAAATAATTCTGTAGGGTGCGAATTGAAATCGCCTAAAACATAACAACATTCTACGTTACAACTGTCAATAATTGCGCTCACCGAGCCAAGACAGTCCGCGAACTCTGCCAGGTTAGATACGTCATCGGTCGGCATATAAAGAAAGTCTTTTATAAAAGAAACACAGCCTTCATGTCTTTTTTACTGGAAGAATTGAGGAATCCTAAAAGTGGACATGTAGATTTATGACTCCGCCTTAGGGAGTAAAGTCCACAAAGGATGGGACATTTAAAAATTGTGACCTGAGTATCCTGTCGTTTGGTCATTACAGGAGTAGATGTACGCTACTACAGGCGTCAAACTCGTTATCAAGTTGTTTTTTTTTTTTTTTTTTGTGAAGGGCATCTCGCAGTTCAACCTAGGGAGGTTGTCGACTGCTTAACCGGGCTTTTCTGTGGATGCCTCGAAATTAAGGCCTCCAGCCAGAGCAACTTACAAACTAAACTACAAACTAAGCGACTACGCACTGAGGGCACCCCCTGTGGGGTACGGACCTCGGCTCAGGGCGTCGCTGGGAGAGGACAGCAAAGGGACAGGCTGGATCTGAGTGATATTATTTAGGGGCTGATTTAAGTCTACAGGCTCAGCTGCGCGGGCTGGCTCGAGCAAGGGTCGGGGAGGGCGTGTACCGGGGTTTCGCGACGGGCCTCGTCGGCGAGGACGGAAAGACGGATAACGGCGTCTGTGTTTTGGGAGAGTGCTGGTTTCCCTACTGCTCTCCTGGAGGAGGGTGATGTCATCGTCGGGGTCAACGAGAGTGTGCCTCGGGCGGCGGATCTGACTAATACGCGAGGGCTCGTATCGGGCGGCTGATGCGATCAGGGGGTTACGATGCCTAATAGCAGAATCGAAGAAGCGCTTGGCGAGGCGTTTCATGAACTGCTGGATAGTGGGCAATCTAAGATCAATGTGCAGACGATCATTGCGGACATAATAAGGGGCTCCCGTGACTTTACGTAGGAATCGGTTTTGGAGAACTTGCATTTTATAAAGGTACTTTGGATTGGCGTGGGCGAATACGACGCACGCGTACGTCATGATGGGACGGATCACCGCGGTATAAATGCGCAATTTACACCTAAGAGATAGTTTACTTTTTGCCATGAGCAAAAAGTGGAGTCTACCCATCGCGAAGGAAGCGCGGTTACGAGCTTCCGTGACATGGTGTCTGAAGGACAGATGTTGGTCGAGAACTACTCCTAGATATTTGGCTTGCTTCTCCCAAGGGATAGGCTTACCGTACATAGTGATCGGGCTGGGGGAGGTGCGATTGTTACCGCGCGACGGTTTCGAGTAAAGAACCGCCTGACTCTTATCGGGATTAACCTCGATTCTCCATTTCCTGAACCAAGCGCCTAGGACGTTGGCTGAGGTTTGGAGGGTTTTGGCGATAGCGTTCTTACAACGACCCGTATAGTAGATGGCCGTGTCGTCTGCAAACAGGGCCAACTGAGCCTTTTTGCTCTTTGGTATGTCGCTCGTGAATAGGGTGAAAATGAGCGGAGAGAGAACGGAGCCTTGCGGGACTCCTGCGCGAATGGGGTGAGGGGAGGAGAGAGCGTCTCCGATGCGATAGCGGAAGGTGCGATCCGACAGAAAGTCTCGTAAGATGAGCACGAGACGATCCGGCACGCCCAGTTGGTACAGCTTGTACAACAAGCCGTTGTGCCAGACTTTGTCGAAGGCTTTCGCTATGTCGAAGTACAAAACACCTGTCATCGCTCCGCGCTGGAAGCCAGCGCTCAAATGTTCGACGATGCGGTGAACCTGCTGAATGCATGAGTGTTCGGTCCTGAAGCCGAATTGCTCGTTAGGAATGAGGCTTTTAGCTTCGGCGTAATCCTTGAGTCGCTTATAAATAAGCCTCTCGTAGATTTTGCCGAGTGCGTTCAGGAGACTGATAGGACGATAGCTGGAGGGCTCCGCCGTGGGTTTGCCGGGTTTCGGGATACCGATAACAGTGGCCTCTTTCCATATTTGGGGGAAGAAATTGTTACTCAGGGCGCCATTGAAGATGGCCGCCAATAAAACTATGAGTTGACTGGGGAGAATTTTGAGTACCTTGTTAGTGATACCGTCGGAGCCTGGTGCTTTCCGTGGTCGAAGCTTTTTAATGATGTTCTGACTTCAGGCAGAGGATCATCGGGGTCTTCGACGGGAGGGATGGCAGCCCTACGTTCGACTTCAGCGTTCACCATCTCGCGGTGAGCTCTGTCTACTGGTTGAGAGCTAAGAGAGCACTGAGTTTCTAAACTGTCGGCTAGGCATTCGGCTTTTTCAGAGTCGTCAAAAGCGACGCTCTTGTCTGGTCGGATGAGAGTTATCAAGTTGTGGCCCAACTCAATTTAAATTGCCATCGATACACAAGGTTAAAAAAAAGAAAAACAAAAATCTTTCAAACAACAAAAGAAAATCGAACATCGAAACGACAAAAACAACATTATTCTTTTCCTAACTCAAACCAGCACTTACAAAACACTAATAATATATCATGATAACCAAAGAACCGTGACGTAATAGCCACGGTAGCTAATCGGGCGGTTAATTGACCCATTCCGGTTAATTTTCAACACGGATATATTACCCAACGGGTTACTGAAGGAGCATATATCACTGCGGTCTGGTAATTAACTGGGCACACAGATGTTATTAATGATAGTTTTTTCACCGCTTTATGGGTTCTCATAATGGTAGTTTGTATTTTTAATTGATTCCTTTGTCCTAAAGCAGTGTGTAAATTATTCTGCTCATGTTCTGCTCATGTTTATGAGGCGCTGAACTAGTATTGTTTTGTAAGACTTCTTCTTTATTGTTTTACTGCTTTATTAGACTTTGTTTCAAGTTCTTGCTAACTTTTGTGCAAGAAACCAGCAGCGATAATTGCGTAACTTACTTAAAATGGCAATGATTTTAATTTGGATAAAACCGTAACATAGGGTAAAAATATGTACATATTGTGCATTAAATAAATTAATAGAATTACATTGTCTAGCGGCTGAATTTTTCAAACATGGATTAGTTCATTTCTTTTTCAATATTTTGCATTGTGATCGAAACTGTGTAACGCAACTCGGGTGTAAGTCAGGTTATTACGACATGCCAGGGCTGCGGGACTGTTCGAAAGAGATACCGCGGCTCTGGAACACAAAGGGCAAGGAAGGAACATGGATGGGTTTTATTCTTTACAAGTCTGACACTCCCTTCTACTCTGCCCGGAGCGGGAGAAGTTATTTGATGATATCCCATCCGAAAAAAAAAGGTTACTACGACATCCTTATTTGTTCAATCCGTTTCCTACATTTCCAAAATCGTGGGCGAAAACAAGGAACAAAATTCGTGTTTATCTTAATAAATGTCAGCAGTTACGAAGTAATATCGATATTTGTTAGGGATTACTCAAAATTATAAAAACAAAGTTGTCAAAATTCTACTCACCGTCTAGAGAGATTAACGCATAATTGGACTTCATGTTTTCCAAAACATTTTGTACTGCCTCTTGTTTTAACGTTTCTAAATTATTGTTCCTCAAATCCAAAACATTCAACTTTTGAATATCATCGAGCACGCCGTCGTCTAATGTCCCCAACTTATTATCGGCCAAGGAAAGTTTCCGCAGCTGAGTCAATCCACCGAAACCCCTCTCGGATATAAATTCTATTTCGTTGCCATCCAGGTAAAGTTCTTGAAGGCTCCAAAGTTCCGCAAACGCAAGGTCTCCTATCATCGTTAATTTATTGTTTCTCATATCCAACGTGATCAGATTAGACAAACCTTGGAAGTTCTCCCTAATGACAACTGTCAACTGATTGTTGTCGAGGTCCAATTTTATAAGATTGTTCAGATGCTTGAAACATCCTTCGTGAAGGACGCTAATTATGTTCTTCGACAGATACAGCCTCTGTAGATTGGGTAGGACGTAGAACACGTCCCGCTTCAATTCCGATATCTGATTTTCGACTAAGCTGACGTTTGACAGCATTATTAGATGGGCGAATGACATTTTTTCCAGTTTCGCTATTTTGTTCCTGGGCAGTGTGATTTCCCGGAGCGTAGTCGAGTTGGTAAACGCAAATGATGGTATACTATAGATATTGGCGTACTGTATGTTGAGGTATTGTAATCGTTCCAGTCTAACGATCACTTTTGCGGGTATATACGTCAGTCCGCCGTCGGCCCTGACGTTGAATGTTAGCTTTTCTATTTTTGGTTGTGAATAAAAATTGGACCAGAACGGATCGTCTTCGGCTATGCCCCCGTTGAATACCCAACAATCAGCCTTTGTGGCGGTTTTTATCTTTATACTCTCGCAGTAACAATGAACTTTGGACCCTCGGTCCTGTATATCACAAATATTAACGTAGTGTGAGTAAATCTTGTCGTTCTTCCATCGCCTTTTGTCGTTCTGTCGGCTCTCAGTTACGTTTATTTCGACTGTAGCGAAGGCAATCATTAGGATCAGATATTTAAGGTCCATCTTTGTTCCTTTTCACATCAGAGCGATTTTTATCTGTAACAAAAGAGAGGGCGTTTAGTGAGTTCCTTTTGTTTTCTTTTATCTTAGCCGTATTTTGTACATTAGTGAAGTCGATGATTCGATTGTATTGAAGTCGGATAATGTGTTATTACGACGAAGCTAATTAGCACTCAGCAGCTACATTTATTTCATGAACATTTATTTCATGAACTTAAGCTCTGATAATAGGACGCTATTTTTATTATTATTTGTAATGCATGAGTAATTTATGTTAGAGCAATCAAATTGAGCACTTTAATAAATGTGCTTTTGCTATTTACTTATTTTTATCAACGTCTGGCTCTTATTGGATTGCTACTTTGTTAAGTACTTTTAATTTGGGTAGCAAGTTATTAATAATTTTTGGCAAACAAAAATCAAAAAAGTTTTCTATTTTATTTATATTTGAATACACTTATTTGTTTGATACTTTGTATTATGAAAAAAGGTACTGTGTGTATGTAAACAGCTTTAAATGACGACCCAAGCAGTCAACGACCTTTTTGAAAGTTGAACCTTATTTAAAGACCCACATGTCATCAAATTGAAGATGTTAGTAAGTATAATTGTTAATTCCTATTAATAATCCTTTTGTTCCGCCTGCATCCTGGTACGGAACTCATCAAGCTCAATTAGTCAATTATTAAGACATTTTGTTTTATTAACACTTGTCAGTTTTTCTTGTACTTTGTTCTATTTTAGTGCATGTCATATTTCATAATTGCTTTAAAAGTATGAAATATTTTTAACGCTTCGAGATGATTCGATAAACATGTCGGAACCTTGTCTAAGTCAATTGGAGATTGGCGTTTTAGAGCAGAAGTAAACAACCATAAAATTTTAACTAAAAAAATGAATTTTAGGAACCTCGATATATTTTTTTAGAGCTAACCCCACACAGCTATATACATATTTTTTTGTTTATTCATAGAAGACACCTGCTATAAAATTTCAACTTTGTGGGGTCACTAGCCAAAGTAAAATCGCTGTGACATACGGACGAACCAATAGACAAACAGACAGACAGGATGAATCGGTAAAGGTTCGGTTTTTGCCTTAAAAAAACATACCTAACCGTAAAGGTCGTCGACATAGCCCAGCGGGTAAGCAAGCTAAAATGGCAATGGGCAGGCCACATAGCGCGAAGATCGGATGGCCGATGGGGCAAACAGATACTGGAGTGGAGACCACGCATTGGAAAGCACAGCGTGGGACGGCCACCTGCCAGATGGACCGACGACCTTGTCAAAACTGCAAGGAGTCGCTGGATGCCGGTTGCATTCGACCGGACACGTTGGAAATCGATTAGGGAGGCCTATGTTTAGCAGTGGACAGCAACGGGCTGATATGATGAACCGTAAAGTTTAATCCTATAAATAACTTTGCCAATCTGCATCTTATAGTATGCCCTAGATATTCTGTCAAAGCAGCTCTCACAAACTGCAAACAATCATCACACCCTCCTACCTCTACCATTTTATAAGCCAACTATGCGACACAGAGCAAGCAAGGGGAAACATGTAACTTATCCTGTGATCACTCAAAGCCTTTCCTTTGAGCTCTTGAGCCAGTTCTCCCCTAAGCAGGGTGCCCTCGAAACAGCTCTTAGGGCCCCAATCCGAAGGGCCCAATCCGGTCATATGGAGAGTTCCCATATTGTTTCCCTTTGAAGTAACATTCATAATGGTGTTTGAAACTATGCTGATGTCGCTGGAGTATTGTTTTGTATCTTCGGTATTAGTGTATAGTATTACTTCCGGATAATTGAGTGTATTCTTCTGAGTATGGAGGTGTGGGAAGGCTCAATCTAGTTTAATGTGTGTGTGTGCCTTTGTTTAATTCATTCAGTGCTTAAAACGCGCAGGTGCGTCGAGCCGCTCTCGCTAAAAGTCCTGCTCGTTTTTCGGACTTTTAGCGTGAGCGACTCGACGCGCCTGAACTTGGACTTGTTAATTAATTTTTATTAAACAATCAGACTCAATATGCACTGCGCAAGCTGAGCATAAGGTTTTAAGTTCGAGTTTTAAGTCAGTCAAAGTGTTATAGGGTTATTCCAGAAACTTCTCTCAACAGCTTTGACTCTAGTTAGTTCTGACTTTCGACAATAACCTCACCTCTTATTAAATGGTACTTAAACAGTTCTACCTCATTGGTCGCATGCTCGACTGCTGAGCATGAGATCCTGGGTTTGATTCCTGGGTCGGGCAAAGTGCTATTGGGTTTTTCCATCAGGAATTACTCAGTAGCAGCCGCGCAGTCTGTATACATGCCTGCTTGATGGCAATACGCTCGCCCCCAATTATGTGGGACTTAAACATAACTGGCGAAATATGGGTATACTATTAGGTACACTTCTGCCAAAGCCTACAGAGATTACAGGGTTGATGTTATGTTATGACTTGTTAAAGATAACTGGTAAAATGTAGATGTACTTAATGTCACCACTGGCTAACCTTCTGGGGATAGCAGGCCTGATGTTATAAAACCTCAATTTAGCCTCTAAGCATAATATTTTTCTATCAAATATTATTGAAAAGGAGCGTGACTGCCACACATTATACTTCCAGTGAAACAATCGAAAAATGTGGTAAATCGATATTTCGCCGTGTTACCTTGAGAATAATATAATAAGAATTAATTGGAGGCCATTTTGTATGACAGTGTTTCTATGTAGTAATTATAAGAATATTACGACGGGTCAGTTTTGTGATTATAATATACTAGCTGATACCCGCGACTTCGTACGCGTTAGTTTCGCAATTTGCTTAAAATTACTTCAGTTTTTTGGTCACGAGGAAACTCATTTTTTTTGGAAACAAACCTAACCTAACCTAAGCTTAACCTAACCTAACAACTTTTTGCTATCCGCCATAGCTTAGACTATTTTTGTTGCTTGAAAGGTATCACAGTGATGATTAAAAAAAACTAAAAGTACCAATGTAATTACTATTTGGTAATTAATTCATTAATTAGAAATCTTACAGCTTTAAAAAAAACAAACCTAGTTACAAAAAGTGAAAACCGGTTGGGGATCGAACTCGCGAACCATGGTTATTAATTTTAGAAATCTTATACCTCTTTATCTCACCCCCGTAAGTTATTAGCGTGATAATATATAGCCTATGTTCATCCCCAGGTTGAAATATATCTTCTTGCCAAATTTCATTATGATCCAATCAGCCGTTTAGTTGTGAAAAGGTAGCAAACAGATAGAGATACTTTCGCATTTATAAAATTATAGTATGGATGAACGGTGGCCCAGTGGTACCGACCCCGACTTACGAACAGTAAGTCGTGGGTTCGAACCCAGGCAGGCGCATTACTTTGTGTAACTTATTTCATCACCACTGCTCTCAAAAATGGTGAAGGAAAACATCGTGAGGAAACCGGCATGTCCTAGAACCACAAATTCGAAGACATGTGACATCTACCAATCCGCACTGGGCCCGCGTGGTGGATTATAGCCCATTCCCTCTCACAGAGAGGAGGCGTGTGTCCCAACAGTGGGAACATTATAGGCCGATGATGATGATGAATATATGAACGGTCTAGTGTCCTATCTATACGGTATAATTTACGAATCATACAATGCCAAAAAAAGTAAATGTAACCGTTTCCAATGATTAATAATATTGACATTATTCATATAACTAGTTTCTTTATTCATCTTATTACAAATTTATTACATTTTTAAAAATTAATTATATATAATATTTAAAAATATTCATATTATTATTATTCATAATTAAAATGGTAGCCATAAAAATGGCTACCATTTTCAGCAATATTATTTTTGAGTAAACATCATCACAAGCATCACAAGTAGAAGTTTGGTTTATTAAAAATTAACTATAGCTTGGAAAACAAAAATATTGAAATAAGTTACTTAAAGGTACCCATCTACAAAACATAAATATAAAAAAACTAACGGCACGTCCCGGTTTCGCACGGGTGCTTATATTACTTAAGAAGAATGTAGCATTCTAATGGTGAAAGACTTTTTGAAATCGGTCCAGTAGTTTTTGAGTTTATTCGGTACAAACATACAAATCTTTCCTCTTTATAATAGTGGTATGGTATAGAAATACCCAAAAAAGACTTAGCATACTGAATTGTTAATTTGTGAATATAGACTAGGCCAAATATAATGATAGATGAGGAAGAAACAATGACTGCCTCGTTGGCCGAGTGGTCGCAAGCGCGACTGCTGAACATGAGGTCCTGGGTTCGATTCCCAGGTCGGGCAAAGTGCTATTGGGTTTTATTATTTCTCAGTAGCAGCCACGGAGTCTGGATTTGTGCCCGGTTGATGGCAATAGGCTCGCCCCCTATTACATGGGACTTAAACATAACTGGCGAAATGTGGGTGTACTATTAGGTACACCTCTGCCTAACCCTACGGGGATTACAGGCGTGATGTTATGTATGTGTAAGAAGAAACAATAATAAATACGTGACAAACACGCGCCAATGAAAACTATACTGATCTATTGGAAACAGAAAGCTTGAAATGAGGTGATTATGTAAAAAGGTTGGTGATTTTCAAGAAATGCGAATCAATCTCAACGTAAGTATAATCAAGTGCCAAATTGTAAAACTTGAAGTACGAATATCATTCTTAATGCTTCGACTTAGCGGCGGTGCTGTCAATGTCATTGTTAACCATGGGCATCCGATGGTGATGTACTTACCTACTTATTGATTTAAGACATGCAACATGGGTAGGTAACATTTCAAAGGGTATCGTGGAAGTCAGTTAGGCTGTCGCTCCTTATAAAATACCAGTTTTCAGCTGAATCTGGTAAGACTGGAAGCCGACCCTAATCACCTGCCTAGCTTTTTCCCAACTTTATTGGAGTCAGCTTTCAGTCTTACCAGATGCAGCTGAATACCAGTATTTTACATGGAGCGACTGCCTACTGACCTCCACAAACCAGTTAGTACTGGGTAACACATTACCTCTTGGTTAGAATGGTTGTCAGACTTTCGGGCCACTGACTACCTGTAACGACTGTCGAAGACTTAAAAATGACAGCCGTGAGCAATGGTTAACGTGCTGTCTGCGGCGTGGAGGAAACTCGGTATGTAATTATGGGCACCCATCCACAGACCGACCTTGGCAATTGCGACTTAACCTGGGAGATTGACTCGTGTGGTTGCTTATCAACCCTAATATAATTAGGAAAAGTTAGGTAGATGACGAATTTGGGAATGTTTTAGAGTTGTAAAAACTACTTAAATATCATATTAATAAAGTAGTCATTCTATTTTTTTAAGTGCAATGACCTACATTCAAGGCAATTCTATTATTCCGTCAGCCATGCGCATTGTTAAAGTACTATAAACATTCAGGCCAGATTGCACCCTCACTAAACACAATAGAGTTAAATATTCATAATTAATGATTATTATGTTTTGACATATGGCGTTATAATTATGTTTAGAAACCCGTTTATAATGCGACGTCATGCAACCGGACTTTGCGACTCAAACTCAAGCATTTATTTAAATTAAACCATTTACAGGCACTATTCAACTGTCAAGGAGTCGGTCAAGTCGTCAGAAAGTTGAAGCTAATTCTCAGTAAATAGGACTTGGTATAAAGTTTTGATCTGAAGGCCTAAATAAGTGGAAACCACTTTTAAATCATTAAACCTTTTAAAAAAATCTCAAACTGCTAATCAGATTTAGATGTAATGGTACACTATTAGGTAATTTATTTTCTAATTCTTATTGCTTATTGCACAAAAAGTTAAAAGACATACATACAAATTGCAACAATATAGCTTACTAGCTGATGCCCGCGGCTTCACCCGCGTGGATATCGGTTTACGCGACCAAAAGTAATCATGAAATTTTGATCCCGTTCCCGCAAACCCATGGAAATATAAAAACTTGACAAATTATATATTAAAACATTCCAAGAGAACCACTCTACCCATTGGTGAAAACAGCATGAAAATCGGTGCAGGAGTTTTTGAGTTTATCGCGTACAGACAGACAGACGCGGCGCAGGACTTTGTTTAATAATATGTAGTGATAGTGATGTACAAAGTCGAGCCACCCTTAGATAAGAAGAGATTAGGATAAGATAAGATGCGAGTGAAACTAAAGAATAAGAATAATAAATAGTCCTTCTAATCGTTTTTCGGCCATAGCAGCAGCCAATCAGTGGAGACTAGCCGACAACTTAAGAGTGTTAACGACTTACGGCATTTCATACAAACTTTCAAGTCACCGATTTTAATGATACTTCATACGCAAGATACATAGGTCTAAAAATTTAACAGAGGACTTTTCGAAATGTTTAAAAATAAAAAGAGATAGTTGGAAATTTCTGTTTCTATGAAATAAATAAAATTGGTCTAATTTAGCTGTAACACTATTTTTCGAAAAGTCCTCTGTCGAATGTTTAGACCTATGTATCCTGCTTATGTTTATGAAGTTTCATTAAAATCGGTTCAATTATTTCGAAAAATACGACTTGAAAGTTTGTATGAAATGCCGTAAGTCGTTAACACTCTTATGAGATATTATAGTGCACAAGTGCGTGCGCAGATACAGGTACACTGTCTTCCCTTACTCTCATAGGCTGATAGGACGGATATCTGACAACATTGAAGCGAGATCAGGGGAAACAAGACAGTAACTACTAAAGAATAGAACTCATCAACTAAAAACTTTACCCTCAACTGCAGTACAGTCACTAACAGAACTCCTGCTAAACGTCAATTAAGCGTAACGCGCCCAAAGTTTACGTCTGAACGTTGACCATTAAATTTCATTTAGTGCGCAAACGACCTCTGTTATAAAGCATACAGGACTGGTTTATGACTAAGTGTCGACACAAAGCCGAGGGACGGTAGTAATATTCATAATTAACATGTAGGAACAATTACGAAACATACTGGATGCGACTGGGATGCGTTGCAAACGTGCGCAGTCTAGGTGTAGACTTTTTAGACTGTGTATGAACTAAAGAACAAATATTTCGCGACAAGTCTACCGTACGAACGGCTTTTTCGAATAGCGTCGAGCTTTATCCAACATGATTCTGAAAGATATTGAATGATGTTTGCCGATCGGTCCAAGATGATAATAATAAGCATAATTCGCCTACATTGTTCACACTACTGGGACACCCGTGACACGGCCTCCTCTCTAGAGAGGGAATGGGCTATAATCCACCAAGCGGGCCTAGTGCGGAATAAAATAAAATTGAATATTTTTCGTAATTACTTCGGGTCGACTTTATTGATTTGCCGAATCAAATATCGCTTGAACAATTGTGTAGGATGTACATAATTGACTTATTATATGTAATTAATCGTTGAGTCCTTACAGTCCAGGGCTGCGGGACTGTCCGAACGAGATACCGCGGCTCGGAACACAAAGGGCAAGGAAGGAAAATGGATGGGTTTTAGTCAGTACAAGTTTGACACTCCCTTCTGCTCTGCCCAGAGCGGGAGAAGTCATATTTTGATGATTACCCATCCGAAAAAAAAAAAATCCTTACAGTGTTTCACTGTAACAAAATCACGATAAACAAGGTGTGAAAGGACCTTTCACAAACCTGTCAACCTAGCATTCTGTACATCAAACTAAGTAACCCTACGCAAAAATAATTGCTGGCAAACTACTTTTTTTTGAGGTTAAACATTCGTCACGTTTTACGATAAAACTCAATGTCATCATCAGCCTATAAGTTCCCACTGCTGGGACACAGGCCTCCTCTCTATGAGAGGGAATGGGCTATAATCCACCACGCGGGCCCAGTGCAGATTGGTAGATGTCACATGTCTTCGATTTTTTGGGTCTAGGACATGCCGGTTTCCTCACGATGTTTTCCTTCACCGGTTTTGAGAGCAGTGGTGATGAAATAAATTACACAAAGTAATGCGCCTGCCTGAGTTCGAACCCACGACTTACTATTCGTAAGTCGGAGTCACTACCACTGGGCCACCGCTGCTCTCCCAAAAACTCAATGTAAGGCACTCAAAACATTGTGCTGATGGATGCATTCAATAATAAACGGGTCATTGAGGTATTAAAAGTAAAATTATAACCTTAAAAAATTTTACTTAAAAAATTGTACTTCAAAAATTGTACTCAAGAAAAACAATGCGGATAAGTTAGAACTTCAACCTTCAATATCTCCGTAACTAGAAAGTTTCCAAGTTCAAAAAATAATTGCAACGACGGAGAGAAAAATTGCCTTTCGGTATTGTTAAGGGTCTTGCTTAGTACCTTGCTAAGTAATATAACTTCATCAGCGACAAATATTCGCCCAAATTCAACATTTCCGTCCACCAACATTTGTCGCATGACTCTTCCAGATCGTTAAACTTCTAGTACAAACATAATTAAGCTAGTGCATTGTGCATACGACCACCTACGGGTGTAAACAGCCTTTTGACTAACAGACTGTGTAACGGGGACCCCGGCCCCTAGGATCATCGTCTAATAAATTTATAGCACTACTTATCACAAACAAACAAGGTAATAACAACCTTTACTAAGGAAGATAGAGTCGCTATTCCAGTGTAGGTTGTTCGTAATATTTTATAAGTTGCAGGTACTGAGATATAGTAGTCGGATTAGTGTGTGTATGACCATCTTTATTATTTAGAGATGGATTTTTCGTGACTCTGGAAAAATGGCGGAGATAACTGTAACTGTAACTGTACTGTTTGCAGGGAATTAGGGGTTCATTGCATGGTAGCTTAGAGTTACGACCTTTTGTAGTATGAAATTGGGTAATTTTACGACTTTGGAGCGGTCCTCCAAGCAATATAAGCGTATATTAAACTTTAAACCGCGTGATATGGAGCTGTGAAGGGTTGGAATTACGTCTTCTGTAATAAACCATGTTATAGATGTAGTGATTTTAACAAAAGATAAACTGACACTTATAGAGTGGTACATACAGTACATAGTGCATTATTATGTATCTTTTAGGTTGTTTATTGCACCGCTCTTGGTTTTGTTGTTACTTTTCTCGTGCCGCATAAATATTTCTTGCACACATTAAGAAACATCATCCGCCGAGCCTTTTCCCAACTACGTTGGGGTTGGCTTCCAGTCTAACCGGATGCAGCTGAATACCAGTATTTTACATGGAGCGACTGCCTATCTGAGAGAGCAGCGGTGGCCCAGTGGTAGCGACCCCGACTTACGTACAGTAAGTCGTGGGTTCGAACCCAGGCAGGCGCATTACTTTGTGTAATTTATTTCATCACCACTGCTCTCAAAAACGGTGAAGGAAAACATCGTGAGGAAACCGGCATATCCTAGAACCAAAATTCGAAGACATTTCACATCTACCAATCTGCACTGGGCCCGTGTGGTGGATTATAGCCCATTCCCTCTCATAGAGAGGAGGCCTGTGTCCCAGCAGTGGGAACATTATAGGCTGATGATGATGATGATGATGACTGCCTATCTGACCTCCTAACATTAGGAAACAAACACGGAAAAATCTCTCACTTTGCACCAACTTTATTTTTCCTTTGCCAAGCCCAAAAAATACAGTGTATAGTCAAATGTATAATTAAAAGACTTATGCAAAAATATTTTGCAAAAATAATCCAGAACCTTGACAAAAAAAAAGGTTTTCACGTCGGTCGGCACTCCCGGAGTGGTCGGGTTTTTTGTTGTTGTGTGAACTTGTGGCATGTGCCAAATAAATATGTTTTCTTTTTTTCTTTCAACATAGACACAAACAAAGAAACCCGTCAAATTAACGTCAGAATTGATGATTCCTCCCGCGAGTTTTCTAAGTGGCTTCATGTCTACTCAAATTCTAGACAAAGAGCTTTATACTGTCTGAGCGTCTGTTACGCATAGAGTAAACAAAAGATAGTCTTTGTAGAGGCCTAACTAACTAGTTCATAGGGTTCCGTATTCAAATGCTGCTTTTTGACAGCGAAACTTTGTTGGGCCGGTAGACCGTCTGTCTAACTCAGGGTGTCTTTTAACTGAAGTGGGTAAGTAGTTTCGAATGTGATGTTACTCTATGGACTGATCCGTCTATCAAAAGGAGAAATATAACCTTCTTAGGGTTATAGTGTTAATTCTTTTTATTACTTTTCAATGAGACACGAAGTAAAGAGATGCCAAATCTGAATATATGTGTGTTAGATAAATTAAAAAAATATATTGATAAGGGTAGTATGTTATGCCTTGTGGCTGTGACTGCAGCTTAGCCTTCTTTATTTTTCTGACATTCATAAGTGCCAGAAATGGTCTAATTGAAATTAATGCTTTGAGATTGAGTTTGAGTAGTAGTTTTGGTAGTACGGAACCTAAGAACGCGAGTCTAAATCACACTTGGCCGTTTTTTATACCCACCAATATGTGTCTATGCAAATATTTCTGAGCTACCCAGAGAGCTTTCAAACCACCACATGTAACCGTTCCATACTATGATTGCCAAACTGACTAAAACCCGAAGCTTTTCGGAAACAGCCGAAGAAATTCGTCGTTTTTGAAACTTCGCTTCAATTTAACACTGCAGCGGTAACTGCTTTGCGGCTTTAAACTGAGTGGAGTTTCTTTTTGGCCAGTAATGCGAGGTACCCATGCGATATTCGTTTATTTTTCTGCAAAATATGTTGCTGTTGAAACTAAATCTTCTGCTTTTTCGGAGAGAATGAAAAAGGTTCTATTGGCCGTGTTTATATAGAGAATAATTTAAAATGGAGTAAATATGTTCAGTTTCGAGCCGCGCTCGGGTCGATCTTTAGGTTAAGCCGTGCTTGCCTAGGTTGGTCTGTGGATGGGTGACCACCCATTACATACCGAGATTCCTCCGTGATTTGGAAAGCGCGTTAAGCCGTTGGTCCCGGCTGTCATTTGAAGATCTTTGACAGTCGTTAGGTAGTCAGTGGCCCAAAAAAGTTTGACAACCAGTCTTACCAAGGGGTATCGTATTACCCAGTACTAACTAGGTTGTGGAGGTCAGATAGGCAGTTGCTCCATGTAAAATCTGGTATTCAGCTGCATCCGGTTAGACTGGGAGCCGACCCCAACATAGTTGGGAAAAGGCTAGGCAGATGATGATGTTCAGTTTCGAGAACTAATTGTTAAGGCACTTTATTACCATTTTAAATGGTCATTCTTTGACAGTTGTATATAATAACTATCTATAACACTCCAAAAAGAGGAGCTCGTGGCTAAACAATAACAGCCGCTCGGGTCGATC